>CM033980.1:42021978-43221978 GCA_019706035.1 Raphanus raphanistrum subsp. raphanistrum
TCTGTGGAGGGGGTACCGTGCTTCTGTAATAAGATGTTCTTGCATCACGGGACGACTCTTTGAGGTTCCTGGCATTCTCATAACTTACAGATGTTTTCCACAGCACGGCCTGGTCTAGCTGATGGTACTCTTGGAGGAGGTCCTAAAGGTTTAGTTGAAGTTGATGGAGCTACACCATTTCTTGAAGGTTCGAAAGAAACACGTCTACTGTCTGGTGCATTCAAGCCAGGTTGAGCACTGGAGGCTACTACACTGGATGAACTGTAGACCTATGGAGATGAACATGAAGAGATTAATAAAAAGATAGGTATACTCTGCACGGGTTGATATGAACGGAAGAGGAAACAATACCGTGGAAGTGAAGTAGCTTTCTCTCTGGAGGTATGACTGGCCCACTTTTGCCACTATTTTCTTCTAGGTACGCAAACTGTTTCCTCAAATGACCAATGGCACTGCAATGTCAAATCATCTATCAGCGAAAATGAATAACGAGAGAGTTTAATGTGAAAATGGTGAAGTAGGAACCTAGGATATAAGAACTTGAGCCTTCAGATCCGTTCATATAATCCTTGAGCAACTGAGGATGGTATTCAAGTATCTCCTGTATATCAGCTCTCTAATGTCATCCTTGTTAACCTTCGTCTCTCAAATTCAAACTCCATCTTCGAGATTTGCTGACAGGAAGGTTCTCTTTCAATCTTGCAAGGCCCTTAAAGTAAGGATCAGCCAGCGCCTGTCAAAAATACCATCACAATGTTAACATCGCAACATAAGAAGCTTAGATATGAAAGGAAAGAAGCAGGCAAGCCACCTCTGTAGCAGTAGGCCTATCTTTTGGATCAAAAGCCAACAGTCTTTGCAAAAGGCGCAATGCTGAAGGATCTGCGTTAGGAAACTTTTGCGTGAAGGGGACGGGACTTTTCTTCCTCATTTCTCCCAGGTATTTTCGAGCTTTTTCATTCGAACCTGCGTTAGAGATATATATATACTATTAGTTTATGCATCTCTCCTCCAACCGAAATAGAAACTTGGCAAGAAAATGAACATACACCAGCAATGGTCTCTGCTTTTGGTGTGCCAAGAGATCTGTGATCAGCTCTAACTGATGGACGACGCTTTTACCAGGAAACAGAGGCTTCCCTAACAACCTCCGCAAAGATGCAGCCAATGCTCCAAATGTCAATAGCTGGAGTATACTGCACAAAGAAACAAACTGCAACTCAGTCTATTGTTCATCTACAAACTGCAAGTCCGTTATATCTCTCCACACTGTTCCGCATAGATTCTACACCAACATTCACAAGTACCTTAGAACAGAATGAACCACATAGCTCAGGTGCCCTGTACCATCTTGTGGCAACATAATCCTGAAACAAGAAAGACAGAAGAACATTCAAACACGCTAGAGAGATTACCAAAACTGAGTAAGTAAATCAAAGAGAAAAAGTGCAGACCGTCCAAAAGACTGTTGTAGGCGTATCATTGAATGACACTCTAGCTAGTCCAAAGTCACAAACTTTCAACTTGCAGTTTGCATTCGCCAGTATGTTCTTCGTTTAAGATCACGATGGTAAACATTAGCTGCACACAAAAAAACCAATCCAGTTAATCACGAGTTTACTAATCACAATTTGAGAGAGTAATAATAAGAAAGCCAACCTGTATGCATATACTTCAAGGCACGTAGCATCTGATAAAGGAAAAACTGATGGTGCTCCCTCGTCAAGTCATCGTTAGCTTTGATGACCTGATGCAGATCCGACTCCATGAGCTCGAACCAACGTAAATGTCTTTAAACTCCCTCTTGGAAGGTGGAAGCATGATGCTTTTGATCTCGACTATATCAGGATGCCTCAGGAGCCGGAGAAGCTTGACCTCACGGAGGATACGGAGAGCGTCGGAGATGTGTTCAAAGACATCCTTAATCTTCTTGATGGCGACTCTCTCTCCAGTGTGCGTGTCGATGGCTGCGCACACAACTCCGTAGCTTCCTTTCCCAATGACTTCGAGGATCTGGTAACGGTTTGCGTCGCCGTACTCGGTGAAAAAGTCTACCTCTTTCATGCTCTGTTTTTTGCGTTACCAAAAGGGAAGAAACAGAGCAAAACCAATCAGATTCACAATAAAAGATGAAACCCTTTTCTTATTAGTGAGAGACTAACCTTCTTCGCCTGTACTTGCTGCATCCTCTTCAAGAAAAATATATAAAGGTTGAGTCTTTACAGATGAATCGACGAAACAGAGGAGGCAAAGAAGAATGATATAAACAGAGTGATTTTCTCAGATTCAAAATCCAAAACTTAAAACCCTTTTGAAGAGAGACAAGAAAAGAAACTCTTTTTCCAATTTGAATGATCTCAGAAGAGATCTCAATAAACAAAAAATAATACAGTGACCAATGTGAAAAATGGGCGATTCTTGGAACTACAAAAAAGACCCAGAAACCAAAACCGGATCGAAGAGTTTGGGAAACACTAGATTCTTAAAAGAACTGCTAATGCACTTCGGAGAGAAAAGGCGAAAGATTTAGATCTTCAAGATCCAGCGATGGGAGAGAGAGAGAGATATATATGGGAAGAAGATCTGTAGATGCTAAATTTAGCAATTTTCGTGGTACTTTATTTTTGCGTACGAGCGACAGGTAATGGCATTCTCGTAGTTCTTTACATCTCTGAGGATTGTTTAGTTACCGTTAGGTCCACTGTCGGTGTCCTTTTTGAGATAGACCCGTTGTGAGGCAACCTACCGTTGGACGACCCTTTTTATTATTTAAATTGTAAACCCTCCAACTATTCAATAAATCAATGTTTAGCCGCTATTTTTTATCTTAGGGGTTCAATTATCCCTAAATATTTTATTTTTCTTGGTGATATTCTAATTTTAGCAGAGGGATGTGTACATATCAAGCAGTCAATTTTGGTGACTTGATACCTGTCATTGATGTTCAGTCAATAAATATGATTACAGCTTCATAAATCCCACAAAATGGAGCCGTATAACTTACCTCGTTAAAGTTTATACGCATGGCGCAGTTTAAATAACTACATAGCTTTTTGGATATTCTAGCTAGAAACTGTGTAAGATACTAGTATTACCACTAGTAACTTTTTACTACTAGTAATTACGATTATTTTAGTTTCTTAATAAAGTACAAATAATGAGAAGACTCAAGTGTCAAACAACTATAGGATGGTTATTTCCGCAAGCGTGATGACCTTGCTGTTTCTGCCGCTACAACATTAAGAATATCAAATAAGATTGCATGTCTCAATCCCTTTTTTTAAAAAGGATTGCACGTCTCTCATTGGTTTCTCTGACTCAGTCTCAAGAAAATTGACTATGTAAAACATTATGATACTTGTGGAAAATAAATGTCAATTATACAAATTAACGTTCGTTCCTAACTTTCTTTTTGAGTAATTCATTTCGGCTAATCATAGTAGTAGAAGTCATTCTTTTGTAAATGTTAATTTTTTCATTTGATTATCAATAAATTTAAAATTTCATCAAAAAAAGATTCATTTCTTTTTACAACTTGAGTCATCTGTTTATATATAAGATGTACTTAAAATAATAGTATAATTTGAGGTATTTTAACATATGGGTGATATGCAAAGTCGGTCCATTAACTAAAGCATGAAAAAGACATACAATATCACGGATCTAAAAGAATCTCAAATCTTAAGCCACATAAATAGTATCTCATAGTATCATTTAATATATCAATGTAGGGCAGGGTGTCAAGTGACAATATTTAAACATTTCAACTAAAGTTAATCTTTCATTTCCATCACACTTTCATCGTTGTGGTGACCTTTTCTTTAGTAATAAAAAATAGAGAATACTACACCAAGTCAATAAGCTATTTATTAATTTTTATCAAAGCTATTTATTAATTATATTGTATTGGAAACGTGTAAAGTCGGTATCTCTAAATCACAGCACAAAGAAAGAAGACTGATAAAGCCTCCGTAACCAAAAATTGTTCCATAGATTTGATAATTGCTTAAAATAACATGTTACAAGTTGATATGATATCAAACTTGTAGAAAATTTTGAGATTTCAGGCTTAGCTTTCAGCATGACATAGAAGTCAATCCAAACTTTTAGGCGACCTGACACTTTTTAATATTCTTGAGGTTCTTTTTAGTACGGATTTAAAAAACTAGATCGTGTTGTTTGTCATATTCATTTTTGGGGTATATATAGACATATCATTTCCTTAAGATGAACCGCAATATATTTTCAGTTTTTTTCTACTCCTTTGATTGGAAAACTGTAATTACAAATTTCTTAGTCATCTAACTTATACTAACATTATCAACAAGTAGAGCAGAAAATGCACTAGAATCGAGTAGTTTTTTTTTTACTCGTTTTCCATCCAATGTTTACCACATGCCTATAACAATTGTTTTATCTTTATTCAAATGTGGTAACTGCAAGAGTCGAAATATCTCAGCCATGCAGATTTTTTTTTTTCTTTTTTTGTTTGGTAGCCTTCAAAAAGAATCAACGAACATAATTCATAGTTCAATCAGTGTTCAGTATTTAAAAACAAATCCTTATCGACATTATTGTTTTGATAAGTTTCTGTTGCCTGTTACGTCAAGTAAAAGAAAAAATCTATTATAAACGCATAACAACAAAACATCTTTTTCAATCCTTTACACCAGAAATATACAGGACCTTTTACTAAAAAAAATATACAGAGGACCATAAGGTTAATATAAACATTTTTTTTCTGAGATTCGGTCTAATACATAATACACAACAATAATGCAAATATTTAAAATTGATAAAAGAAGACAATAGTGGATGCTGCTCATGTCAATAAAAAATCAAAATATAATGCATACCATAGTGGTCTTGTGAAAGTGGCAGTAGAAGTTGCATGTGGTATAGGGCACATCAACAATTGTGTATGTCGTGTACTTGTCCAAAAGGCATATTCTTTCTTTTTATTTGAAACAGAGAATCCACAGAGAGTTTTATTATCAAATATGATTAAATATCTGCCGTAACACACAAGGAAACTTAGAGGTTGAAAGGATAATAGTCAGAGACGCATTCTCGACTTAAAAGCATGGTTTTAGAACATAACATGACTAGTCTTATTTCTCTTACATATAATAAGCTCATATGAAAAACATCACACATGTGTTATGGAATGGAACTATATCTTGTGCATGATAAGATGAGCACCAAACTGTGGGTGAAGGGTGAACACTGTGTAAGGAGCATGGACATAGGAAGGAGAGAGCTCAAAGGAGAAATTTTGTAGGATCATTGCCATAGCCATCTTTGCCTCCGACATGGCAAAATTTTGGCCTATGCATATCCTTGGCCCCCAAGAAAATGGAATGAAGGAGACTTGACTCTTTGTTGCCTTTGAGATGCCATCTTTGAATCTCTGGGGGCTTGAACTCTGCTGCATCGTTACCCCATTGCTGGATGTCGCGTTGGACTAGCATAATAGGTAGAATGATGTTGACGCCACCAGGTAGCGTTACGTCGCCTAGCTTCATCTCTTTGTGAATGGTTCGGGTCATATTGATTACTGGAGGATATAGCCTAAGGACCTCATATAATATCATCGTCATCTGTCGGAAACATTCATCAAAAAGTCATCATAA
The DNA here is from genome assembly GCA_019706035.1 of Raphanus raphanistrum subsp. raphanistrum. Taxonomy (NCBI): domain Eukaryota; kingdom Viridiplantae; phylum Streptophyta; class Magnoliopsida; order Brassicales; family Brassicaceae; genus Raphanus; species Raphanus raphanistrum. The sequence continues at coordinate 42,027,612 of CM033980.1, forward strand.
CACAACCAGAGTACTGAAGTCACCTGAATTTTTATTTTATTTTGTTTTACTTACAACTTTGAGTTGGTTCAGGCCTTCTGCATTGGGTTCTTTATCACCAAAAACTTGTTTCACTTCTTCTCTTGCACGAGTCTGCCAGTCTTGGTGTTGGCTTAACAGAATCATTGTCCAAACTAGAAGTACTGAAGTTGTTTCTTGCCCGGCAAAGTAGAACAACTTGCACTCCTCTATCACATCTTCAATGCTCATTCCGTTTCCTTTACCTTGTCCTAAATTTGATTCAAGAAGTGTGCCAAGCAAATCTTGGCTTGGTGCTTCCCCAGCCTCTATCGCCCTTAACCTTTTGTTAACGATCCCTCTCAGTATAGCTTGGCTTTCTCTAGCTGCTGCTTTCATCCTTCTATTACCCTTTGTCGGGAGATAACTACATAGCAAAAGAACAGAGATATGAAACAACATGGTTAGTCAAGCTATAACACCGAGAATTAACCAAAATGGATAAAGTTCACAAATAAGTCATTTCTAGGGATGAGTTAGTTAGCATCATGTTATTACTTTTCCAGTTTCTATTCTTTTTTTTAAAATGTATTTATTTTATATTTTCATGTAATGTGTTAAAACTGTATTTGAAAGAACATATGGCTAGTCAAGATCTAGAGGCCTAGTCTTACAACCAGATAAGTTGAGGTTTCTAATACCTATATCCCGGGATGAAAGCTTTACGAAAAACTTGTATGATGAGCTCAGATAGTTCTGCTTGGAGCTCAAATATCCTCTGTCCTTCTTTATAGCTGCTGCCAAAAGCAGTACGAGAGATCACATCTGCAGTCATACTCATAAGCCAAGGCCAAACGTCCACCTCACAGGATGACCCTTTGTCCAAGACTATATTGTCCCATTTGCCAACTACCTCGCTGCAGCTTTGGTGGAACGCAGGTACCATATTCTATAAACAGAAACACAATGCACAAACTGGATCAGATCCAAAGCAACCAATGTATGATACAAAACAAGACTCTATCTGAGATTAGAAAGTTATAAATAGTTTTAGAAAATAATAATTTGGAGAACATATGTTACCTATGTATAATAACTCTTTATAATTTGGGTGTGTCTAGAACCAGCCATGTAACATAAAGTACGCTAATGTGATTCGGGACAATAGAAAAATGAAAGCAAAACCTATGTGATTCGGGACAATAGAAAAAATGAAAGCAAAACCTTGATCTTCTCAAGGTGGAAAGCAGGGTTGATGATTCTTCGGTGTTTAGCCCATTTATCACCGTCATAACTAAAGAGTCCACTGGCTACAAGTCTGCTCAAGGGGAATGTATTTGGCTTCTGGAAATCATAAATCTTGTTCAACACTTCCTTGATTTGCTCGGGGTCCGTAATTGTGATGCTTGGTACAGGTCCACGCCAAGTAAAGAAAGTCCTTCCAGTTCCAACCACATTCAGATAGAAGAAATTAAAACCTTTTGTTCTTTAATATGTTCTTAACAGATAGGACTCAAGAAACATACCGTAAGTCTTGAGCATGTGAAAGGGGAAGGGCGAGACACGTGGGACGATATCATCAGTTAGTTTGATGGGTTTGGACCTTGCCTCCACTGACATGCTATATTCCCTTTTCACATCTCCGACAAGTAGCGTGTAAGGAGTTCCGACAAGACCTTGTCTTCTCAGGTAACTCTCAAGCATCTTTGGTTTAAACCAAACCCACTTTAGAGTTCTCCATAGCCACCACAATACAGCAGCTATAGCTACTGAAACTGTTACTGACGCACCTGATGCTTCCATTTTCGTTCTTAGGAAAGAGAGTGAGAGAGAGATGGATATAATATGATGGCCATTCTTGGGACCTATATATATGCATGAATGTGGTGAACTGGTGATGACCACACCACTGATGTCATATATATATTTTATGTTTTGCAACAAGAAGCAAATTTGGATTTGTGTGAAATATTGGCTATAACTTGCGTAAGAGCGAAAGGCATGACCGTTAAGTTGACGGCGTCAACCTTTTTACATTTCTTTGTCACTACACCTCTTTAAGAAAAACATTAGTCAAACGTTTCCAAAGGTTGGTTTTAACTTTTAACTTTATAAAAATGTAGTCTTGGTGAATACGTAATTTTCTTGGTCTTTCTTTTTGTTTTAAATATGTTTGTGATTTATTCAAAACTGTGTTGCCACATGTGGTATGATATATATTGACAAGGTCAAGAGTCTGAATTTTCGATTTCATCACATTATGATGATTTAAAAATTTGTTCAGAGTGATAACATAATAAGCTTTGATAAGTTATAGACAGTTCTAAAAGGGTTACAAAACCAGAGAAGCATTCTTGATTTAAAAGCATGGTTTTATAATATTAGGATCTGGAATAATTTTATTTCTCTTATACATAACTTTTTTGCAAACATCACACATGCATGGGTTATGGAACTATAGCTTGTGCAGGATAAGATGAGCACCAAACTGTGGGTGAATAGTCATGACTGTGTAAGGAGCATGAACATAGGAAGGAGATAACTCAAAGGAGAATCTCCGTAGAATTAATGCCATTGCCATTTTAGCCTCCAACAAGGCAAAACTCTGGCCAATGCAGATCCTTGGTCCCCAAGCAAAGGGAAAGTAAGAGACTTGGTTCTTTGTAGCCTTTGACAGACCGTCTTTGAACCTCTCTGGCTTGAACTCCCCTGCATCTTGGCCCCATAGCTCGGTATCGCGTTGGACTAGCAGAATAGGTAGACTGATCTGAACACCGGCAGGTAATGTCAGATCTCCTACCTTCATATCTTTGTGAACGGCTCGTGACAGCTGAGCTACAGGAGGATAGAGCCTAAGGACCTCATACAATATCATCGTTATCTGCCAAGGGATCAAATCATTTCATCAAACAGAACCATAGATGCTTGTTGATTTGTTTTTTTTTTAACTTACAACTTTAAGCTGGTTAAGGCCTTCTGCATCTGGCTCTTTATCGCCAAAAACTTGCTTCACTTCTTCTCTTGCACGAGCCTGCCAGTCTTGGTGTTGGCTTAACATAACCATTGTCCAGACAAGAAGTACTGAAGTTGTCTCTTGTCCAGCGAAATAAAACAGCTTACACTCCTCTATCACATCCTCGGTGCTCATTCCATTTCCTTCAGCTTGCCCTAAATTTGATTCAAGAAGTATACCTAGCAAGTCATCGCTTGGCGCTTCACCAGCTTCTCTCGCACGTAACCTCTTGTTAACAATCCCTCTCAGTGTAACTTGGATTTCTCTAGCTGCTGCTTTCATCCTTCTATTACCCTTCGTTGGAAGATAGCTACACAAACAACAGGTTCCAAGATTATGACAACACGGATGATGTCTATATCCTTGTAATAAAACCAGACTAGTTCAGGTTTGGTATTAAGGTCTATGTGTTCGCCTATTCGGCAAAATCAAACCTAAACGAAATTATTTTCTCAGAACAGTCTAGGCACTTAAAAACAGGTTTAGACTTTTTGAAATTTACCTATAACCAGGGATGAAAGCTTTCCGAAAAGCTTGTATGATGAGCTCAGATAGTTCAGCTTGGAGCTCAAATATCCTCTGTCCTTCTTTATAGCTGCTACCAAAAGCAGTACGGGAGATCACATCTGCAGTCATACTCACAAGCCAAGGCCAAACATCCACCTCACAAGACGACTCTTCTTTGTTCAAGACCAACTTGTCCCATTTGCCAACAACCTCGCTACAGCTCTGGTGAAACGCAGGTACCATATTCTATACATAGAAACATAAGTGTCACAAAACTGTTTCAGCCAAATTAAAAAGAAGTGAAAAAACAGAACCTTGATCTTCTCAAGGTGGAAAGCAGGGTTGATGATTCTTCTATGTTTAGCCCATTTATCACCATCATAGCTAGCGAGTCCAGTGGCTATGAATCTGACAAAAGGTAACGTATGTGGCTTTGGGAAATCATATACTTTGTTGAACACTTCCTTGATCTGCTCAGGATCCATTATGGTTATGGTTGGTATAGGTCCAACCCATGTATAGTAAGTTCTTCCTGTTCCAACCACATATAGAGAGAGATACAACCTTTGTGTAGACAAGAGAGGAATCAAGAGCTATATATTGGCTACACAGGAAACATACCAAGAGTCTTGAGCATGTGGAAGGGATAAGGCACGACACGTGGTGTGATATCATCCGTTAGTTTGATGGTTTTGGATCTTGCCTCCGTCAGCATGGTGGAGTTCCTCTTCATATCTCCTATGAGAGGTGTGTAAGGAGTTCCCGCAAGACCTTGTTTTCTCAGGTAGCTCTCAAGCATCTTTGGTTTAAACCAAACCCAGTTCAATGTTCTCCATACCCACCAAGACACAACAGATATAGCAATTGAAACTGTCACCAATGCCACTGATATCTCCATTTACTCTCCCAAAAGAAAAGAGTGAAGCAGAGAGATGGATGATAACTTGCTAACTTATAAAGATTGTTGAGAATTTCGGAGAAGATATTGGTGTGGTGATGTCTTAAGAACTTTATTTTTGGTGTTAAATCTAGGCCAAGTATTCTGTAGTATTTGGGTTTGACCAATGATCTTTTGCTTTAGTTGGAGTCTCGTAGTCACATACTCACATGTCACTAAGTCGCAAGAAGCACACAGTTTGATTTGTGTGGAAGGTGACAAAAAGAGGAAGATATGTATTTTGTCATAACTTGAGTGGCATGCATGATGGGGACGTCCTCGACTTTTTTTACGTTTTTATAATACCATTTGATGTGATTTACTCTTCTTCTTTTATCTTCTTTCTTTGACAGTAATGTATAGGAGTGAGTGGTCTATGTAGTAGGAAGACCCTTCAGAGACTTCACCTCTTTTCCAAAGAGAGTGTTCCATTCAAAATGTTGTTCTACACTTCATAAACTTGATGATGGCAGTATAACAGCAACTGATAGCATTGAGCAGCAAAGTTACAAATAGTCAAGTAACGTTTCCTTATTCTTATTCTACAACAAGTAAATAATATACAAGTACCATCTTTGCATCCATAAAACATTTTGTTCTTGATGACATCACCAATACAGAAAAATAATCAGAGCTTGTGGAGGGTGAGATGGGCTCCGAATTGAGGACGAGTGGTCATGACCATCTGAGGCGAGTGAACATAAGGAGGAGAGAGGTCAAAGGAGAATGAAAGTCCCAGTGATCTATAAGTGCAGTCTTGTTGTGCAAGTAAATGGTGAAAATTTTACTTACCACTTTGAAGTTGCTAAGAGAGTCTACATCGTTATCATCACCGAGTATTTGTCTCACTTCCTCTCACGCCCGTTCTTGCCAGTCTTGGTGATGGCTTAATAGAATCAAAGTCCATACCAAGAGTACTGAAGTTGTCTCTTGTCCTGCGAAACAAAACAGCTTGCACGTCCATCTGTGAGAGGGCAAGCTGAGAGGTATGGTTTAGTTCTCTCATAACTCTCACCATTCAAAGGTTTAGTTTGTGACATGACAGGACAGGAGAAAAAGACAATGCTAACCTCAATCCAGGGATGTAAGGCTTCCCAAGCTCTTGTGCGATGCGAGATCACATCTGCAGTCATATTCACAAGCCAAGGCCAAACATCCACCTCACAAGACGACTCGTTATCCGTAAATAGCTTCTCCCATTGGGACACAACCTGGCTAGAACTATAGTAGAACGCAGGGACCATGTTCTGTCCAACCAATAAGCAGAAGTTGGCTAGAGGGATCACACACACACACACACACACACATATACAGTAAAACTTGATTCAGACACTCCTGTTAGAGGGACAAAGACGATGCTAACCTCAATCCACTTAGAGGTTTTCTATCTAAGTGCAGACTGTTTTTTTATAATCAACAAATCTTCAAAAGGGATTCACTTACTGCTCTAAGGTCTTTTGCGAAGTCTAGTGTGGCTGATGAAGTGACGTTTAAAGCAGCCTTTATGTATGAATTATGAAATGGCGTGAAAAGGTTTCCACGTGAATCTTACCTAATGCACTTTTCTTATCTAATTGCAGTTTTTTTAATCATCAAAAGAGATCCACTAAGCATTTTTGATGATTAAAGAAGAGATCCACTAATCATAAACTCATTTGCAGGTGAAGGGTAAGAGTGTTGTTGGTTAAGTGATTGGGATTTCATCTACAGAACATCAGGTTTGAGTTATGAGAGCTAAAACGGATGAGGCGCTGATGAGGAAACTATAAACGCAGATCATACACTTCATTGAAAAAAAACAAAACACTTTACATGATGACATCATCATGGAAATACAAAAAAAAAAACAAATCAGAGCTTGTGGAGGATGAGATGGGCTCCAAACTGAGGACGAGTGGTCATGACCATCTGAGGCGCATGAACATAAGAAGGAGAGAGCTCAAAGGAAAACTTTTGTAGAATCAATGACATTGCCATCTTAGCCTCCAACATAGAGAAGTTCTGACCAATGCAGATCCTCAGTCCCCACCCAAAGGGTAAGTAACAGACTTGGTTCTTTGTTGCTTTTGAGATCCCTTCTTTAAAACGCTCCGGCTTAAACTCCCCTGCATCCTCCCCCCAAAGCTTGGTGTCACGGTGAACAACAGCAGTTGGTATATAAACTCTGACACCAGCTGGAAGTGTAAGCTCTCCTAGTTTCACTTCTTTGTTGACTTCTCTTCTAAGCTCAGCCACTGGAGGGTATAGCCTCAAAACCTCACTGAAGATCATACTCATCTGTTGACAATGGAAACTCAAGTGAATAAGTGCAGTCTTGTTGTGCAAGTAAATGGTGAAAATTTTACTTACCACTTTGAGGTTGCTAAGAGAATCTATATCAGGTTTGATATCATTATCATCACCGAGTATCTGCCTCACTTCCTCTCGCGCCCGTTCTTGCCAGTCTTGGTGGTGGCTTAGCAGAATCATTGTCCACACCAACAGCACTGCAGTTGTCTCTTGTCCTGCGAAATAAAACATCTTGCACTCTCTCAACACTTCTTCTACGCTCATTCCATTTCCTCCAGATTCCTCTGAACTCGATGCAAGCAGTATCCCCAACAAATCATTATGTTCTGCTTCTCCAGCTTCCCTCCTCTTCCTCACCATACCTCTCAGTATTGTGTCTATCTCTCTGTCTATTGCTTTTATCCTCTTACTGCTCTTTGTTGGGTAAAACCTAAACACCAAACAAACAACAAATCTTCTTTCACAACTCTCACAGTCTTCAAGGTTTAGTTTGTGACATTGACAGGGACAAAAGAAAAATGAGGGTGTGTGTGTGCTTTTACTAACCTTAGTCCAGGGATGTAAGGTTTCTTAAGCTCTTCCGCAATGAGCTGAGATAATTCCCCTTGGAGCTCAAATATCCTCTGTCCTTGTCTATAGCTGCTTCCAAAAGCAGCGTGCGAGATCCCATCCGCAGTCAGATTCACAAGCCAAGGCCAAACATCCACCTCACAAGAAGACTCATTATCCGTGAACAGTCTCTCCCATTGGGACACAACCTCGCTGGAACAATGTTGGAACGCAGGGACCATGTTCTGTCCAACCAAAAAAAAAAAGCAGCAGGTGGTTAGAGAGAGATCACACACACGCAAACTTGGTTAGAGAGACAAAAACCTTGATCTTCTCAAGGTGAAAAGCAGGGTTGATGATCCTCTTGTGTCTCGCCCACTTATCTCCCTTAGAGCTAGCGAGCCCGCCTAGTAACAATCTGATCAAAGGGAAAGAAGTAGCTTTCTCAAAGCCGTGTACGTTACCAAAAGCCTCCTTTATATGCTCTGGATTCGTTATCATGATCACTGGATTTGGTCCATTCCATGTGAAGAACGTCCTTCCTGTTTCCACCAACATTACTCAATCAAGTCCAAACAAAAGGGGGTACTAACTAAAACAGAGGATCAGTCCACCTCTAGAGAGAGACAGCAGTACCGTGAGAGTTGAACATCTTCAAGGTGAGAGGAAGGAGACGTGGGGTGATATCATCCGTTAGAGTGATGGGTTTTGATCTTGCCTCCATCAACATTTTAACATTCCTCTTAGTATCTCCTACGAGAGGAGTGTAAGGGGTTCCGGGGAGACCTTGTCTTCTCAGGTAACTCTCTAGCTTCTTTGGTCGTAGCCACACCCAGTTCACAACCCTCATCAACACAACTGCTAAAACCACAGTTATAGCACCTGCAATTATTGGTAAAGACATCCTATTCTTCTCTCACTCACTCTTGGTACTGCAAGTTGGAGACCTTTTTTCTATTACTCAACGTGGTTATATCATCTAATCATAGAAGAGTTTTATTTTAATCAATAATGGGACTCACCAAGAGTTCTTCCCACGTGTTTTGGGAAGAGTAGTGTGGTTGGTTAATTACGTGTAAAGCAGATTTTATGTATGATTTTGTGTATAAATTACGAAAATGGCGTGTACTAGTTTCCACGTGAATCTTATCAGTTTTTAATATTGTAAAAGAGAAGCGCTAAGCATTTGTTAACTAAAAAGATATCCACTAATCATATAATGAAATCAACGTGAAAGTGATGGGATTGCATCTACAGAACGGCAGATTTTGAGATACAGTAAACACTATTTTTTGAAGCAGCAAAAACTGATGGAAATTGGCAGTCAATCTTGAATATTCGTATCATATCTAGATAACTTAAAAATATTGCAAGAGACAGACAGAGAAACAAGAACCTTAAGTCTGAGGAGAAACATGCAAAGATTGGTTTTACATGAAAAGGTTGGGCTTTGACGCATTGTATGTAGTCTTGAGCTTCCTTCCTGGTTGGTGGCCTGACCTTCCTGAATACAAAAGGGAACTTGAGATCTTGGAGTTACGGAACTGCTTGGTGCTCTCTCTTGCACAAACTTGCAGGGACTGTGGCGGTTTTGATGATCTGAATGTAAGGGAACCTCACTCTATGGCGAGAATCCATCTTGTATATGTTGAGCGTGGTGTCACAGAACTCCTTGTACATGTTGTGAGTGCTCTCTCTCTCCCAACCACTTGATACTGATGTGAAACTGCTCAAAGAAACAAACTTTCATTAGAAGCAATCCGTTATACAACAAAAAGATAACATCTTTAACAAACCCTAAAACAGAGCATTACACACTCAAACTCGTCCTAGAGATTCCAACCTATTTATGCATACGACACATTCTCCCGACCGAACCCATGTTCCTCTGTGATAGACAGAACCAAACTTTACCCGGAAAGCGACCATTTTCCACGGAGAGATAAAGCTCCAACAAGATCAGGAGACGGGAGAACTTACGTTGGCGATGATGAAGAAAACTATAAAGGAAAAAAAAAAAAAAAACTATAAAGGAGACGAATCCTAGGCCGTTTATATGGGCTATTTCATTTTCTTATTGGGCCTTCAATCATTACTTTTTTGATCAAACTTGAAATCTATATCCTAGAAACATGACATGGGAGGGAGACCCTACTGGTATATCCTCACACGTGTCTGACACGCTCCGCACTCATTCAGGCGGTTGACGCGTTTCTCTTTTCTCTCAGAACATGTTTTTTCCCCACAAGTCTCTCTCTGCTTCCATATAACCGAAAACGATACGGCTACGTTTCACGTTGATCGAAAGAAAACAGAGAAAGTCGCCGTTATAGTAATAATAGATCCAACGTTTGTCTCTGTGTCTCTGTCTTAATCTCTGTTTCCACTAATTAATCAACCACCAGAAAAAAACATAAAAAAGACACTGTTATCGAACCAAAGCACTCATCATGATGATGATGTTCGAGTCGATGTGGATGGGTTTGGTTTCGTGAGATTAGAAATTGAATGATCCTCTGTTTTTAACAAGAAAAAGCAGTAACCTTTTGGAGTCTCTCTCTTGAAACTCAAAACCAAACAAAATGGAGTGTTCGGTGTTCCATCATGTGGTGATCGTGTTGATGTTACTTTGGCTTCTCTCATACTTGAACCGATCACACGCCCTTTTCTATTTCCTCTCTCTCGTTTATCTCTACCTCGTATATTTGCTTTCTCTCTCTCTTCCTCTGTTTCTGACGTTGACTTTATGTTTCCTTAATTAAAGATTTGATCTTGATGGGGTCTCTGGTAGGTTCATGAACGGTATGTGATGAGATTGAGGAAGAAGTTTCAGTTTGAAGAGATGAAGCAAGCTAACCAGAAACGTGTAAATAATTCTTTTAAAAAGTTTCTCAATTTTGTATTTTCTTTAAAGGTGTTGACTTTAAGCTTTTTTTTTCTTCTTCTTCTTAGGTTCTATCTGATTCTGAATCGGTGCGGTGGTTGAATCACGCTGTGGAGAAGATATGGCCTATTTGTATGGAACAGATTGCATCTCAGAAGATCCTGCGTCCCATCATACCTTGGTTCTTGGACAAGTATAGACCTTGGACCGCGGTAAACCTTTTGTTTCTTCCCCTTTCTTGTTAATAGTCTTTGGTTATGAATGATGATGGTTTGTGTGCAGAAAGAAGCTTTGATTCAACATCTCTATTGGGAAGAAACCCTCCTTTGTTGACTGATATAAGGGTCCTTCGCCAATCTACCGGTGATGATCACTTGGTATGTAGCTTCAATCTACTATGGTGGCTTGATATCTCTATAGAGGAAGTAGGACTTATTCTGAAATGTATATATATGTACAGGTGCTGGAACTTGGAATGAACTTCCTTACTGCTGATGATATGAGCGCAATACTGGCTGTGAAGTTGAGGAAAAGACTTGGGTTTGGGATGTGGACAAAGTTACATCTGACAGGAATGCATGTAGAAGGCAAGGTAATGTGTTTTTCTGCACATATATGCTCTCTCTTAAAGAAAGTACCTTCCTTCATTGTGGAACACCTTTGCAACTTTTGTAGGTGTTGATTGGAGTGAAGTTCCTTCGCCGGTGGCCGTTCCTGGGGCGTTTACGCGTCTGTTTTGCAGAGCCGCCTTATTTCCAGATGAATGTGAAACCAATCTTCACTCATGGAGTTGATGTTGCTGTGGTTCCAGGGATTGCAGGATGGCTAGTAAGTACTAACGCCTGTTAAGCTTGTAAACTTACGTTGAGTCTCATCCTGCTCTTTTGAGTTTGAACTAGTTCTAACACTCCCACCATTACTATTGTTGTTTCTAAATCAGGACAAACTCTTGTCTATTGCATTTGAGCAGACTCTTGTTGAGGTAAGGTTTCCCTTGTATAGCTAAGCAAACATTGTTGTTACAATGAAGCCAGCTGAATGAAGCTTGTGTGTAACTTGCAGCCAAATATGCTTGTAGTTGATATGGAGAAGTTTGTTAGCCCACAATCAGGAGGTAACTATAGCTTGAGCGTCTCTCAGCTTCTCATTTAATCAGTCTATATGATTACATTTTTGTGTCTTGTGTTTTGCTTCCAGAGAATTGGTTCTTTGTGGATGAGAAAGAACCAGTTGCACACGCTCTTGTCGAAGTCGTTGAAGCATCTGATGTTAAACCATCAGATCTAAATGGTTAGAACTCACACTGAGCTAGTTTAAGTTTTCATCCACTTTAAGACGGCATCTTATTATGAAACTGCTCGGATTTTTTTTGGATGCCTTCAGGTTTATCTGATCCATATGTGAAAGGGCAGCTTGGCGCATACAGATTCAAAACCAAGATACTAAAGAAAACGCTCTCTCCCAAATGGCAGGAAGAGTTCAAGATCCCAATCTTGACGTGGGACTCTCCCAACATACTCAACATCGAAGTCCAAGACAAAGACCGGTTCAGCGACGACAGCCTAGGCGACTGTTCGGTTAACATTGCAGAGTTCAGAGGCGGGGAGAGAAACGATATGTGGCTGCCTCTTCAGAACATCAAGATGGGGAGGCTTCACCTCGCTATTACAGTAACTGAGGAGGACGAAGGGAAGGTAGATGATGACCCGTTTGAAGGAGCAACGATAAGTAAAGAAGACATGTGGGCTTCTTTTGCTTCTGACGATGCAAACAGAGGTTCTTTCTCTTCTGTGGTGTCTGATAAGTCTCCGAGGGTTAGGGATAATCTTGAACCGATTAACATTGAAGGGCAAGAAGAGACTGGGATCTGGGTGCATCAGCCAGGGACTGAAGTGTCACAGATATGGGAGCCGAGAAAAGGGAAGAGTCGATGCGTTGACAACAACATACGTGGAGTTACTCATGAGGCTTCTACTGGTAGTAACGAGAGCAGCAGCCCTGATGAGAACCAGGAAGGGAAGAAGACAGTGAAGTCTGTTGGAGGACTGAAGAAAGTTGGTTTAGTGTTTAATAGGAAGAAGGAAGAGTCAGGGAACTTGGAGGAGGATGTTAGGTCTCCTCGGATCAACTTGAAGGCGTTAAACCGGAAGGGTGCTGGGGGTAAGTACATAGTTGAAGACCGTTTGTCTGGGCCTTTGTCGGGGCCTTTGATAGGTAGAAGTCCAAAGGGTGAGAGCTTTGGCTCTGAAGACGCTCAGAACAAGGGACACATGAAGGATGTTGCAAAGAGCATTCTGAAAAACGCTGAGAAGCATTTAAAGAATGCGTTTTCGCGTAAGGGGTCGAGAAAGTCGAGAGATGATGAGTGCTCAACGGTTCCTGAGTGTCAGTGTGAATATTCTGATGATGATACTGCAGTTAGCAGTGTGCAGGGGACACCGAGAAAAGCAAAACCTGGAGGTGGAGTTGTTAAGGCAGGAGAAGATGGTCATGTGAATACATCAGCAAACTCTAAAGAAGAATCTAGAGGTGTTGCTGATATTTCGACAAAGATGGATGCTTCTGCTGGAGCTGAGAAAGTCTCCACGCCAAGAAAAGTCCAAGGATAGAAAAAGAAACATTTAGGTTAATAAAAGGCTTTGTTAAGTTGAGTAGTTTTAAATTTATACAAAAGGAATATTGTACAGCTTTTGAGTTTTTGAGTCTATGTGTTTGGTTTACAGCTTTTTGAGTGTCTGTCTTGCTTCTACCCACTTGTTCTACCAGTAGAAGAACAGAGTGAGAATAGTTACTGCGAATCTAATAACTCATTTGACACATCTACCTTTAGAATGGTTTATCAACCCCATGTGTTTAATGAAGTGACTAGATTCTTATCAAAGCTATGCGCAGATTTAAATTTTATACGAGAAGTGATATGTTATAGTTCTTTTTTTTTTGGACAAAATGTTAGCATCGTTCTTTTTAGTTTTATTTGTAAAGATTTAAATTTTGATTTTAAATTAATGAATAAAATTCGAAATCTTATTTCTGTTGTCAAATGTATTTTATTTTGGATGTGTATAAGATAATTTCTCACCCAAACTATAATTTTTATTTAAAGGTTTAATATGTATTATAATATGGGAATGTAATTTTATAATAATTTCTAATAAAACAACTAGATTTTGATCATAGATGTAAAACCATTAAAGGACTAATTCTAAGGTGAAATAAATTCTATCTTTTAAACGTCAGAGATCGTGTTGAACTTAAGTATATATTTGTATATCCAACTCGTGTTGATAGATGCTAGTTTTAGTAACTAGTCTTCTCATCAGATGATCATTGCATTATCTAAAGAATATATAATTAACATATATGAAACAGCCTTTTGTTATATTATTATGACTTCACGAAACCAATCAATCAATACATAACTACATCATTACTCTCTTGCCACAGAGAAAGAGTTGGTTCGTCCTCAAATGTAAGTCCATAGTTAATATGAGAATAATAATCGCCACCTTCAATCTCAAGAACGCTACTATCTACACCATCCATGTAAGAAAGCTCCGTACACCAATTCATCATCTCGTCATCATTTTGAGACGAAACCACACCAATGTCCAAGTCGTTAAGCCACTCGAAATCATCTTCCAGACCGGGTTTTGTCTGTAGAAGATCATTTCCCCGAGATTCTATGGGCGAAGATGAACTCGAGTTGATCTCCACTTCTAACGATTTAATCACGCGGTTTAGTGCCTCATCCTCCTCTTTGTTGATGCTACAATGATTATCGACAGGCGATTCTTCATCTAGAAACGACATGATAAGCTCGTTGTTGAAAATCTCCATTCCTTGATCCATACCATATTGAACAGACGCCATTTGTGAGAATGTGTAAAGAGTTAAGAGAAAAATATAAAAAACTTAAGAGAATGCATTATAACATGAGCCAGAGCTAAGGTCTTATAAAGAGGGAAATGTTAAATTAATTAATTAGGCATATTTGCGTATAATATAAGATGACCCACACTACACGACCAATCATGTGATCATATGTAATTTGAGATGATGACGACGATGATAATAATAGTTTGTAATAAAGAATAATAGTGGGATAATATTGTAGCTTTTGGCCTAACTGATAATGAACCATCGAGGAGACATGACTGAATGAGATTAATTCCTGGACATATATCTATCTTATTAAAGTAAAAGTACTTTAAGCTTTTGTTTGGTAATAGGAGTATTTAAAAAAATTAAATTGTGTTTGGTAACAAAGATAGTAGAGAATTTTGTCTTTCTCTTATTTAAATGATAGATTTAAGTATTTAATGTCTTTTCTTAATTTAAATAATAGATTTCTTTAATATAATGAATCTTAACCAAAATAAATTTCCTAATAGATTTTTTTGTTAACATTTAATATTTTCAATATTTATTAATAAAAATAATAAAATAAAATCACACATCAAAATCAATTTATATATCATATAAATAAAATATAAAATATCTCCTAGTCTATATTTGAGAAGTGATTTTGACATGTGTCATCACCATATTAATTTTGAAAGAAAAATTATGACATGGCATACTAACATTGATGACATGACTTGAAATAAATTATGACATGGATATTTACATTTAGTGTTGATTTATATTTAAGATAATTTTTTAAAAATATGGTAATAACTTATAGATAATTATGACATATTTACCTTTAATATTGATTTATATTTAAGGTAAGTTTTTAAAATATGGTAATAATTTATATATCATAATTAATATAACAATAAATAATAAATTATATAGAAATATAATATTAATTAAAATTTCGAAATATTATTTAGCTATATTTTTATAAGTATATAATTTTTATTAAAAAAACAATTCTTCAAAATACTATGCATTTAAAAAAAAATTCTTTAAATAGTGACATGGACATTTACATTTATTGTTGATTTGTATTTTTAATAAATTTTTAAAATATGATAATAACTCATAGATCATCATTAATATATCAATAAATAATATAATGTTATAAATAGAAATATAATATTATTTTGGATTTTTCGAAAGTTAATTCTATTTTATAATTATTATTAGTAAAACAATTCTTCAAAATTATACCGTTTTTAAATGTAATTTTCTAATCCAATACTATTAGTTTATTTTTAATATCCATAAATTTTAGAAAATTATGTAGTTTTATGTTTTGATAATTATACATTTAACAAAAAAATTTCTTACATTTACAAAATTTGATTTAATATATTTTACAAAAAGATATACATATATATTACTAAATATACATTGAATAATTTTTTTTTAATCTTAAAGTCTTACATATGATTAAATTAAGATTATATATTGTAAGAAAATAATAAAATCAAAATAAAAAATTAACAAAATTTGTATTATAAAATAAATTTATATTTTAAAACTTTTATTTCTGCACATGGTGCAGGAAAACACCTAGTTTTATTTATAAATTGTTAGTATAACACTTTTATAATATAAGTCTAATTAGTTATAAATATTAGATTTTTATATGATACACTGTGATATAATAGACGATTAAAATCACATAATATAATTATTTAAAGTAATATATAAAATCTATCTTATTAAAGTAGAAGTACTTTAAGCTTTTGTTTGGTAACAGAGATAGGAGTATTTTAAAAAAATTAAATTGTGTTTGGTAACAAAGATAGTAGAGAATTTTGTCTTTTCCTTATTTAAGTGATAGATTTAAGTATTTAATGTCTTTTCTTAATTTAAATAATAGATTTCTTTAATAGAATGAATCTTAACCAAAATAAATTTCCTAATAGATTTTTTTGTTAACATTTAATATTTTCAATATTTATTAATAAAAATAATAAAATAAAAATCACACATCAAAATCAATTTATATATCATATAAATAAAATATAAAATATTTTATTTATAAATTGTTAGTATAACACTTTTATAATATAAGTCTAATTAGTTATAAATATTATATTTTTATATGATACACTGTGATATAATAGACGATTAAAATCACATAATATAATTATTTAAAGTAATATATAAATTTTTTGTTTTAAAATGTTATACTAACAATTATGTAATACATATTAATTTACACACATATATATATTATCATTAGTACAAAGAAAAAAATTGAAGTGAAAGCAAATATTTATACGGCCACGGGTCAAACTATAGAAATAGACAATAATGGCGTAAGATTTTTTTTTAACAAATTTATTTTAATTTCAAATATGTTAATATATTTTATGTATTTATAAATTATTTTATTTATTATTAAGAATGCTAAGATTTTGGAATTGCAAAAAATTATGACCCATTTCTATATTATTTTAATTAGAAATTTCAAATTTATATCAAAATATTTTTTAAACTTTTAATTTTTATTATAACTACAAATGTTAATTTTCAATCTAAATTTATGTTTAAATATTACAAATATATTATTTATAATTAAAAAACTAAAAACATAAAATAAATACCCGCCCGGTTGGGCGGGTCAAGATCTAGTTATAATTAGAGAATTAGTTGAATGTCAAATCTCAAGTGTCCAAGTGGGATATGCGTATAGGCAAGATCTTGAAAGTTTGGTATAAATATAATGCATAACCCACTAATAGATATGGTACTTTAGGATAGGGCTCGACAAAAAATTTGAAACCGAAAAAGTTTGTTTATGGCACAGCTAAAAGTTTTCAGATTATACAAACACAAGATGTCGTATGGTAAATTAACAACATTTTAAATGTGTTTCATCAGTTTTCCTTATGTACATAAATATATACTATCTTTTTTTTCCACTGATAGAGTTAACTGTTAACATAACTTGAAAAATTACAAGGTAGAATGCGATGAAAAGATACATTTGCTGATGGACTACAGAGATGTCCTCAAAATCATTAGCCCAAACAAGAGAGACAGATTTGAACACATAGAAGTATAAAGCAGAGATTCAATAGAAAATGGTCGAACTGTGGAAATCACACGAATCAACAACGCCTAGTAGAAAACCACAGAAACAAAAGACCAGGTTGTAATCGAACTTCTCACTTAACCTTCACCAGAGCATGTCATTCAGCTGTCGAAGCCATGAGTTCCCTTCAACACAACCCAAAACCAATTTACCTTAAGTGTCGTAGACATTATTATGCAAGCTTCACTTGAAAATCGGACGATCTTCTGCTAAGGTTTAAAGACGGAGAAACCACAGCAAGGGAGGTTTGAAAGACGACGAAACCATATCCTCTTGAAATCTGTGCCGGCTAGAGCAGATCGGAAAAGCAAGGTGGTGATCTGCAAGTGAACATAGCCGAGAAAAAACCACTGGTCGAGGTAAACCACCTCTGGAGAACCACTAAAAAAGTGAATCCCTCAAGTATCCTAAAAAAGAAGTGATTTATAATCAGAACTGGAATTTCTGGGAAAAGAAAAGAAGAGATTTTGACAGATAATCAAACCAAAACCATCATTAAAACTTGAATCTCACATCCAAAAAGCACATAAGCTAAGGACAGAAAGTAAAGGCACAACGCCGAGGCTCGAAAGCCATCGGAGGCTGGCCACACAAGCAAATCGACTGAAAAAGTTTGGATAAGAGGAGAGAAGTCAGAGAGTTTTTAGGAGAAATATATACATATCTATATATTTATAGGATCTCGTTTTTATTTAAAAAAAAATTAAAATTTATTATTTTATTATTTATTGAATTGTAGAATTTTAAACTAATTGGATTTAAAACCAAACTAATGTATAAGTGTATCGTGTTTATTAATTAATAAAAATGAGAAATTTAAGGAAAGTCTCACACATGATGTTAGAGGAATGCTACAATTGTATGAAGCCTCGCATCTCGGAAAACCATCTGAAGATATAATGGATGACGCATTGGCTTTCACGGGGCATCACTTGGGCTCATTGACTGGCCAAGAAACTAGCCCAAATCTCTGTAAGCAGATACAACAGGCACTATATAGAGCTCGATATCATAGCATAGAGATGGTGGTTACACGACAATACATCCATTTCTTTGACCAGGAGGAAGGTCAGGACAAGACACTCCTCAAGTTAGCAAAGCTCAACTTCAAAATTTGCCAAATGCACTACATCAAAGAGCTTAAGATTATCACCAAGTAATTAAGTTTTTTTCTTTTTGGGTAATGTACATTTATATGGTTCTGATCATCAATCTGCTTGATATGTAACTTAGTTTTTGGCTTGAAAAGAGCTAGGTATGGCGCCTAAGCTATCTTACATAAGGGATCCAAATGTGGAGTTCTTTTTGGTGTACTAGGAATGTTTTTCGAGCCACGGTATTCACTTGCAAGAATTAGGGCCACCAAACTTACAATGGTCCTGACTGTTGTGGATGATACATGTGATGCATATGCCACTCTTCCAGAAGTTATTAGTCTTCATGATGCTTTCCAGAGGTGTTTATGTAGTCTTATCTACAAGCATTATATCTACCAATATCTTATATGATCCATATATGTGTATTCATGGATTAATGAAACTACAAAATATATAGATTGATAAAAATAATAATGAAAAATTTCTTAATTTTAAAATGTTTGAAAATGAAAATTCAGTAAGTAAAATTGATATTATAAATATGTACTTTGATATGTAAACAAGCATCTTAACAAACAATCTATTAATGTGTATAAAATCCTCTAACTTAACATATCAAGAACATCTTTTGTGAATTAGTCAGAACAAAATTATGATCCTCAGAGAAATATTGTCAAAACTATTTTATCAATAACAATTATATCTTGTTTTATAACATTATAAACCATTTAAAATAACGGATGGAGGGTCTAAATAAACAAATTATAATATTTTGATTTCTCATATATTTACATTTATATAGACATTAGATAAATTTAGGAAATTAATAATATTAACAAATTATATATGTTAACATATGCTATATATGAGACTATTATTTGATCGTCAGGTCTATCTGTTTGACCACAGAATATAGTGGGATATGAAATACGGTTTAAAACTCAAAAGTTTTTTTTTTTTTTTGAAAAATTAAAACTCAAAAGTTTTTATAATTTTTTTTTTAAATTATTTGTTTTATCATAAAAATTAAGATTAATGCATTTTTATAAAAATGATTAATATAAAATAAATGCGTTTTAGAAATGCGGATAAACTTAAAAAAACAGAGTGCAGAAGAGATCAAACGTAGAACATGCTTTCTTTCCCATTTTAAAAATCTGACAAAATACTTCATTGGTTTGAATGGTTCTTTCGCGACTCAAATTCGAATTATTGAAACATTAAGGTATTTAGTACTATTGCCTAGGACTAGAACGGATCTGGATATCCGGGATATTCAGACTATTCGAATCCGGATCCATATTCGTCAGATCCGTGATTTTAGTATTCAGATCCGGATCCGTGTCTTCAGGATATCCGAGTTTCGGATATCTGTCTAGATTTTATGATACCCGCGAGTATCCGGATTCAGATCCGGGTCGGCCAAAATAATTAAAAGAAATAAAAATATATTTTAAAACACAAAAAATCTATAAATATTACATAAATTAAATATATTTACAAGATTTATAGATGTATTTATGCATAAAATTATGCATATAATATTATTAAAATTAAAAATTTAATATTATAAAACTAATTTTATGTAGAAATATTAATAAATCAATTATAATTATTGATAAAATTTTAAATTTAATATATTTAAAAAAACGGATCTAGATATCCGGACCTAAAAATCCAGATATCCGGATCCGGATTTGACGGATCTGACATTTCACTATCCGGATCCAGATCCGAGTGTCCCGAATATCCTATTTTCGAAGCGGATCCGGAGCGGATCTCAGATCGGATCCGGATCTCGGATAATAATTCCAACCCTATTGCCTATTGATGCAATTTTAATTACTTTGTCTCGTGGGAATTGACTTTTTCATTTATATTTTAAGGGGTAAGGCGACAATAGAAGTACCAACTACCAAAGGGTAATTAAATATTTTGCATGTCAAATCTTAGAGCATCAGCATGATGAGTTCCTTTAAAAAGTGTTTCAATTATGTAATTAAAACTAATAGTAAAAATATTTATTAATCATAAGAGAACAAGTGATGTGAGAATTTCTCACCATTAAAAAAAACAGAATCTCAAATGAAAGACTATAAAAATTTCTCAAATTTTTTATTTCATCTCTAGCCATTTTATTATTATTTTGAACGATTACTAATGCAGATTCGAACGGACCTTTCTGGTCAAGCGGCAGTGGATGAGTTTGTAACACTAACACGTTTCATGTTTAATCTTCCTGTTATTCGAAACTAAATCACATTGTTCTGTTCACCTAACGCGGATATGGGTTCTTGCATTAGAACCCATTTGAATGCCCTGGAGAAGAAGTCCATCCCCGGGCTTGCGATTTCCCTGGATTCAACCAGGTTAAAAAAAAAAATTGTCAAAAAAAAAATGCAGATAATCTATGAGTTTAACTCTCGACAATCCTCATTACAAATTAACCATTGGAAATTAATGATTCACAACCTGGCATTCAATTAGTGAGCCTTAAAATTTCCTAATTTAAAATTTCTTTATTTTTAATAATTTTTTTTATCTTTAATCATATTAGCCTCTCCACTTGATTCCGTTCTATTTAAACAGAACAGAGAAGTAATACAAGACATCCTACAACAAAAACAGAGTAGAGAGTTTCACCTGTCTATCTTTCAGTGACAGTGTCTACAAATGGAAGCATCAAAAATCTGTTTTGGTCCTAAAACTCTCCCTAACGTTCTTAACGTTCCTCTCTCTCATCAGACCAACCTCTCTCTCATTCCTCGCCGTTTGCTTCACAACAACACTCTTTTCTCCAAGAAGCCCACAAAACACGACTTGTTATGTGTAAAGGCTGAGAGTAGTGGAGATCTTGAGAGTACTCGTCCATTGACCTACTTTTCTCCATCTACTTGGGGAGATTACTTCCTCTCTGTTCCCGTCGATGACTCTGTAAGTAAACACCTGATATGATGTGTTCCATGATCATTGATCAACAAGCTTTCTTTAATTAAGTCATATTGTTCTTTGCAGGAATTTGAGGCACTTGAGCAAGAAATTGAATCTGTGATGAAGCCTAGAGTAAGAGACATCCTCATGTGTCCTCACAGCAGCGATAAGGAGCAGATTCGGATAATTCATTTGCTTATCAGCCTTGGTATCGCTCATTATTTCGAGAGCGAAATAGAAGAAATTCTAAACCAAGCTTTCCTAAAGCTGGACGACATAATTTCAGAAGAAGATGATCTGGAAACAATTGCAATCATGTTTGAAGTTTTCAGACTATACGGCCACAAGCTGTCGTGTGGTAAAATAACAACTTTTTAAATGTGTTTCAACAGTTTCCTTATTTAGATAAATATATATATTTTGATAAAAAGATTATATTTTTTTAATTAAAATAGAAATACAAATAAAAATGCCCCCTTAGATTTGTTACTTATTATAACCCTATGCCACCGGAAAACCTTATACCACCGAAGTAATTAAATCTCACATTAAATTATTCGTTTTTCCTAATTTAATAAATTATTTTCTAAATCAATCCTAAAGTAAACTGATCATAACTTTTAGCAATTATTATCTTTTTATCAAATTAAACAATCATAAAATATACCAAAATTTAATAGAATTATTTATATAATATATAAATAAAAGATAAATTAATATATAAATATATTATTTTTACGTATATTTTCATATAAATTATATCGCAATATAAATATAATGTGATAAATTTTAAGAGTACAAAATATATAACACCAGACTTTAAATAGTATATAAATGATTTTATTATACACTATCATATAATTTTGATCCATAAATAATAAAAATAAAACTACCTAACCCTAACCCTAAATTTTAGCATTTATTAGTTTTAATAAAATTAAACAGCTATAAAATATACCTGAATTTAATAGAATAATTTTTATAATATATAAATAAAATATCATTGATATATAAATATATTATTTTACGTATATTTTATATAAATAATATCTCAATGTAAATTCAATATGATAAATGTTGAATAACATAAAATATATAGCACCATTTTTCAATAGTATATAAACCAGTTTAATTATAAATTATCAATTTTGACACATAAAATGAAAATAAATTTGTGCGAATGCATAGATCATGTTCTATAAACATAGGTGGTAAAATTGACGGTTTGCAAAACTAAATGAGTTTCTTCAGTATAAACTATAAACTATTGTGTTTCAAAATATCACATTACACAATTATTTAATACATATAAACTATATAAAAATATTATCACTTATCCAAAATAAATATTTTATTTATAAAACAATAAAAACAAACATCCGCGCGGATGCCTAGTTCAAGTTTTAATTTTACCTTAAGGTTTTAATTTGAAAGTTGAACTCTTCAATTTTTGGTAAATGATGTTAATGTGAATTATTAAAATGAACTTTTTAATGTTCCTTTTTATTTCGCCACTCTTGCTATATAAGTTTACTTTTGGTAAATAGATAATTGTTTCTACCTGTAAAGTGTAATATAAAATACGATTTTCAAATGTTGGTTAATTAAGATATTACAAATAACAAAAATATTAAATATTCAATTCACAACTGAAAATTATATATGCATTATGAGAATTCACGTATAATTGTATTACTATGAGCCGCTTTATAAAGATTCACATTTAACGATTCTTTTTGCTCTATGCACAAGATGTCAAGTAATTTTTTCTCCATAATCTGCATAATTCATGTTCTGTACAATTCGAAACAAAATTTAATGGTGTAAACAAATTAATGAACATCTATCCGTACAATCTATCTTATCAAAATAGAAGTATAAATAGAAATTACCCCTTAGATGTACAACTTATTTACAACCATATGCCATTAAAGTAATTAAAAATCTTAGATAAATTTTTTTTCTTTTCCTAATTTAATAAATTATTTCATAAATGAATTATAAAATAAGGCAACCATTTATTTACATTTTATTGCCACTAATATCTTTTTATCAAATTAAAAACCATATATTATACCTAAATTTAATATAATTATTTATATAATATATAAGAAAATATAAATTACTATATAAATATATTTTTACGTATATTTTAATATAAATTATATCCCTATGTAAATTCAATATGATAAATTTTGAATAGTATAAAATATGTAGAACCATATTTTAAATAGTATATAAAACAATTTAATTATACATATCAATTTTGATCCGTAAAAATAAAAAATATAATTGTGCGAATGGATGGATCATATTCTAAAAAAGTAGGTGGTACAATTGACGATTTACAAAACAAAATAATATTACTCAATAAAAAATATAAAATATTGTGTTAAGAAATATCTCATATCACAATTATTTAAAACGGATAAATTATATAAAATATTATCACTATACAGAATAAATATTTATATATAAAACAATAAAAACAAAAATTTGCGCGGCAGCACATGTCAAATCTAGTATATAATTATTATATGACCACACATCAATCTAAAATATTATATAACTTATTATTTTATTAATTTTTATTATATTTTCAATCTAATCTGAAATAAAATAAATAACTATATTAGTTTATAATATTTATTAATTTCAGTTATTAATTTATAGAATTCAATGTGTATGTTTCTATAGATGTGTTTGATAGATTCAAAGGTGAAGATGGGAAATTTAAGGAAAGTCTGGTACATGATGCTAGAGGAATGCTTCAGTTGTATGAAGCGGCGCATCTCGGATTACCATCTGAGGATATAATTGACGACGCATTGACTTTCACGCGGCATCACTTGGGGTCATTGACTGGCCAAGAAACTAACCTGAATCTCTTTAAGCAGATACAACGGGCACTATATAGAGCTCGATATCATAACATAGAGATAGTGGTCGCACGACAATACATCTCTTTCTACGGCCAGGAGGAAGGTCATGACAAGACACTTCTCAAGTTTGCAAAGCTCAACTTCAACTTTTGTCAAATGCACTACATTAAAGAGATTAAGATTATTACCAAGTAATTAAGATTTTCCTTTATGTGTGTATGTTATTATGATTCTGATCATCAGTCTACTTGATATGTAACTTAGTTTATGGCTCTAGGTGGTGGAAAGAGCTAGGTATGGCGCCTAAGCTATCTTATATAAGGGACCGAAATGTGGAGGTTTTTCTTGGGGTACTAGGAATGTTTTTCGAGCCACGATATTCAAGTGGAAGAATTCAAGCCGCTAAACTTACAATGGTCGTGACTGTTGTGGATGATACATGTGATGCATATGCCACTCTTCCTGAAGTTATTAGTCTTCATGATGCTTTCCAAAGGTATTTATGTAGATTCTTATCAACAAGCAAGCATATCTACCAATATATTATGCATCTACGATCCACATATATGTTTTCATGGATTGATGTAACCAACAAATAAATTAGTTGTCCAGGTGGGATCATGGTGCGATGGAAGAACTACCAAGCTATATGAGAATCATCTACCAAAGCGTGTTAGGAACTGTTGAAGATATTGATCGAGAAATGAAAGCTCGAGGAAAGTTCGGTAGTTTACAACGAACTATAGATGAGGTTCGTTTTTAAGTAGGTGAGGAGTAGATATAGGTTAGATGGAATTCTAACTTGAAACAAATTGGTGATAAGATAAATTTTCTGTCTTTGTCATATAATATTATATTTCTTTTCTAATTTTCAATGTGAGATTTTACACCTGATCCACTCTTTCGAGATGGTAGTTCTTCAACCATTAATTTTGGAATATCGAGCAAAGATGTATGGGCTACATTTTGGCTGTATAGATAATGGATCCGATTGTTTAGCATATATAGGGTTACCATATTAAGTTAAAAAAGGTTTCTAATTTAAAACCAGTTTGTGATAAATTGATTAGTTCTTTTATATATATATATATATTAATTATTTAAGATTTTTCCAACTCCCGATTGATGTGGGATTGTATTTTGAATATTTTGAATATTGGATTCCAGTGTCATATAATCAAATCTGATTAACAACAATCCTTGCAGACTAAGAGTCTGATGATATTGTATCTGGCGATAGCAAAATGGGCACGCGCAAGTAACGTGCCAAGCTTTGAGGATTACATGGAGATTGGTATCTCCGCATCAGGGCTGGATGACTTGGCAGCCTACGGATTCATATCGATGGAAGATTGTGATGAGAAGCAATTGAATGAGTGGTTCAACTCCAAACCCAAAATATTTGAAGCTTTAAATACTGTATTTCGTCTTAGAAATGACCAAGTCACTTTTGAGGTATGTATGTGTATATATATTACACATGAACCCCAGTCTTACTACCAAATTTATAATCTTTTTAATAAATGAGCAGCAAGAATTGAGCAGAGGAGAGGTTGCGAATGGCGTCAACTGTTACATGAAGCAACATGGTGTTACCAAAGAAGCAGCAGTTGAAGTCTTAAGGGAGATGGAACGAGAAAATTATAAGATAATGATGGAGGAATTTGTTTTGTCGAAAGCTGTGCCACGACAGATTCTGGTGCGAGCCCTCAACACTGCACGTGTGATTGATTTGTTTTACAAGGAAGGTGATGGATTTGGTCATCCTGATCAAAACCTAAAAGACCTTATTGTCTCTTTGTTCCTACATCCAATTCCTCTTTAAGAACTTATAAAAGCTAAGAGTGAATTTGGGAGATATATAAAATAATGAATAGACTAAAACGTCATTCTATTATGTTGAAAATTTCTTTCTTTAGTTCTTTCTAATTCATGTGCATTGAGAACTACTCGTGCCCTCTCTCATACTTTTTAGTTGTTTTCATAACTGAATAAAATACCCAATTTTATCTAATAAGTTACCATCAACACACGCTTCAGTTTAAAACCGAATGAAGAGACAGCAGATATATGCAGTTATTGATTTCAGGCTTGTGAAGGCTGGCGAAATGACCTAAAAGAAATGTAATGAGAGTCACAGATAATTTTTTTGTCTAGGGTTGATTTACAGAGCATTAACATAAGCATTATACTCGTTATTATCCAATCAACATTATTTATACATTGATTATGAAAACATTTAGAATAGCATTTACAAAATGTTAATGCTCTCCAAATGTTCTTTGTTTATGTTCTCATATGGAGTTTTTGTTAGAGCATTTGCATTTAAAATATATAAATTTTTAAAAACAATTATATATAATTAATTTATTTTTATTTAAAAATATAAAAATTATGTTTATAATAAAAAAATATTTTTAGAAACAAAATTGAGATTAAATATTTTTAACTTTTTTAAAAGAACAATATTTCACATTTAAAATTTAATATAATTTGTATAACTACACATATCATTCATTATTTTCAATAAAAAACATAACACAACATAATATATATTTATATATTATATTTATATATTATATATTATAAAATAAACATATCTATATTATTTATAAATAAATAAATCATATATTAATTTTTATGATAATATCATATATGAATCATTTACTACTCTACCAATTGGTAAATAATGATAATTTATATTTTTGTCATCAATGATAATTTATATATACATTATATCATTTATTTATTTTATTTAATAATAATCAAAATTATTTTATATCCAAAAATAAATTTATATTTTAAATAAATTTTACATTTATTTTTAAATAATAATATTTCATATTTATAATTTAATTTAAATTATGTTATTACTTAAGATCCATTACTTTTAATAACAAATATATTATTAATATATATATATTATAATTTAATTTATTATTTTAAAATAAATATATTATATACTAACTTTTATAACAAATTTAAAATCATATATTGCTATTGATTTACCAATTATTTTATTAAAACTTTAATGCGAGTATACAGCTTCTGCAACTTACTATTTTTACAGTATACTGCTATGGTTTCTTGGACAGTTATACCAATAGTGACCTTAGTGTTTGAAGATTCTCGTAGATGTGAATTGAAATCCAAAGGAAGAAAGCTCGTACATTCCCAGTTATGTTAGAGCACCTTTAATGGTTGTATGTTGTGATAGTATCTTCAAAAATAAAGTTATTACTATTTTATTTGCATGTCTACGGTTAACTTTTTCTGAACAATTAAAGCTCTAATTTGCTGACAGCTGTAGAATATCTCTTCCATAAACTAGCGTAAAACAAGAATGTACTAATTGTACTTATATCGTATAAAAGCCAATATTTATAACTAATTGTATTTATATGATGAAAGCGTTATACTAATAATTTATGAATAAACTATTTTATATTTTATTTTTATGTTAAATAAATCAATTTTGATGTGTGATTTTTATTTTATTATTTCTTATTAATGTATATTGAAAATATTAATATGTTAATACAAAATGTATTAGTAAATCTATTTTTGTTAAGATTTGATAAGTAAATCTATTATTTAAATTAGTAAAATACATTAAATACTAAAATCTATTATTTAAATAAAAAAATACAAAATCTTTTTAAATATAACTTCATTTAATACTTCAGTGGTATACCATTGTAAATAAAATAAAAAAATCATGGCTAATTCAATTTTGTACTTCTATTTTAATAATATAGATTTTTATTTTATTATTTCTTATTAATAGACATTGAAAATATTAATATGTTAATACAAAATGTATTAGTATCTATTTTTGTAAAGATTTGATTAAGTAAATCTATTATTTAAATTAGGAAAAATATACTAAATATTTAAATCTATTATTTAAATAAAGAAAATACAAAATCTCCTTAAATATAACTTCATTTAATATTTTAGTGGCATGCTATTGTAAATAAAATGAAAAATCCAGGACTAATTCGAGTGAATTAGGTGAAAATCCTAAAAGAAGTTGGAAATTAAGAAAATACCTTCTTTTTTTTTTTTTTTTGTTCAACTGATAAATTGATTAAGAAAACTTAATGGGTTCATACAATACTAGGCCCAATATGCCCAAAGGAGAGAGCAGATTTTGCCAAGGAATCAGCAGGCCCGTTTTCTGATCTAGAGATAAAAGTAAAGCGACAAAGAGAAAAAGATAGAGACAGGGAGACGATATCCGACAGAACTCCATAGATCTCCATCGCACCTCGCTTCCCATTGATTGCTCTCACGAGCTCTTGAGAATCTGAGTGTATCCAGATGTTTGTGTAGCCGAGAGTGGAGGCATAAAGCATCGCTGCTCTAATCGCCAGGCTCTCAGCCATGAGGGGAGAAGATATCTGATTCGTTGAAGCCGATCCTCGATTGAGTTCCTTCTTGTCTCGATCCGTAAATATCCAAGCCAGGCCTGCATGTTTAGTACTCGCGATCCAAGAAGCGTCAGTGAAACATGAGATCATTGAATCAGGTGTGGTCGGTTCCGTTTTTATCGGTGGAAAGATCGATCCCGTCGGTGCTGGTAAAGTCGCCTGCGCTAGCGTCCACTCCCTTGCCGATACCAGTGCTCTAGTCATGGTAGTAGATGGCGTGAGGGTTCTGTGTTCGAAGAGCAGGAGATTCCTTGATATCCATAACACCCATACGATCCAGGGGAATATGTTGGTTGAGACTCCCACCGGTGGGAGGTTGATGCGGAGGCTTGATGTTTGGAGCTCAGTTCCAAAGGAGATTGCTGTCTCCGATTGCAGAGGAGAAGTCCATGGCGCTAGTTCCCATACCTGTTTCGCAAACTCACAATGGAAGAACAGGTGATCTGTCGTCTCCTGGGCGCCGCACCTGATACAGTTTGGGTTTGTCAGGACTCCACGCTTTTGAAGATTTTCGCCTGTTGGGATGGCTCCTTGTAGTACTTTCCAGAGGAAGAGTTGGATTAAGAAAATACCTATGACATAAATTATATGGGGGATTACTAATTGAACAAGTAGAGTAAAAATACACAAATTATGAGGGTTCCTAAAAGAAGTTGGGTATAGAGCTAAATACACAAAAAAAGCTTGGGTATAAAGTGCAAATACTCTTCAATTTTTTACTTCTATTTTAATAATACAGTATAGATTAGTGAAACATATTACATCGATCTATTTATTGTGGATTTTCATTTCCCACTAAACAATCGTCGTGTCTCGCGTCTTTTATTTAATGTGCCAACAGAACTTGTACTATAATAAAAACATGATCATGATCCATTGAATTAATCATCTGCCCCCATTTTCCGGATCCCATTTATAATGGTAAGATTTATCACCTGTTTCAGTCTGGCAGATCCAGATCCATGGAATTGGAACGTGATTGGATTAATTTAGCTTAAAAACAGAGTGCAGAAGAGATCAAAACGTAGAACATGCTTCCTTTCCAATTAGAAGTATCTTTAAAAAAATACTTCATTGGTGTGAAATGTTCTTTCGCGATTCATTACTGATATTAGCCGTGGTCAGGTACCCATTAGGGTTGGATATTTCAGATTTTCAGGTATTTCTATATGTAGTTTAATATCCGTTTAGGTATTTTTACATATCGGGTCGGGTTTAAATATTTTTATTTTAGATTCAGTTCTTTCGGATTAATACAGA
Organism: Raphanus raphanistrum subsp. raphanistrum; assembly: GCA_019706035.1. Lineage (NCBI taxonomy): Eukaryota > Viridiplantae > Streptophyta > Magnoliopsida > Brassicales > Brassicaceae > Raphanus > Raphanus raphanistrum. The sequence goes on from CM033980.1 coordinate 42,057,385, forward strand.
TATTTAGATTTTAGAAGCAAGAATTCAAATTCTTCATTACTCAAATTTATTGTACTTAAAGTTGTATTACATCGGAAATGAAATATTTGTTTAATTTATGTAATCATATGTTTAACTTTCTATTATTGTTTTTCTTTTAATTTTTATATTGTATGATCTATTATTTTACTATTTTAGAAAAGAGTTCCTAAAAAGTTGTTAAATATGTTTAAAATAGTTTTAGATTTTATAAATTTAAACGTATAGAATAATCATAAATTTTATAACGGCTTATAAACATTAAATAAATGTTCTGGGATGTAATAAATTTTAAACACTTTATGTTTACTAGTTTTAGTATGATTTTAAAATGTTTCTAATAAAATAAATAATTTTGGTTTAATATTTTTGATTTGAGTGTTTTTAGCTTTAAGGATGTTTACATGAAATGTAGATAATTTGGATTGAGATTTGTATATTTTGGAGATTCTACGATTTGCAAGTGCTGCATTAGATAAAGTACTAACCACCACCTGACTTTGCTCAAATTTTAAAACAGTATAGTAGTTGATAATGCTAGTTTTTATCTTTTAAGTTGTTTGAAAACAATACAACGGTTAGTTCTGCAGAAATGTAGAAGACATTAGCCTGGTGTCGAAATAGAGCAAAAAGAAGAAACAAAAGGAAAAAAAGAAACCAACCTCTTGAACGGAAAATGCTTCAATCGACACGATACACCTACATTTCATAAATCAGTTAACTAAACCCAAAAATTACTTGCGGCTGAATTTCTACTGGAAGCACAGAACCTTGAATTTAAAAGTCTACTCGTCATCTCTTTCACAGTCATCATATATGAGTTATAACTCAGACCTTCCGCGGGATCACCAGCAACACAAAAAAAAAAAATGTTGTTATACTATGACACAATGAATAATAGTTGACTCGGTTTATACGGAATAATAACATTTTTCATAATGGTAGAACCTTTGGTGTCAAGCTTGAAACTTAGGACATATTATATGCGCTAACTTTTGTTGAACAATGTGCAGCTAAGACTTTCAAAAGGACACAAGATTGAAAAGTAAGATATGAAAGAATTGGGTACAGGACCTAACATTCAATTACTCAGCCATTAGACTAAAACAAATCATCGACAATCACAACTTTAACCAAAAAAAAAAAAGATTCGACTTACTAAAGAAACTTCCTAAATTAATTTTTTTAAGTTTTAATTATCTTTGATCATATTAGCCTTTCCACTTGACTCCGGTTCTATTTAAACAGAAGATAGAAGTAAAACAAGACATCCTTCCACAAAAACAGAGCAGAGAGTTTCTCGTGTCTATTTTCCAGTGATTGTGTCTACAAATGGAAGCATCAAAAATGTGTTTTGGTCTTAAAACTCTCCCCAACGTTTACAACGGCTCTCTCTATCGTAAGTCCAACCTCTCTTTCATTCCTCCCCGGTTGCTTCAAAACAACACTCTTTCCTCCAAGAAACCCATAAAACACGACCTATTATGTGTAAAGGCTGAGAGTAATGGCTATCTTGAGAGTACTCGTCCATTGACCTACTTTTCTCCATCTACTTGGGGAGATTACTTCCTCTCTGTTCCCGTCGATGACTCTGTAAGTACACACCTGATCTGAAGTGTTTGTGATTAATACGCTTTCTTTAGTTAAGTCATATTGTTTTCTTTATAGGAATTTGAGGCACTTCAGCAAGAAGTTGAATCTGTGATGAAGCCTAAAGTTAGAGACATCCTCATGTGTCCCCACAGTACCGATAAGGACCAGATTCGTATTATCCATTTGCTTATCAGCCTCGGTATCGCTCATTGTTATGAGAGCGAAATAGAAGAGATTCTACACCAAGCTTTCCAAAAGCTGGACGACTTAGTTTCAGAAGAAGATGATTTGGAAACAATTGCAATCATGTTTGAAGTTTTCAGATTATACGGACACAAGATGTCCTGCGGTAAATTAACAACATTTTAAATGTGTTTCATCAGTTTTCCTCATTTACAAAAATGTATAATATCTATTTATAATTTTTACAGGAGCACGTTTTTATTTAAGAAATTTTTAAAATATATTTTTTTGGCAACTTAAAATATATTATTTTATTGTATTGTAATATATTTTAATCTAATTTAATTTAAAATCAAATAAATGTATCGTGTTTATTAATTAATAATTTATTAGTTTATAGAATTCATAAAATTTATATGGCTTTATCGGCTCTTTATAGATGTGTTTGATAGATTCAAAGGTGAAGATGGGAAATTTAAGGAAAGTCTGGCACGTGATGTTAGAGGAATGCTTCAGTTGTATGAAGCCGCGCATCTCGGATTGCCATCTGAAGATACAATGGACGATGCATTGGCTTTCACGCGGCATCACTTGGGCTCATTGACTGGTCAAGAAACTAGCCCAAATCTCTATAAGCAGATACAACGGGCACTATATAGAGCTCGATATCATAGCATAGAGATAGTGGTCGCACGACAATACATCTCTTTCTACGACCAGGAGGAAGGCCACGACAAGACCCTTCTCAAGTTTGCAAAGCTCAACTTCAACTTTTGCCAAATGCACTATATCAAAGAGCTTAAGATTATCACCAAGTAATTAACCTTTTCCTTTTTAGGTGTGTTTCTATTCTTATGATTCTGATCATCATTCTACTTGATATGTAACTTAGTTTATGGCTCTAGGTGGTGGAAAGAGTTGGGTATGGCACCTAAGCTATCTTACATAAGGGACCGAAATGTGGAGTTCTTTCTTGCGGTACTAGGAATGTTTTACGAGCCACGGTATTCACTTGGAAGAATTCATGCCATTAAACTTTCAATGGTCCTAACGGTTGTGGATGATACATTTGATGCATATGCCACTCTTCCTGAAGCTATTAGTCTTCATGATGCTTTCCAGAGGTATTTATGTAGTCTTATCTACAACCATTGATTTCTACCAATATCTTATGCATCTACGAGCCATATATATGTTTTCATGTAACTAATAAAGAAATCAATTGTCTAGGTGGGATATTGGTGCCATGGAAGAACTACCAAGCTATATGAAAATCATCTACAAAAATGTGTTGGAAATTTTTGAAGATATAGATCGAGAAATGAAAGCTCTAGGAAAGTTCGGTAGTTTGCAATTAACTATAGATGAGGTATAAGCAAATCTATTCAAGTAGTAGACGGAGTAGATTTTAATTTGATAACGTTGTATCTTGTTTACAATTATCCTTCCAGACTAAGAGTCTCGTGACATTGTATCTGGCGATAGCAAAATGGGCACGTGTAGGTCATGTGCCCAGCTTTGAGGATTACATGGTGATTGGGAGCTCCTCGCCTGGACTGCAGGGCTTGGCATCCTATGGATATATATCGATGGACGATTGTGATCAGAAGCAACTGAAGGAGTGGTTCATCTCCAAACCCAAAATATTTGAGGCTTTAAATATTGCATTTCGTATTAAAAATGACATTGCCACCTTTGAGGTATGTATGTGTATTTATATTACTCATGTACTAAGTCTTACTACCAAAGTTATAACTCTTTGCATATATAAATGAACAGCAAGAAGTGAGCAGAGGAGAGGTGGCTAATGGCGTCAACTGTTACATGAAGCAACATGGTGTTACCAAAGAAACAGCGGTTGAAGTATTGAGGAAGATGGAACGTGAGAATTATAAGATAATGATGGAGGAATTTATTTTGTCGAAAGCTGTGCCACGACAGATTGTGTTGCGAGCCGTCAACATTGGACGTGTTATGGATTTGTTTTACAAGGAAGGTGATGGATTTGGTCATCCTGATCAAAACCTAAAAGACATTATTGCCTCTTTGTTCCTCCGTCCCATTCCTCTTTGAAAACTTATGAAAGTTGGAGTGAATTTTGGAGATATAAAATAATGAATAGACTAAAGTGTCATTCTATTATCTTCAACATTTCTTTCCTTAGTTCTTTCTAATTTATGTGCACTGAGAATTACTCGTTCCCCGTTCTCACACTTCAGTTTAAAAGTGAATGCTACTTCGAGAGCTGAAGAGACTGGAAATATATGAATTTATCGATTCCAAGCTTGTGACTTAAAGGAATATGAAGTTATACAATTTAAAATTCCAGGAAAGACGTTGACCTTCATTGCTTCCAAGTCTAAGAAACCTATTAAGACCCTTCACATGATCTTAATGGGCAAACCCAATTATAAAATTGTAGTGGGTGAAAGTGGATCAGCAATGGCTACTCTTCATCTAATGTCACCCTCCCTCTTCATCCAACCCAAAGGAAGAAGATACAACTCCATATCCTCCGCCAAGAGTCTCCAAAAACGCACAGTTTTGTCTCTCTCGTCTGCTCTCACCTCACAAGGCGGAGACATGATTCCACCGGAGGGAAAAGTCAATGATCACAACTCGACGCCTTTGACTTCAAGTCCTATATAATAAGTAAAGCTGAATCTGTAAGTTTACTTGATATGTAACTTAGTTTATGGCTATAGGTGGTGGAAAGAGTTGGGTATGGCGCCTAAGCTATATCTTACATAAGGGACCGAAATGTGGAGTTCTTTTTTTGCGATGCTAGGAATGTTCTTCGAGCCACGGTATTCACTTGGAAGAATTCACGCCACTAAACTTTCAATGGTCGTGACTGTTGTGGATGATACATGTGAGCATATGCCACTCTTCCTGAAGTTATTAGTCTTCATGATGCTTTCCAGAGGTATTTTTATGTGGAGTCTTATCTACAAACATGCATATCTACGGCCAATATCTTATCATCAACCCATATGTGTTTTCATGTAACCAACAAATAAATCATTTTTCCAGGTGGGATCTTGGTGTCATGGAAGAACTACCAAGCTATATACATATATGAGAATCATCTACCAAAGTATGTTAGAAACTGTTGAAGATATCAATCAAGAAATGAAAGCTCGAGGAAAGTTTGGTAGTCTGCAACCAAATATAGATGAGGTAAAAGCAATCAATTTCAAGTAGTAGACGGAGTAGATTTCAGTTCGGTATAGTTAATCTTATTAACAATAATCCTTGCAGACTAAGAGTGTCATGATAAGCTACCTGTTAATGTAAGATAAGCAAGCTACGCTATGTAGAACACACAGTAGTACAGGGTTATTCAATTCCAAGAAATACGACTATATTTATTCTTTCAAAAATTCTTACACGTTCTTCTTAAAAGCAATAAATCAAACAAGCTCAAGACAAACCTCGACTTGTTTGCTAGTCAACTCGTTCAGAGATCTAAGACAGACTCTGAACCACCTAAGCTCTTAACCCCTAGATGCTTTGCTTCTCCTTCTTCGGACTTACAAAACTCTCTATTGCTAAAAGCTCTCCCTGTGTGTTACCCGGCAACACAATGCCAACGCTTCCTTTTATATCTTTGAGGAAGCCCTAGATCTAATCTATCTACCTAATGGAAACTTTCCATTTCTTCTACTTCAGCGAATAAGCCAATCTTCCTTTTCTCTTTAGATCGATTGCTTCTTCTTCAAGTCTTCCTTTAAAGTCCCTCTTCATTAAATCTTCTTTTAATGCATCGGTCTTGATACGTGCTTCTCACGAACCGCCTCTCTGATGTAGTAGTTCATGTCACACTTCATGAACTACTTCAGCTCTGCTACAGCATCGTCTTCCCATACACCTTCAATCTCCCCCTTTTGAATTCGTCGTCTCACAAGTACCTGAGATAGAAGACAAGAACAAACCACACACAACAGCAACAGTATATATGTCTACTCGTTAATTCAACCAACTCAAGACAATTAAGAACATACTTATATTATCCTAAAAAAAACGGGTTCAAACAAATTAATACATAATATCAAAAGATAGCATATGCAAATGCTCCCCCATAATCTTAGCCAGTCTGAAAACATGGATAACAAAGAATTGCAACAAGTGGTGCAATCGAAATAACATAGACATAAAAACAAAGCAACAGAACACAGCTCCCCCACAATCTTGGTCTTCTATATCCTAGTCTTCTTCTTCTCCCCCTGCTTGTGAGCACACGGATTAAAAACACCAAGACAAAATAGATCACATATTCATAACGAGAGAGATACTAACCTGCTACAGCGCTCTGAAGATCCTGAACTATCTCAGCTAGCGCTTGAAGGGCTCGTGTTGTGTCCTGTAGTGCCACTTGCAAATCAACACGGCTGAGTGGTCCTCGAGGAATGGCAACTGATCCAAGTTCATACAGAGATACACGACGTGGTGCAGTCCTGGAGCTTGGTGTAGTGGTTCGTGGAGCAGGAATCGGAGCAGGAGATGACTGACGGGTTGTCCTGGCAGAGCTTCTCTTTGGTTCAGCTTTAGCTGGTCCTTTTCCTTTCGCTATTCTCTGCTCATAGATCTCGCCCACTCGTTTATCCTTCTTGTAAGGAACCGGACGTTGGAGCTTGTCACTGGGGTAAGATGGAACTGCATGCTGGCTTTGGAGGAGTGCCATGATCAAGCGAGGGAAGATCAACCAACGTGCATCATTGACCTGAATCACGCCAAGATTGAGAATCTGTCTGAACATCATCTTACCCAAATCAACACGGACTCCATGAGCCATCTTGTAGATCAGCCTTGCCCTCTCAAGTGAGACATAAGTCTTGTGAGTAGAGGGGATACAGTTGTATGCAGCTATGATCATCAAGGCACCGTAGCACGGAGTAAGATCCGCTGTTGTGAGACCATCCCATTCTGTTCTCGTATCTCCAGTGATGAATGAAGCCAATTCAGTTACTGAGATCTCATCCAAGGTTGTGTCTTCCTCCTCTTCTTCCTCAGTAAGTGGTTCCCAATCTATGGCATTGTTGATAAGCGCAGGTGAGAACTTGTACTCTTGGCCTCTCACAGAAACAACTACTTCATCAACATCTGCTTCAGCTTTAGTACGCGGCAGTCCTGCATAGAACTCAGCTACAACTTGCTCAACATACACAGCAAGACTCGAGACCGTTGATTCCATAGACCCTTTCTTAATGACCGCCAAGTAGCCCCACTGATCAGCTTCCTTCATATCGACCGAACGCTCAGCAAGTACTTTACGCTTAAGAAACTGATCATACCTTTTCTTGATGAGAGGAGGCATTGGTTCAGCGCTTTGGTCACCAGACTTCCTTGATCTCAACTGAGGTGAGGCTCCTGCTTCCTTAGCCAAATATGGAGACTTGGCTGCATCGCCTGGTGTGAGGAACTGAGATTGAGTTGGTGTACTCGACTCCCCTGTCTTCCTCTGTTTTGCGGAACGCAACCCTAATCGCTGCAGCACTCGTTTCTTTCTCACTTCCTTCTGTGAAGCTTCATCATCTTTGGATTCATCATCCACCGTCTTGCCTGATTCAGCCTCGGCTCCACACTGTTCCTTCTCTTCTTCAACGACCACCAGCGGTAGAGGAGACTCATCCTTCTCTTCCACAGATTTGGCAGGAACCGGAACATCTTGAATATCAGCATCAATGGATCCAAGTTGCGGTTGCGAATCTGCTTCAGGCACTTTCGCTGATGGTTCTTCCCCAAGACCCGGAGTTCTTTCATCGCTATCCTCAGACGCAGCTTTCTCATTCGCAGTGTTGAACGAGTCAAGCTCCTCAGTAACCTCCGGTAGGACATCAGAAACGGGCATATCGTTTCTCGGCGGAGGCGATTCAGGTTCGCCATCAGTGAGTGACCTCCGATTTTCTTCAGGCGCTGCATGTGCCTCTCCCTTGGATGATTCGGCTTGTTGAGCTGCTTTCTTTGCTTTCACCATGGTAGATGTCGGTTTCTGTGTGAGAATCGTGTGAGAAATGAAGAGAGGCTGCGAGATTGAGCTTCTTAAGCACGATGGAGATTTTCTAGGGCTTGTTCCCCACTACTTCCCTTAACGGAATAAAACTGAATCAACGTTTTCTGATATTGCAGATCTGGTCCCTGACTTTTTATCCTCTCCTTTGCATGCCTACAACATTTAATTTCTCTCATCCAAACACACAAGCATTAGGCACATTCGTGAATTATTAATGTATCATCAGACTTTCAAGATAGTAATAAAACACAAGTCACAACTCACAATTGGCTGAATTAAGATTACTATAAAGCATTAGATCAATTCAGTTCAGTTACCATTTGTGTGAAGTGCTTCACGAGTTGCCTCAGTGCTTGATTCAAGCTGTACATATAACTCTTCCTAGATCTTATACTCTGGTGCAGCCGATTGTCTTTTTATGGCTAGCTTTCACATTGATATGCCTTCATCAATGCTGCCGGTTTTCATTCTTTATTCTCGCGCTGTTGAAACCCCTGTTGTTTCCCATCATGAATCTATCACAAATTTTTATTTTCTGAGCATCTTTCTGTATCATTGCTGGCTCTTTTTATTGAGAGGGGGGGGGCCACAGATTGACGTGAAACCTGTACCATTACAACATTGACGGCATATCAAGCAGCTCTTTTCCACAGCGTTCTCGGGTTCCAAAACCAATCTGAATCATATGTACATCCTGAATCAGCACCTGCACTACTCTCTGCACAACTTGACTCAACAATCAAGATTACACACACCAATTGCATTTCTTAATGTGATAAATCGATTAAATTCAAGAGATTTAGTGAATATATCAGCCAACTGCAAATCAGTAACTACATGTTCGATTACTACCTGATTGTCTTCAACTAATTCTCTGATGAAGTGGTGCCTTATGTCAATGTGCTTCGTCCTTGAATGTTGGACCGGATTCCTCGAGATATCAATTGCACTTTTGTTGTCACAATACACAAGAAAGGGACCCGATTGCATTCCATAATCAGCTGACATCTGCTTCATCCAGATAAGTTGTGAGCAACAGCTACCCATGGCAATATATTCTGCTTCCGCCGTAGAGAGTGATACAGAGTTCTGCTTCTTGCTCAGCCACGAGATAAGATTGTTTCCAAGAAAGAAACATCCTCCACTGGTACTCTTTCTATCATCAGCACATCCTGCCCAATCAGCATCACAGTATCCCACCAAGTTCTTGTTGGAATTCTTCGAGTAATACACGCCCAAGTTCTCGGTTCCTTTGACATACTTGATGATCCTCTTTACTGCATTTAGGTGTGAAACCTTTGGCTTAGCTTGATATCGTGCACACACACCGACACTGAATGACAAATCCGGTCGACTCGCAGTTAAGTACAATAGACTGCCAATCATCCCTCGATAGAGCTTGACATCCACATCTTCTCCTGCTTCATCTCGTGCCAGCTTCAGTGATGTACTCATGGGTGTTTTAGACACTTTGGAGTTCTCCATACCAAATCGCTTTACCAAACTGTTAGCGTATGCACTCTGAGATATGAAGACACCTTTCTCTGACTGAGACACTTGAAGTCCAAGAAAGTACTTCAGTTCACCACACATGCTCATCTCAAACTCTTGAGTCATATTCTGAACAAACTCATCCACCAGCTTCTGTGACGTGCCTCCAAAGATAATGTCATCCACATAGATTTGAACAATGATTATCTCTTTTCCAACTTCCTTGAAGAACAGCGTCTTGTCTATACTCCCTCTGATGTACTCCGCTTCTAACAGAAACCTTGTGAGTCGTTCATACCATGCACGCGGTGCTTGCTTCAACCCATATAGTGCTTTCTTAAGTCGGTACACATAATCATGATGCACTGGGTCCTCAAATCCCTTTGGCTGTTCAACATAAACTTCCTCCTGAAGAACTCCATTGAGGAAGGCACTTTTCACATCTATTTGATGCACTTTGAAGTTCAGAATGCACGCCATTCCCAGAAATAACCGAATGGATTCCAATCTTGCAACTGGGGCAAAGGTTTCTTCAAAGTCTACTCCTTCAATCTGTGAGTATCCTTGAGCTACAAGCCTTGCCTTGTTACGAACTACTTCTCCATGCTCATCAGTCTTGTTCTTGAATATCCATTTAGTGCCAACCACGTTTACTCCTTTAGGTCTAGTAACCAGTTCCCACACATCGTTCCTGGTGAATTGCTCAAGTTCTTCCTCCATTGCGACAATCCAATATTCATCACGTAGTGCTTCAGTGTGTGTCTTAGGTTCTATTGATGAAACAAAACATGCGAACTGCACCATCTCTTTAAAGTTGATCACCTTTCCACGCGTTTTTCGTCCTTCTTCAATCCCTCCAATCACATCAGACTTCGAATGATTGCGATGAACTTGCTGAATCACTGGTTGCGGTACTGTATCTGAGATCGGACCTTCCTCAATGACTTCAGTCGCAGCTGCGGATGATCCACCTTCTTCCTCTTCATCTGATCCCATGTCATCACCTACAACCACAGACAAATCATCAAATACAACATTAACTGATTCTTTAATTGATTCTGTCCGCTTGTTGTAGACTCGGTATGCTGAACTAGACTGTGCATAACCCAGAAAAAATCCTTCATCACTTCTTGAGTCAAACTTCCCAAGATAGTCCTTGTCATTCAGTATGTAGCACCTGCATCCAAAAACATGAAAGTAACTAAGATTAGGAGTTTTGCCTGTCCACATCTCATACGGTGTCTTTGTTGTCCCTTTTCTGACATACACACGGTTGATTGTGTAACACGCCGTGCTGATTGCTTCAGCCCAGAACCTCTTGGCTATCTTGTTACCATGAAGCATTGCTCTTCCCATTTCCTGTAGAGTTCTATTCTTTCGTTCTACCACTCCATTTTGCTGAGGTGTCCAAGGTGCTGCAAACTGGTGAGCTATTCCTCTTGATTCAAGAAAGGTAGTCATGGCTTTATTCTCGAATTCTCCTCCATGATCACTGCGTATCTTCTTGATTCCTCCCTTTTCATTTATGAGTTGAAGCGCCCAGATTTTGAAACTTTCAGACACTTCTGACTTTTCCCTGAGAAAACGAACCCAAGTGAACCTGGTGTAGTCATCCACTAGTACAAACACGTACTTCTTTCCTCCGATACTCTCGGTTTGCATAGGACCCATGAGATCCATGTGAACTAGATCCAATGGTGCCTTTGCCTGAACATCTGGTACCTTTTTGTGTTGTATCTTGACTTGCTTTCCCTCATTGCATGCACCACACACAATCTTGTCATCGATCTTGAGTTTGGGTACTCCTCGAACCAAGTCGTTGCACACTAGATTCGTTAGATTCCTGAAGTTCATATGTCCCAAACGTCTGTGCCATAGATCAATATTCCCTTGAGCTGACAAACACTTAACTTTCTTTTCCCACATGTAGCAGTTATTGCCAGATCTCACACCTTGTAGTACTGTTACACCATGTTGATTTATGGCACGACAATCAATTGCTGAAAAGCACACCGTAAGTCCGTCATCACACAGTTGACTCACGCTGATCAAATTAGCCTTTAATCCTTTGACAAAGTAGACATTCACCAATTTAGGTACTTCTGAGTTACACGTTGTACCTTTTCCTTGAATGACACCACATCCTCCATCTCCAAAGGTTACCTTTCCTCCTTTTACCTTTGACACTTTGTCTAGATACTCAATGTTTCCTGTCATGTGTCTAGAGCATCCACTGTCGAAGTACCATGGTTCCTCAGATTCAGAATCACTCGACACTCGCGCCATGTTACATCGTAAGGTACTTCTTGGCTCAGTCACTATCTTAGGATACAAGTCGGTTTTCTTCATCCAGCCTCGAGAAGTCTTCCCTATTCTCCAAAACTTGTGTTGTCTCCATACTTGTTTGACCCGTTCCAGATACTTGTAGCAATATCTCTTGTAATGACCAAACTTCCCACAGAAGAAACATCCACCCATCTGAGCTGGAGTAGTTTGTGTCTTAGTTTCTTCAGCATGCGCAAAACCTCCAGACACAAAGCGTGTTGTACCTGTTGAGCTACTCTGTCTTCCAGTGTAACCAAGTCCCATCAATGAGTTTTCAGTTCTTCCACTGCTCAGAATCTTGTCAAGTTGCTTGGTTCCCGTGAGCATCTTAATCTTCCGATATTGCTGATCTAATTCAGCTTGAAGATCAGCTGCTCTCTTTCTTTCAGCCAGTAATTCTTCTCTGAGCTCGTCCGCTTGCTTAGACAGGACCAATTTTTCTTTGATCAGATTCACACTTTCCTTAGCCAACTCAGCTTCTCTGTTGAGGTCATCCTTCAACACTTGTACTTCAACTTCCAGTCGTGCCTTCTCTTTAGCCAATGCTAAATTCTCCATTCCCAGCTTCACTAGCGTCTCTCGAACTTCCTTGTAGCTTTCATCTAAGTCATTTTCTTGCTCAGCCTCACTCTCAGATCCTGAGTCACACTCCACGATTCCTAGAAACGCCACAAAGTTGTTCACTTCCTCTTCACTTTCGCTGTCGGACTCGCTGTCATTGATTCCTATCATGGATTTTTCTGGCTTTCTCCTACCATCCGACTCGCACTCAGCTTGAGTGTGTCCATATCCCTTGCAGTTATGACACTGAATCTCTCTTCTTTTCACTGTGGGACACTCAGTTCGAAAGTGACCATACCCCTTGCACTCATAGCACTTAGCATCATTCTTCTTGTAGTTCTTCTCTGGCTCAGACGTCTTCCTACCTTGACCAAACTTCTTCTGCCCATTCTCCACTTTTCGTAGAGCTCTATCAAACCTTCTGACCAGAAGACTCACAGGGTCGTTATCATCCATATGCTCTTTTTCAACTGATGCAAGCGCAATTCCTTTTTCCTTCATTCCACCAGACACACCAGCCACTTCCATCTCATGAGCTTGTAACATTCCAACAACTTCATCAAATGTCATCTCGTCAGTGTTACAGGAGACAGTCATAGCTGCTTTGTACGCCATGAACTTAGACGGCAAGCACCTCAGGAACTTCTTCACTAGTTTCTTCTCTTTGTATTTCTTCCCAAGCGTAAGTGCTTCTTGTGCTAGTGAGCTAATCTTTGAGCTGAAATCTCCAACAGATTCATTCTCCTCCATCTTTAGCTCTTCAAATCTTGTTGCAAGCATATCCTTTCTAGAACTCTGAACCTTTGAGGTTCCTTCAAAATGCTTCTGCAGAATATCCCATGCATCCTTTGCTGCCTCGCATCCTTGAATTAGTTCAAACTGCTTCCTTGCTACACTGCAATGTATGACGGTTAGTGCACGAGCATTGAACTTAGCCATCTTGTTCTCATCATCAGTCCAGAGCTCCTCCAGTTTTGGAACGTCTGTCCCATCCTCGGCTCTTGCAACAGGTGATTTCCAACCAGATTCCACAGCCTTCCACGCCAATGGGTCAATACCCTTGATTGTAGCCTTCATGCGCGCCTTCCAGAATCCATAGTTTCCTACTTCAAGGATCACCTTGGAACTTATCACCAACTCGCGATAGCTATCCATCTTACTCCGCAGGATCTACCTGTTTAAATAAACAAAGCACAGATACCTGCTCTGATACCAATTGTTAATGTAAGATAAGCAAGCTACGCTATGTAGAACACACAGTAGTACAGGGTTATTCAATTCCAAGAAATACGACTATATTTATTCTTTCAAAAGCTCTTACACGTTCTTCTTAAAAGTAATAAATCAAACAAGCTCAAGACAAACCTCGACTTGTTTGCTAGTCAACTCGTTCAGAGATCTAAGACAGACTCTGAACCACCTAAGCTCTTAACCCCTAGATGCTTTGCTTCTCCTTCTTCGGACTTACAAAACTCTCTATTGCTAAAAGCTCTCCCTGTGTGTTACCCGGCAACACAATGCCAACGCTTCCTTTTATATCTTTGAGGAAGCCCTAGATCTAATCTATCTACCTAATGGAAACTTTCCATTTCTTCTACTTCAGCGAATAAGCCAATCTTCCTTTTCTCTTTAGATCGATTGCTTCTTCTTCAAGTCTTCCTTTAAAGTCCCTCTTCATTAAATCTTTTTTTAATGCATCGGTCTTGATACGTGCTTCTCACGAACCGCCTCTCTGATGTAGTAGTTCATGTCACACTTCATGAACTACTTCAGCTCTGCTACAGCATCGTCTTCCCATACACCTTCACTACCTACTGATATCATAGATGAAGATCTTCATCCTTCCTTTGTCTTGCCTTCGTATAAGCTATTGTCCGTTGTTGACAGAGAATCTTGCCGAAGAAGAAACAAAGTTCTTCGAGATCTTCTCTTGAGGAATTATTATTTTATATTATATAAACACAATCCTAGAGACCTTACTTGACGCAAACGACACTGTAATTCACACATAATCTCAGAAATCTCCAACATCTATATCAGAGTAATGACTTTCCAGGACTATTGATATGATAACATTGAAAAAAAAAACAAAGAGCTTGTGAAAAGCCAAGACCTTTCAAAAGCAAAAGCTCAAAAAAAAAAAAAAAGAGGAACAATGCTGAAACAGATGGAAGTATCTCAGTCGAAAAGACAGAGAGAGTCTAATAATAAGAACTCCAAACTCAGAAGCAAGATCATAGTGTTTCCAGCTACTAACACAACTGGAGATAACTGTTTCTAAAACGTAAAAGATAACAAAAAAACAGAGGAAAACAAAAAGTTACGGAAGGGAAAGAAATGTTTGTTGAAGGGAGCTATAGTCCGGTCTCTCTCTAGTTTGTGGAAGGTGGTTGAGTGATTTGTGGCCTCACCGGTGTCTTTGAAGGACTTACCCTGAAAATGAAAATAAACAATGACAAATGTTGATCCAGTTGAGATGTTCAGAAGAAGAAGCTTTAAATCACTGCATGGATGAATTTTACCTAATCGGTTGGGATCCAACGACCATCCCGCTGCAACTGAGCGCCCGAAGTGCAATATCTGCCTGTTCATTTAGAAAATAAAAGGTTTTCAGTCTGCATGGCATGCATGCTAGTTTTTCAAATCAAATATTACACTCAAGAAACTTTTGGTTATCCGTAGGACGAGCAAAAGAAAACTATAAATTTTTTTTGAGTGGATAGCTGAAGAGCTCACCAGAGCAAATTCGACAAAAGCTATGCGAGTTGAATGCAGTTGATCGCCAAGAAGCCTTAGACGAGTTACCTGCATTGTTATAATTTTTTTTTTTTTAAATTGCAGGTTAAAAAGGAAAGAAAGAGAAAGGGCCACAAAGAGAAGATCAGGCAAGTCTTGTTCTGACCTCACCACATGCCGACTCAAAGAAGTTTCTCACATCAGCTTGAGAAACCTGCGGTTGTAAGAAGGAAAAACAAAAAAGCTGAAACCAGGAAATGCAACCCAAAAAAAAAACATATGTTTGTAGATTGTTCAGCGTTAACCTTCTTGTCGATATTTGTGCAATAGATTGTCCTTGAACACATCTCTCTTTCATCTTCTGACTGAATCAACACCAACATAGTATATATCAATACTCAAAACTTAAAAATCAAAATTGATTTACTGGATATTATGAGAAACATTTGAGCATATACCCTGGGAAGAAATGTGGGATTCACTGGAAGAATAGCAGTTTTGGAGGGTAAAACCCTCACCGGGTAGTAACCAAGCATTGTTCCACCAAGGCTTAAAGCTTCACGTGCGCCCTCTGTAGAAACAAATTTACTATGTAACTGCCAACTATGGTCAAAACGTTTGAAGAATCCAGCAGAGCGAAACTTACGGTCATCAGCAAACTCGACAAACGCAAATCGAAGAACTGAATGTGGATCCCCACAAATACGACAATCAACAACCTTCACAAAACAAGAACTCTCTATTAACTTCACAAACATTATATACCTTTTTAGATCATCAGAAAATATTTGGAGTAATATTTAGGACAGAATCTCACTTTCAACATATAGGCTTTTAAACCTTATAATTTACCTACTTTACAGACTTAAAAACATTGTCTAAATTAATCACATTGTCCAACACCCACATAGGGGAAAAGATAACAACAAGCATTTAAAAGCTTAAGGATCATCTTACTTGTCCACAGTTACTAAACAAGCCAGCAAGACCCTCCTCAGTCACCTAAATCACAAGGCACAGTTGTGTTACGTTTTTTTTTCTAAACTTTAATTCTTACAAAAGACTGTAGCAAACTTACACTCTGATCAATGTCAGAAACATACACTGTTCTTCTAATACTATCCTCTCTCTCAGCCTTAGAAATTCTTCCATTTAACCTTCTCCTTCCTTGGCTATAACCGTTTCTTCTCTGTAATCACACAGACATAATCAAATTTAATGCAAGCAAAACAATTCAATCAAAGTTAGGCTTTACAATACCAAAAAAAAAATACATTTAAGCCATCAGATCAATCCACAGTTATACCTTCCGGTTATTGTCATCCTTCTTGAGATCATGATCAAATTCTTCACTGGATTTATTCTTTTTTGCCACGTCAACCGACAGAATTTGATGGTCTTTCCCAGTATGATTGTTCTTCTTGGTATTGTAGTAAGAAGGGAAAAACTCCTTTGCCAAAGGATTCAGTTTCTTGAACATTGCCACAAGTTTCTTCATATCTACCTCGGATTCGGGTTTGAGCTCAGACTCCGTTTTGGAACTCGTGATCGAGATTTTCTCAGTTCCATCACCAATGGTCTTTTCGCTATCACTGACACAAATTTCATGAACATCTTTGGCAACATCAATATACTTCTCAGTTTGTACATTCTCAGTGATCATAGCCATTGGATCATTCTCAGTGATCGCAGCCATTAAATCAGAATGGACAAAACTTATTCAAAACTTTGATCAAAGATGATGAGTAAAATCCGAAAACGTGCGATTGATCAAGTAGATATATGAATATAAAGTTGAGTGAAAAAAATGTAATGATCAGCTCATTTGGAAAGAAAAGAAAAACAAAGTTTGGAATCACAGAAAGGTTTCTCTGTTGTGTAGTTATGGTGATGAGCGAAGTGAGGAGATGAAATAAAAGAAAGGAATGATGCTTCCGTTTTGGCCGCTCTCTATTTTGGCATTTTCAGACGTTTACTTTCATAACAGGTGAAAAAAAGTTTATTCTTGCATCCCTCTATCTTCCTTTTTATTTTTGTAATGCCTCACAGTTTGTAATTGTTGAAATTTCAATGTAAGCCGAGTCAAGTGAATTTGATATTTTATCGTATAAAGAACCATATAAAGTGACAAAATGGACCATGCTTTTATTTTTATTCCATTTCCTGATTATATTATTCTTCTTTTTTTCAGTTCAGTTTTGTTGTTTTACATTTTCCTTTTCCAAACAATTTTCTCATATACAGTTACAAAAAATAATTTTCTCATATAGACTCGTTAAATAGTTGACCAGGAAAATAGACTCGTTAAATAACTAATAAGTCCGTTGCCTGCTGCTACTGCTGCATAAATCTTTGGGTTTGTTAGGATTTTTATATACTTTTTTTTTTGAAAAAGATTTTTCTATACCCTTTATAAATTTAATTTTTAAAAAAAAATTATATATATGTATGGTATTCTGAAATCTCGGCGATTATGGATTGTTGAACAAATAGTTTTATGATTCAACAACAGAGCCCACAGTCTTCGTGAATATAAAAATATTTATGTAGTTTTAACATTAAATGATTTTTCAAGTAATTATTTTCGTTTATTACATTTTCACGTTTGAGTGATACTTACAGTTCTATATATATTTTTAAATTAGAGATATATAATACCATTGCATTCCAATTACTGAAGGTAGACTTACTATAGTAAACTGATGGTGGCCACTTTGCCTTTCATTTTTACAACGAACAAAGAAGACTGCATAAAGAAAAATGTTTTTCTTTGAATGGGTAATGATCATGCGTATTGCGTATCGTGGCGTGGGTGCGATTCCTTACCAAACAATCGAATTACATGTGGAGTTGTTGACCACTTAGTGTTTAACTAGGACAGAAATATTGCATTGGGTAGGACTCTGAGCTTTGGTTCGCTTTCTCTAACATGAACTGGTTTGATCATCCATCAGATAAGTTGGGTTAGAATGTTACATGGAAACGGAAAACGGTACGTGAAAGCGGAACCGTATGAAAATGGAGAAGTGAGATTTTCTTAAAAATTAGGAAGCATGTACGTGTTGGAAGATATATCCATATATAAGTATATATATATATTAAAATATAAGATAATTTTATAAAATTTAGGACTAAAAGTTATATAATTTAGATTTAAAATAAAACATTTATTCATTTATAATATTTGAAAATATTTCATGCCAAAACTGTGAAAATACACATAAATTAAGTTTAAAAGAAATTATTATATTAATTTTTTTATACTTCATAAATAATTTATACAATATATTCAAATATATGATATACCTTTTAATAAAAAATTCAATGCATAAAGATAATTTATAGTATTAGTTTTAATATTTGTATATTTCTATTCACTCATTTTCTTTACTATTAAATTTTTAATTTTATATAAATTAAAACTATAATTTTATATTTTTATTGATTTATGACATTGTGATTTTTAAAAAAAAATGGAAGCGTGATTCTAAAATGGAATCATAAGCTTCCAACGTGTTATCTAAGAGAATATTTTAGAAACGTTTTGGAAGCGAAATTTCGTAAGCTTCTGCGAGGTTCTGATTTCGATTCTATTCCGAAGCGGGAAACGGACGTTCGATGAAGCTTCCGTGCAACCTAAATTAGAACATGATCAAACAAATAAACCCTAACCCGATACGACAAACATAATGCGAATAATATTTTTGTAAGGGCTACACATTTGGATACAAGGGAGAAATTGTCATAAATGATGAATTCTTATCATTGTTTAAGGGGGGTGTATTCAACCGAGAGTTTCAGGTGATCAATACCATTAAAATAGGACCATTCTTGAATTATACCCTTAATAAATATTTTAAATTTTCCAAAAATATCCTTAATAATATGAACAAACTAAAAAATTCATTAATGGCATTATGGTCTTTCGATTTTGTGGGCATACTTCAACATTTAGATGGGCTTGCTAACTAATTAAATGAGTTATGTTTTTATATAATTAAATTTAAATTCTATAAACATTTTAATATCAATACCACAAATTAAAGTCTGCAATAATTTAATAAGTTGATATTAGAGATTGAAATTCTACATGATGATGAGACTTAATCAAAAATATTATTGGCCAGTTTATATGTTTAGCAATATTTTATATAAATTATAAATCTTTAAAATTATATAATAGCCCAAGTAAGTATTTCGGATAAAACCAATGTTTTGAAAACCGACCTGGACACTGAACCAGACGATTTACCGGGTTACTGGGTCATTGAATCGACCGCATGTAAACCGCGGGTGAACCGCAGATTAATAAATAAATTAGTTTTATTATATAATAATATATTAGCTAATAAAATTAAAAAAATAAAAATATATAAAACTAAAGTTACTACTTTCTAAATATCTTTAAAACATAAAATAATAATTTGGATATGTATATATTTTATGTTTAATAAACATTTAGAATACTTAACTTACTTTTTATATTTTTATTTTCATTTGATATACAACTAAAAAATTATCTACTGCTTCAACCGGTGGTTCAACCGGTACTGGGTTTTGGGTTTTAGTTGGTTTGAGCGGGTTTTTGCGGGTTTTTAAATTTTGGGTTTTTTACAAAACCCAACCCGAATTTTTTTTCGGTCACCGGGTTTTCCGGTTCAACCGCGGGTCCGGGTCGGATTTCAAAACACTGGATAAAACCATTATTTAATTTATTTACAAATATAAAATGGTTGTGACGCATTTTAAACTTTGTACACACTGTAACAAACCCGCATAATTGAGACTTGATCATGTCACAATTTATATAATTAAAACGAAGAATTATCAATTTTTATATTGAAAAAACAACAAAAAAATATCCGCCCTTTTAAGGGCGGTCAGAATCTAGTTTGTATTAAAATGAAAAATCCACTGTTATTCAAATATGAATTTTAAAAACTCATTTAAAATCCACTGTTATTGAACTTGACATTTCGTAAATTACTCTGAAATCCACTATTATTGAAAATATTTTAAGTTGTGGAATTTTAAAGTTTTAAGGTGATTTTAGGGTGTTTGGGTGGAGTTTCTTAATTAAAAAAATTAAAACTCAAATCTCATTGTTTTAGGTGATATTCTAGAGTACTTTAACAAAAATCACTTAAATCTCTACAACTTATTAAAATCATATAAAACTCTATTAAAAATCAAATCACATCAAATGTTAAATTGAATACATCCTCTTAAGTGTTTGTAAACAAGTGTTATCATGTTTCACTGCAAGGATATGTTATTAATGACAACTTTAACATTACATAATTATAACGAGACATATTACATAATTATAACGAGACATATATAACTAATTTTTTTAACTTTATAAATAAAAGGTAGGTCAATTATGATAATATACTAACTTGTATTTCAGTATCTATGATTGTTGATTGCTAGAATATTTCAAACGTTTCTCCCAATTGCAAACAAACTACTCGAGATGTCACAATAACGGTAGGATATGTGGCTCCATAAAGCCATTTAGCGATACTTCAAGTTACGAACAAGAAGGCTAACAGTCATCATTCCACCCATGTCGGAAAATTCAACCGCTCAAGGCCCATTAAGACTCATCGGTAGTTCCCGGAAAATCAGTATGATGACTTGTTGAACCAGGAATATTATTTATGTTGGGTATTTAATATTTGAGCCAAGTTTTATATATGGGCCAACATTTAATATATGAGCCAAGCCTTACATATATGTGCATACATTTGATATCTACCAACATTTGTTTTTTTCTTCCAAATATATTAAAGCAGGTATTCAAATAATTTTATATTTAACATGCTAAGTAAATTCGTTCTTAATAAACCTCCTAAGTAAAATTTCGGTAAATCCATGACCAAAAAAGCTCGGTAAATTATAGAAATCTTCTAAACAATATTTGTGTGCAATTAATTATTAGAAGGTTGCTAAATAGTAGTATTATTATTTTTTATGTATTTTCTCGGAAATCATCTACTAAATGTACTACATGTATAACTTTTTTTTTGTCAACGTACTACATGTATAACTATATTCCACCGTTCCAACTAGAAACGTCTAGAAAATGCCAAAGCATCCAATGTACCAAACTTTGTTCCGTGGCTTCGAGCTAGCAAAATTAGAATTGAGTTCTTTTTTTTTTTCATTTCTCTTGCAAGTCATCAAGTTTCTAAGAAACTTCCTTCCACAATTATATTCTACGAAAACTTGACTATGAATGGTTGGTGAAACACTGTACTAACGTGAGTACGTGGTCTATCGATCTTTCTCATTGATTTACATGTGTTTGCTTTTAACGAAATGAATGAAATTGCTTTTGAGTAAATATGTCTTTTCAAACAAACTTAAGAATGTATGTGTGATAAAAATAATTTATGATTATAGTGCTGCATGTAGCATACCATCGCTGCTTTTTTAGTTAGGTTTAAGAGCATCTACAAAATAAACTATATAATTCTAACTATAGAGATTTTTGCTCTATAATAGAAAACTTCAAAACTTCATTTAGAGTTTTAAAAGTTAAAATTTGAAGTTTCATTTTTAATTACACATCAAATTTATGATTATTAAGTATTTTCTCATTTATCGTTTTAATTTTTGAACTTCATTTGGTGAAAAAAAAATCGTTTTAATTTATTTAAAAATTATATCTCATAAATATTTCAGATTTTTTATAATTAAATTCAAGTTTTATACATAAGATTAAATAAAAAATTTAAAATAAGATTTATATTATTTTAAAACTAGAATTAGATAACAAAAATATTACAAAAGAACTTAATAAAAATTTCTAAAAGGTACACAAAAGACATAATTATTACACATATTACAACATGAATTAGTTTGGTAAATTTGCTCCAGAACCTCTAAAATCTCTAAAATATTGTCTAAACAAATTTTGTGTAGTCAAAGATAAAACACTATGGAAATAATTGTATGAAATAATGTAGTATATTTCTTGCATTTTAATATTAAATTATGTATTTATATTTATAATTTTATATTATAGTGTTAAATTTTATTAATTAATATTAATGTAATATTATTATATATGTTCTAGTTATTTTAAAAAAATTATGAATTTACATTAATTATGACAAATATAAAGACCATAAGTTAAATATAAATAATTTTGAAATTAAATTTAAATTTTGCTTTTGGAAAAGAACTCTTTTAATATAGAATTTTTCAAACTATAAAATAGAAAGTGTTTTTTGGAGATGCTCTAAACCAGAAAATAATATGTGAAAGTTATTTACTCCAATGGTTTGACACCAAAAACTCAGTAATGTTTATATATCAGGATATGCATATTTTGAATTTTGAACGGTTTATTAAAAACTATCAATTTAATTTTAAAAGGTTTTAAGAAATCATGGTACAAACAGAACTAAAAATAAATATTATTCGACAAAAAAATTGTTAATTTTACAAACTGCAAAAGGAAAAAAAACGTTTCATATGCATCAGTAAGTAAATTTAATTTAAAATTATAGTAAAGAATTACAAAACAACCCATAGTTTTTGTAGGTAATAGTACATAACAAAATAACATGTGAAAGTTTTGAATAAATGTAAGTTTATAGGATTCCGTTGGCCAAAAAAAAAAAAAAATAATGAAAGCAATCAGAAGGTTTCAACTCATCGAGTGCGGTCGGTTAAAGCGCTTTCTGATTGACCGTTATGAAACGCGCACAACGAAATCACGCCTTGCCACGTGTCTGTCATTTTCTTGGTGAGACCGACACGTTTTCTCCAACGTGTCTTATTCTGTCGGAATGCACTGAGTGATGACATGTCTTTTAATTAACGGTATCGTACATCTGGCGGCAGTTTGAACAGTTGAAGAACGTGTTGTCCAGGCTTGTATTGTAAGTATTTTTTTTTTCTGTAAAAAATTGTATTGTAGTATTTGCTAAGCGTATTGGTTATATATCTACGTTTTTTATCCTCCAATCTAGGACTAGTTATATATTTTAAGTATTATGATTATATTCAAAAAAAGACTTCTTTTTCTTATTTTGTTTTATTTTTATTTTTTAATTTAGAACCTTAAAGTAAGTAGATATTCAATCACATGCATTGATTGGACAAGACGGTCGGGGAAAAAATAATTCGAAAGTTAAAATAAGATGAAGGGATATGGAGGGAGTGGGACAGAAACAGAAATTTGATTGGAAGAGAGCTATCAAAATGAAAGGAGTGCATGAATCAACGAAAGTGAGGTAGTGAACGTCTCCATCTCTTATTTTACGCACTTTCTTTAATCATAACTTATTTTGTCATCTCTCTATGAGAAAAGTCGAAACAATGTGGAGGTTATGTTCGTTTGTATTTAATAATAAAAAGAGGAAAATGACTATATTAAAGTAATTAATCAAGTATCCAATAGAAATTGGAGTTTTGAATCTTCTGAAAAAAAATTCTGAATTCAAAAAGATATGTTAATATGTATTCAACTAACATACCTGTTTCTATGTTTATAGATGATTCGTTTCTCTAGTTTGTTGCCGATAGCTTTTAACATATACGTGTATATTTCATTAATTTCGTTCAAATCTGAGAACACAGATTATTTAGTATATTAGAGTTCAAATTCAGTCTTATATATTACAGAATTATATAAATTTTTTAAAGGCAGAATTATATATATATATATATATAATTTGCTAACATTTAACTGAAATTATGATACGGCTAGCTTGTGTCTTGCCTCCGGTTTTTAAGTATAAGCAATGGACAAAGAATGCTCACGTTAGTTGCAAAAAAAAAAGAATGCTCACGTTGAAAGCTAATACTGGTATGTGTAGGCTAGTAGTTAAACACGTGGGTTGGTATTTTTGTGTGTTAATTCGAATTCCGGTGGATGAACATTCTAAGTCGTTTGTATTACAACAAAAAAAAACATTTTAGTATTAGCTAGACTGGTTCTTGACCAAATGAATATTAGGGCTTTAGACCTAAGCTTCTTGATTAATTTATTATAAGAATTGGTAATTTATCTTGATAAAAAATAACATAATTGCAACAAATTAAAAACAAAGTGCTGAAAGCCACATTCGAAAATGGTCATTGTCTACGAGATTTAAAGAATTTGGCCGTTCGATTAAAAGTTTTTGGAGATATAATATAACAATTTAAGCCAAAATATCTACCACTAAAAGTATGTGTCACTCAAGTAGAAACAACACAAATGTCGTTTGATGTGAATAAAGTAATAAGCATAGTCTAGATATTTATCCGGTTGCTTGAAGCTACGTTTAAAGATGCAGGGAGGCCATTGAAGAAAATAAACAATAGAAGTCAGTACAATTAGAACATCTTCAACCTCCATGCATAATTTATTACAAAATTGAATAGAAAATACAGTTATGAATAAACAAAAAAAAATCATTACTCCAATTATGTAGTAGGGTTAGAGATGTTCGCTAATCACTTCCAACGGGAAATACTTTCTTAGTATCTAGTATCTACCTAGTAAAAATAAAGGGAAAACATGAAAAATAGAAAAAAATGAAAGTATCTAATCTTAGACATTTTCAGATACGGTCTAAAAAGTGTGTTCACACATGGCAGTTCTAATTGATTCAATTTATTCTTAGTTATTGAAATTTATTATTTATTTAAGTTTTATTAAAAATAGTATTTAGTTAAGTCTAGATATCCATTTAAGATACTTACCCGACGGTGATGCTCTCTGAACCCACCCCACCACCACATAAAGGAGGACAAATATCTTGTTTTGCTGCTATTGAAGAAGAAACATAATTTATGTTTTGTTACATATGGGTATGGTGCTAATAACCAAATTTATCATTGTAGATGTAATAAAGTAAATAAGTAACATATAGATTTTATGTCGTTTCTGTATCCAACGAAATACAATTATAGAATAGATACATAGCATACTGTGTTAAAAGCGGATTGACTTTTGAACTTTATATCAACACACAGTCTCCGATTATATCTAAGATTATTTATACGTAGTAGGCTAAGCTTTATCAACCGAAATATTTTATTAATTTTCTGATTAAAATACAATTAAACGGTATCATGTCAAAAGCAGTCTTTAATTATTCCAAAAGTGTGATTAAGTACGCCCAACAACGATCAAAAAGGAAATAAGAAAAGTTTATAAAGATAAGGCTCCTCTGAATACTATATTAGGTCAAACAAAGGGAATGTAACATGCTTACTCCATAAGTCACTCTTTGTTAGGCGCGAATAAACTAGCGACACCTAAGTTCTTCCAGAATGAAAGATCTTATTTTTGCCACATCTCTTATAATTTTGTACTCGTATTCACAAAAGCTGAATTATTTAAAACCTAATTTATATACTTTTAGTGCAAGGGACAATAGGCGCAGACCAATACAAGGTTAAATAGGAAAATTAAACCTGCAGTGATATGTGGAATGCCCTTTTTGAAAAATGGATATTCATCCCAAAAGAAATATAATTAATCCTTTGATTTTTTTTAAAACTAATTCCTAAATTCGTAAAAATGAAAAATTCAAGATTCAAACTAATCCTTTAGAACTTGTAGATGACATATGTTCTTACATTTTACAGCGTTCAAAATATAATTAAAAAAGAGTTAGGAGTGGAACTATATATATCTAAATATTAATTAATGTAGCTATTATTATAAATTGTTTTTAGTGACATCTACTAGTAGTGCACAAAACCTTTGTGGTACAAAGCAATGCCCTCGTCGCCCAGCATTACCTGGAAGTATTTCTTTTTAAACTAGTTAGGTTTGCTTGAGTAAAATAACAATCAGGAACTTTAATTAATAAACCCCACTCCAGAAATTAACTAATCTTTATTCAATATTTCTAAATATTTATATGATGTTTTGTGGCTCTTGGACGTGAACGCGGTTTCGGGTGCGATAGCTCACCACGCATATCTTTGAACGATAACGATTCGACGGTGAGATTAATTTTTAATTATAGATTATTTAGGATTTATAATACTGATCAAAACCGATATATGTATAAACTATTATTCAAACTAGCCAATCATATTAAACCAAAAAAATTAGCCAATCAGACTAATGATATTCAGTAAGCATACTACCGATCGTTTGCCGACACTAGGAATTTGCTTTCAGAAACAAAGGAAAAAATTATGTGTTTTGTGTTTCACGTGCTTGTGGTCGTTTAGTTCGTTGGCCGTATTTAATAATTTCCAGCATCAGAAAAAATATTAATTATCTACATGAGACTCTATCTATATTCCTAACTTGTCTAATTTGCAAAGTAAAAAAAATTGTTTGTTTACTTATTTATATCTTTTACTAGTATTATCTCCCGTGCATACGCACGGACATTATTTTCTATTTTTATTATATTAACATATATTACAAATTTACAGTGAATATAAATGTTTTTAAATATTTTTTGAGAGTTATTGGTAGACTTTGAATCTTTGTTGAGATATTTATAACGTATAACCGCCTAATATGGTTCCAAAATGCATGTAAAAATATTGATCACTTAATCCAAAATCATTAAATATGAAAGGGAAAATATATATTTAGCACAAACACAATTAAAATGTTAAACTTTTAAATTTTGTAGATAATTAACGTTTTTCGCTTTTCTTATATAAATTTCTGTTTTCTATCTCTTTATTTTTATTTTCAATGTTATATTTATACAAAAATGTATGTTGATCCATAAATTACCACCATTAAAAAATATGAAGACTAACCTGAATCTAGATACAGAGGTAGACATGAGTCTCGTTTCTTCTACCAGTCGACTTTCTTAATCCCCATTTTCTATCTCTTGTTATCACAACATTTTGTTTTTTATTAAGGTATTTCTTAAGTTGATCTGGGGATTGTAATTGTGCTTTCAAGGTGAGCTTCTTACTTCTCTTCTTTGAATTACACAAACACAACAAATAATCATGTACCAGCAAATTGAAAATTAATTTAGTCCTTTAAAACAGAACTGGCCCTAATTTATTAGATTTACCTTTTACTGCATAGAAGTATGTAGATTTTGCCAATGCCTAAAAGAAAAAATTATAAATAGGTTAGAGAAGAAAAAGATTCATAAAAAAAGAAACATGAAACAAACGGTGATTTGAGTCACAAAGAATCGGAGGGTTGTTAGTCTCACTAACCAGGAAATTATAAACTTTGCAGGAAGCTTTGCTATAGATTTTCTTTTTGTTTTTTTCTTGTTCTCTGTTAGAAGCTATTGTTGTGCAAATTAAAATGTTTTAAAAGATATTTGTAGTCTCGAGAGTGTTGATACAATCGTCATAATATTAAAAAAAAGAATGAAATTTCATCAAACTTTCATAAAAGAAAGAGAATCAGTGGAGCCAATGCAGGTAGAGATGAATTAGAATTTTATAGAATGGCTGAGTCAATCATCTATAAGAAAAATTAACTGTTTTGAAGATCATGGGGGAGATCATGGTGTAGTGTTAGAAATATTGAGGATATTTAATTTATATCAAATGTTAATAAATATTACTATTCATTGCATCGGCCAAATATTATTCATCTTTGTTTGTACCGGTTTATAGTGTTCATATTTCACTTTTTGTATACCAAAATACATCGGTGTCTATTCGTGAAATACTTTGGACAACTTCATTTGACATAAAGACGTATCAGTGCTCATCCGTGAAAGTCTTTTGACACTAGTTTTCAGAATCCATCGTTCACTTTTTTACTTAATTTAATGTTCTATCCACAGCATCATTCGTCGGCTCACTTGAAATTTCGGTCGTCGCAAATATAATTTTCTTCACCGTCAAAGAATGTAAACTTGTGACTGAAAATAAAAAGCAATTGTCTATTTTTGTCAGTTATAAAACTTTATATCATTTCAAATTTTAAAATAAGAATTGGCTAGCACATAAAATAAAGAAACTAAAAGCCACTATATTTAAGATTTAATTGGGGACAACTATGTAAATAATCTATAAAACTATTTTGGTAGCTGAAACTGACCTGTGATGTAATAAAAAGGAAACTGATCCCAAGTGTTAATAACTTTTTTATTTGCAATTCTTATTAGTAGTTACAGAAACTTGATTTGACACCTGCCAAAGTTGTCCTTAAGTCTGGTCCCTTTGTCTTGTGCACTTCTCTTCAAGTAGGTTTTGGTCAAACTTGCAATGTCGTCATACCCACACATTTGGCTCCAATTATTTACATTAACATATAGAACTTATATATATATATATGAAATATTTAGAGAGCATAAAATAGTCTTTGATCCACTTGATTTACAAACTTGCAAAACATAACTATATGAGTATATACTTAATTGGTAATGGAGTTTTATTAGATGTTAATGGGTTGTTTGGTTTGATTGATAGCATTCTTGTTCACAGAAAGACATGTCAAAAATCGCTGTGAGATAACAAGATGGTTGAATGCACACAAATAATATGGACGGCAGGCCAAACAAGCTAGATAGTTAATATATATTCATTAAAAATGATATATATACTTAAATTTATGCTTTTTAATCTGTGGGACTATTTGTGAAATAACTAAAAAAATTAGTTTTTTAGAGAGAGTATAGAGATAAGAAGAGTAAAGAGAAATAAAAACGAGATTTTGATTAGTTTGTGAATTTTTTTTGGATTATTGGATGCAATTTCTGTTGATCTATTTAGTTACAAAGTTGCAAAAAAAAAACATGGTAACCAGTTTTACATAGGTAATTAGGGTTCTTTAACTTATTGAAACGCTTCAAATTTTTTGTTTAGAAAAATTGATTTGTTGAAACTAGACAATCAAATTAAATTCTTTAGTGACAAACTACAATTAAGATAGTAAACTTTGTTTAGCTTTAGTTTTATAAGATAATAGGGATATATTACTTTGATAAATACACGCCTTTTTTTAATCAACCTATAAATAAATGGGTTTTATAATCCTTTGATAAATATACTTCTTAAATGTGGTAATATAGATGGGTTTATAAATGAAGATAGTACATATTGAATAAGTATGTTTCATGTTATCAATTAAGCCTTAAAAGAAATCCTTACAGATTACGCAGGTTTCTAAATATATTATTTTCTCTACAATTATTTTCTCTATGTCATTTCAAAATCACCTTTCGTTTTGTTATTGGTATGCACAGAACCATTCATCTAATTAAACATATGATAAACACACATGTAAATAAACCCTTTTTCAAAAAAAAACACACACAATACACATACACATGTAAATCTCTATCTAGAGAGAGAAGCAATGTATGCGAATTGTATATCTGAAGGCTGATTGGCCGGTCGGCGCAAGGCTAACAAAAAGACAGGGACTCAGGGTCCTTAGGGCACTTTAGTTGGGTCCCACACGCAGAAGACTAATGTAGGCCATCCGCGGTTATTTTTTGTGTTAAATCAGAATGGAGGGTCCAATTTCTATCGGGTGTCTTTTTATCTCCATATTGTCCAATAACATAGGAATATCCCCCGCCAAAAATATACACACATTTAATATGTATAAAAACTCTTATCCACATAGAATATACCCAACTTTTAGACAACGGATATCCATAAATGTTTATGCATGCATTATTAACATTTTTGTATGTAACACATTTAAATATTAGCTGAAAACTAGATTACCTGAAACATAGTCTAAGTACCTAATGTAAAAACATTAGGGGAAAGTTGTACTAAAACTAAAATTTGAAATGATTTGATTTTAATGAGTTTTTAGATGATTGTAGAAAAAATAAGAATTTGGTATGATTTTTATAAAACAATTCTAGATTTTCATCTAAAATTATGAGATTAGAATTTTTATTTTATAACTAAAAAATTCATTTTAAACACTCTAAAAATACTTAAATCACTTTAAAATTTCTTACTTAATTTATGTCCAATAACTGTAGATTTTATAGTGTTTTATGAAATAACAAACTTAATAACACCAAATTTTAAAACTTTTTCTAAAATACATATTTAAATAACCGTAAATTTATCATATTAATAGAGATCACATTAAACTCTTAGTTAAATACACTCTCAAGCAGGTTCCTGCTTCCTTGCATTTATCTAGGACAATAATTTCCTTAAAAACATATTATATATTTACTACACGTGTTAAAAATGACAGCAAAATAATTTGGAGACCAAATTTCCAACTGTAGTCGTAACATGTCTGCTATGTGAATACACACGAGTGTTTGAATATCCTTTTATAGAAAAAAAGAAAAGAAGAAAGAGCACACACAAATGTAATTAAAAAACGTATATCCGTTGATTGCAATGACGTTAATGCTCGAAAACAAATCCTTGTTGGATAGTTTGGTGGTCTGTGTTGGCCTCGTTATCCTACTAGTTGATTAGTTACAAGCAAACTCGTTAGGTGCTATGCTTACGGTAACTCCGGGCATAGCGCCTAACAAAAATGTCGGGGATTACGTAAGAATAAATCAGAACCTAGTTTTTAAGTTTTTACATAGATTTTGTATATATATATATAAACTATTTTAAAAACAAATAAAATATTTAGTGCTAGAACAATGGTTAGCACTCTTTACATCAATCGAAACAACCCAAGTTCGAACATGGGCAGTACATTTTATTTTTTTAACTTAATTTATTAATAAGGATAGAAAAGACATTTCATAATCATCTTCTTCCTCATGTACCCGATTCAACCCTAATAACAGCGGCCACCCCTTTTTGTTTTTTATAATTGTTTTCTTCTATTTATATATGTATTGATAGCTAAAACTGATATAAGATTTTTAGGTTTAAATAAATGAAATTTTTGAATTTCTGAGATCGCCGAATTTTTTTGTCCGATTAGCTCCAAATCGCAGTGGCGTGAAGCCGAGGAACGATTTTCTGGCGAGTAAACGGTCGTCGGCGCCGCGTTTGCAAACAGATTTTCTGCTCAATTAAACTAATTTCTTCCAATCAGGTAAAATTTGTTTTCAACCTATTCACGCTAAGAGAGAATAAAAATAAAGAGATACGTTATTCTACACTATCCAGAAGAAAAATTCACTCTGATTTTTACTCTACATTTACTTTTCTTTTCCTCCATTTTTACTTTGTTCATTCACCTTTTTACTCTACTAATTAGTAATTACTAATCACACTCAAAATAAAAAAAAATATAAATTGTCACTGCTTTAGCAGGTCTGACATCTGCGTGGCGACTAACGAAATCTTTTGTTGGATAGATGACACCCAATAAGAGTTGTACACGTGTCAATAAGGAAAAAATTGACTGCCAATCGTATTAGTTGTGAATCGGATTGACCAGAAGAGCACCGTATCACTTAAGACACGTTTGTTTAAACAATAATCTGACAACATTTCTGTGCTTATTGTTATTTCTCGTTAAAGAACAACAATGCTATGTTTTAATATGAAAATGTAAGACAGAAACATATAAAATTTATAGATATTTTCCTAAGAAGAGTCTATATAAGTATTTTTCAAAAAAAAAAGAGTCTATAAGTGCCACATAGCGTCGGTTAAAAAGTGTTGCACAATTGCTCAATTATACGCAGAATTGTTATATCGTATATAATTGGAGCACACAATTATTAATGTGACATGTGACGTGAACGAGTCGACCTTTGACCCACCAAGAAAATAGAAACCATGGAACCACGTCTAATCGAATAGAGTTCTGACAATATTCCATTCGAAGTAGGATAAGATTTCTGTTTTTAAATTCTTTGAATGTTAATATATTACAGGAATCATAATATTACACTTCTTCTTTTTAGAGTGTGATTGGTAACATGTGGAATGACCGAAAAAAAATAGGTGGAAGTGAAAGGAAAAAAAGTGAAAAAGAGAGAAAAATGGAAGAAAAGAAGTTACTTTCACTAAAACCAGCGAGAAAATATGTGTGAGTTTTCCTTTGTTTAAATAGTAATCATAGTGTTGTTGTTCAAAAAAGAAAAATAGTAATCATAGTAAATGTTGGATAAATGAATTTCACTTGACTGGCAATTTTCTAGTGTAAACTGGAGTAATAAAAGTTTCACTTTTATTATTTACTCCATACAATCTTAGTATTTAGTTTATTTGTTTTTCTGGTAAAATGTTATACTACAATTTCCAGTTTGTGACAGAAGTTACATATACACAAGTAGCAGATAAAGACCAAAAATCTAAACAACAAGACAGAAAGAAGAAGAAACTCTGTAGCACCAGGGACCATTACAAACAACACAAGAACCTGAGTAAAAATACTTTGTCGACCAAAAATGATTAAAATACATCACAATAATTAAATAGTGTAATCATTATATTCAGCTTTATTAAAAAATATAATATGGGTTAAAAATTATGATATGATTTTAAGTAATTGTGACAGGGATAATTACATTAAATATTGATTTATATTTTCAATAAATTTTTTAAATATGCAGGAAAGCAGCTAGTATACGATTATTGATGAGGTATCTCGTGATCTACTAGTTCGTCCGTTAACACAAAATCTATGCTATCGTTCCTGAAATCATGGTATGCTTACATAAATACAAATATAGTATACGCATCATGAATACACACTATATAAATATTTAAGAGATAAAGCTACTCGATTATAAATGAGGTGTCGATAAAACTGACGTGGCGATAACTTATGATATATTTTGTGTATCTTTTTCTATTTGATTATAAAACTAAAAATAACGGATGGTTAAGATCACGAGCATGATTGAGATGGTATATTGTATTAATGAAATCTCACAAGGATGATCGAATCAACCGTTAATCTTATATTATATGTTGTTGTTCCTATTTTAAAAACTTCCACTCCACTTTTCATCGGGCTTGATTCAGTCATTGATGACTCTAATCAAATAAGACAAAACATATCCCACTTAGACTCAGTTTTTAGCTGAGACTGTATAATTAATTTTAAATTATATTTTTCAAACGACATTATATGGTAGATAAAGTCTATATGTCGCGCGCAATGTGAAAACGTTCTAAGTATCAGATAAGCCACGATCATATAATACGTGAACTAATCTGGAAACGTGCGTGTATTAATCATAGTATATAAAAAATTGAAATCTGTAGGTTAGAAAGTCTTACAAAGTATTAGGATGCGTAGACAATTGTTCTTAGAGAACTTAAGATCGTGTTAAGTCCAAAAGGACTTATCTCATAACCGATCGATTTGTCGAAGAAACGTGTAACACCCATTAAATCGATTTTTAGAATATATGTATGACTATATGTGTGGTTGCAAGAAAAAAAAGAATATAGAAGTGACGATGAACTAAAATTGTGTACCTAACTTTGACGGTTTAAGATAATAACTAACTAATTAGAAAAAAATAGTGACATTTCTAAGATTGAAATATGACTCGTTACCTTCAAGTATTATTTTCATTATAGCACATTGTTTTAGTCGTGTAAATCGATAAAATATTAAAAAGGTGCAGCTGCTTTGTTAAACAGTTAGTTAGGTATTACAGTGAGAAGTAATAAACAGAAAAATTGTTTGAAAAAGGGAAGAAAAAAGAAATGAATGAAAAAGACGAAGATAGAAAGAGAAAAAAAAATACATAAATAAAGCAAGCGTGATGGAGAGAAAATGAAAAAGACAAGGTCACCACGTGTTATATGGGAGAACTCGGTAATGAGGCAAAGACGCGGGCTAACTCTAAAACGTGTCCTCTTCACTAACGACGTACCAAACCAATTTGATTTCACTTCTCTAACCAAAGAAAGAAAGTTAGACGACGCAATGGTCCAATCGCATATTAGGGACAATACAGACCCAAATGTCCATTTAGTCATCTTTTTACGTGTATTTTCTTCTTATTTTTAAAATCTATTAACTTTTTTTTTTCTTTTCAACTGTCCAAATACACCTGATCTTATAGTGCAAAAATTTGTTGCTACTCGAAACCATATCATACAAAGCTGGTTTGGTGAGGAATGATTCCATTGGATTTTATATGTTTCTCTGTTAAACTATTAGGCGGTGTTTCTAGAAAAAATTATACTTGAATAATGTTTCTTTTTAAAATAATATTTTTTAATAATTTTTATTGGCTGATCCAGTCGATCTAAAAAAACGCATTTAGTATTACATAGTGAATTAATCTGAAATCATACCATACTATCTGATTCGAATTTGAAATATATTTCGACTAATGTCAGGGGTAAAATGATAATCTGTTACAGCCCACCATTTAAACCAATTGAGACAAAACTCACTCTCAAACTGGTTAGGTAGTAATAGTTTAGTTTTCAGAGGGAATTAAACTCAGAACTGATGTAGGTATACATCAAATCTCAAGAAATTAACATTATACTACCACCATTTGGTTACTTTAAATAATATGCGAAGTTTGATTCGTTAATTTATATATGCGTCCACATATAATACCTATAAATTCAAGACTCTTCTAACTCTAGTACTTGTTGGCACTTGGCAGCAAATTTGTACCTCTTTCTCTCTTCAAAACATGTTGTTTATGTCACTTAAAGATTGAGTTTTATGATATATACGTGGATGGTGCCTCTAAACGTCTAATACGCATAATATATTCATGTTTGTATTAATAATCATAGCCTAGGACCTCGAGTATACGAAATTCTGAACAGGAATATTTGAACATGAATGTAAGAGCTGACAAAAGAACAAAATATAAATCATAAATGTAAGAATCTCTGTTTGAGTTTGACCCGATAGAAATTCATGTTTGTATTAATAATCATAGCCTAGGACCTCGAGTATACGAAATTCTGAACAGGAATATTTGAATATGAATGTAAGAGCTGACAAAAGAACAAAACATAAATCATAAATGTAAGAATCTCTGTTTGAGTGTTGACCCGATAGAGAAAAAAAAAAGAGTGGTCGAACATCTCTATAGATCTCGTCAACAAAAATCAAAGTGAAAGAAAAAACAACATTATCACTTTAGACAAATTGAAGTTAATCATAGTATACAGAGCAAGTTCTGTGATGTTATACCTGCTTTTAATAAATTGCATGCGTGGAGCATTGGTGTTTCAAGGATATTCAGTTAAAGCTACTAAGTAGTGAACACTGGGTAAACATAGAGAGAGATAGATAGTCAGAAGACACGATGAGTTGTGATATCTTTCTTTTCCTTTCTTGAAATAGTATTGTGTAAGTCTTACGTATGTAGTTAACAGATTAATATGTGAAAGGATTAAGCTAAATCAACTTATCATCGATTAGTTTAAAATTGTTCTTCCCATTTGTCTATGTTTTTTTTATAACTTGGAAATATCCAATAGACTGAGATCCAACCGATTAATTCTTTGAGGACTTGACTATCGGCACCAGCCAGACCCACTTGTTTGCAAGAGGAATTAGATGCTAGTTGGTCAGCAAAGAAACGAAGGGGTCATGTCGCCTGGCCATATGGATGGTTAAACCCGAATTGACGTGTATTCGAATTCAGATTCTTTAAAGATACTTGGGACGTCATGTGTCACTCGACCACACCCATATGATTCACTTGTCTACGTTGAGCGTGAATGATATATTAACTAACGAATTAAAATTTCACGTTAGTAATTAGAATTTCATGTTAGGTTTGAATTAAACGTTTTTTTCTTTACTAAGACTATCTCCAATAGTTTACTCTAAAAAATTCTATAATAGAGTTGAAGTTTTCTCAAATGATACTATATTTTAGAGTAAAAATAGAGAGACAAATAAAAAAATAAACTACTCTGTATTTAGAATAAATATATTTTTCATTCTATTATAGAATAGAAAATAAAATACCATTAAAACATTTTTACTCTACACTCTATTTTGTAGTGAAAAATAGAGTGAGATTGGATATGCTCTAATTAGTTTAGATCCTCCGCAATTACAAATTCAAGTCGGTTAAGTTACATAATGATAACACAGTTAGATTTTAAATGAGATCATCATCGGAAGGTTTGTTGCTTGTGTTATCACATTCAAGAGCAGTGGAAAATTTATATGATATGCCTGGATTTACTAGTACAAATAGTGAACGCTTGAGTCAAGCCCAAAGCACTCCAACAAGACCGTGTCATACAAAGAAACATATAATGTAATAAAGACTAGAGATATTTGCATGTGGAAATGAATAGGCCATGTTGGAGTTCTCAAACAAGAAGCCCTCGAGTCACGACATAAGCCAAGTTGGTAATTGTAGCTAAAGAAACATCATTTTACCAATAAATGCAAATGAAATTTTATAATTTTATGCACACTAAATTTTTTATAAGGGAAATGTCGTGTTGAAGAGGATAAATTTCAATAGATAATCTGCACTGAGATATGTAATGTTCAAGTTGCCAAAGACTTGTTAACACAAACATAGAAACAGAAGAAAGACACAAACAAGACAAAGGGAGTTAAAGTTTGAAGTGGATGCATTTGTCCAAGTGTGAAAGGTCTCAACTTTGAACCATATTACTCTGTTTTTTCTGTTTGTTCCCAAAATACCCTTTTTATCTTAACACCCCACTCACTCCATCCCTCTCCCTGTCACTGATTCAACACGTGGCCACCCAGCTAGGACCCACCATTCCCTTCCCGGTTTATATAAACCCTCAGCACTTCATCGCTCTCAAACCAACTCGCTCTTCCCTTCTCCACTTCGACAACAAACTAAAAAAAACAGAGACTTTTACAAATCTCAAAACAGAACAGTCACTTTAAGTACTAATACTGATCAAGCATACTTAAAATAAAATGGCTTCTTTCACGGCGAATACGGCGGTTTCTCGGAGATGGGTCGGTGGTAATCATTCTCAGCCGTCATTATCATCTTCTCAAAGCTCCGACTTGAGTTATTCTTGCTCTATGCCTATGACAAGTCGCGCCCAACGAAAGCTCAATGTTTCTTCTGCGCTTCACACTCCTCCTGCTCTTCTCTTCCCCAAGCAATCCTCAACCTCTCCCGCCATTGCTGTCAACCCCAAAGCCAAAGACTCCGACACTAAACAGATGAACATGTTCCAGAGAGCGGCGGCGGCGGCGCTGGACGCGGCGGAGGGCTTCCTCGTGAGCCACGAGCGACACCACCCGCTTCCTAAAACCGCCGATCCTAGCGTTCAGATCGCCGGAAACTTCGCTCCGGTGAACGAACAGCCCGTCCGGCGAAATCTTCCGGTGGTCGGGAAAATACCGGATTCCATCAGAGGAGTGTACGTGCGCAACGGAGCCAACCCGCTTCACGAGCCGGTGACCGGTCACCACTTCTTCGACGGGGACGGGATGGTTCACGCCGTCAAATTCGAAGACGGTTCAGCTAGCTACGCCTGCCGGTTTACTCAGACAAACCGGTTCATCCAGGAGCGTCGATTGGGTCGACCGGTTTTCCCCAAAGCCATCGGCGAGCTGCACGGTCACACCGGTATCGCTCGTCTCATGCTATTCTACGCCAGAGCCGCAGCCGGTTTAGTCGATCCAACACACGGAACCGGAGTAGCTAACGCCGGTTTAGTCTATTTCAACAACCGGTTATTAGCCATGTCGGAAGACGATTTACCATACCAAGTCCGCATCACTCCAAGCGGAGACTTAAAAACCGTTGGCCGTTACGATTTCGACGGGCAGTTACAATCCACAATGATCGCCCACCCGAAAGTCGACCCGAAATCCGGAGAGCTTTTCGCTCTAAGCTACGACGTCGTTTCGAAGCCTTACCTGAAGTACTTCCGATTCTCTCCCGACGGGACCAAATCACCGGACGTCGAGATCAACCTCGAGCAGCCGACGATGATGCACGACTTCGCGATCACGGAGAACTTCGTCGTCATCCCGGACCAGCAAGTCGTGTTCAAGCTCCCGGAGATGATCCGCGGCGGCTCTCCGGTGGTCTACGACAAGGACAAAGTCGCGAGGTTCGGAGTTCTCGACAAGTACGCCGGAGACTCGTCGGGGATCAGGTGGATCGAAGCGCCGGGATGCTTCTGCTTCCACCTCTGGAACGCCTGGGAGGAGCCGGAGACGGAGGAGGTCGTCGTGATCGGCTCCTGCATGACTCCGCCGGACTCGATTTTCAACGAGTCCGACGAGAGTCTCAGGAGCGTCCTCTCGGAGATTCGTCTGAATCTCAGAACCGGAGAGTCCACTCGCCGTCCGATCATCTCCCACGGAGAGGAGCAAGTCAACCTCGAGGCGGGGATGGTGAACAGGAACATGCTCGGCCGCAAAACGCGATACGCT
The DNA here is from genome assembly GCA_019706035.1 of Raphanus raphanistrum subsp. raphanistrum. NCBI lineage: Eukaryota > Viridiplantae > Streptophyta > Magnoliopsida > Brassicales > Brassicaceae > Raphanus > Raphanus raphanistrum. The sequence goes on from CM033980.1 coordinate 42,095,502, forward strand.
TACCTCGCGTTAGCTGAGCCGTGGCCTAAGGTCTCCGGCTTCGCGAAAGTCGATCTTTTCACCGGAGAAGTCGAGAAGCATCTCTACGGGGATGGCCGTTACGGTGGAGAGCCTCTGTTTCTCCCGGGAGAGGGAGGAGGTGAAGACGACGGTTACATCCTCTGTTTCGTTCATGATGAGATGACGTGGAAGTCTGAGTTGCAGGTAGTTAACGCCGTTAGCTTGGAGGTTGAAGCGACGGTTAGACTTCCGTCAAGGGTTCCGTATGGGTTTCACGGCACATTCATCGGAGCTAGTGACTTGGCGAATCAGGTGTGAGTGTTATGTGTAAATACACACGAATGCATAGTACGTGAGCTTCTAGAAGAGAGAGGGATATTACCAGTGGGATGCTGTGCATATACGTCCCCGGAATCACCTCCTCTTGTGTTTTTTTTTTCCTTTAATTTGGGGTGCGGTTTGTTAGTCCCCTTTTTTAGGGGGTCAATGTAGAAATATGAAAGATTTTGAGGGTCCAGCTTGTAGCTTTTGGGCTGTAGGGTAGCCGTTCGAGCTCAGCTGGTTTCTGTTATTCTTTCACTTTGTTGTTCATAGTGAGAAGTATATATTATAGTTGTATTAAACTAAAAGTTATGTTTATATATGTATGTCTCTAAACAACATAAGATTCGACTTCAAATACCTGCCCCCTTTTTGTATATGATTTTTTATTTTATTTTAGTTACATCCCTTTTTACTTATGGAAACGTTTTATGGTTTGTGCCACCATCATTCATCAAATGTTTTTTTTATTGGTAAACACCCTATTTTTAATGATAAAATTTTTAAAATGGACAAATGATAGAGAGACAAGACTCGAGTAAACTTTTGGACTGAAACATAAGTCAATAACCAAATCACACGCTGTATAAATTTAGTTAGTCAATTTTCGGTGTATGCATGGAAGAGATCAATCATCAAAGTCAATTTCAGTCAATTTTCGAAATAGAAACTAACGAGTGTAGTTAACCCACGTCAAAAAGAGTAAGTATGCAATTTGAATATGACTTATTTTTATTTGAAGATTAAAGGGCGTTTAGTAACCGGTCGTTGTCATAAACCTATATCTAAAAACATATTGTTATTTTGGTAAGCAGAACCGTAAACATTGGATATGTAATGTGAGTGGTGGGTGGCAACACAGTGGAGAGACCAATCAAAACTAGTGGGATTGTGACGAAATTAACGGCATTATTCTTATACTATAAGTTTATAACGTATATTTTACTTTTCTTAAATATTTTTCCACTTAATTAATCTGATAAGGTGATCCACGATTGTTTGGAGAAAATAAATGTATAAACAAAATAAAGCAAAGTCAACGGTTCAAAAGAGTGTTTGTGTGTGTTGAGATTAAGACATTTCAAAAGTAATCGGTACGCAATATGATTTTACATTTGTTTTCATTTAACAACTTTTGCAAGGGAAGAGCAACATTAGGTTGCTTGTCGTAGATTTAAAATCTTTTAAGATTTACGTACACGTTAGTTAAGTCATCGAATTGATCTTACCTAAACAAATTGTTATTTCCTATATTTGGCGGATGGCGAAAGTGTTAACGACTATATATAGCAGCGGTTAAACTATTACTCCACTTTTTTTTGTAAAAGCAATTATTACTCTAGGTTTATATTCTTTTTTTCTTTTGTAAAAGAACTACAAGTTTATAACGAAAAATACGGGTTGAAAATTGGAAAAAATCTGGTTCAATACAAAGGAACAAATTGTCTATGTATTTGGACATATATATATGTATGTGTGTGTGCGCGCATATAGGATGAGGGAAAATAGATAACTGAGTTATGGTGTGCCAAAGAAGCACAAACTTAACATTCCACTAGTGAATGCTATAGGGATCAAAAGCACATAAGTTCACTTTCACATTTACACGAAAATATCTCAAACACCAAAAGTGTCAAGACAGATCATACATGTTGTTGGGAGATATCAAAAAGAAATATTAATATTTGGCCAACTCGAGGATATATTAATATGGTGGATTTATATTTTGATTGTTGTCCACGTTCTCTTCTGACAATATACAAACACACAATTACTATCCATGTTGGAATCTAATCATAGTGTATATATTTCATATATTATTTGTTAATATATACACTGTTTGCTTTTTAGAGACTAATTTACGAAATAAACTTAATCCAATTTTTTCAAAAAAGGAAAATATTAAAAGTCTATATACACACATATATATGTGTGTGGCTTTGCTATCTAGACAATGTAATATATTGTTATATGTAAAGATATGAGAGATCGGCTGATGAGAGATCGTCTTACCTCGATTGCAATATCGGAGAAGCTTTTCGACTTTTTCACCGTTTTGCTATCTTGTTTATTGGTGGTCTGTATGGGGCCAAAAGATGTAACCAGACTTATCTTAGTGATGTGTTCTAGAGGTATAAATGTTGGTTTTCAACGTCACAACATATACGACATATGGAGACTATGGTTTATGATTCCGGTTTTACCGGTGATTCTCCTACCGACGCATTTGAGCAGTGTCTTATTTTTGCTGTCAATATCTCCGGAGAATCTATCTATTTTAATTTATGTTGTTTTTATGTGAGAAGATGGTTAATTTCCTCTATTTATTGTATGTTTGAAGTTTTAGATAATGGAATGGTTTGACAAAAAAAATGTAAAGATATGAATAAGAAATTAATTTTTGGTATTTAGCTTTCTATTATTATTAAAACTTTAAAAGTATTATGAAGTAGGACAAAATATAAGAATCGATAATACATGCACAAGTCTGGTCAGGGCATAGGCAAAGGAATCAACCTCTTTGGGGATCCCGATTTTTTACAACATTATTAGTTGTATGTAGGGAAGTAGGGAACCCTAAAAAAACTTATACGCAGAATGAATGCATAAACTTGTATTTGAGTGTAGGGCATTACATGTTTTTTAAAAAAGTTAGACCGGGCCCTCTACATGCATAACAAAATTTACCGACTAAACGATTTGTAGCCAACCTATTGAAAAGTAACAACTGAGGATGTCCATGTGGATGCTTCAACATAATTCAGAGATTGTCGTAGAGGTTTAATGTGAGATTTCTGATGGTGAAATAAGGAAATTAAAAAAAATATTTTTATCCTTTTCACAATTATATGTGATGTATTTTATATATTACGAGAATTCCTTTGTCAAAAAAATATATCATGGGAATTCAAAGCATCCTTTGTGTTTTTAACATTCAAACATGAAGAAATGTGACTTAGTACTTTTAAGCTGGTAGATCTATCTTCTTGGTTATTGAGTAGATCGGTTTACTAAAACCAAGGCTTACTCGGATATGAGTAAACGACTAAATGCCAAGTCATTGTTAGTTAGTCTTGTTTTTAGTGAACTCGAGGGATAGAAAAAGCTAAGAGATAGAGTGAGACGATTCAGTGTTTTTGTTGAAGGATCAAGGGAGAACACAGGAGATGTTAGAATTGTATTCTTGAGCTCGGACTTAGAGTTGTTCTAATGATGGAGATTCCAACTCCAGTAAGTATACCTACTTCTCCAGATTGGAGGAGTAAAGTGAACACAGGTAAACAATTTTGGTGTTTATTTGTGCTTATCCTGATTGCTTTGTGGTTTGTTCAAGTGAGTAACTAAATCCAAATACATTTGATGCGTAAGTCGCACAAAGTGTACAAATGATATATATATATATATATATATAGAGAGAGAGAGACTCTTCCATTGTCGTCTGTCGAGAGTATTTTTCCTTGTGTTAGTATTTGAAAGTTTTAACTTGCATTATCTTTAAAATTTGAAATACTGAAAGAGAATAATATATAATTCACTGCTTGTGTTGGTCAAAAGAGGTCCAGTGGATGCAAAAATCTAATCGGAAAAACATCATTGGATGGCGAAACGATACGGTGGTTCCATACTTCCATCTAAATCTAAATTATAATACTTAGACAACTCATTTTGGCCGTTCACGTGTCAGTATTTGCGTTTACAATAACAAAAATATACTATGTGAGCGAATATAATGATACAATTATATGTTCACTACTTACCCAAAGTAGAAGGTGACTTTTCTCCCAACTAATTTAAGCCTAACCACTTTCCTATAGTGGAAGGTTGGCACTTATGTTTTCCATTTATACTACTTACTCTTACCTTATTCAGACCGCGAAATCCGGCATTGTGATTCGCAGAAATATATGTTAACATGTGATATTTTTTGTTTTCTTATAAATAAAATTATTTTATGAAGGTTCTTGACAAATATAGAAACCGTCATGCATGTGGTTGGTATTGTCTAGTTCCATATAAAATATGTTGCAATGCTTTTATATTATTCCCAAAACGGTAGAGTTTGGTGACATGTATGTCGACACTCAGCAAAACTTTGTAGCCATTCTAGTTTGGCGAAGACTGACCTTCGCATAGAGATATGATGGTCCAGTCTATTTATTTGATGAAAAAATATAGTGAACACTGTTGGTTCATAAACATTATTTGTTGGTTCATATTTGTTTTTATTTTTGTAATACTATAACGAGCGTTCTGGTTTGCGGCGCTTAATTTGGCTCTTCGTCTAATATGAGAGACAGAGACCCCAACAAATAATGTTTTTTGTTTTGTTTATGAACCAACTGGTGTTCAAAAAATAAATATGAACCAACAAATAATGTTTATTGAGTTTTTTTGTTCCTCTCTTAGTTATAAAAACTGGAAAATTCGAATAACGGATTTTATGTGTGGGTGCAAACAAGTGTTACAGGAAAATTAAATGTCTCTAAAAAAATGACGAAATACCAGCGAAAATTTTCTTTACAGTTTTACCAAAAATGTCAGCAAAAATGACGAACTACCAAAAAAAAAATTCTTTACATTTCTACCCAAAAAAAACAAAGAAGAAATAAATGAATGTCAGCGAAAATGACGAAATACCAAAGATGCTTTTTTTTTTTTTTGGAAAAGAAGATTTATGTAATCTTTAACAGAAAAGCGAAACACAGAATATTATAAGGTTAACTATATACGCAGATTTTTTTATCAAAAAAAGAAACTATATACGCAGATTTTCTCAGAAAAAAACTATATACGCAGTTAGACTTGAAAACGATAATGGACTTGAATTTATGCAAGTTTTATGAACAAACACTAATGTTGATTGATTTTAACTTTGAAGTAAGAAATTAAGAAGTCAAATCATCGATAAAGCATCAAATGATTAAGCTCAATGAAATGTCCAAAGGATATTCTCATCGACAATATGTGTCGCATAGTTGATGTATATGTTGGTAAAAATAATATTTATATTTTCTATCCGAGCAGAACCACGTGGCAAACGGCAGCAAATCCCCTTAGTATTAAAATAGAAGCAAAAAAAAGAGAATAACCTTTAAAGAGTACTATATTAACGGAAATGTCATTATGGCAACGTGGCAGCATAAGGTTGCTTCTCAGCCTGTTTATGAAGAAAGGCTTACTGACCTTAGGAAACTACGACTATTGCCATTGGACACACCTACATATTCCTTTAATACTTATACATAGTTTCATATCGTCTTATAACACGCCATAGCATTATTTGTATAAAAGGAAAATAGTCAATTTCGAAATCAGATTGAATCAATCATAAATAAGAGCATTGATGAGAAGATTTTTGCGTGATAATTGTCGTAAATGGCAGATCTTTAGCTTGGCAATTACTCACAAATTAAGCCAGAAGTGAGACTATTTGCCATATTTACGTACTTCGTTTGTGCCGCAGAAAAATGTCACCATAACTTGTGAAATCACCTTTAAATAATTACCATGTATAAGGCTAATTTTTGTATTCGATTGTCAATATATAATTAATGTATATATTTAGGTTCCTAAAATAAAATTGTCCACAAACACACAATCATTATGAATATTTAATAAACACACACAAAATGGCAAAATAACTTCTACTTCCTCCGTTTCGAATTATTTGTCATTCTAAAAGAAATTTTTTGTTTCAAAATAAGTGTCGTTTTCGGTTTTCAATACAAAATTTATTGACAATGTTTTCTATTCTATTTTTCTATTGGTTGATATATGGTTAGGTTTATTGGTAATAGTGTTTTTATTTTTTGAAAATATGTAAAATTAAATATTTTCTTAATCTGTGTGCATAAACTTAGAACGACAAGTAATATAAAACAGAGAGAGTATATTTTTACCATATATAAGATATACAGTGCATGTAAAATATTTAATATAGTCAACACTTACCACGTAATTATTTTCTTGGTTTGCACTTTCTATATTTTGTTATGATCTTTCAGAAGATTTTGCAAATTAGTTTTGCATAAAGAAATCCATATTTGACTGATATTATATAAGCAGTAAATTAGGGACTAACTAGAAACATTTTTCCAATATTTGCATACGAAATTAGTTGCCTGTTTTTCACTTTCTATATTTTGTTATGATCTTTCAGAAGATTTTGTGAATTTTCTATGCATATAGAAATCGATACTTGACTGATATTATAAGAGCAGTAAATTAGGGATTAACAAGATAAATTTTTCGAAAACAAAGTTTCATAATTAAAAAAAAATTCAATATATTATGTACTGACCGATTATATTACATTTATTACAATTAAATACTTCTACATTCTATTTAATTAACTTTCTAAAATACAGATCCCAAAAAATAAAATTTCAAACTTTAATGTTTTTTAAATGCTTATTTCACTCCGCGCAGGGCGTGGATCTCACCCTAGTCTTAATTATAACGAGCCATCGAATCAAAACTACCCAATGCTATATGTCCAAAGAGTGGCAAGAAATACTTAAACTTCCAATGATAAAATCAATACAAGCAGTGAAGATCATTGCAGATCACAGATCGTACAGATCAAGGAGAACAAGTGGAGTTCAAGCGGATTATGCAGGAAATTTCAAAATTATGAACGATAAAAACAGTTCAAAAATACAGATAATATATTTAAACAATAAAAATTACATTAAAATATCAAAACAAATAATATATAAACAAAGATAAAATAATTTAATAAAAAGTATGATCTGTTTACAACTTCTTATAATATTTTAATTATATCTATATGCATAGCATGAAAATATAATTTATAAATTATAAATATATTTATAAGAACAACTAAAATATATATGATAAAACTAAACTTATAAAAAAAAATTCATTATTTTATTTCAATATTCATGTTTATAATATAAATCATATTAATTTATAAATGACTAATATATAAATAATATATAGTACTATTTTTAAAAATAAATATACTCACATATATATTTATTTATCATTCTTAAAAAATAAGAAAAAGAATGAGACACAACACATCACTACAAAAAAAAACACAAGACATCACACTACAACACCCTTTTTTAACTTACGACACTTTTAAATTAAATACATTATATTTTATAACAATTAATATATATTTTATAAATAACAAAAAAACAAACCGAGAAATAAGGAAAAACCACACAATAGATCACTAGATTTCTTTATTTTATCAGTGTAATACTTGTAAGCTTTTAGGTTATATATAATAAATAAATAATTGTAGAATTAATTCAGTTTAGAAAAATTATTTATTGGACCAAAGAGGCAGAACAAATGTACATAAAAAATTGGATAGATTGAACTGCATGTAATTTAACTGTTTTTTACAGAAAAAAAACAAAATATTAACATATGTGCATATTTCCTGCATATTATTTTTGAAATTCTTAAAAAGTGTGAATTGTAACACAAAAATAGTTTTCATGTCCAAGTGCATGAATTGTCATTGTGCTGTCCTTCCATTCGCATACTCAAGAGGGATGGTTATTCCAAGTTACTCGTCTTAAACTTAAACTCGCTATTTGACTCTTACATGTCTTAAAAATTAAAGTATTCAGTGTTGTAATGTAAATAATAAGCGATAATTTTTATCAGTCGAAAGATCAAATAAAATATCAAGTATCATTATTATTTTTAATACTTAACTCGTTATTTTCCCTGTTATTTGTCGATTACTTGATATTTGCTACATGATTTAATGAGTACTCATTTATATTTGTCAAAATTTTAATTTGCATTTAAAATTGGACACAAACATTCATTACTCTTTTTATACTTGTTAAACCCTTATATATATTAATTGAGCAGTATTATAACTTTTTAGTGTAACCACGTGTCATCACCATAATGATTTTTAGAATTTTTAGAAAAATATATTGGTTCATTTAAATATATACTATAATTTTCATTAAACTAGTTACAAAACTAATTAATAATTTACAATTATTATTTTCTTTTATTTTCTTAAATAAAAATTACAAAATTACCAAATATGACTAATATATATGACAATTAATAATTTTAGTAATAAAAAATTGATAATGATTTGTGTCTCTTCCACCATTTTTTGTTTAATTTTATATTATTATAATAAATAGTTTGAAAAGAACCTGAAGTGCGTATAAATTAAACAATAGTGCATATAAATACATACATGTACATAACTGGCTAGAAGTGCGTGTAAATTAAACAATAGTGCATATAAATACATACATGTACATAACATAACTGGCTAGAGCAATATTAGTATATTATAATTAATTATCACTTTTATCAAACATTCCGATTTTATTGGAAACAAACAGGCTGTGTCGCCTTGTGATCTCTAGTGAAACTATTGTTTCATGTAAAGATATTTATCACTACATACTAGCTATCTCAGACTATCTATATCTATGGCATAAACTCTATAAATTAATAATATTGAGATTATGACATTTTATTAAATTATAGAGTTAATAATTAACAAAAAATTACTTTTTATATTTTCAGTTTTAAATATATATTTTCTGAAATAAAAAATACATTTAGTTTTGTGTATATTATATATTAGTTAAATTTTGAAATTCGATTCATACTATTTTTACTATATTTAATATTTCATAGAGTTTAATCGTGGTTTTATAAATATTTTTACTATATCTCATCAAAATATATTAAATTTTAAGAAAGTGTAAATATAATTTTATTGTGGATATAAGACGAACAATATTTTTTACATGTATAAAATGTATTGAGTTGACAAAAAAAATTATTGTAAATATAAATTATTAATTTATAATTTTAGTGAGATTATATTTACATTACTTTTTAAAAATAAATTATTATATTTATTTTATCGATTTGTATTATATTTTAAATTGATCTAATTTATAACAAAAAGTCATTAAGTTATAGTGTTTATTTGTCATTTTCTAAATTTGGACTCCTCAAACTCGAAATTCGAACGAGTCTATGGCAAAATACAAAACCGATGTATCTAATGTTTCATTATCGCTCTATTTCTCGTCGACCAAAGTAATAAATTTAATATTCTTACGTAATAAATTTAGTGTTCATTTTTTTTCAAAAAAAAAAAATAGTGTTCACTACTGTTCCATTTGCCATTGACCAAAATAATAAATACTACAGTAAATTACTGGATATCAACAAAACAAAATAAATAAACAGAGAGTTACTTGCTCTTGTGATGATTCATCTTTAAACACTTCATTTATTCAAATCGTAAGGATATATATGCCGCATGAAAGTCTTAGGAATATATTTTAATTCTAAAGTATATGAGAATTGATATCGATATTCTTTTACATTTTATATAAATATTATTAATTTTGGTTTTACAATTTAGTTTAAGAAGATAAATATAATTAATATAGAAACTATTTTTTCTTAAGTAAAAAAATAGAAATCATCTATATATATATACAGTATAAAATGACTAAACTCATGAGTTATCTCATATTCATCATATAATTCGTGATTTAATTTAAGTTTGGTCATTAAACTTATTTATTCAATGAATCTAAAAAAAAACATGCTTACAAAAAATCGAGCTGAGCTGAACAGTTAATGAGTTATAGCTCATGTTGATATCCCTATGCATGAGGCACATGTTCATACAATCATATACTCTGATTATATGTAGGGCGTTTATCTTTTATAGAAGATCTTTGCTGTGGATAAAAGCGATAAATTGATTATTGCAGAATAGAAAAATAAAAGAAATCCAAATTAATTGTTTTATTTTTTTAATGTGAAAAATGGGGAGAGTGACGAACAAGATGATGTATACCACTATAATCGTGCCTCATATATATATTCTATAAACATAAACCCAATAATGCACGCCACATTACTATATATACTTCTAAAACTTTAGCATATATTCTAAAAAGTGTTATTTTATTATTTTTATTATATAAAAATGTCATTTTAGAATTTTAATATAATTTTTAATTTAATATTAACTATAAATATATTAACTTTATAAATAATTTTATTTATCTCAAATATTATTAGTTAAATATATATAGTTAGTAAAAGATTTAGTCAATATCAATTATTTTTTTAATTTACGTACAAAATGTCAAAATGACATTTCTTACGAAACAGAAATATTTTTATATACACACATACTATCCTAACTAACAAGTAACTACCATATATTAATATCAGTAGGATCTAATAATATAGATACGAATTTTACTTGGATATCATCAACTTCTTTATAAATTAAGCGATTTATTCGAATACGTATTTTGTGCTGAATATTATACATTTATTTATACGGATATACAGTGTAAAGCTCCCTAGAAAGAAACCAACAGCATTAAACAGCTGAGGGATTTTGTGTTGTGTGGAGGTCGACCTTTCGGCGTTAAGATAGGCCAATCATTTTCTTATTCTGTAATATATTTATGATGTTATTTAATAATATTAGTATATACTGTACTATAGTACAAAATGTTGTTTTATGCATTATATTACAACATCTCGCTCTTAGCATCCGTCATAATCTTTGAATAATGTTCACGTGAATATCACACATTCGCTGATTAACCCATTATCCTTTAGTTACGTTGTTGTTATAACGTGACAAGAGTATACAACTTTCTAACATAATTCACATTTTATTCGAGGTTTTGGCCCAAGGTGTATATATGAATGTGATTCAAACTAACCTGAGAATATATGCTATATGGTTCAAAACGTTATCCTTTCAAATATAGGACGATGATATTAATTAGAATTAGATATTCTAACTAGTTTCCGTATTTTTGTTCAAAAGAAAAAAAAAACTAGTTATCTTGCAATATTGCTCGCTACAAAAACATCTGTCTGGAAGCAAGCCACCATGGACCGCTTAAGATGATATGAAAACTTAGCACATGATTGAAAGCTACAAAATGGATAAACCAGACCAATTTCTCTTTCTATATACTTTTGGATTTAACGTACTTAAATCAAATAGCTTTCAATCATAATCGTCATATTCCCGAAAGAGATAAAATGTCACAATCAGCCCACGCGCGAGAACCTCTGGACATATTAGAGGTTTCGATGGCCGAGAAGGACATAACCACGTGACCGTCAACGTAACCACAAACCCAGTCTCACAGGGCACTGACTGATTAAGAAGAAGAAGAACATATCTTCTCTCTCTAACATCCTCTCCCCATCTCTTTAATGCATGAAAACGACACTTGTCATTGCTTACTTTCGAGTTTGAAACTGAAAAACCTGATAAGGTGAAGAAAACAAAGAGAGAAGAGAGAAAAAGGCTGCTAAATCAATCCGCAGCCACAATGGGAATAGTCGATAACTTTTGATCATGGATCAAAACAATTGTCTGCTACTCAATACAATAAGGCTGCCGAAACTTAGTATGCTAAAAATCACATCATGGTGGTCTATTAGTAGTCTCCACTAGATGAGGAGTTGCTTGTTGGTAAAACTCAGTATGCTGCCAAGTGATCATGACAGGTTCTAGACGTAAACAAGTAAAATATTAGTTTTGGTCTGTAAAATTTAATTTGTACTTGTATCCTCAAATTACATAAATCTCTTTTGTCAAGATTTATATAGTAAAATGTTTGAAACTTCTTAAAATTTCAAGATCGTAGCAAGTGACACGTGACCAAGTAGCGCAACCAACATATAACATGCTATCTGCCTATCTCATCCATTATTCCGAACAATTCAACATTAAACACCTTGTCGTGTTTTAATAACGGCCTCAATACAGTCGTTGGCGGGTGAACAACTCGTCGTTTCTTGACCATCTATAACTGGGGGCTCTCTAATAAGTAGTAGAAGGCTTTACCGATAAAAGGCCCATTAGAACTTCTCTGGCCCAGGAGCACCTTCTTCTTTCTTCCTCGACGGTTAACAAACTCGGACTCGGAGCGACGGTGGTCCGTGATCAAAGCCGAGGGGAAAGGATGATCGGACGGCGTGCTGGAACTAATCGGATCGGTATGAAGAGGGACGAGTCGTATCTGACTCGGTTCGTTGACTCAGTGTTTTCTCTGTTCCGATTAGCTGAGTTTGAGATCCTGTTTGTGCTGTTCTTCGTTATAGCCTACGTCATCTTCAAAGATCTGGTAGATTCACTTAAACGATCGTAGCGAATTTCGAATCGCATTTTTCTCATTTTGATTTGAGTTATTTTTGTTAATTTTGCAGACGGCGAGGCCGGAGTACAATCGGATTCTCGTGGAGAAGCCCGGTGGATCTGACATCTGGCCGTTTTAGATTGAAACTAATCAAACTCGTGCACGTCTCTGTAGAACTGCAATGAACTAATGAAGTGCGTTAGCTTTCTTTCTCTTGTGAATGTCACTTTGTTCAAATTTTTTTTTTTTTTAATTTCATTCTCCTTCCATAGTTGTACTTGTAAAGCAATAAGTTGCAATCACTATCCACACTTTGACATGTCCATTGTTCATCACAAGAAACTGATATAAATTCATGAGTTTTTCAGTTGAATTCTACGCCATTAGGAGGTGATGGTGGCTAGTTTCATGGTTCAGTAGTGTATTATTATATCTTTAGATCTAATACTTGTCTCTGTTGTTTTAAGCAAGAAGAATGGGACTGTAGGTCGAAGAAGAAGCCAAGTAGCATTTTACAAGAATCTTTAGGCCATTGTATATGATTTCAATTATAGGGAGAAACAAGTTTTTGAGATAGATAGCAAAGTAGAAAGCCAAGTGACCGACCAATCAGAAGAATGGACTGTAGGTAGAAGGAAACCAATGTTCTGTATTGTTGCTCTTCTCTGGTTTTGGTTGTGGTTTTGGTCTCTCTATAACCTTGCTGAAGGGCGTGGGGCTGAAGGGCGTGGGGTGTCCCATTCGGTGGTGATGTGGTTACGGGTGATTTCCTTTAGAGACCTGCAGCCACTTAGTGCCATGGTCAGCTCGAACTCATCACGTAGCATTTGAAGCACCTTTCTGACTCCAGCCTCTCCTTCAGCAGCAAGTGAGAACACCACTGGTCTTCCAATCTGATATACAAAATAGTTGTGTTATTACTACTGTCAATGGTTTCAAGCAGCTTTCTGGGTAATTGGAAAAATATGATGCTTACGAAGATCCCTGAGGCTCCAAGTGCAAGTGCCTTGAAGACATCAGTGCCACGACGAACACCACCATCCAAGAAGACAGGGATTCGTCCTTGTGTCGCTTTCACAACCTGAACAGAGGAGAACAATGCTGAAATTGCTGATCAGAAATACTTTATGAGAACACGTTTGGCGTTTATACCTCTTCAAGGGCGGAGATTGTTGCCGGGACGTAGTCAAGCTGGCGAGCTCCATGATTCGACACAATGATTCCTGCTGCACCAGCTTGAACCGCTATCCTTGCTGCAAAAGGATAATAATAGTTGACCTGGTTAGGTATTTTTACTAAACTTTAGTGAAAGAAGACATTTGTTTGTAAGATGGGTTACCGACCATCCTCTCCTGTAATAACACCCTTGACAAGAATCGGCATTTTGGTGATTGTCTGGAGCCACTGGACATCCTGTTTGTGTAAATGAAAGTTAGCGCTGTCCTAAATCAAGTTCCTGTTCTAACTACTTGGTTTGATGTCTATCTTTTAAACTATTGTACTTTCGCACCTTCCAGCTCAAGGTACGGTCAATTTGACCAGCAACATATGAAGCCAAGCCAGAGTCATTGGCCTGCAGGTGGAAACAAAACAAGTTCAGGAAACCTTGTGAATCATATTCAGACTAAAATGGTAGATAGTATCTGATGGATGCGTACCTCGTCCATCTTTCCGAGGTCGAGACCTTCAAAGTTCTTCAATGTCAGGTATGGAGGTAAAGTGAATCTGTAGCAGGAGAGGCACAGCAGTTTATAATCTCAGCATTTACATATTAAATTGTACTCAACTCTTGTCACATTTTAAACTGACTTGGCTTTACCTGTTCTTGATATCAGACTCTCTGCGACCTAGCCTTGGGGTGTCTACAGTGAGAGCAATGGCTTTGAACCCTGCCCTCTCGGCTCTTCTCACAAGCTGCTCAACCACTTTCCTGTTCTTGTATACCTAACTCAGAACAATCCTAACGTGTGAACCAGTGTGATCAGTTTTATCTGGATTTAAAACGAGCGACTAAGATTACTTACATAGAGCTGGAAAAAACGAATCCCTGGTCCTGTGGAGGCCACTTCTTCAACACTGGAAGTAGCCCATGACGACAGTGTCTGAAAGCATCATGGAACAACACAAACCAGATGCATGTATTATAGGATAAGCAAGCTACAAACACGGGGAAGTGTAAGAATCATTCTTAGTGATATAATAACATACCATGATGGTTCCAGCTGCAGACGCAGCTCTAGCCGTAGCATACTCCCCTGTATTAGTTCCCATCAGAGTCATTAGAACTAAGCCTTGAATCTTTATCTCTAGCGTTACTATGACTACTTCTCGCTTTCTACGTAACTTCTTTCTACATAATGTTTTAAGTGAAAGCAGAGAATCTTTACCTTCCGGGTGAGCCATCTTTTGCATGGCAGTAGGAGCAACCATGATGGGCATGGAGATCTTGAAACCCAAGATAGTTGTTGTCATATCAATCTTGCTCACATCAATCAGAATCCGAGGCCTAAAGCTGTTAAACATCCCAAGGTATGTATATCAGATTCACATCTCTTGTAACACCAATAACATAAAGTGTTATCTTGTAGCTAAACGACCGTAACCATAAGTTTAACAGAAAACTCACAGAATCCTGGCGAAAGCGTTTCTGTTCTCTTGAAGAGTCCATTGGTCCTCTGCACCAGACGCATAGTAGTCATATACCATCTTGGGCAACTTCTCCTTTGCAATCGCTTCATACTCGGTAACGTTTGTAATCTCCATTTTTCCAAACTGAGCCTCACGGGGAGAGAGATGAAGGTGTTGTGAGTGGCAAAGAAACCTTTATATCATTTTATATATATTTAAAAGTTTATATATATCTGGTTTAGAGTTAAAAGTATATTGTGTGTTGTGACAGTTTGAAAAATTGTTGGCAATGGATGAGATTCTAAAGGTGAAGAATGGATAAGGAGACACGGACAAAGATCAGATGGGATAGTGTGTGTCTAATTCACAAGCAACTTGTGTGTTCCTTAGTTTTTCTTTCATATTATCGTGTTCTGCAATAGTAATTCATAAGGCAATTATTTTTCTTTTTTTTTTTGTAGGAAATATAAATCCAAGAGATGATGAAAGTGGAAGCAATAAGCCTAATGATAACGTTGAAGCCCAATCTTGTTTGGACATTTGTATGGTAGGTAGAGCCCGTTAACCTCTCTGGCTCTCTTTAGTCTTTACTATTGAACTGTTGTGTTTGACTTTTGATGATGGTTATACTCTGATTTGTGAACCGGATGGTAGTTGTCTCTTATTGTACTATAAGGAAGAAGAATGGGACTGACGGTAGAAGTAGGCAAATAGCATTACAAGGGAATCTCTAGTCATTGTTTTGTGAGTTTTGGATACAATAGAGAAACCATTGTTTTGAAATAAATAAGCCAAAGAGATCAATCAGAAGAATATCAATAGGTTTAATCCATTGCGTAGCTCTGTGGTGTTGCTGTTCTCTGGTTTATTGTTTTTTCTTTTTTGGTTGCCTCTCTCTATAACTTGGGCAAATGGCGTGGAGTCTCCCAGTCGGTGATAATGTGGTTACGAGTGATCTCACTGAGAGACCTGCACCCACTTAGTGCCATGGTTAGCTCGAACTCATCGCGTAACATTTGAAGCACTTTTCTGACTCCAGCTTCTCCTTCAGCAGCTAGTGAGAATACCACTGGTCTACCAATCTGAGAGTGAGGTCACTTAAGGAGTGTTATAAATGTCATTAATGGTTTTGAGCACTTTATGGTAAATGGAGAAATATGATGCTTACGAATATCCCTGAGGCTCCAAGTGCAAGTGCCTTGAAGACATCAGTTCCACGTCGAACACCACCGTCCAAGAAGACAGGAACTCGTCCTTGTGTCGCTTTAACAACCTGAACACACGAGAAGAGAGAATTGAAATTGTTGGACACCACACTTTCATGAGATGTATGTAGCCGACAATGATCTTTACCTCTTCAAGGGCTGAGATTGTTGCTGGGACATAGTCAAGCTGACGAGCTCCATGGTTTGACACGATGATCCCTGCTGCTCCAGCTTGAATCGCTATCCTTGCTGCAAGAGGGTAATAACAGTTGAGTTGGTTAGGTTTTCTTGATGAAAACATTTGTTTGTCAGATCGTAATTCACCATCTTCTCCTGTAAGAACACCCTTGACAAGAATTGGCATGCTAGTGATTGTCTGGAGCCACTGAACGTCCTGTTTGTGTACATGAAAGTTAGTGAAAGTTGAAATCAAGTTTCTGTGTGTTTTGCTATATGGTAACTTATGATTTGTTGTATTCTCTCACCTTCCAGCTCAAGGTACGGTCGATTTGACCAGCAACATATGAAGCCAAGCCAGAGTCATTGGCCTGCAGAATTTCAAGAAAATATCAGGAAACAGTAGTGGATCATTGCCTGTATTCAGACTATGTTACTGGATAGTATCCGATGGATGCTTTACCTCGTCCATCTTTCCGAGGTCAAGACCTTCAAAGTTCTTCAATGTCAAGTTTGAAGGTAAAGTGAATCTGTAGTACAAAAAACGCACATTGTTAATTACTCTACAGTTTCTAGCTATAACATCTCAGTTGGAGTGGGCTTTACCTGTTCTTGATGTCAGACTCTCTGCGACCTAGCCTTGGGGTGTCTACAGTGAGAGCAATGGCTTTGAACCCTGCCTTCTCTGCTCTTCTCACGAGCTGCTCAACCACTTTCCTGTTCTTGTATACCTAACTCAGAACAATCCTAATGTGTGAACCCATCAAATGTAACCAGGGGTTGTACCACAAGCTGCCTAGCTAGTAGGTAACTTACATAGAGCTGGAAGAATCGGATTCCTGGCCCTGTGGAAGCAACTTCTTCAACGCTGGAAGTAGCCCATGAAGAGAGTGTCTACAACATCATGGAAGAAAAGATTCAAAGTCTTGTTTAATTTGGATGAAGAACATTTTGACAAATATAATAATATACCATGATGGTTCCAGCAGCAGACGCAGCTCTAGCCGTAGCATATTCACCTGTATTATTATTTTCCATTAGAACATTCCTTAGTCTGTTGTCTCTACAATATAACTCGGTTTCTACATATGTTTCAGCACATAGCAGATTTTTTTTTTTTTTACCTTCAGGATGAGCCATCTTCTGCATGGCAGTAGGAGCAACCATGATGGGCATGGAGATCTTGAAACCCAAGACGTTTGTTGTCATATCAATCTTGCTCACATCAATCAGAATCCTAGGCCGAAAGCTGTCAAAAACATTTTGATATGACACACTTGTGAAACCAATAACAAAACAGTACTACATATAATAATAATATTATCTTAAAGAAAAAGGTAAAAAAACTGACAGGATCCTAGCGAAAGCGTTTCTGTTCTCTTGAAGAGTCCACTGGTCCTCCGCTCCAGACGCATAGTAGTCATATACCATCTTAGGCAACTTCTCCTTTGCGATTGCTTCATACTCGGTAACATTTGTGATCTCCATATTTTTTCTGTCAAAAAGTGTAAAAAAGACTTGAGTTTAGTCACCTTTTGTAGAATTAAGACATAGTCATAGCTACGGTTCTAATCTCAAGAATTCAGACAAACGTGTTTTCTGTTTGGTCTTTAACGCACGTACCTTGATAGGAATGGAGAGGCCTCGGAAGAGATGAAGGGTGGCTGTAACGAGAGCTTAAATTATATATCCAAACGTTTTTATATTTATTTTAATGTTATATGTTTGTCATGTTACTATTGTTTAATATGGATGAGAAGCTGGAGGTGAAGAATGGTCGAGGAGATATGGACAAAAGATGAGATATGGGTTGTGTCTAATCCACTAGAGCAACTTGTGTGATCCTTAAGCTTTTCATTCGTATTATCGTTTACATTCTCGAGGAAAAAAGGTTAATTATTTCCATAAATAAAATCATTTCTTTTCTTTTGGAAGGACATAAATCCAAGAGTAGATGAATCATGATGAAACTGAAACTGAAAAAAAAAAAAAAAAGTTAAAGATGAAGAACAATTATGGGCTTTATACCTTATAAAACAGAGAATAAGTTCCACAAGAAGCTTAAGAGCCCAGATATAATGGGCTTTTCATATGACTAAAGCCCATCAGAGATTCAGAATGCGTTGAGGAGAGAATATTCAAACTTGTTGTTTGCTAAGATAGGCAAGTGAAAAGCTTCAGTGAATGAAGGAGAGAAGACGAAGCAAAGTCGTAATCAGAGATCATCGTAATCACCGTCGATCGGATTCAATGGCGGCGGCGGATCGGAGCAGAAGCGTTGCGAGAGACGAGTTCGTGACGTATGCTTACATTCTTCTCTACATCGCTCTCTCTAGCGGTCAAATCTTCTTCAATAAGGTCTTCAACTCAAATCTCACAATCCCGATCAGTATCCTTCAAATCGTATTGTTTTTATACTCTCTCGAATTTGATCCGATCCGTTAGATTGAGCTGCGTCTGTGTGTGGGAGGGTTGGATGCAATGTATGAATCTTTACTTGACTGTGATGGTTTAAAGCAATGTTGCATCTTGCGGATCAGATATTACGGACTGTTAAAATCGGATTAGGAAGTGAATGATTAGTTGATTTAGATTATATTATAAGATTTAGATAAGTTATGTTTCTATAAGCTGAGATAGATATATTTAACTTGTATACAATTCTACATCACTAAAGTTGTTCTTGTGTTTCTCTGACTGTGCAGTGGGTATTGTCATCTAAAGAAATAAACTTTCCATACCCGCTTGGATTGACTTTGCTCCATATGATCTTTTCCTCTGTCTTGTGCTTTCTTCTCACCAAAGTCCTTAAGGTACTCTATTCAATCATCCTATCATCTTTACTTATTTGTTTCATAAGTAAGAAGGCAAAGTTTCTAACTTTTGGTCTCTCTTTCCTTTATCCATGTAGATCTTCAAGGTTGAGGAAGGAATGACATTAGAAATGTAAGGAAGAAAAGGACTTTGTAAGCATTTTTTTTGATTCTGGAGTAGTTGAAAATACTCACCACGCTTACTCATCTTTGGTTTAGTAGTAATAAACATTGGTCTCGCTTTATGTACTCAGATATGTTACATCAGTTATTCCAATAGGTGCCATGTTTGCAATGACCCTCTGGTTGGGGAACACTGCTTATCTCTACATATCTGTTTCTTTTGCCCAGATGTTGAAGGCTATAAGTAAGTGCATTTTCTCTACTTATTGGAATATTCTTGTGGATACTACTGATATATATTCTTGAATCATACACTTGCAGTGCCTGTTGCTGTGTTTGTTCTTGGGGTAGCTGCTGGGCTTGAAATGATGAGCTGCAGGATGCTTTTGATTATGTCTATCATAAGTTTCGGTGTTTTGGTCGCCTCCTATGGGGAGCTAAACATCAACTGGATCGGTGTAGTTTACCAAATGGGAGGTGTCGTGGGAGAAGCGCTGCGGCTTATCTTCATGGAGATTCTTGTCAAGAGGAAAGGCATTAAACTAAACCCAATCTCTCTCATGTACTATGTGAGCCCCTGCAGGTAAGAAAAAGAACACATGTGCAAGTTCTCTCTCGTTATGTAAAAAGCCTTAATTAAGGTGTATTTTTTTTTAATCTCTATGTAGTGCTGTTTGTTTGTTTCTACCGTGGATCTTCCTAGAGAAGTCGAAGATGGAGGAGGGGAATGGCACATGGGACTTCCATTTCCTGGTGTTGACACTCAACTCCCTCTGTACATTCGCTCTCAACTTGTCGGTTTTCCTGGTGATCTCTCACACGAGTGCTCTCACTATCCGAGTTGCTGGCGTTGTCAAGGACTGGGTGGTTGTCTTGGTCTCAGCTCTTCTCTTTGCAGACACAAAACTCACTGTCATTAATCTTTTTGGTTACGCCATTGGTAAGAGACTCCTCAAGTACCAACTAGTTTTTGCTTCTCTTTTATAACTTTGCTTTGTGTGGTTTTACACGCAGCCATTGCCGGTGTAGCGGCTTATAACAATCATAAGCTGAAGAAAGAAGCTTCTTCTCGAGTTATCTCCGAAACTCCAGGAGATGATGATAGTGAATCTATAGCGTTGGTATCACAGGCTAATACAGAGAGATAATGATGATGTGGTGTGTCATCATGTCTTGTAAGGTAACCTTTGATTGTTTTGTGATATGTACCTTCCGAATTCTATAACTCATACGAACACTACTCTGTACCTGAAAGGTAAGAAAGATTAATCGATTTTTATCCAATTCTCATGACTTTTAGTCAAAATAATGCATTTTTTCATGTAGTTGATATATATATGAACGTTGAACGAATGTAT
The DNA here is from genome assembly GCA_019706035.1 of Raphanus raphanistrum subsp. raphanistrum. NCBI lineage: Eukaryota > Viridiplantae > Streptophyta > Magnoliopsida > Brassicales > Brassicaceae > Raphanus > Raphanus raphanistrum. Next base: position 42,116,294 of record CM033980.1, read on the forward strand.
TATATCCAGAGAAAGAGTTACCATTTGATAAACGTAAAAATGAATAAAATAAATGGAGGAATTGAATAAATAAAATATGAACGTTTGGTTATTTTGTTTTGTAAACAATTCTTTTTTTAAATAACTTTTTTCTGTGCATGAGAAAAAGAGAAGAATTGAGTAAGAATCTGTGTTAATAATTTGACAAAAACATTAAACTTCATTTGTATAAACTTTGAACCATTAAAAGTCTACACAACTCATCCCTTTGGTGTGATGCGGAGAGAAGAGATAAATACTTTTTCCTGTGAAATCGATCGGTAATATCCCCACTGGGGTCTCCTTATATTTGTCTCAGTTTTGGAAGAGATCAAAAAGTAATTAACGGGGAAAAAAAGATCTCATATATCGAGTCTATCGATGAACGGTCACAGTTCACACAAATATTTTATAGTCCAGTGGAGATTAATGTAAGAGCGCTTTTGGCTTTAGTTTTGCTACATTCACGTGGCTTACAAGAAAATAAATGGATTGTTGGTTGGTGGTACATTAAAGATCAATAAAAGATGTAAAAAATGTTTAATGAGCAGTGACATGAATAATTATGAAGCCGAGAGATTCAACGAGTAGATGAAAAAGTAAACAAACAATTCTGATGCTGAGAAATTACAAATAGATTCTATTTTACAAGTTGATAGATGATAAGTCACAGAAACGTATGATTTCTTGATCTTTGTTTTATTTATAAAAAGGGCAAGTTTAACTGTCTAAGAAGATGAAGAAATTTTGTTGGTTTTGGTGTAGTGACCAAGAGACCAGGAGGAGAAACCTTGACGTGATGAAGAGAGTCTTCTCTCTGCAGTGGCTTTGACTAACTCTTCAAAGTCAAAATCTTCTTCAGAGATTGTGGTCCGCATGTTCTTGAAAGGCTCTCGCGTGGTCGTGGCTGATATCAACTTAGCCGGAGCCACCTGGCCCACCTCGGTGATGAACCTGGAGGTGATATTAACTGTTTCCATTGGAAAAGAGAGTGTTGGTAGAAGAAAGCTTCTTCGTTGGGCATAGGAGGATCAATAGTAACTTATGTTAATACTTTAGGTTAATACTTTATAGGTTTATCAAACGTAAAAAAGGTTTATTAAACCTATAAAGTATCAATTCTTATAAGCGAGTCCGTTGGTTAAGCACACCATATTAAAACACCCGAGCTAAAAGTAGGTTTTACAATCCTAATTCGAAAAAATACAATCATTACCAAATCAAAGATTAGATTAACAAACACAAGGAGGGTACGGATGTGAAATCAAGTGATAGGTAAGAAGTTACTTTCAAGGGGATAATCATGTCGTGGGAGCTTTTCATTTTTATACCCAAAAGCCCAAATAAATTAGCAACAACAAATCGGCTTTTTAGCTTTCTTTTTCTCTTCTAATTAATTTTTTAAATCCAGTGATTCAAATAACGTGGCACCATGAGAAATAGCAATGATCGAAGGTTGTTTATCCCAAAGTCTTATTTCTCGAATTAGTTGAAGACCGAAATGACAGCAACTTAACGGTAACACATCGTAGCATAATAAATTGGATTTGGTGAAGAGGACAGTACGTACATACCTCGCTATGCACATAAATTACCGTCTCTTAACTTGCCTCAAAAGCCAGCATTTAAAAATGGGCATCTAGGTTTTGCTGTCTGATTCCAAAAGTTGGACTTCTTTCATATTCTTTGAAGTTTATGAATTTGCAATTTAAACACACATAGCTTTATCTATCACTTAAATTATTTTAGATATTTTCTTCTGAATGTACAGTTTTAAAATATTGAAGTATCCAGACCTGATTTTTTTTTTCAGTTCATCTCTATTAGAAAATATTAAATATTTTAATTCTGTTTTTCTCAATAACTTACTTTCCATTTTTTTGTTCTGTTTGAAATAAGTAAATGCAGCATAATTGTTTGGATTTTGAAAAAACGCTTTGGATTGCTGATCAACAAATTTGATTTAGTTTTGATTCAGTAACTCTTTTAATGTATTGATGTTTAAGATGGATCAGATATCAGTTCAAACGTCTTGTCTAATTGTAGCGTATAATCTACAAAGCACTAATCCAAATCTCCACATATATAGAACAAAACCTTATATATAGTTTTTAGAACCCCAAAAAAAAACCCTTATATTTAGTTAAATTAATGAATCAAATATTGAACTATACAAGTAGGCGAGAGTCGAGACTACGAAAAATATAAAGCAAATTTACCAGTTAGGAAAACAAAAAGTCGACCACATATTCTAATGGCATGATGGAACATTTCAGGTGACATATATAGTTCATAGTTGTTAGACGTCGTACCATATAAAGCATTATTTTTTATATGTTTTTTTGTAACTTTTATTTTTTATATGTTATCATAGAAGCCACAAAAAACCGGTGGTAGGGGTCTAGTGACGCTTGAGAGAACTAAAAAACCCAATACGATTAACCCGGATTCAAATCTCACCGGCCACACGGATATGAGTTATTACTTTCGACTCATTTGAATGTCCAAAAAAAGTCTATCTGTGGGCTGTACCTCCACCTGAAGATTAGGTCTGTGTCTTTAATAGACTTGTGTTTAATCCTTTCGGTTTAAAAAAAAAATCATAGAAGCCACATAAATGAAACAGATTAATGGACCACCTTCATTCTACGGTGGAGAAAAGAAGATGCTCCAATACGTCGTCATCGGACCATTTTACCTCTTCAAGCTTCCCGCCACCGTCTCATTGAGATATATATAAACAAAATGTTTTTTTTTTTGTAACTAGTAAAAACAAAAAATTTATTTTGGTACTCTACTGAATTTAGATTGATGTAAGCTCTCTAAATCAGTGGCGAAGACACAGCAAATTATGACAATTAGTGCATGTGCATCCATAATATTTCAATTTGTATGAAAAAAATGGGAGAAAAAACTAAGATAAAATAGAAGATTGTTTTTATTGCACCTTTTGATTCATTTGATACGCTTTGTACACCCCTAGCTAAGAAAATATTTCTAGACTCGCACCTGCTCTAAATCCTTTTTGCTGACGTTAATTTACAGACTCTAGAACATGTAAATCTTCTTGTTGAAGAATGCTTTAAAGTATTTATTATACTTATACACGCATGCGATCATAAATATTCCACTTATCCACAAAAATGAAATTCTTCTATTGGTTTCTGCGACGATCTACATATATTCATTGTGTTACCTAATTACATATTTCACTAAAGTAGTGGAACGAATATAAACTATTCGATATAAATCGGAAAGTGGAAATTTTTAAAATTTTGGTCAGCCCATCTTCTAGATTATATTCTCTAATTCCAACTTTTAAACTTTATTCTTGATGAATTAGGGTTTTAGTCAAAATTTCCAACCATGCATATGGGAAATGGAATCAAGGATAAAATAATATACAAAATCTGTCGCATTTGTATGCCTATAAATGCCAATGCATCTCAACTAGGCTTTACCACAACACATGAGTCAAAGGAAAGATAACACATTTGAAATAAGCAGCTCTAGATCGAGAGACAACGATGGGAGTCTCTGGCTGTGTCAGAAGGTCTTGCATGAAGGAACAGAGAGTGGAATTGAGCCAAGGATGACTTGCCGGTTTACATACAACTGGTTCATGATGACCACTGTTTTGGTCACATACTCAGCCCTTTGGTTGTGTCTGGCAAGTTGACCTTGGCTCTGTTTTGTTCTCTATTTCTCCATGTTAGATTCCAGATATACGCATACTCATCTAGTCTTGTCTATTTTCTAGATTTGGTCATGGATGGGATTAACCGATCGTTTGAAACTGTCACGTCGTATGATACTCAAACCCTCCCAATGATATACATTATATACTTGGATTTTGATGTTTGTTTCATGATTAGCAACTCAACTTTTCCACGCTTCAAATATTGGTTTTGTTACAGTTACTACCTCTAGGTCTTTAAAAACGTAAACGGTTACAAGATAGGGTGATTAAAACCTATAGCGAGATAAAGTTTGCATGAGTACATCATGATAGATAACATCTCATACCTATGCTAAGGTAGAAATTGAATTTGGAAGGCCTTTGTCAAAAATAAAAACTACTTCTAGGTCATTAAAAGTTAAATAACTTTACTTATTAGATAAGACAAAAGAAAAGGAATATTTCATGGTTAATGCGACGCGTGGTCTATGCCATAAACTTTGATCCGATAATTAGTGCTACGAATTCATTGCTATTCACATTTCAACTATATTCAGATTCGATTCGTTCTGTCTCCTTATAGGCTAGTCAAAATTCGTTTGGTCGTGCCAAGCAAAAGATTGAGTCATTTAGTGTTAGTGTTTAGCATATATTTGTTTGGTATAGCCAGGTAAATATGTTATTAATGATTATGGATAGAAGTCTCTTGTTACGTCAGAAGATCTTGCAAATCTGCCATTACTTTTGAAAAATTCGCCGAATTATACATGTGAATGAATTTTGTTAGTTAGGAAAAGAAAATTAACAGTTGGAGAAAATATATGCTTGAAGAACCGGAAAATTTATGAATGAATACAACTCAATTTACTTTAATAAACACCCTATATATCATTTTCATTTATTTCTTAAGTCTAATCAGATATCAACCATCTAGCACTTTCTGGTACGCAATTCCAAATTTGGATCAAATGAAAAATTAGGGTAAACAAAACAATACAGTCACCTTCCTAAGACTGAGACTGGCATCATAATCATCGCTTGAAAATATTGAATGATTGAGCGGTTGTTTTGTCTGTTTTATGACTTGTAATACTTGAAATTATAAGAGGCTAAGATCTCTCTTTCCTAAACACAAAAAATGGACAAGACTGATCAAAACGCTATTGACCGCTCAGACTTAGAGCTTAGCCGCAAGGAGAGAACGTCCTGCGAGTAGCATCAATGGCTCCAAGTACATGCCCGTCTCGTAATCATGATAAAAAAAATTCTATATCCATTGACTTTAGCTCTCTTTCTTACTCAAATTTTGGAGCCGAGTGCAGCTTCTTCTCACACTCTATCTTGCGTTAATTAGGAAATAATCAATCAGTGAACCTTAAGATGTTTTTGTACGTTGTTCTCTTCTTGTTCCATCTCTATGGCTAAGGTTTTGGGACATTGATCTCTGGTGTTATTTGGGTCTAATATGGAATGTGCCTGTGGTGTCAAGTTGTTGGTAAATTAATTTCACTCTAATCTTGTTGGAACCAATAGATATGTGCAAAATTGATAGTCTTTATTAGGTCCAAGTCCATCGATAGATTTTGTTTAATTACTCTGAGGTGCAAGAGAAGATTCATTATTTCCAGTCTGATTATTTCTGATTTGAGTTGAATGAGTTTGTTCTTGTTTGAGTTTTAGGTTAAGTGTACATTTTCGGTCGATAAGATAACGTAGATAGTTTTCAAGTGCTCCTAAGTGATGCCAGAGAGATCATAGCTGTGTAACAGTGGTCGAGATCTCTTGTAAGGTCTATGGTATACTTTAGTTTGGTGAATATAAATATAAGTTGCTATGTTTGAGCCAAAAAACATAAATATAGAGGGTGGACGTGGATGTATGGTATACAAATAGAATGTTCAACGTTTTGTATATGGAAATTAACTATACCAAGATAAAGTCATTTTGTCATATTTTGTCTATATATACGTGATTGCATTAATTATTAGTATATTTTTGTCAAAATTCCAAGTCCGAATATCTGTTTTTAAAATAACCATATTACAAATTTTTACAGCTCATGCAAGATTAATAAAATATATATATATATATTTATTTAAGCTATGATTCTTGAAATGAATCAGGTTAATACATTGTAATCTTGAAGATGACTTAAACCCATTGTGTGTTTTTCTTTGTAACACTCAAACCATTTTGTTTTCAATTTGATTTTGTAAATAGAACTAAAACTCTCTTACAAACAAGACTCTCTTACAAACAAGAGTTTACAGAACTAATACTCAAGATTAATAAAAGAACTATACTCTCTCACAAACAAGAGTTTACAAATCTGTAAAAAAAACAATAGTTAGATGATACTATAAGATAATTTCTAAGCTGCTATCTCTTAGATTGAAGACAGTGCTAGGAGGGATCATCTCAGAGTCACAGTCAGCTTTTATTCCTGGGAGAGCAATAGCTGATAATGTCCTAATTACTCATGAGGTTCTCCATTTCCTAAAGGCTTCTAAAGCAGTAAAGAAATGCACTATGGCCGTCAAGACGGATATGTCAAAAGCCTACGACCGTATCGAGTGGAAATTTATTGAAGACGTTCTAACTCAACTGGGGTTTCATCAAGTATGGATCACATGGGTACTGCAATGCATCACAACGGTCTCCTATTCCTATCTCATTAATGACTCTGTTTATGGGAATGTAGTACCTTACCGAGGCATTAGACAAGGAGATCCAATCTCCCCGTATGTCTTCATCCTCTGTAGTGAGGTATTGTCTGGGTTATGTAGGGAGGCAGAACGTAGAGGAGTGATCCAAGGCATCAGGGTGGCAAACGGAAGCCCAAGAATTAATCATCTGCTGTTTGCAGATGATACAATGTTCTTTTGTCTAGCATCTCATGAGTGTTGTGAGTCCCTGCTACAACTGCTCCACGACTACGAGAAAGCATCTGGGCAAATGATTAATAAAAACAAGTCATCAATTACTTTCTCTAGTAAAACCCCACCAGAGGTGAAAGCAAATGCTAAACTAGTGTTGGGTATCGAAAAGGAAGGAGGACTAGGAAAGTATTTGGGGCTTCCCGAACATTTCGGAAGAAGGAAAAGAGACTTGTTTACCTCCATAGTTGATAGAATCAGACAGAAGGCAGTTAGCTGGTCCTCGAAGAGATTATCAAAAGCCGGAAAGCTTACAATGCTCAAGTCTGTTCTGAGTGCCATCCCGACGTATACCATGACGTGCTTCATCCTTCCTGTGAGCCTCTACAAAAGGATACAAACGGTGTTAACCAGGTTTTGGTGGGATGATGCAGAAGATAAAAAGAAAATTTGCTGGATTGCGTGGGACAAGATGACTCAACCAAAGGATTTGGGAGGGCTGGGGATCAGAGATATACAACGTTTCAACCAGGCTTTGCTAGCTAAAGTTGCATGGAGAATAGTCACAGTCCCAGATTGCTTACTAGCTCGTATTCTAAGAGGAAAATACTGTCACAAACGTAACTTCCTAGAGGTGGAAGCTACTCAATCCTGCTCTCATGGATGGCGGAGCATCTTACATGGAAGGGACCTCCTCAAAGGTAACTTGGGTAAATCTATAGGCAATGGTCAAATGATGCAGAAAGATATTTGAATATATCTCAAATATCTTAATTATCTAGTTTATTATTTGTTTTGATGTTTATCTTAATTAGATATAATTATCTTAAGGATTTTAATAGTTATTAGGTTATTTGATTTTCATATAAATAGGCATCTAATGTCTAGCGTTGTATTCAGTTTTATTGATATTGATAATTTTATAAAGAGCTTTTGTTAAGCACTGAGAAGAGTATTCTCAACCTTGTTTTCGGATAGAGCTTTGACTCTCAACGATCTCAAGAAGGCAATTATTCTAGGTATTCTAAGAATCAATAGATTATTTGCATTATCCGTAGCTTCCGCTACATCAGTTTGGTATCAGAGCCTTCGGTTTTGGTTTCTTAATCAAAATTCGATCTGGAATCATGGAAATTTTATTCGGGGAAAGTGAAGTTATTATTTACAGAGAAATCATTGGTCCTGCCATCTATGATCGATATGATGAAGACATGATGATTGGCGAGCCTATTGATTTTGTATTCGGAAAAGATGATCTCAAGTCAACAAACAAGCACGTGAGAAATTTTTTGGGTGTTGTTAAAGGTCAAATATCAAGGTTTGAAGATGATAATTGGTCTACACTTGGAACACCATATGGCGTTGAAGACATGTTGGAATTTTTATACAAATTTTCTATGAAGTTCAAAAGGGGAAGGAGTCAGTTGATTGTGCAACGTGCTGTAATTGTTTCTTGGCAAACACACGGGTCTTACACAAAGGATCAAGATATTCGATGGCTTGAAGAATTTTATATATGGAATAAAAGAGGAAAATTAATCGGAGATCACGGTTAAGATTCGAGGGCGAATCTTCTCTAACCCGGAGAGAATGATGCAGAAAGATATTTGAATATATCTCAAATATCTTAATTATCTAGTTTATTATTTGTTTTGATGTTTATCTTAATTAGATATAATTATCTTAAGGATTTTAATAGTTATTAGGTTATTTGATTTTCATATAAATAGGCATCTAATGTCTAGCGTTGTATTCAGTTTTATTGATATTGATAATTTTATAAAGAGCTTTTGTTAAGCACTGAGAAGAGTATTCTCAACCTTGTTTTCGGATAGAGCTTTGACTCTCAACGATCTCAAGAAGGCAATTATTCTAGGTATTCTAAGAATCAATAGATTATTTGCATTATCCGTAGCTTCCGCTACATCATCAAACCACTAGGCTTTGGAAAGATTCCTGGATATCTTTGGATAGTGTTGTCAAACCTATTGGCCCTATCAAGGAAGCAGAGCTAGACCTGACGGTAGGGGATCTACTAACGACGGACCTAACATGGAACATAAAGCGTCTCAACGAAATCTTACCAAGCTTTGCAGAACTGGTCCAGTGCATCAGGCCTAGTGTAAGAGGAGGTGAGGACTCGTTCCTGTGGCATCCAACGGCTTCTGGGATCTATACTACAAAATCGGGCTACTACTCAACCTGCAAGACAGAGAAGTACACAATTCAAACACCCACAGGAGAGGAGTTTAGCTGGATTAGAGATGTCTGGGCCGGATCGTTCTCACCAAAACTAAAAACATTCCTCTGGTCCATACTCCATAATGCAATAGCCCTAGGAAGCAACCTGCAAAAAAGAGGCGTAGTGAATATGAGCACATGTTCCAGGTGTCAGGAGCTAGAGACGACGGAACATTGTTTCTTTACCTGTTCTTTTGCAAAGAAAGTCTGGGAAGCGGTTCCATTAGCTACACCTCTACACATAGCAACAGGCATCTCTATAAGAGACTACATCGTCAAGTCCAGGAAACTAGTTTGTCTCCCACCCTCTGGGGTAACGCTCAACATCCTCCCGTGGGTGCTGTGGGCTGTTTGGACATCGAGGAACCTCTTAATTTTCGAAGGAAGATGCATCTCGCCAGAAGATACTGCTGCGAAAGGAGTCAAATTAGCAAAGGAATGGTCCCAAGCAAAAGCAATCGAGAAGAGGATTGGAGAACTACCTTCTTCCAAAGGATCAAACCGCAAGGAAGCACAACAGCAGATCATCGACAGCAACGCCTTAACTTGCAAGACGGATGCGGCATGGAATAAGGAGCAACGGCTAGCAGGAGTCGCCTGGGTCTTCACCGGAGCACACTTGGAGGCTTCAATTGAAGGAACAGCGATTGAGAAGTTCGTCGGATCTCCGCTCGTCGCAGAAGCTATGGCACTCAGATCAGCCCTATGCATGGCCCAAACCCTGGAGTTCTCGTCACTCAACGTCTTCTCCGACAACAGAACGCTCATCAGAGCAATCACCGGCAACACCCAGTCAAAGGAGATCATCGGTATTGTGAAAGACATCCGATTGATCTCTTCTGAGTTTGCGTCTATCTCTTTTTCTCACTTTCGTCGATCGGAAAACACTCTAGCAGACATTTTAGCTAAACAGGCTCTTCAAGCCCATCTCCCTTTGTATTGAGACTTCTTCGAATGGGCCTAGTTGGGCTCATTCTTTCTTTTTCTTTTAATGAATCAATTCAGTGACAAAAAAAAAAAAAGATGATACTATAGGTAAGGTTTACTGACAGGAAATATATAACTTCGTAAATCAATTGCATTGCACCTTTGCCACCTTGAAAACATCAAGATAAAATATAAGTTGAATGTTGGGGACGTTAAAACAAAATGGTTAGTCCAAATGGCTCTAAGACCCATCGTATTAAAAACGAGACTGTACGTTGTTAAAATTGCGCTTTACTTGAGACGATTATATCTCAATGCAATTGACTAGGATCTAAATGTCATCATATATATCCTTCAAATTGGAATATGGGAATATTGGTCTGGTTATACGAAACAACATAATAAAGATTTCTGATTCTGGTTGGGCTTAGAATCCTTAGACCCAGTCACTCAAACAAAAACATTTATAAAGTCTTTATATCTTTACACATGTATGATTGATGAGGATTTGAATGAGATGCAAATCTGTTGTGATCCGGAAATTGATATACGAAGTAACGAAGAAACTACTAGAAAAATGAGGAAGGGATCAAGGTGGATGATTTTGTTCTACTAGCTGTAAAACCGCAGGAAAAGATAGAGAAACGGGAACATTCACAATCTCGCTTTCGGATATTGTGCTTTGCATATTTTAGTTAAATGCTGAGATGTGGATGGACCGACTACAGTGTAGAAAATATTATAGTTCATGTTTGTTTTGTTTACTGGTATAAAAAATTGTAATAAACACAATTACCAAGTTAACAAACTAAATAAAAATCATTTATAAATATAATTTTGCTAGTTTTTTTTTATCTCAACTTCAATCATGCTTAAATTTCTTCTTTTGAAAATACTCTACAGATTAAATTGTTACTAGTTGGTTAGACGAATATATAAGTTCATAACTACATTTTAAGTTTTATTTTACAAATGGATGGTCTCGCTCCCCAATAAACAAAAACAAATTAGGTTGGCACAATCCATAGCAAAACGAATGCAGTTATTGCGATTGATTTTTTTTTCTTTATATAATTTGGTTTAACAATATAATTGTTGATCCATTTTGATTTGATCATTTGATATGCTCTTGGGAGATAAGTTGAAATTAGTTTACAAAAAAAAAAAAGAGAAGTTGAGATTATAAAAAGAGGAGCGAACCAAACAAATCTGCTCAAGTGGAGAAGGCAAAATATAAGATTGCCGGTTGCATGTTCCCCGAAACTCAAATACTCAATCTCAATGTCTTGTCTTCTTTCAACATCTCTCCTCTTTTCATGCTCACCTTTCTCCCTTTTCTACTCTTTCTTTTAGATTGTGTTGAAGCCTATTAAACAATAATGTCAAGTTAAACTAAATAATTTCATTTAGGGGATAAAAACAAATAATATTATCAACAGCTGTGCTTACCGCGTTTCTTACATATAACTAAACATTTTTTTAACAGAAGTTTCTATGTTATTATATACAAAGTGAAAATGTAGTATTTTAACGATATCTTATTTTCCAACCCATAATATAATAGATTAGAAACAGAATAACAACTTTTATGTTCAAAGTTGTGATTTCATGAAAGTATACTTCCTTGGAGAATTCAAAGCGAACCATGCAAATCTCAATGTCAATTAACTAAAAAAACAAGCCCATATTTTCACCTCCTCTTAATTCACTTTTCATTTTTCTACAACACTTTTTTTATTTATTTATTTTTCTATATATAAGCTCTTCAAATCCTTCTATACTTCATCACATTTTTTTCATTTGCTCTCTCTCTTCCATCACCCGCAAAAGGGTTTTTTTGGGCAACCAAAGTCTCAACCCTAAACTAAGCAAAAACAAAATTCTCAATCTTTGACCACACTAATATAAAACCTTAGTTATCAACTCATGGCAGAATTCAAGATAAAATTCAACAAAGGTCATGCGTTTACAAGCAAATGTGTTTCCTTGGTGAAGGAACAACGAGCTCGTCTCTATATTCTCGGCCGTTGCGCCACCATGCTGTGCTGCTGGTACATCCATGGTGACGAATAGAGAGAGAGAGTCCTTTGAGTTCTTTAAATTAACCTCTACATATAACTAAATATGTATATATATTTTCCTCTCCTCCCATCTCTTTTTCTTGATGCTTCCGCTTTGCTGCTGGCTGTATGGCGTGATCCCTCGCCACAGAACTTTTTTATTCTATCTCTCTCCTGTTGGTGCAAGACCCTGAAAATCTTGTCTTTTTAAAACCTAGAATCTTGGTTTTTTTTTTCATGGGTTATTTTGCATCAACTAAAAGAGGGATAGACTTTATCCGCCGACGGAGCTGGTGGAGTTTTACTGTTTTCTGGAACATAATGGAAAGAGATCAGACGTCATGGATGATGATATTATGTGAGAAATGAGTTCCTACTATGAAATCTTGTGGAAGTTTTGGGTTTAGTTTCAACTTTAGCAAAGAAGTCTTTTTGGTTTCATCTATATCATAATATCTTCCTGTTTGATTTTGCCTCTGGTTGTTAACCAATGCGAATAACTTTTGATCTGTGGCTATTTAGATTATTTTACTCGGTCAAGCTCAAAAACTAAACAACACAAAACTCATCTGATTTTATTTCACAAACCAACATCTTAACCGAGTGTCGGTTCAGCCAGGACTTATTCCATAAACCAAGTTCCGGTTCAAAAACAGAGTACTCTTCAAAGAGTAGGCCTACGAAGGTCATAATCCGGTCCATCATCTTCTTTCTTGTCTATTCATCGATTTTTATATTATTCCATCTAAAATGGCTAATGCTAGAGAAAAAAGAGAAGGATTAACGTGACAAATTCGGATAAACGTACGCACCTATAGGTGATTAGAAAGTGGGCCATCATCACAATAACCCAATAAAATTTCGCTTGTGTGAGTGTGTAGGTATTGAGAAAGTGGGCCTCTGTCTTAAATGACCCAATAATCCACACATGTCCTTTTGTTTCCGCTCATGTTGAATTTCTTTTTGATAGACCTGAGATGTCTAGACTGAGCCCTATAATAATTCCCCGAGAACGGTCCACTGGCGACAAATAAACCCAATTGCTCTGTATGGAAGTTAGATACCAACGTTGCATGACCAAACTAATAGGTAATTTGAAGATAGTTTCGAAGCTGAGACGTTTAGCACCGTTCCAAACCCGATGTACCACTCCATCATACCTGAGTAGTCAGTGTTGTATTTATTCTCACACCTTACCTCAAAATCAATGTTTCTAAGTTTGTATAAATATGTGACTGTATGTGTATGGTTAAACTGTTTTCTAATAATCCACATAACGCTTATTGGAGTTAATGTTGAATCTCATAAACCTCTATGGCCTATGGTTGGAAATCTGAGTTTATATTGTGGTTATTTTTTCATGTGTGTAGTTATTAAAGATTTATTTTGGTTTTGGCAAGGTGAATATGAATATATTGCAACTATCGTTATAATAAAAATACCCAAGGACTTCATTGTATGCAAGGACTAAGATGCAAAGACTAAGAGCATCATTATTGGAGGGCACTATACAAAAACCTTTAGCTTTAATTTTTTTTTTTTTTGGTCATGAAAGCTTAAGTACAGTTTTAAGGGCAGTCCTTATTTAAGGGCTTTTCCCTTCTTTTTCTCTTCGGTCCTCTCCCCTTCACCCTTAAAGACTGCCTTAAAGACTTCCCAATAATGATGATCTAAGGACCAGTCGGTTAAACGCTGCTCTCTCTACTCGCAGTATAGATAGATTAAAAAGCACGTTTTATATCATTTAATGCAAGACTTGTGAGTTTTTCTGGAACAAATAACTTTTTGTTCTCTTGACATGCACGCAATACGTCGGTTCCTACTGTATACTGTCAGTTCTAAAATCCAATTTATTCCTTGAGAAAGTAAACTATCCAACAAGCAAAGCATTCTTTTCTTTATGTGTTGACGAGTAAATAAATAAACTGACATTAACCAATTATCTATTAAAATAGTAATATAATCTAGTGATAAATATTGTCCAAATATGTATTTCATTTATTTAAAAGATTATTCTATTAAATTAAATTAATATTAAAAACAGATATAATTACAAAAATATCAAATATAAAAATTACTTAAAAAAAAAAATATAACCGTCATTTGAAAAGACGGTCAATTTTAATATTCAAACAGCAAACCTGTAGTTTTTAATAAAAAAAGGAAATTTTACAAGATGAATTATATGTTCATATTTTGAAGAAAGACATATATATCTATGAATATAATATATGTATCTTAGTATTTACAGGACATCAAACAAATGCTTAATGTAATAGTATTTACTGGACATCAAAACAAATGCTTTGTTTTCTAAAACCTCTAGCTCCATTTCATTTTCTATTTTACAATATAGTTTAGAGTAAAAAATATATTTCGAATAATATTTTATTTTTCACTTTATAATAGAGTGAAAAACGGATTTACTCTATATATAAAGTATTTTTTCATCACTTTATTTTTATTCTAAAATAGAGTATTATTAGAGAAACAATCAACTCTATTATAGTTTCATTCTATTTTAGAAAAAGATAGAGTAAATCATTAGAGATGAGTCTAAATAGATACCGTTTCAATGTTTTTACTATGATTTTTTGGTGGACTACTTGTTAAGAAGTGCTTATTTTAATATTCTTGGAAATTTGTGATGGAATAACTTTCAATACTTTATTTATTTAAATTAAAATATAAATATATTATTCGGTCCCTATAAAACACAAAACATATATCAATACATGAGTCATAGACTCCGAGGAATAAAATCATAAAAGCATAAACAAATCACACGTATGAATAGGAGTAACGACCAAGTTTGTGAACATTACGAGCTTACTAATAATCTACAGAATCAAGAGCCTATATAGAATTATAAAGGGTTTCTAGTGGGATGATCTATATATTAATTGGCATATTACTTTAAAATTCGTGGGTAGAAACAATATCTTTAAATGTAAACCATATAAGCATATACCATCGATTATAAAGGATATTGGAAAATAGATAAATAAAAATCACACACACAATACACACTAACACGCACCAGGACCATGTTATGGACAGTGCCGTGCCTACAATTTTGGGGGCCTAAGGCATTCTTATAAACAATTAAAGTTGTAGATACACTAGATATGTTTGTGACAAAAATAATTCACTAACATAAGACCAAACTAAAATGTAAAGAACAAAATACATAAACAATCAAGCTCCTAGCATATGTATACACTCTTCATACTCCATCAACATCCACTGTATTTTGTATGCATGGGGCCCCAAATATTGGTGAAAAATGAGGGGCCTGGGGCTCATGCCTCTTCTGTATAATGGTGAGCACGGCTCTGGTTATGGAAGCAAATAGTTGCCCGGTGGACCTACCAAAATAACGGTCGTCTAGCTTTTGCAAGAAAATCAAAACAGAAAACGACGCGTAGTCTGTCGGCAAACAAATAAACGGCACCACATAACGCATAGTCTAGTCAATTATCGTACAACATGGTCTAGTAGTTCAACGGCTTGATTGATGATTCTGAAAGTGCTTGGTTAGGAGCTAATAAATGTAAGTTGTTTTGTGTATAGAACTTCTTATTTTTCTTTAGTCAAAAAAAAACAAACTTCTTATTTTTCTTTGTCTAACAACTTTGTATTTATTGAACTTGTAGCCCGCGTCAAGTGT
Organism: Raphanus raphanistrum subsp. raphanistrum; assembly: GCA_019706035.1. Classification (NCBI taxonomy): domain Eukaryota; kingdom Viridiplantae; phylum Streptophyta; class Magnoliopsida; order Brassicales; family Brassicaceae; genus Raphanus; species Raphanus raphanistrum. The sequence goes on from CM033980.1 coordinate 42,131,765, forward strand.
CAATAGAAATTATAATTATACCTAATACCCACTCCACCACGGCACCACACAGTCTTACGAAATTTATAGCTAAAGAACTCGAATCATTAACAATGAGACAAACGAAACGAAAAATGTAATAGCTATATATATTAGCTTGATGAGATTATTGCTGTTGTCACCCGACGAATATTTTGTAGATAGATCATACACGTCAGGTTTCCAAGAAGTTTGTGTTTTGTTTTTATCTAATGTTTTCTTAACATCTGTTTTCATTTGATGAATCTTTGATCAAGAAACAAAAATTGCTGGACAGATACATCATATCTTTTGTTATATAAAATATATACCGTCCGTGTCATCCATTCTTGCTGGCACACGCTTGGCGTCAATCTCAATTGATTTATTCTACAAATCCAAAAATTTTGAGAAATTTTATATGTAAAAACATTTATCCAATTTGTGTAGGAGAATAAGGAAAAAAAATTGTTCACGGGATTTCAAGTGTAGGAGTTTTAGCTATCTTAATACCTAATTACTAATCTATTGTTTAGTAAGATTTTTTTATAAAAGAAATACATGTCACCAATAGGTCTGTATCAAAATATAGTTTTGCACGACTATTATTAACCCAATATGCTAAAATCCAGGCTCCCTAATCAAATGTATATACTTGTCTCGTGTGTGCATTTAAAAACTAATACTTCAAACATGTACAGTAGAACCTCTATAAATTAATAATCTATAAATTAATAAATTTTGTCGGTCCCAATTTGGGCTAATGTAAAATAGAATACAAATCGATAAAATAATAAGATAATAATATTTTTAAAACTCTCATATAAATATACAGTCCCATTAAAATCATAAGTTAATAATCTATCAATATATATATTTTATATAAGTACAAACTAAATATTATATTGTTGATTTTATATTTACAATGAAAATACATTTATTTTTCTTAATATTTCAATATATTTTGATAATATTTAGTAAAATTATATCGAAAATCACATGACAATTATAAGAAATATAAAAATATACACCAAACAAGATAATAAAACAATATGAAAGTCAAATTTTTAAAATTTAAATAATGTATATATGGTAAAATCAAATATTTTCTTATTTTATAAATAAAAATAGAAAAAAATTTAAAAAGGAAATTTTTGTAAATTAATATCTCTATAAATTAATAAAATTTTAAAGTCCTTACATTATTAATTTATAGAAGCAAACACGAGACAAGTATATACATTATACGCGAAGAAAATTTGATCAAAGACATTATACGCGAAGAAAAATTGATCAAAGACATTACTAAGAGAAGGAGAGGCAAACCACGTAGTCATCGATTAACACGTTTTGTTGGGATAATCTAAACTAAATGATTGATTATATCCTGATGTAACATTTTGTTTGAGAATCATTTCAAATTTAACTAAATGATTGACATATATAAAAATGATGAATGACGTTTTGGGATATTAATCTAAATAATCAGTAAATGTTATTTCTCTTCTGTCATACATAATCAAATGATATCTCAACTTTTTTTTTTGGTCGAAATATCTCAACTAATGTCCGTCTCACTAATAGGAAAGGTCACTATTTAGGATAGATTTATTAAACGCAGTTTATACTATAATTGCGGCATTAATGCATGGTTTACCTCATATTCACCCACATGAATTCCCTTTTTCACATTTACTCAGTTTCCTTTTTAAAACCCCCTCTTAATGTGAAGGGAAAGTAACTAATTCTTCAAAGCAATGATGGAAAGACCCGGCAATCATAACCAATCTTCAAAGTAAATCTATACAATATGAAAGGCTCGTTTTATACGTAGGAAGAAATGTTACAAGCTAGAACACAAATTAAAATACATAATATATTAGAAGAAAATACAAAGTTTAAAAGCGCGTAGGCCTTATGAAAACTACTGCTAGTTATTATTTAACTTTATTTGCGGGAATGAGAGAATTGCCTAAAAACCCAAAAATGACAATACGTCAGAACATAACCATGATAAAATGTTTTAATAAACCTTATATAATTAAAATGAAACCAATGTTTTTAAAATTGGATCAACTCGATAGTTGGACTAAATTAGACCATAAATCTATCATATAACTGAATTGAGTTCAATAATTGGACTATAAACCAATCGTGTAATTGAAAACCAATGATTTAAAAATTGGATCAATTCGATAGTTGGACTAAATTCAACCATAAATCTATCATATAACTGAATTGAATTCAATAGTTGGACTATAAATCAACAGTGTAATCGGATTATAATTTAAATTTATTGAATTGGATAAAGATTATAAAATTCATAAACCAACTATATAGACAAAAAATTAGTTTAAATTTATAATAATTTATTTATATATTTATTAATTATGTATCATATTCAATATTAATTTAAATTAATATATTAAAAATATACTGGATCAAGTTATTGAATCAGTTTGATTTAGTCGAATCATATTGAACTGTAATCCTGATTTAGTTTTTGGTTTTTAAAAAACTATTAAAGTGTGTTACAGATAATTAATATTAAAATGAAATCTATCTTATTAAAACAGAAACATTCTGTTGGACCTAACATTTATTTTGTAAGTTTTTTTAAATTAAATACACCTTTATATTTTATAGTTAAACCTACATTAAATCACTAATGTTTCTTTCTTTATACTACTATCCATGTTTCCAAACAATATACTTATTTCTTTATACTACTATCAATGTTTCCAAACAATATATTTTTTATACTACTATTAATGTTTCCAAACAGTACAATAATTAATATGAATATTTTAGAAACCTAAATTGAATTGTCAGAGCTCTGGATTAACCGGTATAATCACAATCAGGTTGAATTTAAAAACACTGATTTAAATGCAAAAATATTTTAAATACACACTATTTAAAAATTACCAAAATATTTGTTAAGTTATTAGTGAAATTTTTCATCGTAAAATATTCTGCGCTTCCAAAGCGCGGATCAAAATCTAGTTACTATTAATTGTTTACTAAAGAAGATTTCAGAAAAGAAAATGCTAAGCTAAGAGCGCCGAAGGCTATTCCAATGGCTCTTGGATTCTCTTTACTTATAGCCCCTCTGCCAGCTTTACTCGATAACTTCGTCTTATGGCTGAAACAACACTATAAAAATCTAAAGCTAACAATAATAATAAAATAAAATCTCAGAACACAAAAGTCTGAAAACTTACAAAATTCAAGTTTTTATTCTGTCTCATCTATACTGGTGCCAGAGAGAGGAGAGAGGAGAGAGAGAGAGAGAAGAAGATGAGTGAGGAGGATCAGCGGGTGGGTTTGGCTGTGTTAATACTCTGCATTGTAGGGTTGAAGCCAAGTCTCATCCTTTCAGCCACTGATGCATCTGATAGTGAGTTTATACTCTGTTTTTCTCCTCTAAAGTCTCGATCTTTCAATAGTATTTGATTCTGGGTTTTATGTTTCTCCTATGAACTTTCAATTTTTTTTTCCATTTCCCAATAACTCATAAAAGTTTATGTTCTTTTCTTCCAAAACGGGTTTGTCTCTCACCAAACCTCAAATCTCGAATCTTTTCTCCTTTTCTAACCCAACTTTCAGTTTTGTTCCTTCTTTTTTCTTTTCTTGTGCGTATATCTCATAAAGCATTTCTTGAAATTAGACCGGAGACTTTTTAAGTATGTTGATGTTGTTCGATCTAACTTCACGGAACCGACAAAAGAAAAGTTGAGATGAATTTTGTTTCTCTATGTGCAGTTTCGGCGTTAAACGGCATGTTCATCGCCATGAACTCTCCAGGACAGCTATCACAATGGACATCATCATCAGGAGGTGATCCTTGTGGACAAAACTGGAAAGGCATTACATGCTCCAACTCAAGAGTTACTCTTATGTAATCAATTTATTTTATTTTTTTGTATCCTTACTAATCATTATTTTCATTAAAAAAAATCACTGTGTTGTTGTTCTATGCTGAATACATTTTGTTTCTTTTTTTTTATCTACTGGCAGAAAGTTATCAGGTCTTGGACTCTCTGGATCACTAGGATTCGCGCTTGATAAATTGACTTCTGTTACTGAGTTGTAAGACTTCTATCTTCTATGATACAATACACACAAAGTTTCTATATTTAGTACTAATGGCATAGCTTATAATCTCGTGGACTGTGTGTTTTGGTGTGAAACCTGCAGTGATTTAAGCAACAACAATCTTGGAGGGGATTTGCCCTATCAGCTTCCTCCAAATGTTGAGAGATTGTATGTTGTTTTGACAGTGTTTCTTTTTTTGTCTGTTTGTAAGGTTGATAAAAGTTTCTGAATTTTGTGTTTAGGAATCTTGCTAATAACCAGTTCACTGGATCTGCTCCTTATTCCATCTCTCAAATGACACCTCTCAAGCACCTGTAAGTTTCAATTATTTATCTTCAGACATTATCTTTGGAGAAGTTTGGTTTATTTGATTGAACATTGTTTTTTTTTTTGCTCAGCAATCTTGCTCACAACCGGATTAAGCAGCTATCTATTGACTTCACCAAACTCACCTCTCTCTCTATCTTGTAAGATCCTCTCCTTCTTTTATTTTACTAAGTTAAGATATTTGATTAGTTGATGACCAATCCATGTGTGCTTTCAGAGACCTCTCTTCCAATACTATCACAGGCTCTCTCCCGAACTCAATGAGCTCTCTTACAAGTGCAAAGTCAATGTAAGTAGCTCTCTTACAAGAACTCACGTAATATGAACCAGTTAGTACTCTTAACACAATGTTTTTGTTGAATAAAACTTCACAGTTATCTTCAGAACAATCAGTTCTCAGGCACCATTGATGTCTTAGCCACCCTTCCTCTCGAAAACTTGTGAGTAACTTAATCTTTATCCGTTTTTAGAAACCCCATCACATCACATTCACTCATCATTTTGAATGCTTTCCTCAGGAACATTGCTAACAATCAGTTCACAGGCTGGATCCCTGATTCTTTAAAAGGCATTAACTTGCAGTAAGTTTTTTTTTCAATTAGTTTCTTGAATCTTTTTTTTTTTTAATTCTCATCTCATCTCACTTATTAAACAGAAAAGATAATAATCCACTAAACTCCGGGCCTGCACCCCCACCACCTCCAGGCACACCTCCTATCCATAGACAACCTACTCCTAAATCCCGTAACAACAACGGATCCAGCAGTAACAACGGTGATTCCACCAGTAGCAGCAGTAATGATTCCAGTAAATCAAGAATCGGAGCTGGCGGCATTGCAGGAATAGTCATCTCGTTGTTAGTCGTAACAGCAGCCATAGCTTTCTTCTTGATCAAGAAGAGAAGATCAAAGAAGACAACAACGTCCACTGACATTGAAAGGACTGACCAACCTCAACCCTTCACACTCCCTCCAAACGACTTTAACAAAGCTGTACAGAACTCACCGTTGGTTGAGACAAAGAAACTGGACGCTTCACTGTCGATGAATAATCTACTACGCCCTCCACCAGCCGAGAGACACAAGTCGTTTGATGAAGATGATTCAACACCGAGAAAGCCAATCGTTGTTTTAAAGAAACCTGCTACCGTCCTTCCTTCTAATGTGAAGGCCTACACGGTTGCAGATCTTCAGATAGCTACCAATAGTTTCAGCGTTGATAATCTTCTCGGTGAAGGGACTTTTGGGAGAGTCTACAGAGCTCAGTTTGATGATGGAAAGGTTTTATTAAATTTTATATGAACCTTTACCTGTGTAACAACATTACAGTACTGAGACATTGTTATGTATCTTATAGGTACTTGCTGTGAAGAAAATAGACTCGTCTGCGCTTCCCACTACTGATGATTTCACCGAGATAGTATCGAAAATTGCGGGTTTGGATCATGAGAACGTGACCAAGCTTGATGGTTACTGCTCCGAGCATGGACAACACTTGGTGATCTACGAGTTCTGTAGAAACGGCTCGTTGCACGAGTTCTTGCATCTTTCGGAAGAGGAGGAGAGCAAGCCTTTGATATGGAACCCTCGTGTCAAGATCGCTCTTGGCACTGCACGCGCATTGGAGTACTTGCATGAAGTTTGCTCACCGTCTATAGTCCACAAGAACATCAAATCAGCTAATATTTTACTTGACGCAGAGCTGAACCCTCACCTCTCAGACGCTGGTCTCGCTAACTTCCTCCCTACTGCTAATGAGGTATTATTATATACAGAAGTCTCTCCACCTCTCTAAATCTGTTTCTCCGTTACTTAATGATTCTGATAACAACAATGTGCAGCTACTGAACCAAAACGATGAAGGATACAGCGCACCAGAAGTATCAATGTCAGGGCAATACTCTCTGAAGAGCGATGTGTACAGTTTTGGAGTAGTGATGCTTGAGCTTTTAACCGGAAGAAAACCATTTGACAGGTAAACCAAATCTATATATATTCATTTGACAGGTGTACTAAAGATAAATCCTTTTTTGATTACAACAACAGCACAAGGTCGAGATCTGAGCAGTCACTGGTGAGATGGGCAACACCTCAGTTACACGACATTGATGCATTGGGGAAAATGGTTGATCCAGCTCTCAAAGGGCTTTACCCTGTTAAATCTCTATCCCGTTTTGCTGATGTTATCGCACTCTGCGTTCAGGTAATATTATTATGCATATGCTTATATCATTTGTGTATGTCTCTCTCTGCACATATAAAGAATGAGATCTCAATGGTGTTTTTGTAACAGCCGGAGCCAGAGTTTAGACCGCCGATGTCTGAAGTGGTGCAGGCGTTGGTTGTGCTTGTGCAGAGAGCTAACATGAGCAAGAGAACTGTCGGAGTCGGGTCTGGTAGCTCTGGAGCTAATGATTACATGTAAATTCTTTACCTGAGAAACCAAAAAAACAAACAAAGTCTTTGCTCTGATTCTGAGAGGGAGAAGAACAAAGTGACCGAGGCAGAGAAAATCAACAAAACATAAGTTTTTTTTTTGTACTCTTCATAAAACTGAGAGAATAACAACAACAACAACCTTTACGCATTGTACAATCCCATGTTTCCTTGTAATATGTTTCCAAGTTTGTAGCTTTTTTAGATTCCGACACGATGAACAAAACCATGTCCTTTTGTGAGTTTCGAGCCAAGACTGTCTTTATCCATATATTTATATTATTTTTCCTTGTTAATAAATCGAATACAAATTATGTTTTACATGCAGCAAAGTCTGAGTTTCAGCCTTCTTTGGTTTTTTATTAACCAGCATCGAGAGTGCCAGCATCACATTCACAGTTTTGCAGAACAGAGGAAGAACAGAGATACATGAAACGTCACGTGACGGTGACACGCAGTCGACATTCGACAATAGTAATTGCACACATACACCTCACGTGTGAATCACAACCATTTAAATAATAACACGCTTCATCCGTAAAAGACCAAATACTAAAGGCCCATGTAAGCCCACAAATACGAAAGAAAGACCAAATATTAAAGGCCCATGTAAGCCCAGAAAACGAAAGTTGCCATTGTATATAGGCTTATCTATCTTCTTCTCCGTGTCTACTCTACATACACACACACACAGGAAAGGTCCGTTCGTAACGTGGTCCGAGTCTCTCCTTCTCCTGTTCCTGAATGAATCTCCAATGCCTTCTTTAGGCGCCTTCTCGAATAACCACGACACAAACTGTGTCTCTTCCAAAGTTGCCACTCTACTAAGATCTCAGAGCGTCACCCATCCTAGATTCTTACCCATTCCTTTCAGACAACATTCAACCCACACAACAGTCCTCTCTAAATCCGCCAACCTCGACGAAACCATCGCCACTCTATCCTCCTCCTCACACTCCGATCCGGAGCCTCACACTTACACAGACGCTCTCCACGCGTGCATCTCCGCTAAATCACTCCACCACGGCCGAAAGATCCACTCTTTAATCCTCAACAACCCTAAACTCCGCCGCGACCCCAAGCTTCTAACCAAACTCATCACTCTCTTCTCCGTCTGCCGCAGGCTAGACCTCGCTCGCGAACTCTTCGACGACGCCAAAGACTCAACCTTTCTCGCCGAGGAGGTCTGGGCGGCGATGGCTATCGCCTTCTCGAGAAACGGGTCGCCGAGAGAAGCTCTAATCGCTTACGTCGACATGCTGTGTAGTAGTAGTAGCGTCGTGACGACAACGCCTGGGGATTTCTCGATCTCCGTCGCGTTGAAAGCGTGTATTGACCTTAAAGATTTTAGCTTTGGGAGAGGGGTGCATGCCCAGATCGTGAAACGGAGGAGGAAGGTTGATCAGGTGGTGGAGAATGCGCTGTTGAGGCTTTACATGGAAAGAGGATCTTTGGAAGATGCGCGGAAGGTGTTCGACGGAATGTCTGAGAGAAATATTGTGACTTGGAATTCGCTTGTTTCGGTGCTGAGTAAGAAGAAGGTTCGTGTTCAGGAGATGTTTAGTCTGTTCAGGAAGATGCAGGAAGAGAGGATTGGGTTTAGCTGGGCGACGCTGACGACGATACTTCCCGCTTGTTCGCGTCTGGCTGCTCTTCTTACGGGGAAAGAGATTCATGCGCAGGTTGTGAAGTCTAGTGGGAGACCTGATGTTCCTTTGGTTAACTCGTTGATTGATATGTATGGGAAATGTGGTGAGGTTGTGTATGCTAGGAGGGTTTTTGATGGGATGTCTAGTAAGGATCTGACTTCATGGAACACCATGTTGAACTCTTACGCCATCAACGGGAGTATTCAAGAAGAGATCAGTCTTTTTGATAGGATGATAGAGTCAGGTGTTGTTGCGCCAGATGGGATTACCTTTGTTGCTTTGTTATCTGGGTGTAGTGATACAGGGCTCACAGAGTATGGTGTGAGTTTGTTTGAACGCATGGAAACAGAGTTCAGAGTTTCACCTGCCTTGGAGCATTATGCTTGTTTAGTTGACATCTTGGGACGAGCGGGTAGAATCCAAGAAGCAGTCAAGGTGATGGAAACGATGCCGTTTAAGCCGAGTGGGTCCGTTTGGGGATCACTTCTCAACTCTTGCAGGATCCACAGGAACGTTTCAGTGGGGGAGATTGCAGCGAAGGCGTTGTTCGTTCTTGAGCCTCACAATCCAGGGAACTACGTTATGGTTTCTAACCTATACGCTGATGCAAAGATGTGGGACGATGTGGATAAGATCAGAGAGGTGATGAAACAGAGAGGGATCAAAAAGGAAGCTGGTTGCAGTTGGGTACAGGTTAAAGACAAGGTTCAGATCTTTGTTGCGGGAGGTGGACACGAGTTTCGCAACTCGGATGAGTATAAGAAAGTATGGTCGGAACTACAAGAAGCTATTGAAAAATCAGGTTATGCTCCTGATACGAGCGTGGTGGGGCTTCATGATGTTGATGAAGCTACCAAGGCGAGTTGGGTTTGTGGACATAGCGAGAGACTTGCGACGAGTTATTCTCTTATTCATACCGGTGAAGGGGTTCCGATTAGGGTTACTAAGAATCTGAGAGTGTGTGGAGATTGTCATGCATGGATGAAGATTGTGTCGCAAGTAACTGGGAGAGTTATAGTTCTTAGAGATACAAAACGGTTCCATCATTTTGCTAATGGGATCTGCTCATGTAAAGACTACTGGTGATTATATAAAAATAAGTGCCTGAGCTTGTTGCCCTAAAGAGTTGCTGAAGCATCATTATCCGTGATGTAACTGATTGTGTCAGTACATATATTAATGGAAACACAAAGCATTCTTGTTACTAGGCATAGGACAATTTCGATCTCGTCTAGGCATACTAGGATGCTCTGTTAAAGTTTCTCAGCTCATAGGGTCAAAGAAAAAGAAAACACAATAATGAATAGGAACCAGTGAATCAATCAAAGACTGAAGAAAAGTAGTAGAGTGTTTGTCAAGAAAGATAATGACGAATATGTTCACATGAGGAGAAGCCAAGTCATGCTTGGGGTATTTTAAATCGCGCTTTGCAATTTCAAATTAGGAGTTTCTTGCTTCTTACTATAATTTTGGTTATTCCAGTTAGGGAAGTTTTCATATGTTCGAACATAAATATTTGTGTTTTGACTTTTTTTTCTAACCGAGAGTATTGGATCTATTAGGATTAATTAATTAGGATTGAACAAAATTACGATTCCACAATATTGGATATCGAAAATTCAGGCCCGTTTTAGCCACTAGCAGCTCATCACTTGCCAGGATGCTGCACATGCATAGAGCTACCGTGATATTACCAAAAAAAAAAAAACTGAAGACATGGGTGTTATTTATACCTTGCAAAAATTATTGAATATGTTAAGGTAGATGGGATTCACACTTAAAACCAATTGGTGATAAGAAGAGTGATCCATCTATCTTATATATTGTTAAGGATCTCTTCCAATACCCGATGTGAGATAACTATGTGTCTAATAGAATACTGACTATAGTTTGTTATTAATCAATATTCAATAGTTTCCAATGTCCAAACTGCTGATACTGTCAATGTCGCGATGAATGTTATTAGGTACTGACAGTACCGTACTGTACTGAACTATGAAAAGTTAAGATCTCTCAACGCTCCCTACTGACAACCATTTAACAAGATGAACTGTGTGTGCGCTCGGGAACACGTGTAAAGCTTGAACGCAGACAAAATCTACCAACCAACGTGACCTTAGGAAAGAATAATTGACAGACTTGATATAGTTGGACGATGTAATAGTTGCACATGCATTATACATATTAATTAATGATAATTACGTATGTTATTCATAATTTTGATCATTAATCCAGATAGTATTATATTTTCTTATACCAAGAAATCGAAAATACAACTTGGGCTGTCGCTTTACAAAAATAATGAAACTTGGACACATTTCTTATAAAAGTTAGACCTACATCGGATGCGCTGCAAATGGCTGTCGGAAAAGGAGTACGCAAGTTGATTGTTTCTTTTTAATATCATAACCCCCACTATTAGTTATTCTGCTTTCTTTTTTTTCTATTATAAATTATAATGATTATAATTGTTGAACGAAAGAAAAAGATAGTGAAAGGTAAATAAAAGACGGACTGTACGTGATTATAACATAATAGTTGCCGGGAGATGAAGAAAATGAAAGACGGACTGTACGTGATGATCGCAATTTACCACTAAACGAGTCAACAAACTTTAAAACTAATACTAGCATTTTATCCTGTTATGGCTGATGTTGCTTTCGTAGTCGAATACTATTGTACCTTAAAAAGTTCTTACCTTACGTTCTGGCTTCTGCGGTCTATTATCCGTTGCCAGAAGCATATAAATTAATCATTACCCCATGCATTATAGTCATGTAACTTTTTTAAGCAAAACAAAAGGGTCATGTAACTAGATTACGTACATGTTTATAGTCATGTTTAGTATTGCACATAATTAATACTTACATACTAAACGTTTTTCTTGCAACAACTGTGAATATCATAAAGGAAGGAATGTTGATGTTTTACAAAAGTTAGACCTATATAATTGTCACCTTGGCAAAGAAAAGAATAAAAACAAGGAGGTAAAAAATGCTTAGGAAGGGGGATTTCCTTCAAACTAGCCAGAGGCATAAGGTCCTTGTAACCAGCTAATTATACGATTAGTCAAAAAAAATATACCTTTTGAAATGTGTCATCTATAAATTATATATCTTTTGTTTTGTCAAGGTTATAATAACCTTTCGAAGTACAAACCAGTTATTTTCTTTGTATTGGTATGGTAAACAAAAGCTGATCAAAAGAGCAATGTGTCACGTACTGTACGTTTCACCATTCATACATTTTCTATCAGTCCAATATTTTTTTTTTTATATTCTTGGAGATGCTTTTAGAACATGCAAGCTCGAGGAATATTGTGATAAAGAAAATATATAGTAGTCAAATAACTCGAACCGACACTAATACATATCTTTCTATAAAAACAAAGATTTCTTTCTTATGTATTATAGAAACAAAAAGTTATTAGTTACAAAAAAAAAACAAAAAGTTATCGCCAGAAAGCTAGGATTTGCTTTGTATACGTATGCCGACAAAACTTGTATTTCAAAATTTACTTTCAAGTCTAATTACGGGAATATTTTGTTTTCCTGTATGGTATATGCTATGGACCCATGACAGGCTTACACCAGCCTATTACAGTTCTACAGCCATCGGTCTAAGTACTTTTATGTTTATTATTTCAACGCTATGTAGCACTTTTGCTTTGCCTTATTTACACATTTATACTTAACACTACCTGCCATTTATTAGTACAACAAGAAAATGTTCCATTTTAGGTTCGTTGGGCATCTCCAACCCTACTCTATTTTCTACTCCAAACATTATTTTAGAGTAAAATCTTCTCCAACTCCACTTCATTTTCAACTCCAAAATGAAGTAATGGCTAAGGTTACTCTATTTATAGAGTAATCTTACACATTACTTCATTTTGGAGTTGAACTTTTTTTATTTATAAAATGATCTTTTAAATCTTTAGTGTTCTTATTTGTTACTTAAATAATATTTTTAAATGATACAATAACATGAAAAAAAGATATTTTATTATTTAATAATTTGACATTCACGTTTCGCTATTGTGAAAGGACATGTTCGTTTTTGAAAAAAAAAATGGGTTACATGACATCATAACTACATGTATAATTTTACACAATATGAAAATTGAGGATGAGCATCAACTCGATGCACCAACTGAAGTTGCAAGAGAAGCTCCACCTCTAGAGATCGAAACGGCAGAAAATAAAAATATCCGATTTCAAAATTTTCTTACTCAATTTAGGAATATCAAAGATAAAAAAGCTCATTTTTCATTACGAAATGCATTAGTTGATCATTTGTGAAAAATATTCGGATGCTCATTATTAAACCAACTTATATAACATGTTTTACTCTATTTTTATGATTTCTTGTACATTTTAATATAAATATTTAATTTAAATAAATTATATTTTAAAACATTTTTGCAAATATAAAATAATTGGGGTTAATTGGTAAACTTTTATAAATATAAGATATTATTTACAATTATTAACTATTTCTGGAGTAAAAGATAGAGTAATACATTGGAGTAAAACATCACTCCATTTTGGAGTTGCACCATTTTAGAGTAAAATTTGGAGTAATACATTGGAGATACTCTTAAGCGTTATAAGAATACGGTTAATATAGTAGGTATAAATGTACATAAATCTTTTCTTTTTCAATAAATAATATTATTTCAGAAATTATATATATATATATATTAAAAAATATGGAAATAGCTAAAGCATCAGTTTCAAAAAAAAAAGAGTTAATTCGTTCAATTAGTTAAAAGACCTTAAGGTGTATAGAATAAACGTTGACAAGAGTCGTGAAATCATCACTAGTAACTGGGTAAGCTTCTTTGTATTTTATTTTAGCTCTTACAAGTGTTGTTTTTTTTTTTTTTTGAAAAAGTTCTTACTAGTGTTGTTACTTTGTTAATTTTGAGAATTCAAACTTATGTCTGACAGAGTATACAAATTGGTAAACAACTTGTTCACGGTATCCCAAAAATCGAAATTGTAACTTGGGAGACTAATTCTAAGATCACATATATTTCCAAAGACATCGATATATACTCGGTTTATAAATTTTGCGATAGATTTTTTTCTCCCGTTATAGTAGTGTAGTCATGCATACGTGTATGTGTGATGTGTCGTACTGACGTCAGCATTCTTTAATTTAGAACATGCAAACTAGGGAAATAATTTTACTCAGAATTCTTTTACTCAGAATATATAATTTTCTGTATTAGGAAGTCATATTTTCCTTTTAGATATTAATTTATTTTTACGATTAACAGCAACCTATACAAAATTTAGAAGTTTCAAGACAATTCATTAGAGAAAATTTTATTTTTGAGAGAAGGCATAAATTAAAGAAATATTCATTAAAGAAAATTTTCCAATATAGAAAAAAAACTGGTAAGCAAAGCAACGAGAGCTAGTGTTATGGCTAGACTTTTTTTTGTAATGTAGGCTAGTCTTACCCTTCCAGTAAGTGCAATGGAAGTCACTAGCCTAGGCCACTCGTTATGGTTTGACTTGTCTTCGGACAATATCAAAACCAAATACAAGATTACAAATTTGGGAACACGACAATAGTACTTCTGTGGAACTCGAACAATTGGAATAATATTCTCTTTACAAAAAAATCTTATCTTCTATTAGCGAGGCGGCTTATAACATGTGGGTTTTTCACTAAATGTACGCTCAAATAATAGAGTCAAGAAAAGTTAGAAGAAAGAGAAAAGAAAAGCTATTATAAAAATCTTATCTTCTTTTAACGGCTTTTTATAACATGTGTTTGTGTTACAAAAAGAAAGCATGTGTTTTATTTTTACGGAACTTATTTACTCTCAAATAATAGAGTCAAGTAAGAAGAAAGAGAAAAGAACCATTAAAAATAAATATCGTTTCTAATTTTAATTTCATCAATATAAACACCCCACTCTTGAAGAGAACATTCACCACTCTCACTCATCAGTGTCAAACAATGGCAACATCTATCAAAGAAATATTCTCCAAAGATAATTTCAAGAAAAACAAGAAACTTGTTTTACTATCAGCTGCCGTAGCATTGCTCCTCGTGGCTGCCGTCACCGGAATCGCCGCCGGAGCTTCAAAAGCCAACGAAAACAAAAAACGAACTCTATCGCCGTCATCTCACGCCGTGCTAAGATCCGCTTGCAGCTCAACTCTTTACTATGACCTCTGCGTCTCCGCCGTGGCCACGTCTGGCGGCGTCAAACTGACGTCGCAGAAAGACGTCATCGAGGCCTCGCTTAACCTAACAACAACCGCCGTGGAACACAATTACTTCACCGTGAAGAAACTGATCAAGAACAGGAAAGGACTGACTCCACGTGAGAAGACGGCGCTTCATGACTGTTTGGAGACTATTGATGAGACCCTTGATGAGCTTCACGAGACACTGGAAGATCTCCAAATGTATCCTAACAAGAAAACTCTAAAGGAACACGCCGGTGATCTTAAAACCCTAATAAGCTCTGCCATTACCAACCAGGAGACTTGTCTCGATGGATTCTCTCATGACGATGCTGATAAGAAAGTCCGTAAGGTCTTGTTGAAGGGTCAGGTATGTAAAAACATCAATTCTTTACCCGTTATGACTCTCATGTGCAATTGCATAACAACTGAAACTAAATATTAATATGTGAAATGTATAAGATAAGATAAGAGGTAAGGTTAAAAAAAATAATAATAATAATCAAGTCACGTTTGTTTTTTGTTTGTAAAAGAAAATGCATTTGTTTTGGTTCACTAAGTTTATGGAATCTGAAATGGCTCAACAGAACATCACTATTCTGTTATTTCATCGTGGGGCTACGAATTGTTTTTTTTTTTCTGTTTTGTTTGGATGTATACGAAGTAAAAAATTATAGTTAGGGTAACAAGAAAACTAAATAAATCATACATCACATCACATTCCTTTGACAATTCTCTATATTTTTTTTGTATTTACTTTCTTATAATAAAATCTTGTTAGCTAGTGTTGGTAGAAATAGTTGCTATTAGTGGTTATTGGAGTGTAAATATTTAATTCTATAAAATTAGTGATAACGAGATTGTTTTTAAATACAGTTTTATAACGAGATAGGTTATGCGTAGGTACACGTCGAGCACATGTGCAGCAACGCACTAGCGATGATCAAGAACATGACTGATACCGACATAGCCAATTTCGAGCTAAAAGCTAAATCCTTCTCAAACAACCGTAAACTCAAGGAGGAGGATACTACGATGGCCGTAGATATTGCCGGCGCCGGAGAAGTAGACGCCGAGGGGTGGCCTATTTGGTTATCGGTAGGAGATAGGAGGCTTCTTCAAGGGTCTAGAGTGACAGCCGATGCTACCGTGGCTGCTGACGGTAGCGGCAAATTCAAGACTATTGCGGCTGCGGTTGCAGCGGCCCCGGATAATAGTAAGAAGAGGTATGTGATACATATAAAAGCAGGTGTTTATAGAGAGAATGTGGAAGTTTCGAAGAAGAAAAAGAATATAATGTTTATGGGTGATGGTCGGACAAGAACTATTATTACTGGAAATAGAAACGTCGTCGATGGTAGCACCACCTTCCACTCCGCCACCGTTGGTAAGCACTTTTAGTCGTTTTTAAGTCTAAAAGTAATTTTGCACGATGTGGCCCTTCTTTGTGGTGAAAAATCTTTACTTTTCACATGTAGATTCTTAGTCTTTAGTAGCTAGTACCCACTACAACATATGATTCGCACGTTTATCCTAGCTAGTAACGAGATAAAATTAAATTTGAACTTGAATTGCCATAACTGAACAATACGCGCGCTTTGTGAGATATGAGTCATGTGCTGAGTCTCGATCCATCATTTTCTTGGCTTTATTCTTTTATACTTTGCTAGGCCACTTGATGTTGATTGGTTTTATGACTCTTCCACTCGTGAAGAGAACCTTTGTTTTCTTGTTTCTTTTGTGTTTGTGTTGACTTTTCTTATTTACATTTGTTAAATCTTTCATTATACACCTTTAAATCATCACATTCCAAGCTGTATTTCATATCTTTTTCACTTTCAAAAATATTTTATAAAAAGGTAAATTTTATTAATCCGTTAAACTAAAGTGATATTCCAGCCAAACAAGTCCAGTTTATTAAGCTAATGATTCCGTTAATGCTTTTTTCGTGGAGTCCAGCTGCCGTTGGCGAGAGATTTATAGCGCGTGACATCACTTTCCAAAACACAGCGGGTCCATCGAAGCACCAAGCGGTGGCTCTCCGCGTCGGTTCTGACTTCTCCGCTTTTTATCAATGCGACATATTAGCTTACCAAGACACTCTCTACGTCCACTCTAACCGTCAGTACTTCGTCAAGTGTCTCATTGCCGGAACCGTCGACTTCATCTTTGGAAACGCCGCTGTCGTTCTCCAAGACTGCGACATCCACGCTCGCCGGCCAAACTCCGGCCAAAAAAATATGGTCACAGCTCAAGGAAGAACCGATCCTAACCAGAACACAGGGATCGTTATCCAAAAATGTAGGATCGGTGCCACATCGGATTTGCAGCCCGTGAAAAGTAGTTTCCCGACATATCTTGGTCGACCGTGGAAAGAGTATTCTCAGACAGTGATCATGCAGTCGGATATCTCCGACGTCATCCGACCAGAAGGGTGGTCCGAGTGGACCGGGACTTTTGCGTTGAACACTTTGACATATAGAGAGTATGCGAACAAAGGAGCAGGGGCTGGAACTGCAAGGAGAGTGAAGTGGAGAGGCTTTAAGGTAATCACTGCTGCTGCTGAAGCCCAGAGATATACTGCTGGTCAGTTTATCGGTGGTGGGGGCTGGTTAGGTTCGACCGGTTTCCCTTTCTTGCTCGGTCTTTGAGATGTTATTGTTGTAAGTGTAACTTACATGTTGTTGGTCGAATAATTATTGATTTTATCAATAAATTCAAATGTGTTTGTTTTGTGTATTTTCATATCTTTAGTTGAGATTGATCACCATAATTATTGTTGTGAAGTGTACCCCTTTGATATGCAATACGACTTACATTCTCCCGATGAATATATACTCGCACATACAGTACTTAACTGATTCATTATTTAACTTGGACCTATTCCTATAAAGTCATGTTATGTTATGTTTATTTTCTAATCTTATCATTATTATGATTTATTATAACATTCTATATTTGTATAGAAAATTTGTTGAGAAAATTTTACCTGATCTTACCAAAAAGTTTAAATATTTTTTCTAAAGTAATACATTAACTAATTTCGTGATTAGCAATATTTTATTATAAATTAATGTTAATTAAAATAAAATTATATGCTATATTTTATAAAATTTATTATAGTATGTACTGTATAAAATTAGATATGCTCTATAAATAAATATAACAAAATTATATATATTAGTAAAGTAACCAAATTTCTTTTTCAAAATTTCTTTCATTTAAATAAATAAAAAATAAAAAATATAAGCCGCTGTTAAAACGAGTTAAAATTTGTAAATCATATAATATTTTTAGAAAAGAAAAAATTATTAACATAAATTTTTGTAACTCACAACAATATATTGTCTAATAATCTTATCTATTAAAATAGAACTTATAACTTCTTTTTATGTGTGATATTTTTATTTGGACCATCATTGAGAAATTTTATTAAATGTATTTTCTTAATACTAATATAATATAATATTTCTAATTATTTACATCATAATATCTTTTGATATCTTTCAAACTAAAACATAAATATCTATATTTAAAAATTCTAAAAAATCTGTTGAAAAATATTATAACACGATCTTAACTGTCAAAAATTGTAAATAAATATTTACATTAATTTCGTAATTTGTAAAATGTTATTATACATTAATATATATACAATTATCTTTTATAAAATGAAAAATCAAATCATATCCTATTTTATCTATGTATAATAATATATACCATTTTTTAAAAAACCATTATATTGAACTAAATATGATAAACTTATTTTAAATTGATAAGTTAATATATTTTATTTCCATAAATATAAAACAAATATGCTAAAGATATAATATTGTTAGAACAGTTTAGAATTAGTAAACTATATAATACATGTATAAAATTAACTTATCTTAAAAATTTATATATACAGTAATTTATTATCTAAAATGAATAAATATAAAAAATTACAAAAAAATCAACGCTTTAAATTATGGGTCATGATCATAATAAATTAAATAAAAAGAAATTTTAAATATGTTTTGGTGTATAAAAAATTTTGTTTTATAATCAAACGCAAATTGAATAGGACAAAATATAATAAAAACAATATATATCTATGTGATGATTTGAAATAATTAATTAATTTACAGCATGAAAAATATTAAATTATTGTATTTGAAAAAATTACACACATATTTGAATATATAAGTAACCTTAGAAATATATACTAATTATATAAAACAAATGTATATATACATAAATTTGAAAATAAATACCTGCACGGTTGTGCGAATCGATATCTAATATTCTATTAATTTTCATGGAATGTAGGATATATATATTCGGATGGTTGTGGTCCCATTTAATAGTCAAATTTCTCATATGGATACGGAATTTTATTATGTATTTTATTATTGATATTTTGTTTCTTAAAATATAGAATTTATATATATTCTCAATTTATGGATTTGGTATTATTATTTTTAAGAAAGAAAATATCTACAATTCTTACCAAAAACAAAAGAAGAAACTAGATTGTGACCAAACTCGTTTATTGAAGAAGTACAAAAAAATATTATAGAGTACAGTATTTTGGTTTCGAAAATACAGATGTCTATTTGAAATTGAGTTATCCATCTATTGGTTGATCAATTCATCAGAATGTCCACCAGTGATTATTGGAAACTCACGCCAAGTTCAAAAATATCTACCTATAAAGCACTTCCTAACTTGAACAGAAAAAAATTTGTTCATTTCCTAACTTGAACAGAAAAAAAATTGTTCAGCTGGGGTATAGGTTTTCATTTGTGGTTTAGAGATTTCTCAAAGGATATCTTGTTCAACTTTCTTACTCTTCACCTTCTTTAACGTATAGGTTTTCATTTGTGGTTTAAAGATTCTTCAAAGGATATATTGTTCGTGGTTTAGAGACTCGTTTAGGGTATAGATTTTCATTTATGGTTTAAAAATTCCTCAAACAATCACTTCGATAAATCATGTCTAAACATTACAATAAACTGTCATTCATAAAAATCCTGTCTAAAGTCATTGCAAAATCATAGCTAAAAATCATGTTAATAAAAGCTACTGATCAGTGGTGGTCATCAGGACTGCAACTCCTGCTCTGCCCCAGTCCTCGCCTGCAACTAGGAAGACTCACGCTCTGCATCTGCTGCTCCTTTGGGAAAGTCGTTTGTAGTAGTCTCAGTAGACATGTCAGATGGGACTGAAGCTGGAGGTGGTGGGCCTCTGGTCCTCGTAAAAACTCCCCACAACTGCTGCATCATCGTCCATACCTGAAAATTAAACAAAATAAAACACAGTAGCTGTCTATAACCAATGTAACAGCTCAGTAAAATTAATAAAAATTGAGGGTTCATTATATTGCTGCTCAAATTTATAAATCTTTACACTGATTCTTGAAAGTTTTGTTTCCATATTTCTACATCTAGAAGTCCAACTTCTCCACTTTCTACACTATCTAACAGAGTTTAGCACAAAAAATGACGTGCAAGGTTCGTCTACTAATATTTTAACAAACAAAAACTAAATTAGCAAACTAAGTTTGATTGAACTTTCAATTGGAGAGCTGAGACAAGAGTTCACATGTGTACAGTTTTTGTATAGGTGTTTCTTTTTTTTTTAACTCTGGTTTCATTAGATAAGAAGATAAAGGAAGCATACAAACTCACTACTCTCTATACCCATTCCAGGAAAACTAAAACAAACGCAAAACACTAGGGGAAACACCTCAGGAACAGAACAAGTCCCCTCTGTTTAGACATAAACATAACAAGAACCATAACTGGAACAGAGTTCTCTACAACAAACACATGAATGTAAGAGTTATCTACCAATCTAGAGCAAAAGATTTAAAGTTTCAATTCAGTTCTTGAGGATCCGCAAAGAAGCAAACTGAGCTGCTCTGGAAACAAAGATCAGAATCACAAGCAGAAGTCTTGCAAATACGTAAAACTCCACCATTGGAGAGGATCGAAGCTTTCTCTTCACCAGACGACTATTGGAGGTCGATATGAGCATTACCATTAGCTGAGAATTGCGATGGTTGAGCAGGAGAGCGACGACGACGACGACATGAATCTCGAGGGGATGAAGTCAGCCACAGGTGGTGCGGCTTGAGGTAATAGTAACTGGGGTTTGGAGTTTCCATTGATTGAGCTTGAATTGAGTCGAAGAGGAGGAGGAAACATTTTTGTTTTTGTTTCATTATAAATTTAATGATAGTAATTTAAGAATTTTAGTGTTGTCAGAATAAAAAGTTAAAATAATTATTTGTAAAGTGTTATCTATATAGTTTGACAATTTTAAATTTATATTTTTCTTATTTTTGTTTCATTATAAATTTAATTTATTAATTAATTAATTTTAGTTTTTTTTTTTTTTTTTTTTTTGTCATCAAAAGAACAGACTCATATAGACTCTGCACACCAAACTGGAAACTCTGGTGAACGACGAAAGACGATTGCTGTCTGGCACTACGTGCTAGAAGATCCGCTTTTAAATTCTCCGTCCGTGGTACATGAATGAGCTGTGAATTATAATACATTAAAATGGTAATATATGTTTCTAATTTACCTTAACGAATCGACTAACACTTGACAAGGACACACTTTTATAACAACTGTACACAATTTAATGATTTGAAAATTTGATTAGTTGTTTTCATAAAATTTTAATTATCTATGATTAAAGTTTAAATATTTACAAAACAATTAATTTTAAATTGATGTAAATATATATATATATATATATATATATATATATATATATATATATAGTTATGTTATTTGTTTAAATTTTTTACTTATGATAATACATATAATTATGGTTATATTTTACTTATCTTACAGAAAAAAATGTAAACTACATAAATGCAAATTGACATGTCATAAACATATATTTTAAAAATCTTATGAAAAATATAAATTTCAGAAATGTAAATTGACATATCATAATAAAAATAAAGCCGGGTCATATTATTTACCAAACCATATCATCATTTTATATCGAAATCAATATGGTGATGATAGATAAACAAAATTTTAAAAATCATTTTGCAAGTATTATCTAGGGGATTTCCTATGGTATAATTGTTAAATTTTCTTCTTAGAAATAATATAACCAAATCCATAGATTTACAATATAATTTATATGCATATATAAATAAGAAAGAAAATATTAATAATCCAATACATAATATAATTTGGCACCCATATGGGAAATTTGACTACGAAATGAGACCAAAACCGTTTGACTACATATTCTACACTTAATTAAAATATCTAATCAAATAATTCAAAACAATATCTAATCAAAAATCAATACTTACATTTCAAATCATCAATAAATGTCCAATTAATTTTTTTACTTATTTTCAAAGATATTTACCAAAATATAATTTTTAGCAAATATTAAAATTTTGTTATGGTAAGCAAATTAAATGAAAAGGCAGAAAATATTGAGATTATTTTGGATGTATCTGTTCAATTTTATGATGACCAAAAGTCCTATAAATTGATCAAAAACTTGGAAACCAATTGTGTTTTCTTCAGTAAGCGAGAAAATGAGTTTCACAAAGATGTTTGTAACTTACTTTTTTGTGGTGGTATTGGTTATTTCTGTGTCCATCCAACCCCATAAGGCGTCTTGTATGGTTTCATCTACTAAATTTCTGCAAATAATTACCATTTATCATTAAAACAAAAAGCAAAATATTCACAAATAGTCTATTCTTTTTTCGCATGAAAATGATGATGAAAACCATGGAGGATTATACATATACTTTTTAGTTATATATATAATATTTATAATAATGTAATGTTTGTGTATATTTGTGCAGATAGCACAAAGAAATATATTCCAGTTGGCGTTACATGCTTAAGCACTATATGTACGGGTACATTTTTATTTAGAGAATGTGAGGGTTATTGCATATCAAAGGGGTACAATAATGGAGATTGTCGTCCTTTGGATAATCAGAAACCTGTATTACCTTTGCATTGTTGTTGTTATTATGTAAAACGTTGATCTGCTAAATTCCTTGTTTTACCTTTGCCATGAGGAGTATGTGATTTTAGTATAATAAAATCCCATCAAATAAAAATTCCTTTCTTCATATATGTTATTTTCATCTTAAAGTCTCACAATCTTGAAATTTATATTGGCATCCACGTCTTTACATCAGTCAACATTGCGAACCAAGTTGTGATTTTTTTAAAAACCAACTAGATTTTGATCCGCATTTTCAAAACGCGAAAATTTTCTTGATAAAATTTTATTAATAGTGTTGCAAATGTTTTGTTAATTTATAATAATCGATAAACCGTAATCTAATATGTAATTCGGTTTGGATTTTAATACATATTCATTATTTAAAACCTAATAAAATCCGTAAAACCCCGTTAAATCTCGAGGTTAACTGGTTGAACCAATGGATGACCGATATTTGGAAAAAAAATCAATTACCAATGTTATAAATGTTCTGATAATTTATGAAAGTTATGTCTATTTAAAATATTTTTGCATTTGAATCAGAGTTTAAAACCCTATCTAGATGTTGGTCAAACAGGTAAACCGGAAATCCGATATGTAATTTGGTTTGGTTTTTTAAAATATCCATTATTAAAAACTCGGTAAAATCTGCAAAACTCCGCTAAATCTCGAGGCTAACCGGTTGAATCGATATATAATTCCAATATGTTTTGAATTGTAAATTTTAAAATATAAAAGTTAATTTTAATCTTTACATGATATTTTAAATAATTATTAGTGTTAATATTATTGTATTTTTATTATATATCATTTAATTCCAACTTGTTAAAAATTGAACCTAGAATTGGTTATTTCATAATTAGGTTGACATTCGGAAATCTTTAAAAAACTACACAATAATCATATAAACTAAACCATGGTATACAAAATTAATGGTCACAATATATACTCTAATAATGTGGTTAAAGTTTTTATAAATCTAAAAGAACAATGAATTTATTTAATTGAATTAATTAAATATATTTATGATATTAATATTTAAGATAATTAACCATCTAAACAAACTAAAATAATTTTTATATTCTACACTTAACAATTAATTCTATAGAACTAAACCAAACCAAATTCAAATCGAACCAAATCGAACACAAATCAAATCAAATTAGTTTCAGTTAAAGTTTCCTTAGAACCAAACAAACCAAACATGAATTTAAACTGAAACTCCCACCATGATTTATTACATTTATGATATTATATGAAGTAATTGATTATTGGCTAACGTGAAACATTTATTACTAACACATAATGTTATAGTCTAGTCCTTATGTGTATTAAAAGACACATGTTCACACTGTGCATTGAAGTAGTACATATTTGTATCGAGACTAAACAAAAATCATCTTAATCACAAGTCACAACACACATGTTTCATACGTTTCATAGAATAGTTACTTTTTATTTGAAATCTAAACAATTTTGGGAGTCTTGCTTATCCCAATGTTATGATTAGTTCAATAGAAACATATATAAATAAATTGTATGGAAGAAAAGACATAATACAAGTAAGAGCCATCCAAAATATAAGATACTTTTGCTAGTGGCGAGTTTCGAATAATAATAATAGAGTGTGGTTTTTAAGTAGAGAAATTCTTGGGTTCACCCCTACAGTGAACCTAAGGGTTCACCCCTACAGTGAACCTTTAGGTTCACCCAACCAATAGGATTTCGTTATTTCATATTCAGTATCTTTTAGAAAAGGAAACAAAATATTATCAAGTTTTATTATATTTTTAAAATAAAAAATAAGTAGAAAATAATAGTAGTCGTAAAAAAAATTATATTTAAAATACCGTCAGCAAAACACTAAACCCTAAACTCTAAACCCTAAATCATAAACCTTAAATCCATAGTAAACCCTTAGATAATTTCTATATCTTTTGATAGTAATTGCAAACAAAAATACGTTTTAGAAAAAATATATTTTTAATACCGTTAGTCAAACACTAAACCCTAAATCCTAAACTCCTGGATAAACCCTAAACCATTGGTAAATCCAAAATGCTTGGATAAATTCTAAATCCTACGGTTTAGGATTTATCCAAGGGTTTATGATTTACCCAAAGGTTTAGGGTTTAGTATTTAGGGTTTAGGGTTTAGTGTTTTGCTGATTGTGTTAAAAATATTTTTTTTTTTAAAATCCAAAGATTTAGGATTTATCCAAGGGTTTATTATAGATTTAAGGTTTATGATTTAGGGTTTAGAGTTTAGGGTTTAATATTTTGCTGACGGTATTTTGAATATAATTTTTTTTGCGACTACTATTATTTTCTATTTATTTTTTATTTTAAAAACATAATAAAACTTGATAATATTTTGTTTCCTTTTTTAAAAAATACTGAATATAAAATAACGAAATCCTATTGGTTGGATGAACCTAAAGGTTCACTCTAGGGGTGAACCCAAGTATTTCTCTTTTAAGTATAAGCAGGCCTATGATATTGACACACTAACTTATGAGTATATTTAGAAATTTGAATCACGAGATTGTATGTGAGTGTACTTAGTGAGTGGTGGAGGATATATGTCTTGCTATTTTGCTAACACAACAAAAGCAAAAGTTCAACCATGACTTATAACCTATGCTCTATAATTTTGGTGAGTTAATTACTGGAGAGAAGAATCACAAGAAGGCTTCTGGTACTCATCAACTTCATCAGAGTTGGCTACTCTTTTTTCTTGGCAGCAATTCTAGCTTTCTTGCCTCGCTAATCTGTTCTTTCCGACACTAAAGATGTTTTCAGCAACCATAATCTTCATGCTCTTGATTTTTGGAGAAGGATCGTTGGAGGCTTCCAACACGTTCAGAGCCTCTCTTCTTCAAACATTGGAAGAACATTCAAAGCTCTTTGGTTTGCCATCGAGGTTGGTGTCATCCGACGAATCTGTTAACGTGGGGTTGAAGCTATGCGATGAGATGATCATCGATTCTTTGGAGAATTTGAAAGAGACGGCCCAAAGTCTTCACGGTTTTGGGGAGCTTTTGACAGATACTCAAAAGGACGAGCTACGGGGGGAATTGTCTTATGCTTTAATCGATCACGAAACCTGCTTGGATGCCTTTGAGGAGTTAGATATCTCAACCTATCAGAGGAATGAAGAAGTGATTAAGACACTGAAAGACTCGTTGAAGAAAGGGATGCAACTAGTGAGCAAATGCTTACGTTTCTTATCCAAAGGCTTACCCAAACTAGATGAAAGGAGTTTCCCGTACTGGTTTGGTCCTGGCGACCAGAAGTCTCTTCTAACATGTCAGTGGATGCCAAATGTCACAGTTGCTAGTGACGGAACAGGCGATTTTTTAACCATCAACGATGCGGTTGCCAAAGTTCCCGAAAGTGGGAGCTCGAAATTCGTGATACACGTCAAGGGAGGTTTCTACCCTGAAAACGTGATTTTTCCGCCAAAGAAGAGCAATGTGGTTATTTTTGGAGATGGGAATACCAAGACCATTGTCTCTGGTAACTTGAATAGGCTGGAAAATCCTCTGTTAACAACGTTTCAGACAGCAACGTTCTGTAAGTCAACACCGTTAACTCCTGTCTTTCGGTTTGGTTTCAAAAGCCTTAAATTTATGTTTACTTAGTAATTTTAAGTCCTAATCTACTTTAGTGTTGGTTCACTATGTTCCTTTTTACTCAAGTAACTGTTCGTTCTGTTAGGTTTAGATTCGTTCTTACTCAAGTAATTGTGTTCGGTTAGGTATTGTTTTTAGTAATCTTTAAGTCCTGATTTACTCTGTTGGTTTACTAGATTTCTTCTTACTCAAGTAATTATCATTCTGTTAGGTTTTGTTTTTAGTCATTTCAAATTCTGACACGTTAGTGTTTGTTCGTCAGATTCATTCTTCCTCAAGTCTTTTCTTGTGGTTTGGTTGTTTCTTTTACAGCGGTTCGGGGAAGAGGTTTTGTGGCAATGGATATGATGTTCCTCAACACCGCCGGACCGGAGAAAAACCAAGCGGTGGCTTTCCATTCGAGGTCTACTCAGTCCGTCCTGTACCGCTGCGCCTTCCACGGCTTTCAGGACACGCTGTACGCCCACGCCGGCGATCAACTATATCGAGAATGCGATATCATCGGAACCGTCGACTTCATATTCGGCTATGCATCTGCCATCTTCCAGAGCTGCAACATCCTCTCAAGAAGGCCTCTCCCGAATCAACTCAACACTATTACTGCTCAGGGTGCCACTGATCAGTTTGCTAAGTCCGGGTTTGTGATCGTGAGCAGCACAGTTATGCCCTACCAAGGGGAAGGGTTCACTACCTATCTGGGACGCCCTTGGAAGCCTTTTGCGACCGTTTTAGTTATGAGGACGTATCTCGCAGACATAGTCGAGCCTCGAGGCTGGATTGCTTGGAACAACGAAGCACCACCTACGACTCTGAGGTACGGAGAATACCACAACAGCGGACCGGGATCGGTTCTTGGTCGACGCGTAAACTGGACCGGCTACGAACCTAGAATGACGGATGAAGCGGCGCAGACGTTCTCTGTTGATACCTTTATCAACAGAGACGGTTGGTTGAACCATACTTGCATCCCCTACGACCCTTAAGTCTGATTCCGGATTCTATCTTTCTTAAGAATTTTATGTAATGGTTTGAGTAATGACTAATAATGTATTGTGATCTTGAACTTTCATTGAGAATCATTCTCGGAATCCACTATAACGTGAGGTTACATTTGGATCTTTGAGGGATTACACTTAGGACTTAGTCTTTTTAGTTCTCTCAGCAAACACTCTTACTAGTGTTCATGGATCTCTCTCTCTCTCGTGATACCCTTTAACCTATAACCACTTGATACAACTCGCATTGTTCGCATTGTTCGCATTGCTTAGTAGCTTAGAGATAAGAGTGATGAAGAAGTTACCTCGATAGTTTCAATACCATACTCAATCTGAAACAGACATCCTTTGGGAGAAAAGGTATCGACTCCTATGTGGCACTGTCATACTCAGTCCTTTGGAAAAACACCCAAGATCGATCAATACAAACCCAAAATTCCATTTGATCATCAGCTTCATACTCTTGAGTAACAAACAAGTTAGGTTTAGATGAACGAACACTTGGGCCTTGAAATGGGCTTACACATCTTAACATAGATCGTTCATTCTTTAGAAGAGAAGCAACTTTTCAGGTTCATAATAATTAGTCTATTTGCAAAAAAAAAAACAAAATCAACAACTAGAGAGTTAGCAAATTAGACGTGAGAGTTGGCATGTACGTGATTGAAGTAAATTGATAGGTTTTTAAGATACGTACTTAGTAATAACCATCACATCAGTTATAATTTTGTGAAACGTTTCTTGACTAGTATTGTATATGGCATATACTTATTAGTAATGCAGAATTGCAGATGAACGTCCTTGCATGCAACGTTATAGTGCCATGAATAGGAATGATAGGAATATAAATTCTTTAGCAAAATTGATGTACGTCAATTTGAAATTATAATTGAAAATCAAAATATAATAGATATTGACAACAAACATAATAACTATCCAGATGAAAAAAATTATATTCTTAAAGATCAAATACAATTATACAAAATTGTTGCTCCAAGCGCCCATTCACGGAGTTTTCACTCGTAGTCGTAGTTGGTTTCTACTTTCTAGTGTACTTCACCATCATAATATAATTAAATTAAGAAGATAATATTAATAAGTATTGTATCAAATTTTATAATCATATACTTGCTTTTATTAAATTTGGAGATCGTACGATATTGATAAGTTAGGCCACCACTACACGATGATTTAACTGGACGATGGATTAGAAAAATGATATATAAAAATAACTCTGGTAGCGTATATCACCTCCCAACCTCCTCAAATAGACACCACAAGTATTAGTTATAATTTTAATATAAAGTTTATGTACTAAGTACAGAATAATCAATTAGCATTAGTTTTCTTGTTTAGTTAAATCCATTCTGGAAGTTTTCTCCAACAATTTGTGACCTACCTTGACATATATGATTCATTCCATCATTTAGAGTTTTTTTTTATCATTTAGAGTTTTATTATATGCTTTTTTGGTTCTGAGTTGTTGGTGATGACTCGGAAACTAATAAACATTTGTAGTTTTCTTTAAGAAAACAAAATAAAGATTCATATAATTAAAAGAGGAATATTCGTTTTGATGTATAGTTTGGTATTACTAATAAATTAAACATTCGAGATAATATTACTCTAGAACATACCTTAACCTTACTGACGTTGGAAAGAGACGACCTTTTCCGAGCAACTGTAAGACGATGTCTCCATGTTTAGCCAGCAAGTAATCACTCGTCTAATCACATCATTAACTATATACCAATTATTGACATTTTGAATAAAACAAAAACTTACACGTCACCAAAATGGACACGTGCCAAATTTTAATTAACTAATAATATTCTTGCGGCAGATAATAAACCACTATATTTTTTGTGTTTTAGTTCCAGTAAGCGAGTAAAAAAATTCAAATACTATTACAAAAATATACTATATTTTGAAGAAAAAAAAAATTTAATACTGATGAAAATAAGAGAAAATTTAATAAGTAGGTGGTCATCTTACGATGAAATTTGTGAAAGCATTTTATGTACTGCACATATCAACCTACGTAAACGACATGTTACTATTATTCCCTTTAAACAACAACAATCAATTGTTCTCAAGAAAAAAAACACCAATCAATACTCATACCTCTCTGAGTAGACACTTATAAATTATGCGCATAAATTCAACGATTACAGGAAAAATCGACCGGCCAACCTTTCATTAGATGAAAAGTAAGAAGAAAAAACGAACAATTATTAAAAGAAAGAATAACTTTACAATTTACTCATAATATGAGAGTCATGACCCCACGACATAGACATTATGAACATGTTAGTAAGATGACCACTCTTATCGGCCATTATAATATATCCATCTTGTGACTATTTACATTATAAAAATCTTATAAAATATTAAACTAAGATTCAACCAATCATCGGAACTTAGCAGTTTTGTTTTGCCATTATCTCTTATTAGGTTCTTGGAACCTATAAACCAAACATTTTGTCCCATAAAGAGGAGATCAAAGTTTCATCTGAAAAAAGAAACACACACAGACTCACAGAGGCTATGGCATATTCAACTAAACTTTGTCTACCTCTTCAAACACAGTGTTTTGTTCCAAAGACAGTAAGATCAAAGACTTTGATGCTTCAACAGAGTCACGTTCAAGTTAAAGTCAAGCAAGTCACAGTTCCCCAGCCAATAAGATACTCCACCAAGAACACTGTAAGATCCTTTCTTCATTTTTTTGTCTAGCAGTTGGTTCTTGATTTTCTTGAGAATCTAATTGGTTTGTTTTGTAAACAGGTATATGAAGATCCAGTACAAGGGATCATATGCTACACGGATGATAACGGAGAGGTTATATGTGAAGGGTACGATGAAGGTCCTCGTTGCCCCCCAGAGAGTCCAATAGTAACTTCTTACCCAAGGTAATGATAACTTCCTAATTCATAATCGTCAGATCGAAATTGTTTCAGTGCTTTTAGATACTTAACTTGGTTTATAAATAAAAAAACAGAGAGGTGGAGATTCTTGATCTTCTGCAAAGAAGTTATCAGGAACTGAGAGTTGCAGAGAAAGGTGATGGTCAAAGAGAAGAGATTGTTTCACAGCAAGAGCTAAGAATGATCAAATGGAGCAGCTTTGAATTCCTCTAAATCTGTATTTTTCAAAAAAAAACAAAATCTGTTCTCTCTACAAAAAGGCCTCTTGAATAAGAATGTACACAAAAAAAAGGCTGGGTGAAAGAAGCAGCCATTTGCTTCTTTCTTGTATCTCTTTTGTAAAAACACAAACATGAATATATGTCTGGATTTTGATTTCATTGTCTTCTCAACTATTAGAAAAGAATCTCATATAGACAAGAAAAATGTAGCTTTTTGTACAGATGGGATAATAATTGAAATAATCTCACATCTTTCTAACGAATCATTCAGACAATCATCTAAAACTCTACCTGAACGACACATAATCTAAAAGATGCAAACAAAATCCCCATCCAAGAGAATCATAACCAAAGAATAGTGTTCCCATATGCACAAAACCAATTTCTATACCAGACAAAAAAAATCATGACATGCTGAGGATTCATATATATCATCACTCAGCTTGCGTACCAGTTTGAGAGGTTTCTTCTGGTTGATCTGACCTGGAGTTATTAGTAATGACATCGGGAGGAGACCACTGATCAGGAACCATGAGGAAGTAAGTAGTCATCGCCTTTCTGAATCTTCTCTTGTATTGCTTTGGAGAGATTACTGTTGGTGCTTCATTCTTGGGGCCTCCCAAGATTCCTGTAAACTTCACCCAAGACTCTAGATGTTTGTCCCATGTGTACTGCCTTAAGAAATCGATGATCCCTAGAACTAGCTCGTTCTTTTCTTCATCCACGCCTACTAGTAACGAGTAATCCATCACATCACCCAACTGGCAACAACACAACAATAACAAGATACATAGGTTTATGAACTTTAGGAAGAGTAGTGAAGCGTTAACGATTTGTAGAAGAGTGAAAACTCACTGCAAGAAAGGCGGTATCGTTCCACACAGCTCTTTCCAACAATCGTTTTGCTTTGTTACCGACAAAAATGGGAGAAGTTGGCATTGCTTCAATCAAGTTTTGATCCAACAAGACTTTGTTGCTCCCACTAGAGTCTGGATTGTATCGCGCCCGGGAAGATCCTTTCAGGTCATAAAGCCGTTTCACAGTTCTTCCAAAGAGAAGATTCTCCATGATCAGAACATCCATCTTTGTTTCTTTCCCGCTCTTAAGTTGCTTTGTTGCAACCTATTAACACAAATACATACTCTCATCACAAGTCAAACATGACCAGTAAATTTCTCAACTTAGCCGTTAAAAGTGTACCTGATAGATTCCCAAGATCTTAGCCAGGCAAGTTGGGCTTTTTGAGCTGATAGACTCAGATAAGTACTTGAAGTAAGCAGGTGCAAGTTTGATGAACGATTCCAATTCTGTCTTGGTGACTTGCTTAATGATGAAACGATCGTCCAAGGTTTTAGCAAAGAAGACATTGCTCTTTCCACCTTGAGCTCCCCATTTTTTACACCGGCTAAGAGACCTTATGAACTCAAGTTCCGAAGGGATACATATAGCTCGCAACGCCTCAAACCGTTTAGCGTAGTAACAAGTTACTGTGTACTTAACTTTCCCAAGAGTGCCGTCCTCTCCATATGAGACTCGAGCATTGAACGCTTTTGTATATGAAAGTGGGTCAAGACGCAGAGATGATGACATTGAAAGGATACTCTCATCGACTGAACTATTGCTTCTGCTAGGGTCAAAAATGGTGTCATCAACTGGGCGAGGGATATTTAGTTCAGAAGGAAATGAAACTAGAGATTCCCCTTGAACAGAAATTTGGCGTTGATATTCGGGTGACATCAAGGCATATGCGATCATACTTGTGGGCTCATCATCATACACCGGAACAACAATATCATTCGTACCCACAGGCAGAAGTAGCCTTGGTCCACCTTGAAGCTCTGCCTCTCTAAATGATGAAATATAGACAGGGCTGTGTTCGCCAAATGTATCGAGCTTCTGAGAGCTAAGCAGAAAGTTCTTGTTGATGGAGCGGTAGAAACTGAGGAATGGCATAGCTAACCAGCTTACAGAATCTTCTGAGTTCTCATAACTTTTACTCGACAAAGCTGGTGAAACTGGATAGGCTACCTTGAGTTCCTTTTGCTGTTCTGGGAGATCTATTGGCTTTAACCCCTCTGAGATTGGAGGGAAAGTTGAAGAGCTCGACATGGAGGAAGGAGGAAGCAAGATCCTATTATCTGCTGGAATTTCCTCTGATGTTTGACGTTCGCCTATCCATGCTGCATCAAGTGTGGCTGAAAGATTTTTCATCGCTAAATGGCCATCAGACTGTGTCCTGCGAACGTCGAGTTTGTTTTCCATAGGATCAGAAGTATCAGGTACGGTCTTGCTGGGAGAAAATTCTCCCCCATCTTCCTTCGGAACCTCATTTAACGAGCCAGTGTCACCAGTAGAACCACTATCAGGACTCGGATCAACCTCTGAGCCAGCAAGAAGAGAGTTTGTCCCAGCATTAATCTCAGGGAGCGTCTGGCTCTTAGCCAAGGGTGGTTTCTCATTTTCTTCTCGCTTTGTGTCATCACTACTCTCAAGCTTCTGAAATTTTGATGCATTAATCAAGCGGTGATCCCACATATAAGACTGAAATATCAGCTGTCTGCGAAGCCGGTATAATTCAAGAATGTCCACAAGAGGTTGGCCTTCCTTCACTTCCCTGTGCAACATCTTTTGCATATTCTCCTGGAAGAAACGTAAGAACAGTTACAAAACAGAGCTGTTCTCTTAAAATAATTACTGTTCGTACATTGGTTTTAAGAGAGAACCAATTTATATTGCACCGCTGAGTTGTCGATACATAACATAATTTTTTTACCTCAAATTCTGTTTTCTCTATTTGCAGCAGTTCTTCGAGTTCACCAATTCCACGCCTAAAACCTTTCGCTGCAATTTTACTAATAGAATTTAATACTTCAGAAAACAGAAGCTCTGCTCTCTCTGCCACCTGCTTGATGAAAAAGAAAGAGAATCAGTCAAAAATGTGAGATTATAAAACTGCATCCAAGAAAATCACAGATATTTTTAACCTTATCTATCTCTCTCTGTATCCAGTCCTGATTATCATAGTTGAAACTAAGAACTGATGGTGGGAGGTAGACCGAATGAACATCTATAGTAGCGTATCGGAAGCAAGCAACCATGTTCCCAAATCTACATGGACACAACTTGTTAGAGCAAAGGAAAGAACGGCCACAACATGCTACTCTACTGGCAGCAAGAAAAAAAAGTACCCATAGAAGCGAAGACAGTCTCTATGGAGAGAATGGCCACAACATGCTACTCTACTGGCAGCTGCGTGATTTGAGAAACTGAGCTCCAGAAACTTCCCAAACGATAATCCCCATGCAGCATCAGACATCACCACTCGTAGAGTCGCTGGAGGAAAGCCATTAGGTCGGGGGCATCTCAGACATCTATGCCACATCCAGATCTTCCCTTCCTTTTCACCAGGTAAGAGATAATCTTGGAGCTTTTTGACAGATATTGTAAGGCTGCCTTGTCGATGAGTGTAACAGTGAACGTGAGCTTCTGATGGCATCTCACATGAACGACACCTGTAACCCTGCAATTTTGAGCATATATTTGGGTTACCAAATTACTCTATAAGCTGTAATAGATAAGTCACGTACATATATAAAGGAGAGGAAAACTTACCTGATCGAACAAATGATCTCTCAAGAACCGTCCCAAGGGTTTATCAAAACTACCATAGTATTTTATCCTGAAGAGATGAGACCTCTCACACACAGTTCCTTTCCACACTGATCGGGACGATAGAGAAACCAAAATACTCTGGTGATCAGAGGGTGACGGAGGAAATTCCTCTTTTTGAGATTGTGGTTCCTGTGAATCCTCACTGTTTTGTTGTTGGATGGTTGTAAGGTCTGAACCATTGTCCTGGTGTTCTACTATAACGCTCGTACTACTTTGAGAAGTC
The DNA here is from genome assembly GCA_019706035.1 of Raphanus raphanistrum subsp. raphanistrum. Lineage (NCBI taxonomy): Eukaryota > Viridiplantae > Streptophyta > Magnoliopsida > Brassicales > Brassicaceae > Raphanus > Raphanus raphanistrum. The sequence continues at coordinate 42,166,144 of CM033980.1, forward strand.
TTTCGCACAAAGCCTTGCTCAGATGAATGCAGGGAGTTGTCCATTATGTCTGGTGCCTCAATAGATGGGTTGCTTTTGTCTGCTGGTGTATCTGCGATTGCATCTCTTTCAGACAAATTTGAGTTTCTTCCTTCAATCACAGAGTCAGGCAAAGTCAATGAAACATTACAGCGTGAAAAGATGAAACCCGGATTTGTTTCTCTAGCCTGCCAGCCTGAATCATTGGATATCAAAGGATTTATGTCCTTCTGGATGGATAGATTGGCAGAGGTCGAAAGCAACTCTGATGCTGGAACACTGTTTGCTCGTTGTGGTTCGAAACCAGATATCCTTGTTGGAGATTTATCATGTGTGGAGACCGTGAAACCTGGCACAGTAGATATCGAACGTTCAATGCTTGTAGATTTATCTGGAAGAGCTACTGTAATTGGGGAGTTCAAGGGGAGTTCTGGTGAGGCTCCTTCGTCAGCAAGAAACGATGTCTCGAGTGCCAAATGATAAGCTGCAAACACTCCATATCGGACCACATGCTTCACCTTTTTCAACTCTTCTTCATTAGCACCCCTAAGCAAAATCTGAAGAAGCAATGACACAAAAAGCAAGGAGTAAATGTTATGAAGCAAAATCATATACAAGAACTCGGCTCTGCATTTTTTCTAATTCTAATGGCTGGGAGTTCTTACTGTAAAGCCTAATGGCCTTGGACAACCCTCAAAATACATCAACGTCTTCACTGCTTTCTTTCCATCTTGGCCATGTTCTTCGAGAAACCTATTCACCCGAAAATTCTCACAGTAACCCAGCTTTTGCGACGAGAGGTGATCTACTGAAGGAATGATCTGAGCACCAGTGCAGCGAGCAATGCGGTCTAAAAGTGGCCTCTTAATGTTTAGAACAAGAGATATGTCTTTGGCTAGAAGATACTCTTGCGCAAATCGAGAAACTGATTTTTCGACTAGTAGAATATTTGGACGTTCAGCGTGAATCTTTGCAACAGCCATCTTTAGATGCTCCTTTTCCTGAAAACAAAAAATAAGTCCAAGAATTAAAAGAGTTTAGGCATAAATAAGCAAACTCCATATCTAACCACCAACGAGAAGAAAACAAATTATGGAGGCACTCAAACTTCACCTGTTGCAGCAAAGTATCAAAACTCGAGAACTGATTTGAGACCCTTTGATACTCAAGCGCACCACCAAGAATCAATAGTCGAGCTTTCTCAATCTTCGCTTTCATTCTCCTATGAGCCACATTCTTCTTGCAAACAACTCCCTTAACAACCATGCTGTAATGTAATACACGGATTACCAAAAAATGAAACTTCACAAGAATACAGATTACATCATAGAAAATACACAGCGCATAAAATTGGGATAAAGTTTTGTTTCTTCTATTACCTATCATGTCGGAACCCGGAAGCTAAGCACTTCACTTTGACATAGCCACCAGGATCCATCCCTCCACTTTTGCTCATATCAGGCTTCAGTAAATTAGCCGCCTCCCAAGAAAGAGAGGTGATAATCTCTAACCAACCCTCTTTGCCCTCTTCATCGCTCACAGGGAGGTTGTCGACTTGCAACAGTTGTGCAAGCAAAGCTCTAAAGTGCCCATCAACCACATTCTTCATATTCTTCTTGTGCTCTTCACTTGTTCGATCCTCGCTACGGTACTCTCCGCTTCCAAAGCTAGTGGAAGGTCGTAAGTATCCCCACGCACCTGAGGCATCTCCCTCATTATCATCCTCGTCAAACAAAGGACTTTCTCTCTCATCTTCTTCCTTTTCTGGATCAGGTGGAACCCACAAAAGTCCATTGTTCTCGAAATCCACCGGCTCTGCCATTTGATCATCCGACATACCTGGCGGAGAAGGTGCTTCACATTCGTCACGGCCATCATTCTCATCTTTTTTCTGGAACTGTTCTGATCCTTCCGCAATTAGAGATTCAAGACACTGATGAATGAGTGGAGAGCCGCTTACACTCTTCTGGTCAGAGGTGTCGAAACTCAGATGCTTACTGGGGCCATCACATATGCTCATCTCCTCGTATTCCAGTGGGCCATAGTATTTATTAGCTTGGGGAGAATGACTCGTCTCAGTATCAGTCTGGTATGCACAATACTCATCATACTCATCATCACTCCTGATGCATAAAGGAAAGAAAATGTAAAGTTACCCAAACACGAATGCGAATCTAAAGTTGCTGCTACATACTTCACATGGTAATTGCATAAAGCGTGGTCAAAGGCCACATGCCCTACCCTAGAGGTTGTCTGCCGAGTCAAATAAGCTTCACATGTAGCTATGAGATCAAAGAGAACTCAGAGAAAGAGAATACCTATTTAAAGCAAAGCGAGATGAATCTTCCACATCTGTGGCCATGAAACTGTTACTCCCTGAAGTTTCTTTGCCTTGCCTTGCTGTGCCAGTCTCCTTAGAAGGTACTCCGTGCAAACTGACATCAGAACCACGTTTAACCCTTTGATAAGGACCAACCAATCCCGGCATCGAGCCAAGAGTACTACTATTGGCAGTCGTACCAGTCTTTGAGCTAAGAAGACTCGTCTCAGAAGATGAAGCACTAATATCAGGAATATTCGAAAGATGCGCTCCACCATCACCTAGCTCCCATTGCCTGAAACAATAGTTACAAACACGGATCCTCTCCCACTCTTCACTTGGAGCTCTCAAGTCGCTGGAAGCCAAAGGTACCGAGTTCGCTGTACATTTGCCACAGAAAACTCTGCCACAGAGACGGCAATGGTGCCTGCGATTGATAAGAGTAAACTGACAATCACACTCGTAACATACACGACAGCTCTGATCAGGCATCCAGAAATCCCTGGAGACAGTAGGTGGCTCGGATCGCCAGGGGAGCCATGATTTCAGCAGACTCACAATCTCACAGAGTGTCCTGTTACAATCTCCTTTATCCATCTAAAAACTCCCCAACCTTCATGCTATGAAGACGGTCATGGAACTCTAGAATCAGATTCAAACCCTAATTTCCAAGTCCCTGAGTTACTCTCCACAATCAGATGACTCGTATCCACCATATAATCAGATGGCTTTGTAAAAGATTCATCTTTGAGCAAACTCATATAGATACTGATTGTCTCTCATCATTCAAAGCAGGAAAGGTTCAACCTTTATCTTAACCTCTCACTGAACAACAAAACATAACAATAAAAAAACAAACATCATGAATGTGAATAAAGAGTGTATCCACAAACTATCACACGAAATCAATCAGAACAACAACAAAAAATTAAAACTTTGGGGGCGAGGCGATCAGGGAATCCCTTTGTTGGGTATCTCACGAACAAAAGCAAAGATCTTTCTAGGTGATATGTAATAGTAATCGAGCGTAACCTAATCACTAGGGTTCAGAATATTTCGAAAATACGCACATCGAAAATCGAAATCCCGTGGAACCAATCGAGGTTTGTAACCCAAAGCCCTAATTTTGAATCGATCGTATCGAAATACCGTTTCGAATCACCGGAAGAGATCGTCGTCTTGTACACTCGAGTTTTGAGGGATTTTCCCTCCTTTGAATTTCACGTTTTTTTTTTGAATTTTTATTTTTTTAATCCGAAAATTTGGAGCTTATTGACTGATATTCAATGTTTTTTTCTGTGGTAGGGAAAGCGATCAATGTAACCCGCGTCCCACAGTTTCACCATACACCTTCACGTACCTGATCTGAGCAATATTAAACCAGGATCTGACCAATAACATTTGTTTTCTTTTTGTTTTCATAATGTACATTGTACATACTAGCAAAACTAATTGGGAAAACCTTAATCTTTAGAAAACAAAAATCTGTAACAGGAAGAAATTTTTAATTAGATAATGAGACATCCTTTCTACATTGACTTCACCTTAATCCAAATTTAATAGTTTGCTATATATATCAACAAAACAACATGAACGTAGTTTGGGAGACATAATAAAATGGTAACAAATCTGATTTTATTTTACAGATATGAAATTATTTTTATGGTTACAAACTTTTTGAAAAAATAAATTCATGAAATGTTGAGACTGCTTTGGTCCCTTGGGACTCACAAAATGGGATTTAACCATGTGATCAGTTCCACAACTGAAATCGATAGTATTAATTTGTATAGATATAGGGCTAGTCTGAAAGAACAAAAAAAGAAGATATAGCTAGTCCGCATGTCTTTGTCAAATTGTGTATTACACGAACGTGATAATATTTTTTGTAGTTAAATGGCTTAATACAGTATTTTGGTTAAAGTATAGTAGTAAGTTAAACACAAAATGTGACTTTGAGTTACCTTGGTCGGTTGGATATCTAGTATTTCCATCTGATCATAATTTTACTCCGGCTTGTTTTTTTCTTTTTTTGACAAAAAGTTTGCTATTAACTAGAAAAGTTACAAGAGAATGGCTTAGTCATAGAGTTCAGAATAAGAAATCAAATCACATTTTAAAGCAAAGTATCACATTGACTTAAAAGCATAACATAAAAAGAAACACATAAGAAGATGAAGAACTCGTCGTACCCCCTCTGATTGTGCATCACTCCATGTCTTTTAGCTTCTGAGATGGCTTTAAGTAATGACCTCCACGAGCTCTTTGCGCCATATCAAAACTATTAGAGCTTGTAGCCACAACATTGTAACCATGTTCATCAAGACCCACTTGAGAACTATCAACAAGAGGGTCTGATAATGAGGATCTAGTTGAGGGGAGTGGAGAGTTAAAAAAACAAATTGTGGGCTGGTGTGGACTGATGGGAGCAGAGACAGAGAGTGGGAGGTCACATCATCTGATGGCAATTCCTCTTCCAACATGGCTAAGTTAGCAAATCTGTTTGATCCTTTTGCTTCACCTAACTGCAAGCAATTATCTCCGAGACCACCAACACTAGATTCACATTTCAATTCTACTACAGGGGAAGGTAGTGATGTACCTATAGTAGCAGAGTCCAAAAGAGCAAAAGGAGTAGGTGAAACAGAAGTTGAGGTAGTGATGTTTCTGTTGGAACCAGAATCGGTGTTCATCTGATGTTCTCCGGCTTGTTCAACGTCAACGATGAAGCTCGACGGTGCACACTCATACAAAAGCCTTAAGTTTCCGTTTTTGCTTTGGCGCCACGAGCGTACACGTAAATCTCATGGTACAACAATGTCCTCTGAAATCTCTAGCCAACGTACCTTGCCGAGTACGTAAGGCTTTCCTTTTAGACGAGGGTCCTTGAGATCATCAATGTACTTCTTCAGATTCTCGTCCCACATCTGGTAGTTTCCTTCGTCGAAGAAGTAATATATATATATAGTAATCTGTACAAGAATCAAACCGTAATCAGCTGAGAAACTATAAAACCCTTACCGGAACTCGGGGTCATCGAAGAAACATGCCCTCAGAACAAGAGTGTCCTAAAACAATTTCTTGAGTTTATATATTGGCGATAGACGCTAGACACCTTGTCAGATAACAGACACCATGCTTCAGCTTAAGCGCCAGCTTGTTCTTATCAGGATGAAGCAAAAGAACTAACTTCTAGACACCTTAATCATCAGCTTCTTCTTTTCTATTAATCTGGCCTAGTTGCACACCTATTGATCATCATCAAAACTTGTTTGAAACAACCAAGTTTCTCTTGCCGATATCAATTGCTCTTGTCTCTTCATCAGAATTTGATAATGATGGAGAACAGAACAGAATAGAACAGAACAGACTCTGTTATTCCTACACTGATTTGTCTAACATGTGCTCCATGAACTTCTATGTTATTGAGAAATTTTCTTAACTGATCAATATTTGCAAACACAGACATAGTACTAATCTGGCATACTCTTTCTATTCATATAGTTTAAACCGACTCTTAAGCAAGGATTACATACTCGTTCAGAACAGAACAGAACAGAACATACTCTGTTATTGCTACATTGATCTGACTAATATGTGAAATATTCTAACCTCAACAACATTTACATAGACATAATACTAAGCATAATCATATAGTTCAAACCCACTCTCTAACGGGGATATTACCTTTGAATCAAACTAGTTACAGACAGGGCCGGCCCTGAGCAATGCGTAATGAAACATTTGCAACAGGCCTCCGAAAATTTTGAAGAAAATTACATAGACATAAGCCTCCAAAATTTTTTTTAGGCCCCCAAAATTTTTATTTACATAGACATTGTAATAGGCCTCCAAAATCTCAAGACCGGCACTGGTTACAGAGAGCCGTTGTAAGGAACGCAAGAGTCCTTTAACCATCCCATTTTGTTGATAAAGATGTCAATCGTAAACCTCTGGGCATCCTCCTCCGTCATCACCGGCTTGTACCCGACCCAAGTCACTCTGTTCCTCACGTCCGAACCGGGGCCATAGTTCCGGAATTCACCAAAGCTCACCATCTTTTAGCACGTGCAAGTGGAGCGGTCGAATAGGGTCCAAAATTTTACAGGGTTCATAATTGTTTTTGTTTTAGTAATAGTTATAAATTTAAAATCATATTTTTATCACAATCAGAATAATTATATTTTAATTTAGTTTTCATATTTATAACCAATAAATGTAAATTACAAATTTTTATTTTGTTTATATAACCAACTAAAATACAATAAATTAGGAAGTAATTAGTATTTATATCAGTTATATATTTTGGAAAGTAGGAAATAATTGTTGATGTGTGTTTGAATATTCAAAGGTAGTATAGAAAGTTAATATTCTAATTGATTATGCTTAGGAAACAATTATCAATAGATTATAAAGACGGAGAAAAAAATATTTTCTTCACTATTTTTTAAATTAAAAATAGCAAACACAAATAAAAGAAAACTAACCTACAACTTCCGTTGACAAGAAAAAAAAGAGTGACTTGTCCAATCAATAGTATATAGATTGCTATTCATATTTTGTTACTCTATTATATTTATAGATTATTATTTTTGATGTTGGATATAATAAACGTAAAAGAAACTGAAAAAGTTATAATGGTCAAATTTAATGATTTGATTGATGATTTTGCTTTAAGAAATACCAAATAATCAAGTTCAATGATTTGATCAATGATTTGACATTAAAACTAGAAAATGATGTTATTTAGATATAAAATAATTAAATTGATGTATTTATTATATATTATAATGATATTTTAAAAAAAATTATTTCAGATTCCTATTTCTTTTTTGAACAGGGCCGGTATAAAGTTTGAGACGGCCCTGCTTCCATGCAACCCACCCTTTAGGGTCTATCAAGTCCCCAAGCTCGGTTTCCATAACCACCACTGTGGCGTGGCTCTTCCAAGGACGACCTAAGTAGGCAACAGCCGTGAACTCTTCGTCTTCGAACCGCAAGATCTTGCTCCTTATGATGGAGAAGCCAGATTTCTCCTGGTTATCCGCCCCCTGAGCTGTAACCGTCACAACCTGTTGCATGAGAGGTCTTCTTGCACGGATGGAGCACATCTCAAACACTGCCGCGGTGTTCCCGAAGATAAAATCCACCATCCCTACTATGTCACATTCTCTGTAAAGCTTTTCCCATGCGTGGGCGTTGAGAGTATCCTGGTAGCCGTGAAAAGCACATAAAAACAAGGCTGATTGGTTGGATTTGGAGTGGAACGCAACGGCTTGGAACTTCTCTGGTCCAGCGGTGTTGACAAACTTGATATCACGAGCTATGAAGCTGTCGGCAAGAACAGCTTCACCAAACACACAAACAACAAAAGGTTAGAATAATATTGAATGTTTAAAACGGGAAAGAAGAAGAAGAAGAAGAACTTATAGAATGTCGCTGTGGCTTCTGTCGTGGATTTGGGAAACTCCAGCCTGCTTCGATTGCTGGAGATCACTGTCTTTTCCATTCCTTCTCCATAGATCACCACGTTGTCTTTTCTCTTCGGTAATAGCACATTCTCGTAGTAGACACCCTCTTTAACGAATATGTTGAATCTGATTTTGTTGTTGTTTGGGACTGAAGCCACAGCTTCTGAGACTGTCTTGAAGTCTCCACTTCCATCTCCTGGAACAGTTACGTTGGGCTCCCAATCTCTGTTTTCTTCATTGCCACACAAGCTTAGATAAAAGCCTTGCGTAACAAGTAATGTGAGAAGTATGAAAATTACAAAGAATCTGGACATGGTTTGTGTTTTCTCTCTATCTCTATCTCTATCTCTATCTCTATCTCTCTCGCTCTCTATATCTCGGATATGATTACTATACTGTTGCATTATAATGCATCTTGGCTAATATCACCAAAATTGGTCTGAATTGGTCTATAGTTTTGGTATTCGCCGAAGTTCACTGTTGGAGGGGAAGATCTGCTGAGCTGTTCCATGCAATCCACTCTTTGGGATCAATCAAGCTTCCAAGTTCAGTTTTATAGTGACCATTGTGGTATAGCTCTTTCCAATCTAAATTCGCAACAATCATAGAGATTTACAAACAACTAAAATAATACACATAATATATTTATAATGAGCAAAAAAATAATTAAAATAAGCAAAAAAATAGTAAAAATAAAGAAAAAAACATGCAAAATAGAGGGAAATGATATATATATATATATATGTGTGTGTGTATGTGTATGTAATAACTCATAACATTTATATTTATTAATCTAATTGGGTATAAGTTAGAAGCCCAAGGCTCAATCAATTTTATAGAAGGGTGAGCAGTCTCTGATCGTACACTATATTGTTACTTAAAATATGGTAGCGAATATCATCAATAATTGTATCTGCATAAAGTTATAATTCATCTCCCAACTTTTGTTTTGGTTGTATTATGCAAAATAGCACATATTCTAACCTATATCATATAATACATAATTACAACCACACACTAACTACTCTTTCATATAATCTTGTGATTCCATTGCTAAATATACTAGAAATGTTAATATGTCATTATCATAGATCTACTCAAAAACAATAACTGTTATACTATTATTATTATTATTATTATTATTATTATTTGCAATTCAAATGTCACTAGCAAAAAATCATACAAAGTATTTTATATTTTAAACATTTTTACTAATATATTGTTTTTGTCCATACAATTTATTTATTATGTATCTATCAAACTAATCACAACATTGATATAAGTAGGCTAAGACTCTGAAACAGTTTAGCTTTCATATCATCCCCCACAATTAATTAAGGTGTTGTATATAAGATTTCAGATTTCTTAGCTAGATAGCCTAGATTTAGTATATTCTTATTGACCTGGAATATAATGTTGGTATAACTATATATTCACTATAATTTACGAAAAACTTTCTTAACCTAAACCTAATCGATCTATAAAGAGACTTATAACGATTGATTGCACTGAAAAAATACAACTGATAATATATACATTTTATTCTTAGGTGAGTCTTCCTTTTTTTAGGTGAGTCTTTCACTATCTACATACACGAGATGTGGAGCCCTTCGATATAAGAAAAGAGTCAAGGACTAAGCATATTGCTAGTCACAAGAGTATATAGGTATGAAGTATCACGAGTGTCAAGGATAACACTACAATAACACGTAACTAATGAGAAAAATTATCATTGTGGGGGAGAGGGGGGGGGGGGATCAGAGAAACATTTGTGATGTGTTGTTTTCACGAATAGCAAAGATCTTTCCACATATGAAATCAAAATCGATAAAATGTACATCAGAATCCTTCGATAACACGATCAAGGATATCAAAAGTTATATTTTATCAAAAATTTAAATCGAGCTATTGACTGATATTCATGTTTGTTTTTAGTGATATTGCCACATCAATAATCCTGAGAGGTATTCAAGTGCCAGATCAATACATAAATTGGCTGGAAACTTGTAATAGTTAAAATCTTGCTAATAAATAGTGTCCTCAATTATATGGTTTCTTCTTTCTCGATTTTTGTTTGTACAGTGTCAGTCATCAGTAGAAACTCTAACAGAGTTCACATTTTCCTTCTTTTTTTTCATCAGAATGTTGAAGCAGCAAACTTTATGTTGGTGATATGGTGTCAAAAGGAAAATGTGACTCTTTTCTTTTTTTTTTTCTGCTTCAACGTTCTGATGAAAATAAATGGATAATGCAACATTAGCCTAAAAGGACATGGGATTGATCAGATCAATAAGGATTTTGGAATTTATTGATACGATAATTGTTTTTTCTTGCCGTATATTGTGCCATGAGTTTGGCCATTTGGGCCGTCTGGATGTGTTTACAGGTCAATGGACTCAGGGCGTACACGCGCAACTCTTTTTGTATGCATCTGTTTAACTTAAACCAGGTCTATTTGTGACAACAGCGAAGAAGACGAGTGCATAAATACGGTTATTTTGAAAATTGATATGTACGATAATAAATTATTGTCTACTATTTTATAAACTTCTTTTCTTTTGAGAAATGCTATTTTTGATACTTTTTATAGTGGAACCTTTTTATATTTTGATTTTGATTTTTTAATATTATTTACATAATAACATAATTTATATACTGTTATAACTTTGTTTCCAACGTGACTTTAAGTCTATAGATAAAATACTATATATTTACCCTCCCAGATTTAATATAGAAGTTTACTTTTATTCATCAAGATTTTTTTTGTCAGCCTCAAGCATGCTAGCTAATCTTTTGTGTCTCATTCCAATCTCTTAAAATGACCCCGAAAAGTGCTCTTTTTATAATAATATAATTATGATTACTCACACATAGTTTAACTAAGATGATCACTAAGTGGCCTTTTGTGCACCAGTAGACAAGTGTATATATTTTTTTGATAAAAATAGACAAGAGTATATGCTTGAAAAATAAGATTAGGCTACCTAATGCGTCCATTAAAGTACTTAATACACTCGATCATATATTGGTTAAATTAACCTAACAAAAATTCTAAACAATCCCTCTCCTTTTTGTCAGTAATAGATATATGGACCTGGTGCTTATCCCAACACAAAAGGGCACAAAAGTGCCTCCAAAAGGTTTAATAAATTGGATCGTTTGTGTCATCTAAATTGGATTTGTGACGGATGATGTACACTTAGGGACAAAAGGTTACTTAATTCATAGTTTAAAAGACTTACGTCAGAAAGTGTCATAAAAGTTGTTAATGTAAACCATGAAACTCTTGGACTAACGCAATCTACATGAAAAAGTAAGACGAGGTTAAAGTGTCAATATTAGTGTTCGCGTACGAGTGCTACCATACCATACAAATTTCTAACCAGTTAATAACTTATTTCATGGTGTGACAAAAGCGTTTATGTTTCTATTTTCAAAATGTTTTTTTTTTGTTTTTTTTTTCAGTTGTCTGGCCAAAATAATATACTTCAACTTGCAGTTTAATTAGTATCATTTGGAAATTCGTCAGCCACGAGAAAAGTTCAGCATGCCAAAGTTATACTACTCAATTAAAGTGTATAAAATAATACGACAAAACGAAAAACCTAATTTTATAATTTACACGATTAAAGAAAGAAACTACAATATATAATTAAGACAGAAACAAAAGGGTAATGATGTCTGACGCTTATCCGCCTAAGACCTAAAACATGTGACAATGCACTCATCGTCGACTTCAGCTCCATTTTACTAATCTACGACCAGTTTTAAATTTATTTAACTGATTATTACATAATTGCAACAGTTATCTAAGCATTTGAAAAAAAAAATATTTTATGAGAAAGGGCATTTTTCATTGTTGCTCAGAAAATAAATATATTCACTTCCAAAAGAAAAAATAATTTATAGCTCTATCGTGACAATATATCTTATATACACACAGATCTTCTCTACTAAAGAGAAATGCTTTGTTACAAAAAAAAAGAAGAGAAATGCCATTTTTATCTACTATTAAAAACCACCTTAGGTTTATATAATCAATTATATCTATTTGATTATTTACATTAATTTATAAAAATATAATATTTCTACAAAATCTACCTAATTATAAAGATATTAATAATAAATATATTCTAAATGTAATTTTAAATTTAACTTTTAGTTATAACAAAAATTCTTTATTAAAAAAGAAATGTCATTTTTATCTACTATAAAAGTAACAATAGACCCATATAATCAATTACATCTATTTGATTATTTACATTAATTTATGAAATTATAATATTTCTACAAAATCTACATAATTATAAAGCTATTAATAATAAATAATTTTAAATATAATTTTGAATTTAACTCTTAGTGATAGCAAAATTTGTTGAGGAAAAATCTAACAAAATCTTACTAAAATTTTAAAATATTTTTTAATTAATGCAATGATTAATTTTGCAATTAATAATATAAAATATTATTTAATATATAATTTTTATTATAAAACAAAATAAGATTAATTATATGATATTTATAAATTTAATAATTATGTTTTATATATTATATTAAAATAAAATAATAAATTCATTAAATATGAAAATTATATTAACTTGGTAAACTAACATATTTAAAAATAATATTTTTGTTAAAGTAAATAAAAAATATCATTCACCATTTAAAGGTTTAAACATTATTCAACGTTTAAAAAGACTAAGATTCGTAAATTATGTAATATTTTTATACAAAAAAAAAATTGTTGACATATGTTAAACTTTTGTATATATATTATATGACAATATATCATTTGTTTACTTTTAAAATCACAAAATATATTAACTAGCTAGATTATATCCAAATATAATAATATCTAATTAACTTTTTGTTTACGTGTTATTTACGAAAATATACGGTAAATTATATTTTTAAACCCAACATGAAAATATAAATTATCTTCAATGGTTATTTTTTCTATAATATAACTAAACATTTTTTTAAAAAAATGTATAGTATGCAAATTGATTTGTTTAAATAAATTGAAAGAGATTCTCTATTTGGTTATTTCGTATTATAAATTTATTATATTGAATTCAAAAATATATTAGTATTTAGTAACAATTAATAAAAAGATAAAATAAATAAAGCAAATGTTTGTATATGAATAATATAAAATAAAAAAATCTAACTGAAAATATTATAGAGTTACATAATATATAGCACTAAAATCATTTATTTAAAACATTTGTAATAGTATTAAATTATATATTATAAAATAAAAGGTTACCCAAATGTAGTATGTACACCTAAAAATGATTCAGTTGGTGTACTATATTCAGCATTGACTAATTTTTATATGTGGTCGCTGGTATTGTGTGAATATATTTGTACACCAAAAAGTATTTATATTTAAATATCTAGAAGTAGAACGAAATTGATTTGATGTGTTATTATTGCCATTTTATGTTATTATTGATAGTTGTTTTTATTCTAAAAGGATTTCACAATTTTCTACACGCATATATACATTACTGTTGACTAATTATTACAATATTATCTATGTAGTTAGTCATCATCTATGTGTGTGTATGTATGCGTGTGTGGTGACATGCGCACACGAGGAAATACAATTCAAAATCGATAACTTCTTAAGCTACCTAGAACCCCATATATATCACTCTGGTTAAATTATAAATGTAATATTTGCTTATACTCCAACGATTGTTGTTAGGATTTCACATTAAGCATGTGGAGGAAGACCTCGTTATCTATATATATATATATATATATATAGCTGTTCACATTTCAATATAAATACAACTCGAGATAACATGTATAATTTAAAATATACAAATATTAAGATTCAAAGATATAATGGGACCATCTTTCTTCTAAAACACGTGGAGACTTAATGTGATAAGAACTTAATTACTTTGAACATTGAATAATTAATAGAAACGAGTAGACAATCATTAAGTTGACTTAAACTAATCACAAACGCATAAGGTTAATAACTTCCGCATCGGTTCTACTATATATATAACCCCAAGTTTCAGCCCATGTCGACCAAATCAAATCATAAAAAAAAAAAAAAAAAATTGTCTTGATATATCGATATATATTATATGCAAATATTCCGACGACCTTGCGAGACAAAAGCTTGGCAGAACCGAATCTGTCCAGCGGAAACTATGGTGAAGATTCATCCCGACCGAACAACCCTCGCCACCGGAGAAGAAACAAGTTCGCCGTACCTGACGACGGATAAAGAGAGTTTCACGATTTGGATGAAGTCGTTGGTGTTCAATACAAACGGCTGCACCGTCTTCGATTCAAAAGGAAATATAATTTATCGTGTCGATAATTATAACTCTAAGAGCTGCCGTGAAGTTTACCTGATGGATTTACACGGTCATGTCTTGTTGACCTTGCGTAGACAGGTAGAGACACGTCCCAAAGTTATCTTTCATGCAAGTTCCTAACGTTTTTATTCGCTATGAAACTAATTAAGTTTTTTTCGTATGTTTATAGAAGTTTGGATTATTCAAGACATGGGAAGGATACAGAACACCATCGGGGACAGCTGAATCAACAACAAACTTCGAATATTTTAGAGTGAAAAACAATATGTTTAAAATTCCGAGTAAAGATTCATCTTCTTCGTATAGAGTGATAAAGGGAACGTGTAAGAACGATGAACAATATTGTTATAAGATGGTAAGTCGGGGATCAAGTTTAGGAATCGAGGAGAGCTGTGGAAGACTTGTGGCAGAAGTGAAGAGGAAACAATCGAGGAATGGTTTGGAGTTAGGAGATGATGTTTTGACGATGATGGTTGAGTCACAAGTTGATCACTCTTTCATCATCGGACTTGTTTTAACTCATAGTCTTATCAACTGTAAACTGTAATAAAAGGTGAAAAAAATTACTAACTGATGGTTTTTTGGATTGGAATTATCATTAGTTTTTAACTTTCACAAAATTTTGTCGTTTGTTGCCAATGAAAATACAACTGATCAATGTATGATACTTGTAAGATATAAAAGTTTCAGTCAAATGAGTGTAAGCTCTCTTTTATTCCTTTAAATAGTTTTAAGAGTAGAAAGATGGAGCCAAATATATTAATTCAAGATGGATGGATAATGGATTTCAAATTTTAAATGTTAAGGGTGATTGGCGAATAATTTTTAACGTGGCTGCTGAGAAATTTCCATTTATTAATATAAAGCGGATTGACGTATGATTAATTAAGTAGCAGAACTACCAGCACCAATTATTAAACTTTATTTTGCAATAAGGGCTCCCATATTATAATACCTTTGTCGGTGAGATTTGATTTGATTCCCAGAATAAGATTTGTATCTATGTTACATCGAATATGCGAAAATGGAATCGTAAGGCAAAATTTTTAAAAGTATTAGGAACCAGGTATTATTAGAACTGTATAGCCATATACATATATATATATATATATATATATATAAGAAACTTTATCAAATTTATGACTAAAAATTATATGATTCAAAGTAAAAAATAAAGCACTTATTTATTTATAATAATTTAAAATGATTTCATATTCTAACTGTGAAAGTACATATACATTAAGTTTATAAGAAATTATTATATCAATTATTTTAAATATTTAATAAATAATTGAAAATATATATGTTATATATCTAATAAAAAATCTCAATGCATAGATAATTTATAGTATTAATTTTAATATTTTAATATTTCTTTTTTTTCATTACTATTAAATTTTAGTTTTATATTAAAACGTGATTTTTTTTATTGATTTATGATGTGATTCTAAAACGAAGTCATAAGTTTCAAACGTATTTTTAAATAAATAGGATATTTTAAAAGTGTTTTGAAAATGAGATTTCATGTTTCAAAATATTCTGACCCTGGTTCCGAAGCGAAAAGTGGAAGTTGCAACCTATTTTGTATTTTAAAATGTCGTATGTACATGGCTGATACTATTATTTGATACACTAGCATTATTAAGAAACTATAAGCTAAGTAGGAAAACCGCTTGTTGTAAGGCCATGAAACTGTGAGCTAAGTACGAAAGCCGCTTGTTGAAAGGCAATGAAACATGGACGGATGACACGATGATGACGGATCGATCTGAAGCCATTAGTGTCTAAAGTATGAATCTTTTGTGTGTACAGTCTCAGTGATTCATCTTGGAGTTGTTCAGACACCAATTACTTCTGCTTATTGCCGAGCTCCTAGCTTAGGCGGGAAGAGGAAGATTTTGCCACTATATGACGGTTGAATATGAGAAATATGATTATGACTAATTAATTATCGAATGTAATAGCGGCTTTGATATATCTAGCTAGTGTTCCAACTTCCAACAAATTGAATGCAACATGACCTGATGGATAAGGTGCTCGACTTCTAATCAAGCTATTCCGAGTGTGATATGTTTATGAGTATATATACTTCATTTGTGACGTGGGCTTCTAACGAGGCATGTAAAGCTTAAAGGTCCAAGCCCATTCACTTTCGCCTTCACTTTTACTTCATGACATTTGTTTTTACTTTTAGGTGAGTTGGTGGACATTACCCACTTCATCATTCGTTTGATCACTCAGGTTGCTGCGTTCACAATTTGTCTGTAGCATAAAATGAATAAAAATCAATATAATTCCTTCTTTTTTAGTTTGTCTTTTAGCTCGATTTTACGTGTGTGTACTTCCACGTGTGTTGGTGTGTAGTTTACTGCTAGTAGTGGCAGACACCAAGATTTCATGTTAAATAAAGATTTGAGATTGATATTCGACTGGGAGCTTTCTAGATTCTTTGACGACCATCTAAAATAAATGCGGATCACCTACCAGCCAAAAAAAGATCAAAATAGTTTCATTGCTTTTTCTAGAACAGATAGATTAAAAATGTCATTAATATTCTTTAAAATAATAATTTGTTTTTAGTGCGTATAGTTTATTTAATAATGAAATAAAAAGTTGCAGGATATGGGTGCTTTCAGAAGTTACATCATCTACTGTTTCTTGAGATCAGGTATTTTAGGGGCTTTGTCTCAATTGAACCAAAAGAAAATGGTCCTACCTCCATTTGCATTCTTAACTTTATCTTATCTCTTGATTTAACTTTATCTTTGTACGTATTGATTACGCTAGTTAATACTGTCCATATCTTCGACAGTTCAACCTATCCCTAATATCATTTTGAGAAAACATAATTGATGAAAGGAAGTAATTTGCTGTTCGGAGATGATAAGAGGCACCATTAACAAACTATAGACAACAGTCGAGATATGCTAAAATTTTACAGTAAGTTTAACTATATATGAACATGTGAGTCAAGTGTGTGGTACAAGGAGGGACCCGGACAACGCAGACTTTGTCAACTTGTTCATCAACTTGTCTTTCTTTATATCTCTTTTCGAGTCTCAATGAACTTGCTGTCACACAGATCTCAAAATTTTCCCAATGTTGCTACCATATCATTCCATGATTATCTCAACTAGCCATCACGGGATGGGGTTCATTTATTTTGATTCGTCAAAATAGTATGAAAGTCCAACTAACCTCGTCGACTCTATACAGAAATATTATTTCCTTGAGATTGTCAATCATGTGAGAATATGTATACTATTTCAACTACAGGCTGGCATGACCCATATTAGAAGAAGTATACGTCTATGTATACGTAACGTAACGTCTATATACCTCATACGTGGAAGATGTCATGTACTCATGTTGCTAGCTAATGGTGTATTACTTACCTTTTTCCTCAACTTTTTAATTTTCATAGTAATATTTTTTGGAGCAAAATGATGAAGAGAATTTGTTAGTGGAATTAACTAATGATGTAGATAAAGCGAATGCAACAAGTAAAATCCAAGGAATGATAAGTGATCTTAAGGTGGGTAATATACTAACACTATGTTTAATCTTTTTTTTCCTAATAATAATTGTTCATATGCTCAAACTGGTTAGGTTTACTGTTTACACAGACAAGATTTGAAAGTGAATCTAGACTCCTCCGTGTGTTTAGTGTACAGAGTCAAACGCAACACAAAAGAGCTTCTGCATGGAAGTTACAGCGATTTCAAAACTAACTAAATCAAAGAAAAAGTTGACGATTATAATTTTACCTCAAAGAAAAAGCTGACGATTATATAAAACTCAACTTGGACTCGTTGTTCATGGGAGACGAAGTTCCAAAACCATTCAAAACGTGGACACAAGATGGCCTGATATAACCAACTATGAGAATGTTCTGTTAAAGACTTCGTTTTTCTGTTCAATAAATTATTGTTTTCTTTCTTTGGTCATTGCCCGCGTATATTTTATCTCTAGGTATTTCCTAATAATATTACTATTGAATCGAAATATGCATGCATCTAACACAGTGTTAATAACACTTTTCAATTTTCATGGCCTCCTTTATTTACCATTGTTACACGGTTACACCTTGACGTCTCTTTGACACCCTTCTTCAAGGTTCTAGGACATGTTTTTCCATTTTACTCTAACCTTCTAATTACCGTACTATTATTTGCGTCATTGTTCTTATTTTCTTAGCACAGTCGATGTTGTTATCATGCGGACGTAGATACGAACAAAAAGATGATACAAGAGATAGTGTTAACAATGATCTAAATCAAACAATCAAAAGAGATAAACTTTAGAACAAGTAGTAATTTATTTTTAAAGCAAAAACTCAAAATTTATTATAAACGAAATCTCAATATATATATATATATATATATATACTAAACTGATTTCTTACTTTAACTAGAATATTTATCCAATTTCGTATGATGTATTTTTTCTTTTACTTTTCGCAAGTATCATGAAAGTCGTATACAACTTGTCATCACATCAAACTGAAAAGTATAATGGTTCATTAGAAAATTATAACTCTTAGGAAAAAAATGCTCTTAGACCAGCTCCATCGGTGAGCTTTAAAGGAGTCCTTATCTTTTAAGAAAAATGGAAAATAATTAATATTGATGAGAGAGAATAGAAAAAATCCTTACCGTAGATGTTTAAGAGCACCCCCATCAATGAACCCCTCTTGGGGTTCATCCTTTTAGTTTTTTATTATTAAACTTTTTCCATTTTTCTTTTGATTTTCTTTTAAAAAAAAAAAAAAAAAAAAAAAAGAGATAGACCAATCGCGGGCCACCACGACACGTGGGGCCCGCGCTACAGTGACGAACTTCATGAGAGAGGGATTCATCCCAAAGAACTTTAGGAGAGAGGGGTTCATCACTATTCATATATTTTATTATTTTTTTTTTTTGGGAAGGGTGTGAACCCCACCCATGAACCCCTAATGGGCATGCTCTAAGAAGTTGGTTCTTAAGATGAAGGGACAGATGTCATTACACTACTGTCTCAATTGGTTTTACAAAATTAATGCAGAATTAAATCATTATAATAACATTATTTTTTTTTGTTTTAGGAACTTCTATGGGTTACACACGATGGAGCTGCTCTTAAGCTTCAATGAGATGAAACATACCATATACTAACCTTTTGAATTAGCTCATTCACTCTAGACTCTTAGCTTTTGAATAACGACTTAATTATTATATTTGGTTTATTATTCGATATAACTATGCATATATTTATATTTTGCGAACCACTTTGGTATACTAGTTGAATATGTTTCAAAAATACAACTCCTATATTTCTCTGTGAAAACGATCTATAATTTTATTTAACTAATTGTACCATTCAAAAAATTTTTTTTGTTGACACAAAATATGAAGGAGTTAAAATTCAATCATATATATTACTTTCCTTCACATAGTGATGGGGTCAGATTTTTTATATTTTCTAGCAAAAAGTTATGGGCTCTAGAACAGATATTAAATTTTAAAATCTTTTGAATGGTACGATATAAAATTTACTTAATTAGTTTCATTGTCAATGTCATTTATGAATATCTTCCATATAATGATTAAACAATAGAATCAATCTGCACCAGCTATAGCTTTTTTTATTTATGAACTTATAATCAACATATTGTAAAATGATTATTAAAGATGGGGAATCACATTTTTAACTTAACCAATGTTTTTTCGACCAAAAAAAAAAACTTAACCAATGTTTTTTCGACCAAAAAAAAAAACTTAACCAATGTCTTTTACTCGCAATGGCATTATTATAGAAAACTCTCACAAGCAAGGGTACAACAGTAAGTAACCGAACTATATAACATACGACGCACCACTCGCTTATCTTTCTGGAGAGTAAACAAACCACAGCGAGAGAGAGGGAACCCCAAAGAAGCTAATATTTACAATTTCGCCGCAAAATTTGTATATCTGAACATTTAACACCCTCAAATTCGAGTTAAACAGCCATGTGCGGAGGAGCTATAATCTCCGATTTCATCCCTCCGCCGAGCTCCCGCCGCGTCACGAGCGAGTTTCTCTGGCCGGATCTGAAGAAGAACAACAAGGGGAAGAAAGCTTCGAAGAAGAAGCGATCCGATTTCTTCGATCTGGACGATGAATTCGAGGCTGATTTTCGAGGGTTTGAGGATGATGATGACTGCGAAGACGATTTCGATGTCCACGACGATGATGATGATGTTGTCTTCGATAAAGTGAAGCCCTTTGTCTTCACCGCGACCACCAAGCCCGTACCTTCCCCTCCCAACGCCACTGGTAAAATACTTTTGGGATTTAGATTCGAATCTCACTTTTATGTGAATGGGTTTTTGTGGGTGTTCATGAAAGTTCGTTCCTTTTGGCCGTTTTGATAGGAAAGATGAGAGCTTTTTTGATTGTTATTGCTTAACAGATATTGAGACTATGTCTAAGTCTAAGGGCGTGTTTGACTTTTATATGATTAATGAAATGATTTGGATCTTTTGTTTCTTTCTCAGAGAGTTTTTACTTAGTGTTTATTTGTTGTTTGGAAGTCTTTGGATGTTGTTGGCTTTGTTACTATGTTTGATTATCTACCAGCTTACTTGGGATCTTGGTGTTACTGATGCCCAGATCTCGTAGCTCCTGAAGAGATGCTGTTTTATGAATGATCATTTGATTGATTGATATTGTGTGTTTTGACTCTATTAGGTTCAGTTTCAGGGAGGAAAACCATAGAGTCTGATTAATTGTTGTTTGAAAGTCTTTGGATGTTAGTTGATATTATTGGGTTTTGTTACCATATTGATTATAGATGCAGTTTTGACTGATTGATATTGTGTGTTTTGACTCCATTAGGTTCGATTTCTGGCAAGAAAACCATAGAGTCCGGTGGTCAAGCTGAGAAGTATGCTAAGAGGAAGAGAAAGAACCAGTACAGAGGGATTAGGCAGAGACCATGGGGAAAATGGGCTGCTGAGATCCGTGATCCCAGGAAAGGCTCCCGGGAATGGCTTGGAACATTCGACACCGCCGAGGAAGCAGCAAGAGCCTATGATGCAGCTGCACGCAGAATCCGCGGCAGTAAAGCTAAGGTGAATTTCCCAGAGGAGAACAACAACAACAACAACAACCCCACAGTCTCCCAGAAACGCCCTTCTGCTAAGAAGTCTGTGGCTAAACCAAACCAAACCCCAGCTTTGGTTCAGCAGCCAGTGAGTCAGTACCGCAACAACTCCTTTGGTGATGTGAGTTTCATGGAAGAGAAGCCTCAGTTGTACAACAACCAGTACTTCAGTTCTGATCAGGGTAGTAACTCATTTGACTGCTCTGAGTTCGCGTGGAGCGACCACGGCCCCAAGACGCCTGAGATCTCTTCAGTGGTTGTCAGTAATAACCAAGCTCCGTTCTCTGAAGAAACCAATGCAGCCAAGAAGCTCAAACTCAGCTCTCATGACGGCACAAGCTGCAATGATCAGTCTGATGATCTGATGGCGTACCTTGACAATGTGCTGTGGGAGTCTCCATCTTCATTAGAAGTGGAAGCCATGCTGGGTGTAGATGCCGCCGGTGTGACTCAGGGAGAGGAGAACCCTATGGACCTATGGAGCTTAGATGATATCAATTACATGCTGGAAGGAGTCTTCTGAAGTGATTGATGGTTGCCTAGTTTGTAAATAAAGCTATGTGTGTGTTGGTTAGTTTCATCCCATTGTGGATTCAATCTAATGAGTCTTCAACTCTCTGTTCTTTTCTTAAAACAGTTCATTAATCGTTTTGATCTTTCTTCAATATTATCACCTCCCAAGTGTTTTGTACCCAAAACTTATTTAACATTATATAATAAAACATATGTGGAAGCTCTGTTTGTAATTTGAATCTTTCCCTGCCTAGCAAAATGTCACTATGTTGATATAATATTTGCTTACAATAAAACAAAGAGAGATTGAGGGACAAAAATTATTGGTCCAATTTTTGTCAAGAAATCGTTAGCTGAGTTAGTCCAAGTTCATTAACTAATACCTTATTCCTTTTACATCATGACAGTTAACTTTCCATTGACCAGCGGGTGCCTTGAGAGCCAATAAACTAATTTATACTTGAGAGCCAATAAACTAATCTATAGCTTTGTGTGTCTCAAATTACTGGCTGATATATATAGCCCTCAATTCAATTATTGTAAGCATAATTTTATACGAAGATTGACTGACTAATTCAGTTATAGTTTATCCTTTTTAATAGTTCCCACGTTTATAATAATAGTACTTAGACCATTCAAAGTGGAAATCTTGTAAATCAATCCTTTTAAAAATCAAAGGCGAATTTGTCCAGAAACGTCTGAACAATTGCTCTTAATTTTTTTCTATCTGGCTTTGAGTCACAATCACCTAATACAAACAGAAATGTTGCTCTACTTGTATCACATACATTAAATTTGGTGGTTGTATGATAATAATAACAATTTGAAAATTTACATAGATTTTTGCAAGATTTTGAAGATCATAATCAATAAACGCTTAATTATTCGTTATTCTCAATGGGATATGAGTTTTATATAGCTTACATAACAAACAGCCGTTTACTTATTTTACAAAAGAAAAACAGAACGAAACTAGGGCTTCTAGATTTCTTGCGCTGGAAGATAAGTCACAGATTTACCTACAAGACCCCTTATGTTCACCGGAGAGACAACATGTTTGTCTCCAGAATAGAACAGATTGGCGATGTCCTCATCAGTTTTCTCTGTGTTGTGACGCCCGTCAAAGAACAAAAATCCTTTCTGGTAACTGCATAGTTTCGAATGCACGTTGCTATAGCCACACCCGAACGCATTTCTCGATCCAATACCACAGCAAGAGGTCGTCGTATCAGTATACCCTAACCATCAAAATCACGATTATCATTTCGTATTATAATTACTACAACAAATATATCATAAATGTTTTTAAATGGGAGTTTTTCTTTAATTACCGTAGCGTGATGGTTCATTGATCCTTCGGAGAATCTCACCGTTGAAATCAAAGACGCTGTACCGTAAGCTACGGTATCGTACGGTCATGGCAAAGAGCACAGGACCAAGCCGCTCATTGTGTGTTTTCACCATGAAGTTAACCATATCCATACAACTTTCACCTGTCTTAAACTCTTGCCTCACTATCGGTAAACAACCAAGCGGTCCCAAGTTCTGTACCGCAAACTTCCTCGCCCCACCTGACTTGTACAAACTCTGCATATCACTCAAAACAAAAAAAAAATTCCCGGTTCAATGTTGACTAATAATAATAATTTCTCACCATATGATCAAAATCTAATCAAAGCTAGACCGGACTAGATCTAAACCGTCAAGTAACGTTTGTTGAAACCTACACATACCATTAGATCTCTGGATAACTTTTGAAGAACATTGGTAACAAAAGCAACTTGCTCCACAGGATTAGCATTTGGATGAGCCTTAGCGAAATTTAAGAAATCATCAGCTCCGATGTGGATCATGTATATAGCTTCTGCTCGTTCTTTATCGCTCCATTTCTTATTTAACTCTATAAACTTCGTTATCTGTTGTCCAAAACTCATCTGCCAAAAAACGACAAAATCATTACAAATCCATTTTAGTCTTAATCCTCTTTGTCCAGAGCGATAAAGTCAAAGCTTACAGTGTCAGATGGAGATCCAAGAACAGTTGCTCCAGAAATAGCAAAGCTTGCACCACGAGAGAGATCAGCTTTTGGATCAAGAACCGGAGGTACCGGTTCTTGATTACCAATCAATCGACCTAGTTGCAGTTACATCATAATCAGTTACAAGAACTTGAGAAAGAAGTACAAGACTTGCATGGACTTTTGTTGTATGTTAATATTATGTACCGACAAAGTCTGGGACAATGTTGCCGTCAGACCAACGACCGGTCGGAAAATCGATGGACTCGCCGTATGGCCATGTGGTGGCCGGATCGAACGCTGATGAGAAGAACTTCGTGTTGCCTACATCGTAGGAAGAGTCGCCGAAGGTGAATACGAGAGGTGGCTCGCCGGAGACGTTTGCCGGGAAATTGGCGAGTGTAAAAGACGCTAATAACCCTGCGAAGATGATTAAATTACGGTTTATTGCCATTTTCTGTTTTTAAAAGGGCGTTTGAGCTTTTTGACTGTGCCACTGTGGAGTGGAGTTGTGTCTTGTGTGTAGTTGTATTTGAAGTTTTATACTTGTTGTCTGAAGTGTTTGTTATGTGAGCCATTAAACCAAACCAAACCGAGATAATCTCGGTTGGTTGATTTTTATGTAGAAGTAAACCATTTAAAACCGAAACTAACCGCTTTAATTACGTTTGTCGTAATGTGTTGAGATCCCCGATAGTATTTAATTCGGAAAGTGGGTGGGGGAGAGTTGTGAATCATGTGATGTGATGTTACCCCATTTAGGAACCAGAACGAATAATATACGTTATCCTGATAGGTGTGGACAGAGAAATATTAATAGATCATGTTTTCAATGTTTACCAGCGGTTCAAACATGAGTGTTTTTCTAAGATTTCTTTTGATTCAGAAATTTGTTTAATGTTTTCAATTTATTAAATACAGACTATTTTTTTGTGGTGATTACCAAAGAAAATTGTAAAGGGTAGTTGTGCTCTCATGAGAACTTCTACCATCATGCATGGGCTTCTTCACTGTGGCCATTTTCTTCAAAAACTGGGCTTCGACATAGTACTTCACTTGGCAAATAAATGGGTAAGTTGGTCCTTCAAATAAGTTTCACTAACTGGGCTTCTATATTTACATGGGCTTCAACATTCTATTCCAAAATCCTGGTTCATTTTGGTTCTCTATATAATGAAAAGTGTTAAAAGGTGTTTTCCCCCACAATAAAGGTGTGACATTTGTTGCAAGAAAACAAAAATGGGTGACATTTAGTATAACCAGAATCTAAGATTTTTAACTGTTTACGTATAATTATCAATGAACCTCATTCTGTTCATTCCATGAAGTTTGTAACGCAGCCTTTTTGTTTAGTTTTAAATCAAATATATGTGTACTTGAAAATCACATATATTTTGTGACTTTTGTCTAGTTTCGAATCTTCCAATCAATTTGAAATAACTCAGTGTTAAAAGTTTTCAGACGCATATACGGATAGGAAATAGCATTGGAGGATTCAAGTCTTAATCACTTAGCCGTCAAAAAGTTATAAATTATTCTTTCAGTTTCATATTAGATGTTATAAAATAATTTTTTTTGTTACAAAAATAAGTGTGTTTTAGAATTTAATGTAAAATTTGTTAATTTTATCCTCCAATTTATTTTCTGTTAGTTGAAATATAATGATCTATGTATATAATAATGTTTTAATTTATAAAATATACTAAATTTATTGGTTATTAATTTATGAACACAAATCTAAAGTGACATCTAAAATATTCTCAAAATGTTTGTAACAAACACAATCAAGTATACAAATAAATCATATGTTTACTCGGACCTTTTGTATTATGAAAAAGGCGATAATGTTTAGGACAAAACTTTTCAGTGATGATAAAATTTAGTTGTTTAACGCTTTCACGAGAATCTAAATTTTATCAGCTTTATTTCTAAAAGGAGAAAGAGGAAAAAATATAAAAAGGGAAACCAATTATTGCTCAGAAAAGATCCACGTCACCTAGCAGAAGTGTGAAGAGTGTGAGTTGCAATTTAAACAGTTAACTAGATTTTGACCCGCGCTTTTGAAGCGCGGAATATTTTACGATGAAAAATTTCACTAATAACTTAATAAATATTTGGTAATTTTTAAAGAGTGTGTATTTAAAATATTTTTGCATTTAAATCAGTGTTTTTAAATTCAACCTGATTGTGACAATACCGGTTAATCCGGAGATCTGACAATTCAATTTATGTTTTTAAAATATTCATATTAAAAAATCACTAAAACCCGAGACTAACCGATTAAACTGATGGATGACCGATATGTAATCTAATTGGATTTAAATTGTAATAGTTTCATAATTTGTAATCTTATAATCCAAATTTTAAAATTCATTATTTGGCAATTTATGAAATTATGACGTTTCTACAAAATTTTAAAGAGAAAATGATAGATATAAAATAACTAAGATTACTTATTGTATTGTTTGGAAACATTGATAGTAGTATAAAAATATATTGTTTGGAAACATTGATAGTAATATAAAGAAATAAGTATATTGTTTGGAAACATGTATAGTAGTATAAAGAAAGAAACATTAATGATTTAATGTATGTTTAACTATAAGGTACAAAAGAGTATTTAATTTAAAAACTTACAAAATAAATGTTAGATCCAACATAATGTTTCTATTTTAATAAGATAGATTACGTAGAAAAATGGCCGCCAAGGTTGTCCAGACAAAGTCCACGTGATGCTCGTTGATACGATAGTAGGCTCATGCTGTGCCGCGTCATTAAGCTAGCTGTCTCCAGTTCCTCATTTCAGGATAATTCTCATGCTGTGATAGTACAGATCTTCGTAGTTTCCTAGCCGTCGGATATACAAATCCAACGGTTCGGCGAGTCTTCTATATATAATTTTTTTTCTCTTGCAAAAGGTTCTGAATGTACTTTTTTGTTGAGAAAGTATGTATGAATGTATAACTTTTTTTAACACAATAATGAATATATAACTATTGTATTAATACAACTATGTAAGACCCTTAATGGTATAATACAACTATGTAAGACCCTTAATGGTATAATAAGTTGAAACGTGCGTCATTTGACAAGCGGAGCAGTTAGCTAGGTTTAAAACTATTAATTTTGAGTGCTAAATTATAGCTAGAACGATTTTTAAATAATGACATAAATTGAAATGATCCCTGGCTCCTATCCACTCGCCCGAAACCAGCAAATAAAAACCACCACAATCAGTTTCCGAACCTGACGGTAGATTCACTCATCAATGAGAATTCGAGGACATGGAATATTCAAACGATTCAGAGTTTGGTTGACCCTGAAGATGTTAAGATTATTCTAAGCATCCCGTTGAGCAGATCTATGATAACGGATAGAGATGGCTGGCATTTCAATAATAATGGGAGGTATACAGTTAAGTCTGGTTATCAGATTGAAAGGGTATATCCAGATAGAGATCGTGCATTACCAGAGTTAGGACCATCCATCACCCTTTTGAAGGCGCAGTGTTGGAAAATAAAATGTCCACCTAAAATGAAACATTTTCTATGGCAAATGCTTTCTGGTTGTATAGCGGTGAAGAAAAATCTAAAAGCCAGAGAAATACAAGGAGATACTATATGCACAATATGTGGAGATCAGGAAGAATCAATCAATCATATTTTCTTTGAATGTCCACCCGCGGTACACGTTTGGGCGTTGTCTAGGATTCCATCAAATCCGGCAATCTTCTCCAGCAACTCATTATTTGCAAATATGGATCATTTATTCTGGAGGGTTACCCCAGTAAGTGAGGACCATCATTTCGCATGGATATTATGGTACATTTGGAAGGCAAGAAATTGTAAGGTTTTTAGTAATTTGGATATTGATCCTCGGGATACTCTTCAGTTGGCCGAAACTGAGTCCCGGCTTTGGAAAGAAGCACAAAACAGCATTAACCAAGGATTAGAAGTTTCAACGATAACAGCCACACCACAGGTTCAATTAATTCCGGGCAGATGGTGTTTCTCGGATGGATCATGGAAGGTCAATGAGAGTTTATCAGGCCAAGGATGGTATAGTACTTTGGAAGGTTTTGATGGGTTAATGGGTGCAAGGAATACGAGAGCAAGTTTTTCTCCTCTGCACTCAGAGATTGAGGCATTGATTTGGGCAATGGAATGTATGAGAAATTTGAGACAGTATAATGTTACGTTTGCAACGGATTGCTCGCATGTGGTGAAGATTGTTTCGGAACCAGATGAATGGCCAGCCTTTGCAAGTTATTTGGAAGACATAAGGAGTCTGAGAAGAAGTTTTACTTCTTCGAAGGTGGTCCATGTACCCAGGACAAAGAACACGAAGGCGGACTGTCTAGCACGTAGTGCAAAAAAGCAAACGTCTTACGTCGTCCATATGGATACGGATCCTCCAGTTTGGTTAACAGAGTCAATATGAGTCTGTATTGTTGCTGACAAAAAAAAAAAAAAAGACGTAAATTGAAACGTGTACCATTTGCAAAACTTTGATTAGATATATGTAACGAAGATCTGGAAATTTTGGTAAACGAAAGAGAGAGGTTACACTAAGAAAAACTCTCTTTAAGTTCAGAACTAAATTATGATCATCTCAATATCAAGTTGATGAGGGAATATAAGCATATTAGTATATTCTCCTTTTTGTTAATAATAAACTTCCATTCGCTAATTCCTTTCTAATGATATATTCTCTGTACAACTTTTAGAGAGGCCAAGTGGTCCGACGGCAAGTCGAATCCAACTTACTTGAGATACTTTTGAGTTATGATGTTTATTTTGCCCACCTCTTATCGGTAAATCTCAGCTATCACTGTAATAATTTTCTTTTTGATAATAGTCACTTTAATAATTCGTAAATTGTATCCAATCTATCACTGGTTATTAACACGTCAATGTAATTCGACGACTATTTATTTAAAACTACGAAAGTTGTATATGAATTCTACATTTTTGTATTACTTGTTTTATTTGTAACCAGGTAACCAGATGTTGGGATTTTGTTTTGTTAAATCACAAATGTATTATTTATATCATACTCCCAAAAGAGCTGCTTACTAATTTAATTATATGTTCGTCGACTTTGTATTTTTAATTTGTCTTTATATGTACCGACACCTTGGCAACCTTGCATGTCACATCATACAAAAACGTATAAATAATTTGACTATATACCATAAACAAATTTTGATTTAGTAAACTAATAGAAATGATTAATGTAATCATACCACAAAATATCTTAAATCACATAGAAGGGATCCATCGATATCTAAGTAAGGGAGTTTGGACACCCGTACACGTTTGATTAATCTTCACACGGTAAGAAAAGTACTAATCCTTTGTTATTAGCCATTGGGTTATTAGTATTAATACTATTTTTCTAATGAAAGGTGAAAACGAGTTTGTATACTACAAAACTGATATTCCCGAAATGCTGATCACGTTTGTCATTGACTTGATGATAATTAGCCTATTAATCGTTAGCATGATGTAAAAGCAAACACCCAAGGGCAAACGGAAGAAAAATAGTGAACGACAGAATTCCTTCCGCTTACATGTCTCGTTTACGCTCATATATTACAATAAAATAAAATTATCATTATAATAAATCACGTTCTTCATCTTCTCTAATCATGTATTATGCTAAGCTAAGAGAAACCATCTTCTCTATTAAAAGAGAAGTACAGATTTTATCTACCATTTAAAAGTCACATTGGACCATTTCATATAAATCACAACTGATATTTATCTATTTGCATAATAATATCATAACAATAATTGTTATTGTAATTTATTATTTTCTTTCCCTAACAACTAATTAAAAGTATTAAAATTTTAATTTTGTTTCTTCTTTAAATGGGCCAATTGTTAACAAATTTTTATATCTTTCTTATAAGGTATACTATATTATGCTATATACATATATATAATTCTCCATTAGTGGTAATTTCATTACTAATGTTTTCTATATTTCTATGTTTGGTAAAAAAAATCGATAAAATAACATTTATAAAAGAATGTCAATAAGATAACCCAATATATCTTCTCTATTAAAAGAGAAGTACAGATTTTATCTACCATTTAAAAGTCACATTGGACCATTTCATATAAATCACAACTGATATTTATCTATTTGCATAATAATATCATAACAATAATTGTTATTGTAATTTATTATTTTCTTTCCCTAACAACTAATTAAAAGTATTAAAATTTTAATTTTGTTTCTTCTTTAAATGGGCCAATTGTTAACAAATTTTTATATCTTTCTTATAAGGTATACTATATTATGCTATATACATATATATAATTCTCCATTAGTGGTAATTTCATTACTAATGTTTTCTATATTTCTATGTTTGGTAAAAAAAATCGATAAAATAACATTTATAAAAGAATGTCAATAAGATAACCCAATATAATGTGATTAAAATGAAAATCCAAAAACTAATATAAATTTGTATTTTAGATATATTTTTATTGTGGTCATTTAGATAATCATACAAGTTAATAAATTGTATTAATAAATTTAATAGAATAGATGATCCGTTTAAAAAAAGGATGTCGCTATCTATTATATATCAAACAAGGATACAAAATGAACACACTCTAACATATAGAAACACGTACAAAATAGTTTTACGACATATCCAAAACAGAAGAAATTATAAATGGTATATTATTGAAAAAAATAGCACCCACCCAGTCGGGCGGGTTAGAATCTAGTTTATTTTATAGTAAAAGTCTCTTTGTAAAATTAATATACATTTTCATTTAATATTATTTTAAAATTTACCTCTTGACTATTTTAACTCCTTGTAATGTTCTGTCTATTGGAAATATAGATTCATTTGTTATTTTCTAATCTATTAACGAATAATCTAGAATTATTTTTTTCGAACTATTTTGTACATTTCCTTCCATCATTTGGCATAAACAAGTAATTCAAACTAATAATTTGAATTTGAATTGATGGGTTGTATTGTTTAACACTTGAAAACAGTTTTCAATCTACAGTCAAACTTCTATAAACTAATAATATTGGGACTACACCAAAACTATATTTTTATTAATTTATAAAAATTATTAATTTATCGATATACTAATTGAACCAAAAACTCAATTTGAAACTATAAAATTATATTAATTTATAGAATTTTTAGTGTATATTAATTTATGGAATGTTAATTTAAAGAGATTATACTGATTGTTTTAAGCTCGTATTAATAGGCCAACTCACATGGAGTTGAGTTTTCAAAACAATACATAATTATTAATACATGCAACAAATAGGCATTTTTAATAAATTTCGAAACAAGAACCAGTCAGTAGTCACGCTGTAGATTCATCAAAAAAAGAAAAAAATATACAAGTCAATTTTTAATTTTTTTTTTGCTAAATACAACAAAAATTATTAAATTTATTTTGACTAACGACAAAAAAATAAAATTACAGATTTAGGAGATACAGTATATATAGTTGATGATTGTTTTACTAGTTTTTAGTTTTTGGTTTCGGGTTTTTAGTTTTTGGTTTTAGATTTTAGATTTTAGTTTTTAGATTTTGGTTTTTAGTTTTGCAGTAGATTTTAGTTTTTTTGAAAATCATGAATGGTTGTTGTAGATTTTGGTTTTAGTTTTTGGTTTTTACTTTTAAAATTAATAAAATGAAACTTTTTTATAACAAGTAAACTTTTTATTCTGAAAAATAAATATAAAATACAATCATTAAAACTTACATAAATTTATTTAATAAAATTTACATATGTTATCAACAATATATATATATATATATATATTATTTTCTAATGACCAACTTTAATAATTAAATTTGTTTTATTGATAAGTTAAAAAATAATAGGAGTTATTTTGTTTACATCATTTAATTATTAGATAAAAGTGACATTCAAATATTTTAATAGTCTTACTACAATAAAAATTTGTTATGATTAGCATAGATGAAATTTACAATATTAAAAAATGTGACTATCAATTTATTATTTGATAAAATATTATTCAAATATTGTTACAGTTTTAATAAAAGTTGTGATAATAAGAATGGCTGTAAAATGCATTATATAGATGTGCTCAATGATTATTATTAGCAATTAAGAATACCTTAGTAAAGTGTGTTGCGTATACATCTATTGTTATCATAGTAAAGTGTCATAGGTATTATTAATGCCATGACTTCCGTAAGTCATATTGTAATACGTAAATGTAAAATAGTTTCGAAGCAAGAAAACTAGAAAAGACTGGTTTTTGGTTTTTGTTTAGAAATTGGCAGTTATCTAAAAAACTAGTTTCCCTAGATTTTAGGAAAACCATTTCTCAAAAATCTTGATTGGGTGAAAAGTAGTTTTTAGAGAAACAAAAACCAAAAACTATTTTAAAAACTAGAAACAATAAACGAGCGCCCAAAGTTAAAAACTTTTTAACTCTTGTTTCTGTGGTTGCAGTCACCGCAGCTCTGTCATCATCTTCTCTTCCCTTCTCTCTGCATCTTCTTCTTCTCCATCTACCAATCTCAAACCTGCAAAAATCTCGAACTGTAGATCGTATTACCAAAAGGGTTACCGTACATCGTCTTGTCCTAAAGTTCTGAGTACAGTTCCAATTGAAAGATTCGTTTTTTTTTTGTTCTTTTTTTCAAAATTTTGTGTAGTCTCTGTATGTGAAGAAGAAGTCAGATTCTATTAATCTGTATCGAAAAAGGACCCGACTTTATCGGAGCTCCGGGTCTCAAAAGCTTTTCAAATGGCGGCGTCAGAGAGATCGATGAACCAACAAGTCGACACGAGTTCTTCTACCTTCTTACAAAAGTTCAGACTTTACGAAACACGCTCCGTAATGATTCCCCTCTCTCTATCTCTCTTTCTCTCTCATCCATAGATTTGCTAAAAGTCTGAACCTTTTGTCGTTTCTGTGTAAACAAAACAGAACTTCTACATGATTGGTAGAGACAAAAACCGAACCTTTTGGAAGGTTCTAAAGCTAGACAGAACAGAGCAAACAGAGCTCAACTTTCACCAAGACTCAACCCCTTACACAGAAGCTGAATGCTTCGAGACTCTGAGAAGGATACACGAAGGGAACAGATCATCTGGTGGATTAAAATTCGTCACCACTTGCTACGGAATCATCGGTAAACGTTCTCATCACACCAATCAATCTTATAGTGCTGTTACTACTCGCTAGCTTACCTGGATGGTTTTTCTTGGTTTTATAAGGGTTCATAAGGTTCTTGGGACCTTACTACATGCTGATAATCACAAAGAGAAGGAAGCTTGGTGAAGTCTGTGGGCACACTGTTTATGGTGTTGCAAAGAGCAGGATTGTTACCATTCCACATGCCTCTGTTCTATCCAATGTGGCTTATTCTAAGGATGAGAAAAGGTTTTTCTTAATGTCACTTCTGCTTGTAAAATTGAAAAAAAACAAAAAAAAAAATTGTACCTTGCTACTTTATTTACATTTCCAAATTAGAAAATATTTTAATCTAATTTCATTTCTTCTGTCTTCTTTGAAATTGTTTTTTAGGTACAAGAGGCTTCTATGCAGTGTTGATCTGACAAAAGACTTCTTCTTCAGCTATTCATATCACATCATGCACTCACTTCAGAGGAATCTGACAAACAATGCTGAAGGACACACTTACTATGAATCAATGTTTGTCTGGAACGAGTACTTAACTCGACGGATTCGTAATAGCCCCAAGGACTGTATGTGGACAGTTGCCTTGGTGTATGGATTCTTCAAACAGGTACACTACTTTTTTACTAACTGGTCCCTATGTTTTTTTTATTACTTTTTCTAAGATATGCACATTGAATGTTGTCTACGTTTGAGATGCCTTTTTTGTGTATAATATTTAGGTTAAACTATCAGTTTCTGAGAGGAACTTTAGATTGACGCTAATTGCGCGAAGATCTAGGCATTATGCTGGCACAAGGTACAATCACTCCACTCAAACTTGTTCTATGTCTACCATTCATTTGGTTAAAGCTGTATTCAATATAGAATTTGAAATAATTTGATTTTTATTGAGGCTTTAGATGATTTTATATGAATTGGAGAGTTTAAAAGTACTTTAAGAAATGTCAGTTCAATAAAAGTGGATATGAGTTTTAATAAATCATATTTGAATAGCAGTGGATTTGTTATTTTAATACAAATCTCTTTAAACTCTTAGTTGCATACACTCACTAAATCTTAGTTGGGTTGTAATATTGTATCTTGTATCTCTCCAGATATCTGAAACGTGGTGTGAACGAGAAAGGAAGGGTAGCTAATGATGTTGAGACAGAGCAGATTGTATACGAGGATGCTCAAGATGGTCATCCCGTCCGAATAAGCTCTGTAGTTCAGAACCGTGGCTCCATACCTTTGTTCTGGTCTCAGGATACCTCTCGCTTGAATATCAAACCTGATATTATATGTAAGTAATATTAATTATCTTTATTTTTTTTGTTTCTGCTGATTTCTCTTTTCTGCTTTTGATTTTGTGTGCTGATTTTCTCTTTTTAATGTGTGTAAAGTGTCAGGGAAAGACCCTAACTTCGAGGCAACCAAACTGCATTTCGAAAATCTAGCAAGGAGATATG
This sequence comes from Raphanus raphanistrum subsp. raphanistrum, assembly GCA_019706035.1. NCBI lineage: Eukaryota > Viridiplantae > Streptophyta > Magnoliopsida > Brassicales > Brassicaceae > Raphanus > Raphanus raphanistrum. The sequence continues at coordinate 42,200,572 of CM033980.1, forward strand.
GGAATCCAATCATAGTACTGAACTTGATCAAGGTTGGTGTTTTCTTTTACTTGTCGATGAAGCTAACAGAATCTTGATCCAAGACCTAATATCATTCTGCATTGTTTAAAAAAAAAAAAACAGACACGTGAGAAGAGGCCTCGAGAGACTATCCTGCGCGTAGAGTTTGCAAATGCGATTAAATTTATAAACAAAGGACTAAGCAAGGAGGAGCGTCTAAGGCCTCTCCACTGGGATTTGCATAAACACTCCAGAAAGTACCGTGAAATGGCCCCACACACACAACTTCGTAATAGCTTCTCTGCTTACTTACTTACTTATCTGAACATTGTTGTTTGTATTTGTTTGGTTGCAGAAAAGGCACAAACGTGTTGGGGATTCTCGGCAGGTTGGCTACTTACGCACTGAACTTGACTGGCGTCTTCTACTGTCAGCTAACTCCAGATGGGTTTCAGAACAGCACTGGTGAATGTTCCACCACAGATGAGACTGCATCAGATTCATTGGTGGAGAATGGTAGTGACAGAAAAGAAGCCACCATGCTTCAGAAAGGAGTCTTGAGGACGAACTGCATAGACTGTTTAGACCGCACCAACGTTGCTCAGTACGCTTATGGTTTGGTAGCATTCGGGCGTCAACTCCATGCTTTGGGATTAACAGAGTCTACTAGTATTGATCTAGATAACCCTCTGGCTGAAGATTTGATGGGAATCTATGAGACAATGGGAGACACTCTTGCGCTTCAGTATGGAGGATCCGCAGCACACAACAAGGTCCCTTTTCTTTTAGCTTCACTTGTTGGATTTAAAAAAAGCTTGGGTCATAAGTTAGTTATTTAACCTTGCAATGATCTTTTTTTTATGTGGACAGATATTTTGTGAAAGGCGTGGTCAATGGAAAGCGGCTACTCAGTCTCAGGAACTCTTTAGAACATTGCAACGTTACTACAGTAACGCTTATATGGATGCTGAAAAGCAAGATGCCATTAACTTGTAGGCTGCTGAGCTTAACCTTCTCTCTTTAAAAGCCATCTGGTAATGACAAAAATGTATTTGACGTTTCACTTGTACTCTTCTTCTTACAGGTTCTTGGGATACTTTCAGCCACAGCAAGATAAGCCAGCTCTATGGGAATTAGGTTCTGATCAGCATTACAATGCAGCAAGGTTTCTTGCCAGTTCTGTACCTGAGATCTCAAGGTACATTACACTTGTAGAGTAGTTTGAAACATGGTATGCTCATAAGAGATACTTACATTTACATTTTTAATGCATTGTAGGTCTACAATGAAACGATCTCTATCAGAGAGTAGCATCCTCAGTGAGGGTAGTACAGTAGCTGGTAGACATGGTTTAGGTGAGAAGGATGATGAAGTTAAAGGTCTTTCAGATTCAGCACCTGAGATCAAAACTGCCATGATTGCTGGTAGTTTCAGGTAAAAAAAAAGAAGAAGCTTATGATATCTGTGAAATGAATGTTTTACATTAAGGTTGTTTGTCAGGTAATTATGGGGAATGTATTTGTGTGTGTGTGTGTGTGTTTGCAGTGCTCCACCAGCGACGTTGGAGGATATAGGTTTAGAAGATATACTTGAAAGCGATTGCTTCTGCAATGATGATAAGCATGGTGGTGACCAATGTACATGTGCAGCTTTTGATATGGATTGGGTTTCTTCTTCAGGAGCCTCTTGTGAAGATGAGAGTTGTTACGGAAGGTAAAAAAAAAAGAGAAGAAGACAAGATCTCTTTATGAACTCATCAACAACTTACCAACCAAACATGTTCTCTGAAGTTGATATTTTTTCATATGTTATGCAGATCAACAGTGGTTAGATCTTTTGAAACCATCCCTGAAAGTACAAAAATAGAGTCAGAGATTTGTGTCATTAACACAGAGGTGAGCCGTTTGTGTTAAATATCAAATGCTGCTTTAAGTGGTAAATACTTATTTTGTTTACTTTTTTTTTGACAGAGAGAAGAAGTAACAAGTGTGGAGGGAGAAGGGATATATGGGATTCCTCAAGGTTATGTGAGGTGGGTGATGGATGAAGAAGAGGGGCATTTCTGGTGAGACAAAGAGCTTAGATTGTTTTTTACCAAAACAAAAGAAAGAAAGAAAGAATAAGATACATGTTAGTGCTGATGAAGAAAGAAAAGTATCAGAGAAAGGGATATACTAACCGCTGCTAATTCATTAAATCAGATTGGAAGAAAAATGATGAAAACGTGAGAGAAAAAAAAGGGAGAGTAGAGTGGATAGACAAACTTGTATATAATTTACCTTATACAGAAAAACATATATGATGAAGAACATTAGGCTTAGATCTTGTTGGATTTTATCTTCTTGTGACATTAGCAATAAAACAGAGTAAGTTCAGTACTATTCCATAGATTCAAAAGGTGTAGGAGTTTTGACAATTTTGGACCAACATGTTTTAAGATGCGTTTACATAAAAGAAGACACACACACACACTACTAGATACGTGTTTTGTATAGTTATTACTTATTACATACCAGTCTTCTCTCAAAATCAACAAACACCTACAATCTTTGAGGTACTTAGCAAGTTCTGGTTACTTGCTAGCATCTTAGCAATGGTGTAAATCGTATTAAAATCAACAAAATAAGGATTAAACAAAACACATTCTTAATTTACTTGCGTAAACGACAAAATAGTCACCAGCGGGTCCACATGATTAAAAACTAAAAGCACATCACTACAAAAGAAGAACGGTAGCACGAGACATCCGAGTGTAGAGCACTTTACGAAGAAGACCACATTCATTCGAACCTTCTGGAGCGAGAGAGAGAGAGAGAGAGAGAGAGAGAGAGAGAGAGAGAGAGAGAGAGAGAGAGAGAGAGAGAGAGAGAGAGAGAGAGAGAGAGAGAGAGAGAGAGAGAGAGAGAGAGAGAGAGAGAGAGAGAGAGAGAGAGAGAGAGAGAGAGAGAGAGAGAGAGAGAGAGAGAGCCACAAAAGAAAAATATCAAAACCAAATCTGAAATCTCAGCCTCACTCTCTTCCTCGATTTTTATTATTCTCCACGAAATATTTGAGCATATGTATTAACATAAGTTAATATCTTTACTACCCATATTCAAGATATAATGTTTGAGCATTATTACAAATTTTATTGGCCCATAACTTATAAGTTGGGGTAGGGGTGGCAAGAACAAAAAAAAAGGTTTTGAGTTTGGTAATAAAAGAACAAAAAAGCTAAATAGTATCGAAACATAGGAGATATTTTCTTCCTACCAAAAATATTAATTAGTATTTGTTTGACCCAATCAAATCAAAAGAGGAAGAAACAAGAAGATAATTATTCAGTTTTTAATAATAATAAAAAAAATAAAAAAATCAAAGGAAACAAGAAAAATATCTAAAGACAAGTGGCAGAGGAAGTGGTTCTGGAGAGTTCCATACTCTCTATTAGCGTATACGTATGAAGGAGAGGAGTATCACAAATAAAAACCCTATTTCTAACCAACTCTTCTCTATCTCCCTGAGTTTCTTTCTTTCATCGTCTGCGACTCCCTATCAAACCCTAATCATCATCATCCCCTTGTTTTGACGTCTTTTAGTAAAAGGTATGACGTCGAAGAAAAGCAAGAACGATGATTTGTATGCTGTTCTTGGTCTGAACAAGGAATGTACCACCACCGAACTACGTACTGCTTATAAGAAGCTTGCTCTTGTAAGTTATTTTGTCCGTTCATGTGAACGCACATATTGATTTGGAGTGTTGCATGTAATAATAATAATAGCTAATTGAATCTGTTTTTGATTGTTTCGTTATATTGGATCATCATATGCCTTTCTTTAGCTGATAGGTTCGACTGAGAGTTTTTTAGATAAACTATATTAGTACGTATATGATTTGGCTAATTAACTGGGAACTTTTTTGACTAGTAGAGATGGCATCCAGATCGTTGTTCATCGACGGGGAACTTGGAGTTTGTAGACCAAGCAAAGAAGAAATTTCAGGCTATCCAAGAAGCCTACTCTGGTAATTTCACCTACCCTCTCTCTTCTCTCCTCTGTAATTATTTTATTATTGTTTAATGGAAACAAATGGGGGGGTTGATTATTGGAAACAGAGGGATCCTCTGTTTTATTGCCTTGGCTTGTACTTTTTTATTGTTTATGTTTCTGATTAAGCTTTTGTTGGTGGGATTAACACAGTTCTGTCTGACTCTAACAAGAGGTTCCTCTATGATGTTGGAGCTTATAATAGTGATGATGATGAAGCTGACCAAAACGTAAATGGCAATGTTCTTGACATGACTTCTTTATGGTTTATTGAACATATGAACTATGCACTGATGTATATTGTTGTTGTTGTTGTTGTGCAGGGAATGGGTGATTTCTTGAACGAAATGGCTGCCATGATGAATCAATCCAAGCCTAGTGTAAGACTCTCTGCATTAGTTTCACCCCCTTAGCTTATTGTTAGACATGACTGATTGATTGATATTTTGAGATGTTGTTTGGGTATTGGCAGGAGAATAATAATCCAGGGGACAGTTTCGAACAGCTACAGGATCTATTCAACGAGATGTTTCAAGGAGACCCTACAGCATTCCCATCCTCATCATCGTCATCTTCAACTTTTACTTCGTCTTGTAGCTTTGTCTTTGACACGAATGGTCAGCAGTCACCGTTTGAGACGAGCTCGATGGTGGGGAGAAGTGATCCTTTCGGATTTGACTCAAAATCTCACACTTTCTCTCTAGGGGTAGCGTTTCCAAAACCTTTTTTTTTTCACTTCACCCTCTCTTGATGCTCTTGGAGATGCCCCTTATTGATGTTGAATATGGGGTTATGCAGGTGGAACATCAGCAGGATTTCAAGAAAGGGAAGAACAATGGTGGTGGAAGAAGAAACAGACGGAAGACTCAATCTTCTAACAACTATGGAGTCTCCTCCACTTCATAGCCCCTTTTTCAGACCACTATTTTTTGATTTGTCGACTAGTCACACACACACACAAAGAGGACTACTGGTTCTGTTTGGTCTTCTCAACGGCGATGCCCTCCTCACAAAATACACTCAAAAGCATTGTCGTTTGTAAACTACACATTTTCTCGAAGCTTCTTTTTATTTTTTTTCCCTCTCTCTCTGTCTCTCTCTAATTGTGTTGTCTCCTGAGCAAAAGAGTCGTTAAGATCATTGAGATCGATGAAGTCAACTGGTTTATGATGACGAATACACGTCCTATTGTCACTCTCTTGATTCTTTCAGCATTTAATTAATACAAATACATTTTTTTGCTTGGTTCATTCTAGTTGAACCAAACATCAGAGTGATGATGTCAAACATTTATCTGAATCTTTTAAATGGTTTGCCTTTGTGTTTTTCATCTATAAATAAAAAAGAATCAAACATTCAAAATGTTAAATATGACTCGACAATTTGAAGAAGAATTATATACTGTAAATGTGGATGCACATGTTTAAAGAAAGCTATGGAAGAATTATACTTAATTTCATGAAATCAGTCGGTTATAGAGTGACACGGACACAGAGTTGTAAGTACATCTGAAAGCATGGTTAAAAGATAGTTGCTTGCTACTACTACTTAAACCTCTAAGGACATTAATAAACAGAGACATTCAGAAGAGGAGGCCGTCATAGTCTTCTTCTTTGAGAGTGAATTCAAACCGCCAAGCCAGAGGAGTGGAAGGCATCTTCATCATCACAGAGCCAAGGCGGCTTGGAGAGCGCCATGGAGTAGTTGATGAGCTCTTCATGTAACTAGTCAACTTGGGTGATTGAATCTCTTCCGGTTCGTCACAAGTCAGATTGTTCTTACTAGCATCCATCTGAAACCAAACACACAAAGCAGAGAGTCACACAAAAAGGTACCAAATCAAATTCCAAAACTAGAAGAAAGATTCAGTCCAAGTACCACTTCAGTTTCATACTTGAGATGCTTTTCCTTGACACTGGAAGAATCTACAAAAACAAAAAACAAAATAAACAAAGCTTTAAGCACAACAAGTTCACAAGCAAAAGATCAGTAACCACCAACATCAAGAGCTTTTACCATGGTGAAGAAGTAGAAGATCAGCAGAGAAGTGATCATCCCAGAGACCTTGCTGCTCTTTGATGCATTTGGTGTGATCATGCAAGAACATCTCCCCAGCTATGTTGTTGGTTTCGCATTTTGCAGAACCAGAAGAACAAGCCATCTGCTTCTTCTTGCAAGAAGAAGCTTTGGGATGAACCCCAGAAGATTTGTTAGTGATATCATTGAGAGCCTTACGACCTCCTCCTCCTCCTCCAGGTTTCTTCTTCTGAGCAAGCACAGTTCCTTTGCTTCTCACAGAAGCAGCAGTGGCAGCAACAGACTCTGATAAAAAAAAAAAAGAAAAAAAAAACAAAAGTTTACTTGTTTCAGAGCACTCATCAACGGTTTAAGCATGTGATTATTAAGAGTGATAGAGAAAAAAAGATTCCTACTTTTGCGATGAATTGGAGCGTTCTCGTCAGGGAAGATCATCTGTTGAAGAGTGTTCATGTTCCCTGTTCACACACGAAACAAAAGGTTGTTAATTTCATATCTAAAGGAACCGAATTTGAGTTCTCAGCAGCGTCAAAGATCAATCAACTAGAAAGCCCTAAAACAGAAACTCAAAACCCTAATTTTGATTCTCTAGAAAACTTAAACACCAGATTATCGGAAAAAAACCTTATTGTCTGATCCGAACCTAAATCACCTTCGAAAATGGGAGTAGTTTCTTGGTAAAATATCTTGTGGGAGAGACGAGTCTTAGAGGAAGAAGAAGAAGAGCGCTTTTCTCTGGATATTGTGTAACGGTAACTTTTTCAATCTTGATTTCTTTCCCTTTACATTCTAGAGATGAAACTGAGGCGAAAAACGTGAATTTATAGAAGAAACAAAAAAAAAAAGAGCCCGTTGAACGGCCCAATAGCGAGTTTGCCAAGGCCCAGTGATTAGTTTAGGTCCGTCAAACTGGTTTTTAGATTATTGATTCTGTTGATAGTGTCAAAGAAGTTGAATGAAAATGAAAAGTCAACGTGTCACATCCTATAAACTCATCGTCTAAACGATCTTCTTATCTGCTAGGTTTATAATTATCATTATCCTTGATTAAATCTCTCTACTTAATTTGGACATGTTAAAATTAAGGTCAAATCTTATATAATTAGTCTTAGCCAAAGATATATGGTGATTCCACGCTTCTCTTTCCCATCTTTATATATATATCAATAAAACCACCACTATCCTCATTTCATACAGAACAAGAACAAAACAAAACGTAACAAAACCTTTTATTTGTAAATTTTGATTGGAGATATGGGATTGTTGCACAAGCTGTGGGATGAAACGGTGGCCGGTCCTGCCCCCGAAAATGGTCTCAAGAAGTTGAGAAATCACATTTCCGTCACAAAGAATACTAACCAGAAGTTGATGGTGAATCCTGGTCGTGTCCCGGATTCTCCTGTCGGATCAAGCATCCCGAGCTCTCCTCTGACTCGTAAGTTACCTTTGTATTCTTCTAGTTTTACCTTCTACGGCAGTTTTAAGAACAATTTATAAAGCTTGCAAAAAAAAGGAGGTGAAAATAGCTAGCTTGAAAAATATTGATTCGTATATTAACTATTCTCTTAATCTTTTTTGTATGCAGCTGGAACACCAAGTGAGACACATGCCACAAGTCTCAATGCTTGCGATTGGTTTGATCTCCATCTCTTTTCATTCTCATATGATGCTCTCTCTTGTTGGTTACTATTAGTTTAATTGTTATTTAAATTGTATAATATATTATCTATAACGTATGTATATTGCAGGATTGTGCTAAACGCATTGGACCGTTGAAAGAGATCACTAATTCTACGAGTTTATAAGTAAACGATCAAACACACCTACTTCATCTTGTATTTATATGCAGTGACCATATTGTTAAAAAAATGTATGCATGTAAATAGTAGTCTCATGGCGCTTTTTAGAATTTATGTCTTTTGCATATGTAAATAATAGTGACCAAGATGGATTGTTCTTTGGAAACATGGTTTCTCTAATATGAAAATGAAATGTCCCCTCAATTACTGTTGGTACGTAAGAAGAACATATTTTTTTTTCTTTTTGTAATCAAGAAGAAGAACATATTTGTGATGAACATGGGAATCAATTTTTTTCCTCTTATTCTCATTCACTCTCGTTTTGATATCCTCATTGTTTCCGTTATGAGTGTGTGTGCGTGTAAGAAGAAAGATAGATAGTTAGATACTAACAAATAAAATGGAGAAACATACTTGTATGACTTGTACGCAATACCAGCACTGGTTAGCAAATAGTATGTTTCTATTCCAAATGTCATTAGATAAACAAGTGTCATTTCATGATAGCAACTAGAGTTTAGTGATTTCAAGTCGTATTTTTAGATTTGAGTTTTGAAATTGTTGAAAAGAAAAGATACTTTTCTTAGGCTTCATGATGAGTGTATAAATATTTTACCATATCTTTGTTCTTTTTGCTAAAAGTTTTGTTGGCTAAATCAACAAGAATTTTGAGGTGGGAGTAGAACCATCTTAACGGTCTAACTTCTCCATATTTTAGTCCCATGTCAAAAGGTCTAGTATTGCCTTCATTTGAAGTGTTTCCCTACATAACCAAACTTGTGAGCACTATGGTGATCCTCAACAACTCAACCTTCTTACCACATGTTGAAGTCACAGGCTCCTGGAGAGAGAGCGAAAAATATCTTCCACTCTTGTTTGGTGGTTTCTGACTCAGCACGCCACGTCATCGTAGCATTCAAGACTGTTAAGAGCAATTTGACGCGAAAGCAAACACTCTAGACGGCTTAGAGGATTCGCATGATCCAAATCTTACAAAGTTACGTTACAAAAGGAAAAGGACTAATCAGTTAGTAGATGTTGTCGTTTTGTGTCACCGATAGCCCCCGGACGATAGATACATTATTTCCTCAGTGTTTCTTTTTTCTTTCTTTTCCATTTTACTTGAAAGACTTTCAAGAAACAGCTTTTACCATCTTATTTTTCAAGTTCTATTTTTGCATCTGGGGGATTTGCTTTCTGGATCATCCTTCAGTCATGTATGTACCTCTATAGCTAGCTCTGTTTCAGTTGCTTTAATGAATCATGATCAAAGTCAATATACATATATGCTTCTTGTTGTTTCTTGTAATTTCAAGATAGATGAAACAAGTTTGGAAATGGATAATTGGTTTAAGCATGGTCCTTGTCTCTTAAAGTATAATAATTTATATATAGTACTGATGGATCGTAACAAGCTTCTTGTATCGTTAGTGTTATTTGATTCTCAGTGTTCTTTCCTTTGATATGATTGATATTCTCAGCAGATGGATCAAATCGTTAACGTGAATGAGTTTCAAGAGCTGGCCAAAAGGGCTCTCCCAAAGATGTACTATGATTTCTATAGCGGAGGAGCAGAGGATCAACACACCCTCAAAGATAACGTGGAAGCTTTCACTAGAATCTTGTACCAAAATCCATTAACAATATGACAATATATCTTTTGTGGTTTCATTGGCTCCAATTTTTCACTTGTGTGCGTTGTTGATGTTCAGGTTTCGGCCTCGCGTTCTCGTTGATGTGAGCAAGATAGATATGTCTACCACAATCTTAGGTTACCCTATCTCAGCTCCAATCATGATCGCTCCAACAGCAATGCATATGTTGGCTCATCCACAAGGTCTCTCTTTACTCTTTATGTTTCATAACACTGTATTAAAACGGTATATGCAGTTGTTGAATTATATTTGTTTTTTTTTATGTTAGGAGAAACCGCCACTGCGAAAGCTGCAGCTGCATGTAACACTATCATGGTACTAAAGTGTTTACTTGAATACATGTTTTACATTCTGTTTTTGGTTTTAGGGTGATGATTGTAGTTTTTTTTTTTTGGTTGTGTGAGGTTTCAGATAGTATCATACATGGCTTCATGCACTATTGAGGAAGTTGCTTCTAGTTGTAACGCTGTTCGGTTTCTTCAAATATATGTAACTTCTACACAATCTGGAATTTTCATATGCTTACTTATAGTTAGGCCTAGGTTCTTAGTTTGCTCTGATATATCTTTTAATATATAGGTGTACAAGAGACGCGATGTAACTGCTCAGATGGTGAAAAGAGCTGAGAAAGCTGGATTCAAGGCCATTGTTATGACTGTTGATGTTCCTAAACTTGGCAGAAGGGAAGCAGATATAAAGAACAAGTAACCACTCTCCATAGCTACTCTGCCTAGCATGTATATCTAACAAAATAGTAGTTTGTTAAATGATGTTTCAATCTTTTTTTTTGTTCTGTAAGAATGGTATCCCCACAGCTGAGGAACTTTGAAGGTTTAATATCAACCAAAGTCATACCTGTGAGTAGAGCTTAAGAAGTTAAGGTTCATGTTCATGTTAAACAACATGTTGTTAACGTGATAACCTTTTTTCCCAGAGTGAAGGTTCAGGGGTTGAAGCCTTAGCCGCTAGTACGTTTGATGCTTCGTTAACTTGGAAGGTAATATAATCTTTGTTAGTTCATTCTGTTAGTGTCCTTGTTGAATATTCCCATTGATAATGTGAGTGTACACTCCTTATAATGTTTGCACTGCAAAATTTTAGGACATAGAATGGTTAAGATCTATTACAAAGCTGCCAATTATGGTCAAGGGGATACTCACCCGTGAAGACGGTAAGGTTCTTGTGTCATCCTCTGATATATATATAGCTTGTGTCATAATATATAACAAAGACATTTTTATGATCATATTTTCAGCTCTTAAGGCTGTTGAAGCCGGTGTAGATGGAATAGTTGTATCCAACCATGGGGCTCGCCAGCTTGACTATTCACCAGCTACTATAACTGTTTTAGAAGAGGTAAAACCCATCAAAGCTTGCTTAAAGAACAGACTTGTTCTTCTTTATGAACACAAATGGTCTTCTTTCCGAGACTGCAGATTGTTCATGTTGTTGGAAGGAGGATTCCGGTTTTGCTTGACGGAGGTGTGAGACGAGGAACAGATGTTTTCAAAGCGTTGGCACTAGGAGCACAAGCTGTTCTTGTAAGCTCTAAACGTTGAGGATGATTTGCTCTAGTGATGTACTGACGATATTTGGTTGGAATAATGCAGATAGGGAGGCCTGTAGTGTATGGGCTTGCAGCGAAGGGTGAAGATGGAGTGAGAAAAGTGATTGAGATGTTGCAGAATGAGTTGGAGTTAACTATGGCTCTTACTGGTTGTCCCACCATTGATGACATCACCAGAAACCATGTTAAGACTGAAAATGAGAGACTTCACTCAATGCTCTGATCTTCAAGAAGAGAGTTGTGGAAAGGTGATTACTATGCGTGGACTTTTGCATGATGTTTTTATTGTTGCTTATTTTGATAACATAAATTGGATTTTCAAAAAGAGTACCTCACATTGTATACAGTATCATAAGTAACTGAAAACAGACCTACGGGTCGGTCATTTACACGACCAAAATAAGCTTTCTGGATGATAAAATATCAAGAGGATGAAAGTTCCTCCTGGAGCTCCAACTGAGACAGACGATACTCTCTCTCAAACAACATAAACTCCTGCATTTTGTATTGCATCCAAATTTGATCAGATGGGTTGTTGTCAGTTACTAAGAATAACCAATTTGCAAAATGATCGAGCTTTGCTAACCTGTAATTGTTGTTGGCTGAATAAAGAGAGAAAACCAGTTTCATCAGAAGCCACGAGCTCAATCAGTTCATCGTGATCTTCAGGTGGATTTCCCGACTCCATTAGACAAACAGACACCTGAAAGTATGTCGTTTATTGAGGGCAAGTTCATTAATCCAAGGAATATGCAAAAGTAGGTTTGTGTTCAACCTTCTATAGTTCTCACCAATGTAAAAAGACCAATTACTCTCTCTCTTCTCACTAAGTCCGCAGATGTATATATATGTATGCATTGTTAAAAACTAATATGTGCTCTACATCTACTGAAAATGTGAAATCTGTAGGAGACTAGTTGCAAATAAGAGGCTTTACCTGCATAGATCGAAGAACTAGCTCTGGAAGACAGCATCTCCTACAGAGACCGCGGACAATATATGTTGCAGGTGTTTCAAGCGATCCCTCTTTGCTTGAATACCAAGCGTCTAGGCGTGATATATCCATTGTAACACCTGCCTGGAACCTGGTAAGCTCACCTGCAATCAAAGTTTTAAGTTTTTTTTCTTATTATTATAGATGCTGGTGTTTTCATCTCAAATGAAACATCTCCAAGTTTATATGGAGAAAGACAGTAAACCACAGTGAAGGAGAAATATGTTTCATAAACATCCCAACCTTTAAAAGCAGCTGCCGCAACTGCACTTAAAATACCCCCATCATTGGCATCGTGTGGCCCAAGTCCATCCCCTTCAGTTGCTAAACACCGAAGCACAACCTCGATGCAGTAGCTATCCCTTGATGAAATCGATACATTTACCTACAGCAGAGATCAACGTAAATAATACGTAGCAGATTGGTTTCAAGTTTTTGTCACATCTTTCAAGAACATCCAATTCGGTTCCATCACCACTTTAGACAAAAACGGGAATATGCACACTTATCTATAGGCCTTAGGTGAGGCAAAACACGAATAATGAGTACACAAACAAATGCAACAAGACAATGGATGAAGGGAGTACCATTAACTGACGGTCTAAAACAACGTCCTCCGTGACAGAAGCGTAAAGCGCACTCATTAATGCCGCGCAGACAGTGGCATCTGGGCGCAAACATTCACCAGAAGGCAAACAAAGCATCGCAGTTGCATGCAACTCAAGGAACATATGTTCTTCTGACTCGAATACATCGTCTTCAAGAAATGTCAACCAGGGATTGTCTTTTCCTATATAATGAGGTTTAAAACTATCACATTTAGCATCATTTTCAACCAATGTAAAACTGCTCTTCTTGCATTCAAGTCAACGATCTATATAAAAGTTTGGCGTCACTTACTGAGGAGCAGTGACAAAGAAGAATCCAAAGTCTCTTTGGCTGCTACTACTACTTTTTGATTCTCCTCTTCTGACAATTCAGTGACTTCAGCATTCTCTAATTGGAATTTGAGCCAGTTGCGATATTTTGCGTCACAGGAATAATACTCATTCTATTAAAAAAAAGACACAGAGATAGACACTAACGTTAAAATCAAAGGAAGAACCAAAAGTAAAAGTGCAGTGAAGCATACCCAGTCTTGGAACTCCTGTAAATTCTCGGAAACATAATCCTCCAGTGTCTCTGGATTCTCTGAGAGTTGCTTCAGAGGTTCAGCAAGAAAACTAAGAAGCGTGTGTGCACCCACAGGAGTTGCAGGCACCCTCCACATGGCGATCAAAGCAAACTCTCGGAAAAGTATGTTGCTGAAGGGAGGTATGAGTAAAGAAAATTGAATTAGTGGCATGGCAGACTCTTTACATATTAACATTATTTTGGATAACAGATTTGCGAATTATGCTACATGTGTCAGTGTGTATTGCACGTACCTGTGCATCAAAGATCGCAGGAGTAATTTAGAAGTAACATCCTTGACATCCTTTATAGTAGATGGAGGTGTAAAACAGAGCCACTGAATGGCTATGGCTTTTTGAAGACTCTGTTGACGATGCTGCTCTGCAACATCAACTGAGGGATCATATTTTGCAAGTTTGATTTCCCGGGATCTTGACAAAACCCTGTGAACGTTCCATAAAGTTAAGTTTCCTGAGCTTACTAACGTAAAATGCATCTCGCAATCACTATAAAATAAACCAGGAAATGAATCATTTGAATACCTGTCAACTATTTCCTCAAAATTTCCTTGTGAGTCATCCACGTGAGAGAATGGTAAGTATTCCATAGCGGATAGGAAGATCTTGAACTTCACATGTACGCTATTTTTCAGGGCAGAAGGAAACAAATGTCAAAGAATTTACTTTATGCCATAAACGTGCATGCAACGGCCAACAGGTGCTCGTCCGCACAATGTTTTGTTGAGAGAATTTCACAATGCAATACAGAAGACTCTCTTCCAATAATTATCATCCAACAGCTAATAATTAGAAATTACCTGCTATGCATCCTTAGTTCCATCATGTGTACAAAAAGTTCGATGCAGCGGTGACGAGCAAGCTGAGAAGCATATATTCCTACGAGTTCTTCGTGTTGTTTTGAAAATAGAAACATCGAATACCTGGCAACATTTCACAGATTACTAGAAATCCAATTGAGCGCACTATGCTGTGTAATGTATCATGAATTAGTATTTTTAAGTTCCAAAAACGGAACTCTTTCACAACAGAGACTCGACGTGACTCACATATGAAGAATAAGATCACCAACATTACTGAGCTTCTCCCTGTCCTTGATTTCGTCAGCAAGCATATACCTAAGAACAAGCACCACGTGAGCACCGAACTTTATCATATGAGGATCGCCATGGGGCCTGCAAGATGGATAACATATTGTGTCAAATAAAAAAATATAGCTATCTTTCTTCTTTACAATAAACAGGGAACAAATGTAAATATGCAGAAGGTAAAGTCATAAGAGACCCCTACCACCTCCCTGAGTAGGGAGAACTATATTCCCGAAATTATTTAATACAAGTGAAACTCTCTAGATAAAATCTATTGATTACCTAAAATTGCTTTGATCATCTTCTAAGGGCGCGATCCATGACCATAGTATATCAAGAAGATGTGAGATATTCCCCGACATAAGGGTCATCTGCAAAAGAAAGTATTAGGGGTGAAAACGCATATAATATATGGTTCTTATAGCTTGATGGAGACATATTTCGCATCTACTACCTGAATTTGCCGGTGCTGCTCTTTGCATCCCCTGACAACCGCATCGTGTACCATTTCCCTATGCCAGAAACAAAACAATGTAAACGTTTGGTTGGAGCTATTTACGGGGAGGACAGACAAAATTTCCCAATAGTTGAATCATACCCTGAATGGAGTTTCTGAAGAAGAGCAGGAAGGTCACGGGGTTGCTGGTTCAGAACATGGAGCGGCCAATCTTCTGGCCCAAGTGAAGCCTGACAACCATTTTGCATAGTGTCAGGGCTTTCATCAAGACAACTTCTAAACTTTTCTGTTAAGCCTGGCTTTGATTGAGCGAGTTCTAGATCAACTTGAACATCAAGCCATGATTTTGCCATCGCCCAGCAAGCTGACTGCAGATACATCACCGTTGAGATTAAGACAATGTAAATGAACGTAGCACATCGACTAAGCTGAAAATATGTTAGAAACTATAGCAGCTTCCAGTTATTCAAAAATTTTACAGAGGAAGGGCAGAGATGACAACAAGTATAGCAATATTGCATATTGATGCAAATGTTTCTAGAAATCCCAAACCATTATAATTCATTCCTGAAAGAAGAAGTCAAAGAGTGGCTTGGAAAACAATCTAGGGTTTACTATTTTACTATCAACGGTAATAGGATTCCAGAAACATTCATATCATATCAATCTTTAAACAGGGACCAAATATCTCATTAATAATATAATTCAACATTGACACAAGTGCATGGTTGGAGCCTGTCATACTAAAGAATATAAATGATTTCAAATAAGCACCTTAAACTATAATGCTGCGAGATATGCCATGACAACCAAGAAAAAATGTTCAAATCTCTAAATTATCAAAAAAATTGCAGCCAAGCAGTGTTGAAATATGCTTAGCAAAAAAATCAGGTTATGCAAGTGTGCATATTTTACCTCCCAATCAGTACAAATTGGCAAGATGCGGTTCAGGTTGCTGCATTGGTTTGCAAAAACAGCAACTTCATGCTTGCCGCCATCCTGCTCTGCAATTTTCTTCAGAAACAAAAGATAAAAACCAGTTTTAACTTTATCTGAAGTATAAAACAGAATCAAATTCATTAGGAGAGCAACAAAACTATCAAGAATTTGTATTACCTCTGATGCACAGTACGAAGCCCATTTCCAAAGACGCAGTTGATTGCCAAATCCACTTTCCAGCTCGATAGCCTGGAGAGTCCTGTTTTTCCCATTCTTTACCAATGCTTCAACAGAAGGAAACATGTCCATCCCAGAAAAGGGGCACAAAGTTGCAGCTCTCCATGGCTGCCGCAGCAGTAAAAAATACAAATCGTCATTATAGCTAAACAACTGTGTAATATAAATACCCTACGATAATTAATATACCTTGTAATATTACCTGGCCAGCGGACCTGCAGAGATCACAGGCCTCCTCTATTCTTCCAGCCCTTAACAAAATCCAAACATCCTCAAGAAGAGATTCATCTTGTTTCTGCCAAAGAAAAGTTGTAAACATTAATTTTGTTCAACAGCAAAACAAGAACGAAATACGACCTTCACAGTATAGATATAGACATCCACACGGGCTAGACCTTACAATAGAAGCACTCGCAATTGCTATATTATACGCCCTAGAACAAGCAACATTTTTAATTTATATCATGTATTGTATACTAAATGAACAAATACACTGAAAGGTAAAACATGCCCATCAGCAATTCAGCACTAAACAAACCGAACTTCAACCATAGCTAAATAGAGACTTACTTTATCATCAGGAAGAAGACGAGCTTGTTCACGAGTTGGGGCATCAAAGTCCAAATGGCGTACAATATCAGCAGCAGAGCCATTTTTCTTGAGGTATCTTTGTGTGTGATGCCACACTCCAGCGTTAGGAAGATAAGTACCCACATGAGATCCCCGCACCTGAGAACATAAATATTTCCTTTGTGATTAAACTATCCGCGAGGGTAAGTCAGCTCTATTATTGAGGGTTCATCACGCATTTCTTTAAAAAAGTTGAACGAAGAGTAGGAAACAGTAGCAACGCCCTATATATATGACAAGTAGGAAACACAAACACCCGAGTCTGATTACAGAAGCAATGATGTTGTAGAGGTGTTCTCTAGGTTTCAATCATTTAAAACCAGATCAAGTATTTCTCTAAGTGGATAGCAAAGACTACTAGCAAAAAAAATAGCAGCAACCGTTTTGTTCACTTCTGCTTCTTATAAGTTATAATCGTGATGAAAGTTACAGGAATTACACTGCAATTAGTAGGTTTATTAACAATCCTATGCATGAGCTCTACCTAGGGGAAAATGGCCACATCAACCAATCAAGTAGCATGCCAAAGTGACATCGATAGAGTAGTATATTGAAAAAGAATATATGGAAGAGCCACCTTTCTTTCCAAATCAAGTGATTTTGAAGCTAGATCTTCCAGCCACAGGACTATCCGAAGGCATAGCTGAGCTGTATGGTCGTTTACAACAAACTGACAAGCCTCCAAATGAGATGTTGATGGGGACTGCCGACATTAAAGAAAGTCACATAAGTCCATTCGTAAGATGTACTAAAAATAGGAATGATTTCTTTTGGAAAAGGAATAAGACAAAATGCACTACCATAATCAATTCCTGCGGAACTTCTTCAGTAGCTGCAAGAACAAAAAAATGTATACAGGAAAATATTACATGACACAGAGCTTTAACAGACAGCAGTTATAAAATTGACATAATGCCTAGCATATTCCAAAACAAATATTTATATAGAGATGAGTTTCCTAACCTTTTCCATATAGGTTCCATAAAAGTGACCAGGAGGCAGCCTCACCAAGCAAAAGCTGAGCCTTCTGTCTCATAAGTTTATCCTCCACAACCCGATGTCTTACATCTGATCCATACCTGTAGATAACCAACGGAGCAAGCAATTGTTTTCAAAAAAAAAAAACTTAAAACGTTGGAAGAATTTAGACGGTTCAACTCTCGTACCTAATCGATTGTGAAACATCCCTGCATGAATCCTCAAGTCTCAATATTAGATCCGGAATGGGCATCAGTCCTGCAGAACCAAGAAGTCATAATCACAGTAAATGAGACTCTACAAACTGAGTAAATGAAACATTGCTTAGTTGAGAAACCACACATACTTAATAACATGAAGAATGATAATTATACCATACGAACGAACCTTGAAGAGCAGAATCAAACAGAGAAGCAAACAGAGCAAAAGTTGTATCTCCACTCTCCGCCAGCTCATCATTCTCAACCTTGCAAGCCTTCAGTGACTGACTCTCAACTCTACGAAACATAGCCTCATCGTCGTCACCACTCCTCGAAACAGCAGCAGAGAGAGGGTGAAAGTTATCAACCTCTTCTTTGATGTTCTCAAGAAGCAAGGCAGTGTTCGTCGGACTATGGATGTGATTCCCATCGTACAGTAACCTATTCTCACTGACACTCGGACTCCAGATCTCCTCCTGTGGCGATGTAGAGTGTCTCTTCCTGCAAATGTGAATCGATTTTAAACAACAATACGCGCATCACAATCGAAGAATAGTTCACCAAATCGAGTGAAATGTGGTCGGGATCTTTTACCGGTAGCGGCGGAATTGATCCCTGACGCTGAGGGCCTCGGGGTCGAAGTAGCTAGGAGAAGTGTCCATATCCGTGTCCATCTATCTCTATCCACCAACGAAACGTGGCGAACAAGCTTTGAGCGTCGATTAGGGGTTTGTTTTAGTTGACTTCGTTAAAACCCTAATTAAAATCCTCCGCCGGGTGGTAGTCTCGGTCGGCGACACCACTTACACGGAACAGTCTTGCGCGACTAGAGAGTGAAAAAAAAAAAGCAAAGCGGCATAAAACGCTGCGTTTCGACTTTAAGGGTCAGTCAAAGGGCCTAAGTGTAATTAAGCAAAGCTGCCTAAAACGCCGCGTTTCATCTTTAAAGGTTACTCAAAGGACATAAGTGCAATTAAACAGATTAATTAGCTATTAAATTTATTTTAGATATAAATAAACTAGGGGTGCACAAAAAAATCTTACCGAAAATCCGAATCGATCCAATTTTATAAAAGATAAATCTGAATCGAAGTGAACATGATATAATATCTAAAAGAAAATTTATCTGCCGTATTTTGAATTGTGGATTTTTATTTGAATCGAATATGAATATTAGAGAAAACAAAAAAAAAACAATACCAGTCACAGAATCAATCTTGAATAAGTACCTTAATAAGTAATTATAACATAAAAACTAATATTGGAAGTTTAATGTATACTTTGATAATTAGTTAACTGTTGAGAATTTTATGTTTTAACAATTATATTTAAAATTTTTATTTAATTATAATATTTTACAAAAGTTTCAAAACTATTTATTTTTTAATCGTAAATTATATTTCTTATATTTATAGAGTTGTTGGCTGTTAATTTCAACTTATATATATTTCTCTTTTCTTAAAAGTCACTTCTTAACTATGTCACTAAACATTTGGTAATGCAAATTATCTACATTGTTTAAGTTTGTAAATTTGAATAAGTATATGGATAAATAATATTCAAATTAGAACAGAATCTTAATTCAAATGGGTTTAACTAGATTTTTAATGTGTTACTATTTTACCAACCATATTTTTATTATATTAAAATTAGAATCAAATTTTAATTAAAATGGGTTCAACTAGATGTTCAATGTCTTACAATTTTACTAACCACATCAAATAAATTTGAAATGACGCTATTTTTATAATATTCAAATGAACTAAATTTTCACTCCAAAAAAAACAAAAATCAAACTAACCTCGAACCAAAGATTGGATATCCCCACGCTTGTGCCAAAATAAACACAAATGATTACTTACAAACCAATTGATCAAAAAGTGTTTAAGCTCGTTATTTTATCTTTAGAGTTGTGATTATTTTATTTTTAGAGATGACAGTGATATAAATTGCTCAATTAGAAAGATTGATTCTCCGCAATGTATTTTTGTTATATCGATGTGACTGCGATCTCCGGTGAGCGAGCTGTAAAAGTGAATTAGTACTACACATATCGTACATGTAAGAGTGAAAATGCAATTAATACATAACTAGATTTTGACCCGCCCTAAGAGGGCGGGTATATGTTTTGTTTTGTATGTTTTTGTGAAATTGCATTTCTAAGCGTATGCTTTTTTGTTATTATATATATATTTTTGTATCAGATATGTGTGTTTTGGGCAAATCTTTATTTTTATTTCTAATTTTACTTGTGTATTTTTTTTTCTCAAAATGATTAGTCTTCTTATTTTGAACATTGAAATGAAATTATTATTGGACGAAAGCTTACAAAGAAATAAAAAATCCCTAAAGAAAAAATAGTAGTTCAAAAAAAGAGAGCATTATGAGCATCTTCAAAAGTTGGATACAAAACTCCATTAACAGTTCGTAAATCTGTGTAGTTGGTCAAGTTTTTGTTATGGTTTAAAAGAATGTATCACGATTTTTTTAAATTGGATATTAAATTTAATTTTTGATATTTATTTTTTCTTTCTGTTTATATTTGTATTTTTAATCATATTTGTGTATAAGTAATCAGCCCGTTTCTTTGTAACATTTTCTGTAATTTGTTTTGTTATATATATATATTTTTCCACGTAAATTTAACTGCATATTTGTATTTTTCCATGTAATCATATTTGTAAAAATTTAATTTATCTTAGAGTAATTTAACTGCATATTAGTGATTTGACATAAATATTTTGTAATTTAATCGTTAACAAAAAAAAAGTATATGTTATTTTTTTAAGTATAGCGAATTTTAAAAAATATTCTCATTGTAATTAAATAGATGAGGCTATATGTTTTTCATTAAATTTTCATGATTTTGATATCATATACAATTATAATAATGTTATTATGTCACAATAATATTTGATGCAATTAAGAATAACTTTTGATGCAATTAAGAAATAACTTTTGAAAATTTGCTCTCATTGTAAATGGAAAGGTCCACTTGAATTTTTAAAAACCAATTATATTTCTTTTAAAATCTCGTGACATATCAAGGCCCATATCCAAATTTAAAAACTCGTGACATATCGAGCAGTTATATAAACTCGTGCACAAGCAGTATAACTATACATTTATGTTATATGCATTTCATAAATTATAATTAAATTTCATTCCTAAAAATTTTGCATTTTTTTCAATAATTACCTATAACACAATTAGTTAAGAATATTTGCGCCCACAAATGCGACTCCGAATCAACTCGAAAATCAAAATCTCATACTTTAGATCTGACCTATTTACTCGAATGATTTTTAAAGTGCTATATCCGAAAACCAATATCAAATCCAACCCGCACCGAAAACCGAACAAAATTTTTGAAAAAATAATTTTAATATATTCTGTTATATATATATATATACACATATATATATAAATGGTTTAATATGGTTTTCAATAACTTTAAGGAAAATGACATTTAATAAATACTTTTAATCGAATAATCTATTTAAAACCTGTTAATCTAAAACCTGTAAAAAAAAATTTTTCTAAACTTCCATTACAATATCAAATACACGTTAAAGATATACTTAAAATTTAAGTTAGATATTGGCCATGTAATTAGATACCAAATAGAAGATGTTTATGTTATATTTTTAGATGCTATCCTCTAGAAAATTTAGATGCAGTTTTAAAACAGGTTGGTTGAAGTAATTATTAACTAACAATTGTGATGGTACCCCGCACTTTTCTCATCTTTAGTTAACTTTAATTTTTGTTTCATTAAATAAAATGTTTAGATGTAAATACAAAAAGTGGATCCCGATTATTATGCTAAGTTGTGGTTACACATCGACAATATATAATTCAATGCAGTTATTATATTTTTAAGTATAGATAGTTGAAAAAAATTAGTTGGACTTAACTAATATCAATTGGACATGTTGAAGAATTAATAGTATTGATGAGTATCGTGGATTCTAGTCCTTCAACGGTTGTGTGTATTTGTCAAATTAAAGTTGTTTTGTGCATTGGATAAAAATACCCTATAATTAATCAAAGGAAACAAAACCTATAATGTGGTGATGGGTTAAGTAAACAAAACATAAGTATAACTGTTTATAACGTATAATTTTCCTTTAGAAAATAATAAAAATCTATTTTATTTTATATCTTGGTTGAGTATAGAATATTCATTTTGACAATTTAATTAGTTTAAAAATTGGATACCAAGTATTATTATAAACAGATCTGTTGTTGGTATATAATATAAATAAAACTTTCTTATATATTTTATTTTTGCTATAATTCAATTAATTAGTGTTTTTTCTTCTTTTTTCTTAATAATAATAACTAAAAACACTTCAAAGCTTCACGGAAGTTTCAGAAAAAAGTGACATCTCTGTGTGGAGGAGGAGAAAATGCTACTAACAGAAAGAAGAGCAGGAGGAAATACTATTTTTTGTTTACTTAACAAAATTGTATTAAAAACAAAATTTAAAGTATCATATATTTTAAATTATTTTAATTTAGAATAATTTAAAGTTATAATGGTATTAACTCTAATTAAAATCTTAATGAAGCCAAAAAAATAAATAAAATCTTAAAGGGATAAACCCAACTTGTAAGTGTCCAATTTTCTAATTTGTCCCATTTTCCAATTTTTTTTTTGTTGAACGTATGTCTTATACAATCCCTCCATAACTAAGCAGCAGACAGATAGATAAGACAGACACAAACACAAACAAACACGATATAAAAAGAAAAACGATACTGGCACCAGGGTCTTGAGTTTTATTAATGATAATACATTAGCTGCTGAGCTGCAGCTACATTCTGAAAGCCACCGTCATACATGGCTGCAGTGGCTCCAGCTCCATTGATTCCATGAGCTGCCTGCCTTAGAGGGTGTTGACCCTGTGGGTGCATTAAAGCCATCTTGCTCAGTGCCAACTGTCTCTCATACGCTAAGAGATCAGCTGCGGAGAGACCAAGCACTGGTGCTGGGGCAGGTGGAGGAAGTGGGTTTGATGCTGTTCCTGGTGGAGTTGGTTTGCTGCCCCATGAACACTACAATCAAAATGTCGGAAAGGCATTTTATGAAGCAATGTGATCATATAAAGAGGTTTGTTTTAATGGAAAAGGTACCTTAATCTGTCTGTTAAAGAGGTAAGGCTGAGAGTTGCCCATCTGAATAGCAAGAGCAGCCTCGGGATGAGTGTTATATCTCACAAAACCAAAGCCTTTGTCTCGTTGGACCCGGACCTCTTCAATAACTCCAGCACCAAGAGCGTGGAAGTAGCGATGTAGATCTAGCTGAGTCACCTGCAATGATAGAGATAACTATTTTACCAGCAGGCCAAAGAAAAGATGTCTTTGTTTACTGAACCAAGTTACAATGGACATACCTCAGGGGCGAGGTTTCCCACATAGACAGTGGTAAACTGAGAGTTGTTCTCAGGAGCATCCTCATCTAAGGGCTCTTTACCATCCTCTGCACAATCAAACGGCCAATGTAGAGCTTTGTTAGCTATGTGTTTCATATCACCCAGCAAAAAAAAAAAACAGTATAGAGCTCACATGTGTTCCAAGAGAAAATCGATCTAGTTTCATGAATTCCACTAAAACGAATAAAAAATCAGACTTTGAATTGAAAGCAAAAACCTGATGAGGCAGTTGTAAGTTCCACAACACTTTTCCCATCAGAGCTGAGCTTGTCCTCACCAGAAGTAGCACCTTTTGTGGCCCAGTTGCATCTTATCTGTCTGCTACTTAACCACTTACCTGAGAAGAGTTGCAAATCTCAAAGAGCTTCAGAACCAACAAAACAGAGTTCACTAAAAAAAATGAATGAAGTCCTGAGATCTCAGCTTTTATACAACCCTTACCATTCATCTCATTTATGGCAGTTTGAGCATCCTACAAAATAAACATTAAAAATCAATGTATAACCATAAAAAAAAATCCTCAAGCTAAAAAAAAATACACCACTTCATGTTTTAAAGAATATACCTGTTGATTGCGGAAGGAAACAAACCCAAAGCCTCTTGAGCGCCCAGTTTTTTGATCCCACATAACTCTTGTATCCCTATGATATTATACTCAGTTTAAAAATGGAATGTTTCAGCAGATAAACAAAAAGAGTCTGATCAAGCAAGAGAACTTACGAACAAGTGGGAAAAACAGAAAAGATTTGATATAATGCAGCGTCAGTAACCTCTGGACTGAGGTCTCCAACAAAAATGTTAAAGTGACCTGCATCTCATGTAAAACAAAACCATTTTGAGCATCCACACATTTCTACGAACACACAGAAAAAAACTTACTGGATGTATCTTCCCTCTGGCCAGTGGTATAAGCCCAGTTGACTTTGATAGGCTGTCCAAACCTGTGAACTCAAGTATTAAACCCTAAGTAAAGCGTTCAAAGAATAAAGAGGGGGAACAGAACTAGGAAAAAACTGTTTCTTACAGATGTCTTCCGTTGAGAGAAAGTATAGCTAGAGCAGCAGATCTTCGGTCAAAGTAGTGAACAAATCCATATGATGACTGTGCAATTATAAAAATAGCATACCACTTTAGTTATGCTCCGTCCAGAACAAGAGTACTACTTTAGAAAAAGGGTTCGCTTTCACTATCTATCTTACCTTATCCTTTCTGATGAGTTTACTGCTTTCAACAGGACCGGTGCTTGTAAAAATCTCTTGAAGAAGAGGCTCGGTGACCTGTATATGGATATTTCCAACATACCTGCAAAATAGTTAAAACATAAACTTAGAACTTCAAAAGTGAAACAAAAGTAATGCTCTCAAAAAACAAAAACACTCACACGCTACGGCAAGTGCTGGGATCAAAACCAGGAGGAAGGTTTCCACTTGGAACAGGCTCTAACTGCAAATGTCAAATGATGAAAAAAATTAATTTACAGAACACACAAAAGATCATTCTTTTTCTTACTCATCCCCAATTTGAAAATGCATCTTTCGCAGTGTCACTGACCCAGCAAAACTTAAACTTTATTAAGACATAAACTAACAAATTGCAAGCCGACAGGATCTAAAAAACCCTAAATTTTCGTCAATCAAGTGTTCAGCAGAGGGAAAATAACACAAAAACAGGAAGGAAAACAGAGAGATATGATGAGAAGAGACAAAACCCACAAGAGAAGAGATTGTGTCGAGACGGAATTAGAGACAAAAAAACTCCAGTTTCGACCTAAAATTAGATTAGACACACGGAAGATGTATAGAAGGAAGAGAAACCTGATGAGGGGCCAAGACACCAGGATGGTAAAGAGAGTGTTGTTGCATCAAAGCTTGTTGTTGCTGCATCATAGCTTGTTGTTGTTGTTGCCTAAACCTCGGATTCTGCATCTTTTTTCTTTCTTTCCACTGCAACAAAAAAGAGAAAGATTTTTGTTTGTTTCCTTGAGAAAAGTTTTGATTTTGTTTCCACCACAGCTAGGGTTCAGGTACTATTGCTAACGAGGTGAAGAAAGAAAAAAAAAGGGAAAAAGAAAAAAAAAGGAAAATAGAAAAGGTGAAAAATGAAAGAGAGAGAAAAAAATTCAGAGATGAAAGAGAAAGAAGGTGTCCGTAGAAGGTGAGAGCGACCGTGCGGCACAAGTGATGTATTTTATACGACTATTTTATTTTATTGTTAAAAACTCTAGACGCGAAGGGGGTAAGCTAAGTACACGGTTCTGTGACGATTGTTTCTTGTGACAGCCAATAGTAATCTATGTGGAAGCCTAGGATCAGGCCCAAGCCTGTATAGAAAAGACGACGTTGATGCAAGGGACCTTCTTTTTTTTTTTCTTACAAACTTGTTATGTAGGACCCAGGCGTGTAATAATGGGTTTAGTCCGGTCTAAGTTCAGGGACTCAACTAATTTATTTTGTTAATATTTATGTGATATTTTAAAAAAAAATCAAATCTTATGTAGTGTATATTCAATATCTTTTAGTGAACCGGCTCGATTTAGATCATGTATGGTGTCCACTGTCCACCAACCAGACCTCATTATGAGGTTTGACAATATACATGTATTTTAGGCCTTTTTAGCTGGTTTTCAACTATTCAAAACTAGATTAAAAGAAAAACATGCCCATTACATTATCTTCTCACCAAAATAGTAGGCTCTTATCCGCAGGTAACTTGATTACAAAATTGTCAAGAGATAATACAGATTAATGTCCTTGCCAATACGGTCCAACCACGTCGTAGTACTTAAAAAAAACATCTAATGTGTTTGTTCAATATTGTGGATTTACCAATGCAATGATGGATATGTTGCCTGACTCAAAGCAATCTTATTTAACCGTATACCGTGGGAAATGTCAAATTGGAGTGTTGAATGTTTATTCAACGGTTGAAAACTTACACCGTATTAAAAAAAACTTTAAAATATAACATGAATTATTTGATGTTGAATCTTTCAATAGTTTGAACTTTGAAAGGCTAGAAAAGCTAGTGTCCACAAAACAATGGGATAATTAGTATTGGTAGTTAATATAAATGTATTCACCTTAATTATTTTAATTATTCTACATCATTTATACAATAGCAAATTAACCTTTTTATTATACTATACCAAAAATTATTATTTTCTGTGTTCTAAAAATAGAGATTAATTTCATATGATTTGGACACATTTTTAAATTAAAATATGAATAAAAATAAATAGAAGAAAAAGAAGATGAAAAAATGAAGTTGGACAAAAAGAACATGTAGTCTTTCAAACAAAACAAAAAGAACATGTAGAAAGTGAAAAGGTATGGTGTTGAAAGAATCCAACCAATTTTACAGCCAATGACCTGTGAGCAATGATGTTTGTTTGGAAAGTGTTAGCCAAAGATCTCAAGTTTTCTCCACAACTTTAAGACTTGGGTCTTCTTGCCAAACCCATTCCAAGTTTAGTGAAAATGTAAAATAGATCCCAAGACAATAAGTACACGCAGATTATTCTATCATACTCTTCCAAAATGAAAAACAAAAAAAAAACTAGACATACATCAGTGTCCCCTAAATCAACATATCTCTTTCACCCACACACCAAAAAGGCTCCTCATAAAGCTTGCGAGCCAGAGCAGAGCATATATAATCCAGTTTAATCAAAGTCAAAAGTCAAGAAACTCCAGCCCCTTCCTCATTGTCCCTCTCAGCTCACTCGCTTCCCTCTCCACTTTACCAAGTCATCAGCAAACATAAGGGACAATCAATTTGTAACACTTATGTTGTGGTGCCCTTACCCTTTTAATCTCTATCTCTGAGACGCGAACCATATGTGGAGGAAACTCGTCTCTCTCTCTCTGTCCTAAACACATAGCATGAGGCCCAAATAAGTGAACTGAAACACACACACAAAAGTGAGATGATAACAAGGAACATATAAACAAGGAGGAGTCTTTACCAGGTCACCAATTAGAACAACATTCTCTCCACGGATTAAATAGAGGCCTAAAGGAATGTCGTTGTATTGCTCACCAACAATTTCCCTCTCGCAAGCACCTTCTAAAACCGCATCGGCTGTGTATTTTTGAAAGCGTGCTTTGAATCTCTCTCTGCCACTACTACTAAGTACTAACACTATTCATAATGAAGGAGAACTAGAACTAAAAGGTGAATAATACCGAATTGATCAAAGAAACGGAGTGTTCCCATTAGCTTTCTACCATCTCTAAGCAGCACAAGTATCTTTCCTGCAATCATCATAAAGAGCAGAGGCCAACATTTATTAAGTAACTTATGCACAATGATTTACTACACATACTCAAAACACGTTGAACTATGTACTGTCTACTAAAGTTGCATCAAAACCGAACTGACCAAACAGTTAAACGAGGGCTTCGAAGATTCGATCTCACAATCAACGATACAAGACCGAAATTAACAACCTTTGGATAAGCCCGTAGATATATACACTACCTAGTTAGCAAATAAGAAGTGAAAAATCAATCACAAAAGACACTGAATACATTCAGAGCTATGACGCCCATATCCTTGTATATTATGAAAGTCTTTAAAAAAAAATTAACACTTTAATGTTAATAATTGATACAATTAATAACATCTACCACAAAAGGACAAGCTTTATACAATTTGGAAGCTTAATAATTTACAGATTAATACAGGGGTGGACGTACATTATGACCAACGAGGTCACATACCCCCTGCTAAATTTTGATTTATTTAAGCGTTTGTGTTAAAACAACCTCAATTTCAATGAAAGCGTCCCCAGCTAACTCAAGCCTCATCTTTATGCCCCCACCCCACAAATACCTCACCTAGGTCCGCCACAAATACCTCACCTAGATCCGCCCCTGGATTAATATTGGATTAATTAGTAATTTGATTAACGCGGCGCGAAACTACGCGTCGTTTTCTTAACACAAAACGCACCGCAGTTTATTTAAAGCAAGCAAAATCAATTTGCCTTTTTTTTTTCCCTGTAGCTGTCTATCTAATCTATCATCACCTGAGAGAAAAGGTCCCCTTGAGACGGAGATATCGTACACACACAAGCAAGCAAGCAAGCAAGCAAGCAAACCTTATCCCTTCAGACCACTCTAAAACCCTACAAAACCAAAAGGTCACGATCCCCATCTTCATCACATCCCAGGTTCGATTCTCATCTTCACACCAGTTGGTAGAGATTTAGGGTTTTTTTAGCTCACAGATCCTGATCCGGGTCTTTCAGATCATGTTAACTCGCGAAAGGAACGTCTTTTCGTGCGTAACTGTATCCAAAGTTTCCAGCTTTAGATGTTTTCGAAGATAGTTAGATCAGTTCTGTTTTGTCTTAAGACAGAGTTTAATTGATATGTCTGAATGGTACATAGATTGATCATGGCAACTATAATCCAAAGCTTCCAGCTTTAGATGTTTCTGAAGATTAGTTAGATCAGTTCTGTTTTGTCTTAGACTGAGTTTAATTGAATGTTTGAATGGTATTAGATTGATCATGGCGACTGCAATCCAAAGCTTCCAGCTTTAGATGTTTTTGGAAGATAGTTAGATCAGTTCTGTTTTTTGTCTTAAGACTGAGTTTAATTGATATGTTTGAATGGTATATATAGATTGATCATGGCAACTGCAACTATGGCCACAGCAGCTGGAGCAGCTGCTCTTCTATACTACACTTTAAACCGGAAGCTAATAGCCGGTCCATCCGATGTTGTTGACGATGAAGCTTCTTCTAGCCGTGGCGCTTCTTCTTCTTTGAGAATCGACCGTGTTTCCCATAGACTTATCCAAGCTCCAGCCACTTGGCTTGAGACTATCTCCACTCTCTCCGAGACTCTCCGTTTCACTTACTCCGAGACTCTAGGAAAGTGGCCTATTGGTGATCTCGCCTTTGGTATTAACTTCCTCATCAAGAGACAGGTACAAAAAAATAAAAACATCTCACTCCTTAAAAGCTTGAGCATTTGGTTAATTCTGTTGTGTAATAATAACCACGCAGGGGCTTTTACATGTTGATCGTGTCTTTGGTGGTGAAGATAGTACAGAGCTCAAAGGACCAGAAGTAGCCGACGAGCTTAGATACTATCTCCACTTGTTGACGCTGTGCTGGCACTTCTCCAAGAAGCCGTTTCCTTTGTTCTTGGAAGAGACTGGCTTTGCAAAAGACAACGTTCTCATCCACGAACCCAAGGCTGGGATTTTGAAGCCGGCTTATACGGTTCTCGTGGATCACAGTTCAAAATGTTTTCTGTTATTGATCCGTGGTACGCATAGCATCAAGGACACCTTGACGGCTGCCACTGGAGGGATAGTTCCGTTCCATCATACCGTTGTTAACGAGAGTGGGGTCAGCAACTTGGTCTTAGGTTATGCTCATTGTGGTATGGTTGCTGCTGCACGGTGTATAGCTAAACTCGCCACTCCTGTTCTTCTCAAGGGTCGTGAACAGTATCCAGATTATAAAATCAAGGTAGTCCACTCTCTAAAAGCCCCCCTCGTGTCACTCTTTGGCCTTATAAGCGTTTTTGTTTGGCAGATCGTTGGGCACTCTTTGGGAGGTGGAACGGCTGCTCTTTTAACATATATATTGAGGGAGCAGAAAATGCTCTCTACAGCTACATGTGTTACATTTGCACCAGGTTAGCATTGTCCTCAATTACATCTAGTGATGATACGTTCTTCTCAAAGATATAAGAGTGAGCTTTTGTTTCCTGTGTTCTTCAGCTGCTTGTATGACTTGGGAATTAGCTGACTCTGGTAACGACTTCATTGTAACCGTCGTAAATGGAGCTGATCTGGTTCCTACATTTTCTGCTGCATCAGTAGATGACTTGCGCGCTGAGGTTAGCTTCCTTAACTCTTTGCCTTAACGATTACTCCCTCCATTTTTTAATAAAAGTCTTGTTTTAGAGAAATTTTTTTGTTCCAAATTATATAATGTTTTCATTTTTCTATGTAAAATTTATTAACAATTAATGTTATTGGTAGTTATTTTGACCAATGATAATATACATTCTATTTTATTATTGGTTGGATTATCATTAAGTAAACAATTAATGATGTTTTTATTTAGAAAATGTAAAAAATTAATTATTTTCTTAATTTATGTGTCCAAATCTAAAACGACTTATATTAAAAAAAAAGGAGGGAGTATCTGAAAACTTTATTTTGTACACTGGTGAGAACTTTTGTTTTTGTATCTCTTTTTTCAGGTAACAGCATCTGCTTGGCTAAATGATCTGAGGAATCAGATCGAACGGACTCGAATCCTCAGCACTGTGTATCGCTCAGCGACGGCTTTGGGATCACGCCTTCCGTCTATGGCAACTGCCAAAGCCAAAGTTGCTGGTGCTGGTGCGATGCTACGGCCAGTGTCCAGCGGCACACAGGTTGTGATGAGGAGAGCTCAGAGTATGCTGACCCGTCCTGCGCTAAGCTTGTCTTCTTGGTCGTGTATGGGACCCAGGCGTAGAGCCGCTGCTACTCAAGCGAACTCTGAACATCAGATTGAAGCAGCTTCAGATCCTCTTGTTGCTGCTTCAACCACAAGTAGTAGTTCCATGAATGAAGAAACATCTGCTCGTCTTGGAGCCGACACTGATCTTGACGAGTGCGAGGATCCAGAGGATATCGAAACGCGGCAAGAGCGTATGACTGAAGCCGAGCTATGGCAGCAGCTGGAGCATGACCTTTACAACGAAGATATCTCTTCGGAGCTGCCTGAAGAAGAAGCCGATGTGGCGAAAGAGATCAAAGAGGAAGAGGAAGCGGTGATCGCAGAGGCGGGTGTGTCTCAGCCGGAGATCCGGACGCCTGAGAGGAAAGAATCTCTCAGGTTCCTCCCGCCAGGGAAGATTATGCACATCGTCACGGTCCGGTCCGAGGCTGTAGAGGCAAACGAAGAAGACGCGTTGGATAGGACTGAGACGGTGGAGGAGGGAAGAGTAGGAATCTTTCTGACTCCGAGGTCGTTGTATAGTAAGGTGAGGTTATCGCAGAGGATGATAAGCGATCACTTCATGCCTGTTTACAGACGACAGCTTGAACGGTTGATACATGAGCTAACACTCGAACAGGAACAACAGCCTTGAAGCTGCTTTATGTTCGTGTTTTTAGTTCCTTTTTTTTTTGTCTGTATTTGCAGTTGTACATACTTGTATTATTCGAGCCTTGTGTCTGTAGAGTAATTTTCTTGTTCATTGGAGATTGCTTCATGAGACTTGAGTTTCTTCCCTTTCTCTCACTTGGGTTTCTAGTATTCGGTATAGTAATGGTACTGCGCAACGACATTCACCTAACAAAACCTAAACTCGTGGCTCTGTACATCTGATATCCGTCACTTTCAGACTCAGTTAATGCCATTTGCTGTTTAAAAGCTAATGTAACCTTGTTTTCTTCCCTAATTTAAACATACTAATCAGAGGGTTCGTATGCAATATCTGACCTTGTAATGATGATGAGCCTTTATAGTTTTGAATCTTTCGATAATTGCTTATGCCGCGTTTGCTTCTTATTGGTTCGTCATTTTGTCATACTCCTCCTACCTGCCACTTTTTTTATAACGACCTCAAAGATTCTTATTATCCTCGTGTCAATATCAAATGCGATCGCAGTCATGTGACCCACGTCTCCTCCTTGATACCTCTATTATTAATATATTGTTTACATAACATGTTATCTCTCGCGAGACGCATATTGGCACCAATTATTCATATATTGCTGACGTGGCATAAGATTCAGAAGCCTAAATAAATACGTTTACCAAACGATCGAATCTTCTTCAATCCATCCGCCATTGCAATGGCCGCGAAGCTCTCTCTCTCCTCCGTCATAGCCGTTTTCTCTCTCCTCGTCTGTTTCTATCCGTCGTCATCTTCGTCGGATGGCTTAGACTCATACATCGTCCATGTGCAGGGATCTCACAAGCCTTCTCTCTACTCTTCCCACAGCCACTGGCACAACTCTCTCCTCCGCTCCCTCCCGTCTTCTCCCCAACCGGCGACCCTCCTCTACTCCTACTCACGCGCCGCACACGGCTTCTCCGCTCGTCTCTCACCTACCCAGACCTCCGCTCTCCGCCTTCACCCCTCCGTCATCTCCGTCATACCAGATCAGGCGCGTGAGATCCACACCACTCACACCCCTGCCTTCCTCGGCTTCTCCGATAACTCCGGCCTCTGGAGCAACTCCAACTACGGCGAAGACGTGATCGTCGGCGTTCTCGACACCGGAATCTGGCCGGAGCATCCGAGTTTCTCCGATTCAGGTCTCGATCCGGTTCCTTCCACGTGGAAAGGCGCGTGCGAGACCGGGCCTGATTTTCCCGCGTCATCTTGCAACCGTAAGCTCATCGGAGCTCGAGCGTTCCACAAGGGACATCTCACGCATCATCCGCGCGCGGAGGAGGAATCGAGATCCCCGCGCGATACAGCGGGTCACGGGACCCACACCGCATCAACCGCGGCGGGATCGGTTGTGGTCAACGCGAGTCTGTACCAGTACGCGCGAGGAGTGGCGCGTGGGATGGCGTCCAAGGCTAGAATCGCCGCTTACAAAATCTGTTGGACTGGCGGTTGTTACGATTCAGATATCCTCGCGGCGATGGATCAGGCCGTTGCGGATGGTGTCCACGTCATCTCTCTTTCCGTTGGCGCTAACGGTTTCGCGCCCGAGTATCACAAAGACTCCATCGCGATCGGAGCGTTCGGAGCGATGCGTCACGGTATCGTCGTCTCATGCTCCGCCGGAAACTCAGGTCCTGGACCTCAGACCGCCACCAACATCGCTCCCTGGATCTTAACCGTCGGCGCATCGACGGTGGACAGAGAGTTCACCGCGAACGCGATCACCGGAGACGAGAGAGTCTTCACCGGAACGTCTCTCTACGCCGGCGAACCTCTCCCCGATTCTCAGATCCCTCTGGTGTACTCCGGCGACTGCGGAAGCAGGCTGTGCTACCCCGGGAAGCTGAACTCGTCCTTGGTGGAAGGGAAGATCGTTCTCTGCGACAGAGGAGGCAACGCGAGAGTCGAGAAAGGAAGCGCCGTCAAGATCGCCGGCGGAGCCGGCATGATCCTCGCGAACACAGCTGATAGCGGCGAAGAACTCACCGCCGATTCGCATCTCGTCCCGGCGACGATGGTCGGAGCTAAAGCCGGAGATCAAATCCGCGACTACATTCAAAAATCAGACTCTCCCACCGCGACGATCACCTTCTTGGGGACTTTGATCGGACCTTCTCCTCCTTCTCCTAGAGTCGCAGCCTTCTCTAGCCGTGGACCAAATCACATAACACCGGTTATCCTCAAACCGGACGTGATCGCGCCAGGTGTTAATATATTAGCCGGTTGGACCGGAATGGTCGGTCCAACCGATTTAGATATCGACCCCAGACGAGTCGAATTCAATATAATCTCCGGTACGTCGATGTCGTGCCCGCACGTGAGCGGGCTCGCGGCTCTCCTCCGTAAAGCTCATCCCGACTGGTCACCGGCGGCGATCAAATCCGCGCTCGTGACAACCGCTTACGATAAGGAAAACTCCGGCGAACCGATCGAGGATCTCGCCACCGGAGAACCGTCGAACTCGTTCATCCACGGGGCGGGACACGTGGATCCGAACAAAGCGTTGAACCCCGGTTTGGTCTACGACGTTGACGCGAAAGAGTACGTCGCGTTCCTCTGCGCCGTGGGGTACGAGTTCCCGGGGATTCTAGTGTTCCTCCAGGATCCGTCTCTTTACGACGCTTGTGAAACGAGTAAGCTCAGAACCGCCGGAGATCTCAACTACCCGTCTTTCTCCGTCGTTTTCGGATCGAGTGTGGATGTTGTTAAGTACAGGAGAGTTGTTAAGAACGTGGGGAGCAATGTCGACGCTGTGTATGAAATCGGGGTTAAGTCTCCGGCGAATGTGGAGATCGATGTGTCTCCGAGGAAGCTTGTGTTTAGTAAGGAGACTAGGGAGATGGAGTACGAAGTGACGTTTAAGAGCGTTGTGCTTGGTGGCGGGGTTGGATCCGTTCCGGGTCATGAGTTCGGGTCGATTGTATGGACAGATGGTGAGCATGTAGTTAAGAGCCCGGTGGCTGTTCAGTGGAGTCAGGGCTCAGTCCAGTCATTTTGATTGATGATTAAAACTGGGCTCTGAATATTGATTGGTTTGTTAATGGGCCTAGTTGTAAAATGGGCCAATCAGTTTACTCATTGTTGAGGCTTTACTCTTGGGTTAGACCATTATGCATGGGGTGAATGAGTAGAAACTTCGATTTGCATTGTGAAATGTTTTCATGTAATAAAACAGTCCATTTCGTTACAATTGAAAAAAAAAAGAGTCGTTTTCTTTAAATGTAATAAATAACTCCAATACTTGATTCGGTGAATGCTTTTAATTCGGAAAGGTAGAAGATAAAATGAAATTGTACACACAAAGAACACTCTATAGCAATAGAGTCAACAACACTCAACATCAAAACCATAAATGAATAAAGGAATATTAGCCGTCCATGATTTAATGCACACACAAAAAAAATATTTAGAAGAGAAGTCAATAAAAATATACTTTTCCCGGGTGAATGGTTCTCACTAGTACCTACATAATTGCATTGAAGTTGACTTTCTATATAACAGAGACAAAAGCGGTCCCTAGAGCTAACGTAACTATAGTGTCGTCTTCTGCACCAACGCATAGCTCGGCTTTGCTTTTGTATAGCCTAAGCTTATCTACTTACATTTCTTATAGTTTTAGTCATTTGCCCTTTGATTAGATTATGACCGATAAAAATACGAAAATGGAATAACCAAGCAACAACTTTAACTACGACCACACAAACATGATTCATGTATAACATACATAACATATGGTCAATTAACTCGAGAGGAGACAAGACATTAACAAGCATCTTGTATGTTTAGTCCCAAGAAATAGTAATTTACTAACTTTTTAATTATATCGTCTCAATACACAAGAACATCAATATATGTGGTACAACTGAAATGTCGTGATATATAGGTCATCCCCCTACACACAGATAAACTGTGTGTGTTTTTTGTTATATAGCAACAAATAGTTTATGATTTGGACATAAACTAGTATTAGTTTACGGAAATTACGTAATATGTCACACAAGCCGTAATTGACCACATAACTAATTTCATGACACTAGTCTCTCTATATATAAGTCTCTCAATCTTAACTCCATAAACACACATCTCTCTATTTCTTTTCCTCAACAAAACTCTCTCTCGTGAAGATCCCAAATGGATACACATTCATTCATCACCTCCGCGTTCCGATGGCCGTCAAGTCGCCGGAAGGTCTATCTCCGTCGGCGTAAGCCGCAAGTTGTACGTCTCGGCGGAAGAAACAGTTCGCCACGTGGGAGATTCTCGCTCAAGAGGGTGGTTACAAAGATGAGGTTCAAGTGGCTGAGACTGTACTACGTGAGGCTCGTGAAGATGATCAGAGGGTATTATCGTAACTTGGCGCAGGAGTTTGCTGACGCCGGAGCTACAACTATCCAGCAGCGGATGACGGTGGAAACGGCGGCTTTTGCCGCTCCGGGTTTGGGGCTATCTTTCTGTCCCGTGTCCGGTCAACGTTTTTTTCTTGTTTAGCTGAATTTTTCAAGTTAATTAATAGTTTCAAAGTAATTAATTACCTTTGTACTATTATATTTTTTTTTCCAAAACTTCCTATTATACTACTACTTTGGATTTCTTATGAAAAGTAGGTGTACAAGAATTAATTTATATTCAACAGTTCTGTCACAAAAGAAGAAAAAAAACGTGGAAAAACATGGGAAGAGACTTGAGATCTAACTCTAAGAGTAACCAATTGAGAAACAAATACGTATTAGCTAGGCATTGATTTACAGGATATGTCTGTTCTTGTGGTGGAATTATTTTTGATCTTTCAAACTTCTAAGAAAACTATGAGGCCTTCAGGACACTAAACCAACAGAAAGAGTTCTACACGGATTAACATGTACAACAGTTAAAAGTCGTGTCCTCTTGGCCGATGTGGAACTTCTGCTGGCCACAACCACTCTTGCATAACCTTGCTTTCTCTCTATCTTATTCAGTTTGTTTTCAGTGTATGTTTTTAATTTAGCTTTGGCTTAACATTTGCAAACTTTTGTTCTTTAAAATATAACGCATCAGATTTAGTAAAAAATCAAAAAAAAAACTTTTAGGGAGTTATTTTTTATGAATTAATTAATTTTATTTTTAAATGTGAAAATAGTATGTATCAATTGAAATATATTTATCAGGAACAAACTGAAATCTCTTAACAGTTCAAAAATAAAATCATTTCAATTACGTATGAGGAAATGGAGTGGTTAAATGTCCACTTTTACAGTCTTTTTCACTGGAGTCCGACTCCACTGAATCCTGTTTTCATGTTGTAAAGTTAGCTATGGTTCGGACCTTGTCGACCCAACTGATGAATAAAAAAGACCACATAAATATGTTTTTTTTTTGGAACATCACATAAATATATATATGATCTCTAATTTCAGTCAACAACAAACACATACTGCATGTGAAAATATACAACACATAATGAATATCCATTTCCTTAATTAGCATGCAAATTCTGTAAAGAACGTAAATAGTTCTTCCAAAGCAGAGATTCGAACTCTGAAATAATTTTCTGTTCTCAAACTGAGTATTGGGTTATTTGACAAAAGCTATTGGGTGTAAAGACGAGAAAACATTGGGTTCTCAAACCCAAAATGTTTTTTTTTGGTCCAGCACATTAAAGTCGATCCAAAGCGGGTTGAATTTTCTCGGTTAAGAGATATTATTCCTTAGTTTCTGATCTTAAAATTGTTGTTGTTTGATTTGTTCCAGCGACGTTCTTAAGCAAGTTCAAGTGTCCAAGCCTCGAAGAAGAAAGAAAGCTTCTGATGTGCTTTTTTTTTATTGCTCGCTTATCAAAATACTCAAAACAGATGTATAGTGTTGTTATGTGGAAGTTATAACTTCATGTGTCGCTCTCTCTTGCGTTTTATGCAGTGAGATTCTTTGACTTTGGTTACAATCGTTAATTGTTTTTAAAAACTTCTCTGAGTAATAGTCTAATAGATGTTTCTCACTTTGCGTTCAGCATTGAAACTTTTCAACTTACAGAGTCTTGGCAATGGGGACCATCAAAAGTCATTACCTCCCCACTACTACTAGTGTACTTCATCCAAGTTCAATTGCTTACAACAAAGGACCACAGCTTTAGAGTTACTATTTCTGATTTTTCAAATCACTTGCAAAGTTGGTACTTGTCTTTTGTTGCAAAACCAATGTAAATGTTGACATTTGAAGGATTGTTTTCAACTCTCTGTGTTCTTATATTTATGGAGATGATGATGATAGTAATTTTTTTTTTGCAGTTGTATCTCTTTGTAAGAGATTCAAAGGTACACTTTGGAGCTTAGAGATCCTATATGAGGGGTGGAACCACTGTTGTCAGCTGTTCATAAGGTTCAGGTCTCTAACAAATGTCTTCTTAGACTGTTTGTTTAGACTTATAGTGTGCTTAATTCCTAGACGATTATATGGCTTGTGTAGATTATGTAAACTTTAGAACGTCGGATTTAAGAAAAGTAAAATGGACATTTTGTGTTACATTTCAAGCTGATGAGTTAGTTCTCTCTGATTGTTAATATTACCATGTATAATATATATATATGATTAATTAGTTGTACACAACACTGGTTTTATACAAATATATATTACATAAATCTCAAATCCACGTAGGTTCGGAACTATTAAGTTCAAACCAAGTATCAACAATCCAACAGCATAAACAATCCCATAAAAGAAAAGAACAAACTAGTTGAAAGATTTTCAACTTCATTTTCTTTTATTTTTTTTTTATTTTTTTGCAGTAGAGATTGCAGAAAGTAGAATTCAAAGACAGAACACACTTTTATGGATCAGTAATAGCCAAGGATGACTTCCCGTCATGGTCTCTCATCAACACCACTATTCTCACATGAGAACTGAGACATGGTGGTTTGATGGATAACCTGAGAATCTGAGTTGTGGGTCTTGTTGGAACATGTCGTCATTGTTCCCACTTAAGTCCGGACCACTAGACCCGACCGCAACAACGCCCAAAATTTCCCTTTGCCTGAACTTAACCGACGTGGCCAAGAATGAAGGAGATTTGGATTCTTGAAGCTTCTTTGTGTTGAGGAAACGCCCACCAGAGCCTCTAGCTCTCTTTAACGCATGAAGGTGGCGAGACTCGTGAAGGTATGGCTGCATATTATATATTTTTAAGACTGTTACTCTCTTTAGACATAAACCTTTGAAACTAGTATCTAGTTAAAGAGATAAACCATACTTTGCGGACTTTGATGAGCTTATTCTGAGCTTCAAGCTTTGCACGGTGCTGCCTGCGACGGAGAATGGCTTGGTATTGCTTCGCATTGACGAAAACTGGTTCGTTCTCTGGAATGTTGTGAGGAAGAAGCATTCTAGAAGGAACCATCAACTCTCCGGTTTGTGGATGCTGCAGAACCTTCATAGATTTACCATTAAAAATACTTCCATTATTATAAATAGTACAAGCAAAGGAGGCTTCACTACGATAAGATGCAACAAGAGCACTGTCATGGGATGTAATAAATGTGTATTACCGTGTGTTGTGATGCATATGGAAAAGACATGAAACCATTGCCATGTAGAGACCAAGAGGCCTGAGGGTGTAGAAAAAAGACGTCATTAGTTTTGTGCTAACAACGTTTATAATAAGGTCAAAGATGATTGGTAGATTAACCTCAATAGTAGGAGGAACCAATGAGTTTTGAGAAACCTTTGACACGATTGGTTTTGGATGACTTCCACTAGGATAACCTGAGTCCAAAACAAGAACACAGATCAGCTACAACACATTGCATATTGTGACAGACACCAGATGTCCAACCCCTAGCTTAAGTATAATATTGTCCGCATTGGACTTGGACTCTCATTTGATTTGTTCTTGGTTTGGTTGCTCTCCCCGTTTTAAATAGATTTGGACCAGATTTAAATATTAAACTTTTTTTTTGGTCTAATATCGGAGGTGAGATATTTATTCTAACATTACAAATGCATGTGAACTCTTATTTGTGCAAGTAAAATTTGCAAGTTGAACCTGAGAGATGGGTAACAAAGTTGTGGCCATGACGATTACTATTATGTCCCCCCAAACTTGCAACGTCACCAAACGACTCTCCTCCAGTGGATTGTGTAGAGGAAGAATCATCATGGCCCTGCAATTGAAAACCAGTTTGTTTCATCCCTGGGAAATGGGTAGACATCATCTCCATCGTCATCAAGTTTAACGTGTTGTTGTTGTTGTTGTTGTCGGTCATGGATGATGATGATGATCCTTGGACATTTGAGCTAGTGAACATGGATTTTCCCCAAGAAGTTGTAGGACTAGACAATGAATCTTTGCTATGGAACTCTTGCATTATCTGAAACGTTACTTCAGTAAGCTAATCTAGCTCCAGATCATAGTATATCCATGAAAAGAGACAATATAACCACCCAGTCAAAGTATAAAAGACTAGTCATAAATCAATTGGAACGAATCTTAAACAGTTCTTGATTCAAAGAAAGAACAACAGATCTAAGAAAAAAAGAAAAAAATATCAGATCCGATGATGAAACTAAATAGGAAGCAAAGATTCTGAATTTGAAAACCGACGGACTAACAAGTCAGATCAAAACATTTGAAACGTTCACAAAAAGCACGAACATGCAAAAAAAAAAAAATCAATCACAGAGAATCCTGGAACTGTAACTACATAACCATGGAAATATCAAAAAAAAAACCTCGAACTTTAATGATCCAGTTCAAAAGAACAAACTAGAAAAAAATATAACATACCCAAAAAAAAGAGACAAACAAAGCGTTTGTTTACCTACCAATCACCCAAAAATGGGTATGTTTCCTCTCAGAGCAGAGTACAAATAGTCAAAATATAAATCATGTGAGGTTGAGATGATGCATGTCTCCTTCCTCAAAACATGGTTTCTTTCTTTTGAATTCTTTCACTTTCTCTGAATATTGAGTGTTATTGGCTAGAGAGGAAAGCTTAACCTTACTTTTATTTCTCTTCTGCAATACCAACTTTCCACCACTAATTCACTGTGAACACCACCTATTAGCTGACACTAGTTACATTAATAATAACATTATTCGTTTTTACATTATTTATCATTCTTATCTTCCTTTTGTTTTATTCCTCAACAGATAAAATCCATTTAGCAAATTTTTAGTGAACTGAACTTACAAATAAAATCTTTTTTTTCTAGGAAATGATAGTTCTTACTTCAAATATTAGGAGAAGTCTTTTGAAGTACAAATACTTGAAAGATAAGAGATTAATCAGATGTATAAAGTTGGTTTCTGATGTCTGAAGAAAAATTTGTCTGAAAATATTTAATTCACAGCCGCCATATTACTGTTCTAAAACCACGCGCTTCTCGATCTCGCGTGATACTCACGTATGGTTTGGAAGATGAAACACGTCACAACTCACAAGCAACATAGACACTTCCCTTCCTTTTTGTTTGTTGTTTATAGTCTCAAGTTTTTGTCGGAGTTTCGGGTCCCCTTTTCTATACGACATTTTAACAAAATACATAAATAAAAAATAATTAAGAATCAATAATTAGATAACGACTAGTTGAGAATAGATTTAAAACCAATGGTCCAATACCAGTTTACCATACCAACCATGCCGAAGAACAGTAGATTTAAAAAAAAACTTAAAGCAAAAGTTCTGGTGGAAGTTATCTTAATGACGCAATCAATCAAAAGCCTTTCAAAAATCTATGTCATTTTTATTTTATTTTATGGGTAAAAGTAAATCGGAATTAAGTCATGCAAGGAGAAGTATCCTTTTCCCCATTTCTTATTAAAAATATACTCGTACGTTATTTCTAGATGAAGATTCGTGAGCAATCATAATTCATAAACTCGAGTGACTGATAGAATCTCCACTTAACAAGGCAAATTAGTTTTTGGATGTTGAGTGAGAATCGTCAAAAGGGAAAAAAAACACAAATGGCTCAACCCAATTACAAAAATGATATGCAGCAGCTAAATTAGGTATGATTTGTTTTGCTGCCCACCAAAATGGTCTCAACGACATTACCCACAACTCCATATTCGTTATTATGATGTTACTTTCTAGATACCAGCTATGGATAGCAACGTTTAACGTCTCTTACTAAATGATACGTCGTGCCCATAACAAAATAACGAATATTTTTGCGAGCACAACAATACATACAAGAATATATTTGCGTGCTTAGATTTTCTTTTCCTCTTAAACCACTCACAAGTTTCATTTTTTTGAGCAACACAAACCAAAATGCTAACGAATCAGTGACGACGCATGAGAAAGACCTAAACTCTAAAATATGTATATCTTCAGAATACAAATATATTACAAATGCTGTAGATAGTTTTTTGCTTCTTTTTTTTTTGTTTTTCTTAAATGAGATAAAAATCCGACCGGGGAATCTTAAAAAGGAGAAAATAGATCC
Organism: Raphanus raphanistrum subsp. raphanistrum; assembly: GCA_019706035.1. Taxonomy (NCBI): domain Eukaryota; kingdom Viridiplantae; phylum Streptophyta; class Magnoliopsida; order Brassicales; family Brassicaceae; genus Raphanus; species Raphanus raphanistrum. The sequence continues at coordinate 42,242,367 of CM033980.1, forward strand.
AGTGACTGGCTAAGGAAAGGGAGAGAAACAAAAAAAGGAGAGAACGTAAACCAAAACAGAGGGTTGGGTTCGTTCACATCCTTCCCAAAAAAAAAAAAAAAAGACAACACATCATATCACCATCGGTTAATTACTCTCGTCCATGATTATATGGATTTTCCTGTAAACACACACAGAGACCGAGCGAGCGAGATCTCAGCTTCTAAAAGCTAAAACACTTTGAACATAAATACAAAAAAAAAAGGAAGATGGAAATATATAACTAACCGGCTGGTATGGAGGAGGCGGCATGTAAACCATTTGCGGCCTAGGCTGACGACCCATCATCATTTGCTGCTGCTGTTGCTGCGGAAACTAAAACATCACAACAATTCCAAAACCATTACACTTCTTCTTTTATACTTTTGATGATCTCTTGTGAATACTGATATGGTTATAATTTTGTGTTGTTAGTGTCAATTCATACCTGGGGTTGTGCATTTGGAGGATAGAACGCTTGAGGATGCTGGTGGCCTGGATAATAAATCACCTGCTGCTGTCCTGGATATTGCGGTTGCATCTGCAAAAATTTTACATGGCGAACTTTAGACACTTCTGATTAGTTTTCAGAGTATTGAGTTTAGGTTTGTATACAAACACCCTGAACTTACTCCGTAACCAAGAGGCATTCCAGGCATCTGCTGAACAGCTGCAGGTGCAGCAGGGTAGTAGAATGATGCATCTGCCATTGGAGGCTGAGGTCGCGCAGCAGCTGTTGGTTTGAAACTCTTTGCGTTTGGATTCAGTTTGAATTCCTGATCACACTCAACGACTCTTGTGATTAGTTAAAATAGATAACAATTACACATTATATATCAAGTTTGAACTAAAATAACCTTTGCATTCGGATTAAGAGTGGACTTTTCAGATGATGACAAAGAACCAATTGATGAGCTTGGTGATAGTCCAGGACGACTTGATGTTGAAGGACCTGGGCGGCTCTCTGTACTTCTTCTTGAAGCCGACCCAGTAAAGCTTTCAGGTTTTGGTTTACCAGAAACTTCACTGACTTGCCTTTCTTTCTCAGAAACAGTCTTCCACGCTGAGGTTCCACCACCAAGTTTTGCACCTTCTTTGGTATCTATATTCCAGACACACAATATATTCTTAACACTCACGTGCTTGTGTACAAAAATAACTTTTTCTAGATTCTATTTGGCGACTTAAAAAGAGTCCACCATCACTGGAACATTATTGACCGCCACTATATAGTAAGTTGAGATAAACGTGATGTCAGGCCGAGTGAAAAACTTGAGACATGCTTGTAAAAATGAAAAGGTATTTCTACGTGTAGAACAGGAAAACAAGTTCAGACTCTGTGGGCATGAAATTGTTCAAACGGATAAACAAATATAGAAAAGAGAGCAAGAAAGAAGTAGCGTATACCTCCATGACTAGAAACTGATTCCTCAGCTGACTGTGTTAATAGAAAGGAAGCCAAAGAACCAATGTTAAAAAATAATAGAACGAGGATTTAATTGCCAAACGCAATCAGTGATTAAAGACGCATAGAAAACATGGAGGTGAATTTACTCTGTTACTGTGGGAAAACTCTGGATTATTCTTGTTTCTTCGCTCACCCAACTGGCTCTCACTGCTTTGTCAAGAGAAACCAAATGTGAGAGCAGGTTTTTTAGTAGCCCACAAGGTGATGGGAAAGAAAAAAGACCTGATACTGCTGCCTGAGGCAGTAAAATCTTTGGATCGCTGTTCAGAGGGAAGGTGCTGAGCATGATCATCGGATATGGAGCAGCTTTGATCTACATTTGTATTATTCCGAGAAGGCTGACTGGCATCCTGAATGAAAATGAATCTCAATATCAACAACTGTTCTGGAAGAAACTATTATCAACAAAAAAAGAACTCAACCGTACCCGTAATTCTTCATATCCCTTGCCACTAGAAGAAGCTGGCTTCTGGACAGTAGAAGAAGATGACCCACCAAAAGTCTCATCGTTGCAAGTGTCCAGCAATTCGTCGTCCTCCTCATCAAACCCACTATCATCAAATGCATCAGCTGGAAGGACAGCTGAGTATTTAGATTCCTCGTCAATATCAAATTTCTCATTGAGCTGAAAGCCTCTTTCCTGCAGGCATGAACAATTAGAAATCTGAATTTATATCAGGCTGTGCAAATAAAACCGCCAAAAATCACCTCTGCTACATGAAGATCTCGGGTATTTTCACCCTCAATCTCTCTCGCGATTCTCTGGGCTCTCTCTTCCATCTCTCTAGTCCGAATACCTCTGTCAAGTTTTGTGGTATAGATTTCCTCGTCGAAAGTGCTCTTGACTCCAAACAGTGACTCATTCACTTTAAACTGATCCCATCCCCTACCCCTACAAACAGAAACGTATCAGCTGAGCATACTACCTGTAAATAGTCAAGTTATGAGAGATACGGAAACAATAGTCTTCCTAAACTTATGGACATTCACCAAAGCTCTTCCCCACAATAAGCTAATATGCTCTCACTAAAAAAAAATCTAGCTCAACAGAGGGATAGAAAGATCAGAGCTTTCCAAAAGGAATATCATAACCAGTACAAAGTGCAATCACAAAAAATAATCTATTCATTCCCACCATTCTCTCACATGCATCGTTAAGCTAAGAAACAATGGTCTAAGGATCACGCATCCGATAAATATTGCAACAAATTCAAATATGTGTGTATATATACCTCTTCCAAGGGTCATCAAACACATTATCCAGACCCTGAGGAACATCTCCATCAGGTATCCAGGGTTTAAGCTCTCTTCCCTGGTCAACATGATACGACTTTGATATAGAGGAGTCCGTCAACAGTTCCCCCGGCTTCTCACTCTGAGCGGCATTCAACATACCGTCACTGGATATGGAGAGATCCTAACACAAACATCAATTATACAAGAAATTAAAATGTCAAATCTCAACGTAATGTCCCTGCCATAGTGCCATGCAACGCATTGACATAAACTTAAACAGAAGAAAAGATCGACTTTTACTAATAAAAGCAAACACACCTTAGCTATAACTTGGACAAGTTCATCAGCAGGAATAATGAATGTCTTGGAAGGTGGCTTTCTGACAAACTCGGAACGGGTTTTCTGCCCTCGTAAAGAACCATCTTTAATCAAGGATGCCATCTTTAGAATGATTCCTGGAAAATTCAAAGAAACTTATAAAATGGCAAGAAAATAGTAATGTATCTCTATGCTTCACATTCGCATATCTAAGCAAAAAACAAAAGAAATTCTGATTCAGATCCTCACCAAAATCCTTCTCCACATCAGCAGCATGAAAAATGCCACTATAAACCGATCCATTTTTGAGATGCACTTCAACCTGATGCCCAATCTTACACGTGGTGAGGTACACTAAACCATCGCGTGAATGCCCCTTCAAGCTTCCAGCTTCCCCATTGGATGCTGAATATATATATTAACAAACATAAGAACTCAGAACATGATGTTGCAGATAGATACATCACAGAGTATATATAAACAGCTAACCTGCATTCAGTGTATTTGCGGGATTCGACTTTATAGACTTCGCCTTATTAAGATATCCCTCTCTTTCTCCTCTTATGTATGGAGATCCATTTGATGAAGACTTAGACGGAAGACCAGGTTGCATATTCATCGCAGCCTCAAAAACTGTTCAAACTAACAAAGTAAGGGAGTTAAAGAAAAAAAAAGGAATAGTTGAGAGCAATCAATAAGCCGTACACAAATTAAGTTCCGGTGTGAACTCTTGGTGCACATAATCGATCTTTTTGTTAAAGTTTCAGAGATGGAACTGCTCATCTAAGGAAGAAACTATCAAATAGAAAGTTACCTATGATTGATTCCTATCTTACGAGAGAATACAATCAGATCACTACTAGCAAGATGCTTAGACGCAAAGGAACAATCAAATTAAAGGCATTGATACGAAGGCATTAACAAACAAATTAAAAGGATCCTCCAACGTGATCGATCTTGAACTATGTATTCCAGTAAATCAAAACCCTAAATCGACCACCTGAACACCAAATCCCCCAAAATCTACCCCAATAACGCGAGATCAACACAAGATCAAAGAGAATAGACTCGAAATCATTCATTACCTCACAAAAATCGATCCCGATCCGAAACGAACTCGCCGCCGGCACAAACCTACAAAACGAAATGCTCCGGAGAAGGGACGAGCTCGATCGATTGGGTTAAACCGGAGGGAGTTAGGGTTTCGTTGCAGAGCTGAGAATCGCGCGCGGAGAGAGTGAGGGTAACCGATTCGGAGGCTTGATTGCGAGAAGCAAAAATGATGAAAAGAGAGAAGAGCTGCAGCACGGCACAGATCGATGTATGGGGGGAAATTGAATCAGCTACGGAGAAGTGTATGGTAAACTTAGGTGGTCTCCTCTTTCTGTGACGGTTTGGATTTGAGCGGGCTATTAACTATATTTGGGCCCAAGAAATAATGGGCTCAGCGTCGGTTATTAACTGAATTTGGACCCAAACTTTGTGGTTGTTCATTTCTTTGTACTATTTCCTTTACCTTAGCCACTAAGAACGTTTGGTTTATCATTTATGCAATGCTTTTAGTAAAAAGTAAAAACAAAAAGATTGTTCTACATCTTTTAACACATACATATATAAATAAAGTCAATCATTTGATTATAGTTTACCTTTTGTGAAAGAAATTAGCAAGAATAAAGAGATTTATCAAAGCGTTGAGCATATACTTTTAAATGAACTTTGAAAAGTGCATGTAGGACCGTCTCGAACTATTTATGGACCCTGTTAAAAAAATATTAATGGTATATTTAACGATGTAATATAATAGTTTTAAAATTTTATAGTTTTATTTATATATATTTGACATCTTTTTTTGAAATTATCAGCTCCAAATTTAGTATTATGTCTAAAAATTTAAAGTTTTATATCATAACTTATATATTTATCTCAAAAAATTTTAATGTTTTTTTAATTTTTCAACTCGGACCCTACTCGACCGCTCCACTTACACGTGGTGTTAGACGGCCTTGAATGCATGGTTTGCTTAACAATGCGGTTAATGTTAGATTGGTTTATAAATGATTTTTAAAAGGAAGTACTTAAGCATTGAAGGATGACAGAAAGGTGGGGGAGAGGGGGGCTGAAAGTATTTGATAGGCTTCGTTGGAAAACGACACTTTAAAGTCTTAAATCATTAGTTAATTTATCATTGTAACAAGCTTGAATCTAGAAGATTACATGCTTCCTTGCATGTCTCATCATGACTTGTTTTTAGATCAATCTCACTTTATGCCCTTTTCAGGTTCTAGGTACCTTATATTACTTGTCGCCATAAAGCTAGGAATAAAAATACTAATGATCATATAGCTGGTAAAATTAAGTAGGAGAAATCATCTTAAACTTAAGTAAGGTATTGAGTTGAGTTTTTATTCAAACAAAAAGGGTCTTGAGTTGAATTCCAACACCGACGGCATGAGTATAACTTTTTTTTTGTTAAATGGCTTGTGTGGGGGACTGACAGAGGGTGGCGCATAAAAATTATTTAAGAGTAATTATAAATACGAAACTGCACACTTGACAAAAAAAATGTAAATTCAATTCAATTCAGGAATGCAACATATAGTTCTGACTTCTGAGTACTAGTAATTGACACTTAACTACCAAGAAGTAAATTATTTAGATACATAACGTGGGAGACAACAGAGTTTGGTCCCGAAAAAACAGAGATCATTGTGACTTTGTGAGGTGTTGTACTTATAACCTTATAACAGATAGTCATATTAATATGGGAGCTAATATAGGTGTAGCTATATAAGAACAAAGATTCAATCGAAAACATTGAAAAGGAAGGAGAAATGTATAAACTAAGAGAAAACAGTGGTCTTTCACGTGGCATGGTAAACAATTAATACCAATATTTTCCAGTGTCCGATCTGATCATTCATTGCTGTAATTGTTTTTTTGTTGAATCTAATTGTGCTACAAAAAAAAAGTTGAATCGAATTAATTATTGTTTTTCTTTCTTTTTTTTTTTTGTAAAAGGGCTTTCACAAATTCGAATTAAGTATTGTTTCAAGCTGTCTTTACTCTTTAGTGAAAAGAAAAATATATATAATAATTAAGAGAAAGATTTCTTTTGTCAAAGAGAAACTAAAATATTAATTTTCAAATGGTGTGAAAGTAAAAAATTCAACAGTGTAGAGTTAATTCTCGCCCGTTGCTTCACGGCGCTCCTGTGACCATATGAGATTCTGACAGATATACATATATACACCCGTAAACATTTCTTTTTGGTTTTGCATATTATCTGAATGTTGAATGAAATTTGAAATTATGGCTGATAAAGTTACTAATCTTAACCATTATTATGTCAAAATATTTCCCAAAGTAACTGTCTTGATTTTTTTTTAAATACTTGTAATTGACAAAATTGACAATAAGACATATACTACATTAGTTTTTCTTTTACTCACTACATCCGTTTTTTCCCTTTGCAATTTGTTTTTTTTTGAAAAACAAATTGCAAAGGGAAAAAACGGATGTAGTGAGTAAAAGAAAAACTAATGTAGTATATGACAAAATTGTAATTGACAATAAGACATATACTACATTAGTTTTTCTTTTACTCACTACATCCGTTTTTTCCTTTGCAATTTGTTTTCTTTTTTCTTTTCGTGGGTTGCAAAATCAGACAGCCAGAATCATTCAGTATTGCACGTGTCAATCTCTGATCACGGCGTGGATATTTTGCACGGCTTCATAGCTCTATTTCTCCTATATATAATTCAAACCTAAAAAGTAATCAATATTATTCTGTACTTAATATCTTACTTTTAAAAAGGAAATAATCGGATAAAGAAAAGAGGATACAGTAATTTTGAATTTGATTGTTCCAAATTTTCACATTTCCAAGCAGTACATTGCTTTTCCAAGCAGTTAGTCTGTGTACTTATTGATCTGGTTTTCATATAATTTTGTGTTCTCTCTATAAGATACAGGCATGACTACGAGTAGACAGATGAATCAAATAAAGTGTAGTATACAGTACAAAATAACAGAACTATTGAAAATGTAGTAATCTTAAATTTTTTTATTACAAGACCGCACAGTTACCATTTATTTCCCTTCACCCATCAATTTTTTTTTGTAAACGACAAAACACACATAAAATCAAAACTTGGCAAATCTCAGATATTAAAACAGCAATAAAGCTGTAGAACTTTCTTTTTTTATATATAAAAATATAAAAAGGGGAAGAAGAAGAAGTAGGAACACAAGACACCACCACTTGTGCGCAAAAAACTTTCGCACTGTCCAACGATCTCAAAGTCTCTCTCTCTCTCTCTCTCTCTTTCTCTCTCTCTCTCTCAACCTAAACCCTTTTCTCGCATGTTACTTGCTTGTGAACTCGTATTCGCATTTCACAAAAGAGTGTCTCTCTCGTTCATTCTCTCACCAATCAAAAAAAGGTTCACTCCGCAAAGAACGGATCCAAGATATTTTTTAATTTAATGCAGAACCGTTCATAACTCTGATCCGCAGATCCTCTCTGTCCTAATCTTACGCTGCCGTAACGGTTTCTCCTCCTTCCCCCCTACCAACCTTCCTTCCTTCAATGGTAGTGATACACTAGTCTAGAAAGCAATTGAATTTTAGCTATAGCTCCAAGTGCAGTGTGGTGGAGCTACATTTTGCATAAAGGTTGAGTCTTTATTCTGTTTTATCTGAAAAAAAGGTTTTAGATTTGAGAAAGTGGTTTAATGGGTTTTGCTTATATCTTCAGGCTTTAATCCTCAGGAAGAGAGATAAAGACAGAGAGATGCTCACGTGCATAGCTTGCTCGAAGCAGCTAAACACCAACAAAGGCGGATCTAAAGAAGAAGAAGACGACAGAGTTCTTGGAACACCAAGGTCTAAGCAGACCATCAAGTCCCTGACGTCACAAGTAAGATAAACAACAACACTTCTTTTTAGCTCTGTTTGTTTCCTTTGAGACAGAACCATGTTTGAGTCTTTGTTGTTTGGTTTCAGTTAAAAGACATGGCAGTAAAAGCATCAGGTGCTTACAAAAGCTGCAAACCGTGTTCAGGCTCTTCTTCAAACCGGAACCACCACCGTGGTTCAGATGCCGCCGCATCACCTTCCGGGAGGTTCCATTACGCGTACAAGAGACCTGGAAGAAGCGGAAGCTCGACACCCAAGATTCTAGGGAAAGAAATGGAGTCAAGGCTAAAAGGGCTTTTGAGTGGAGAAGGCACACCTGAATCATCCATGAGTGGTAGGACAGAGTCCACAGTGTTCATGGAGGAAGAGCTTAAAGAATGGGTTGCTCAGGTTGAGCCTGGTGTCCTCATCACTTTTGTTTCGTTGCCTGAGGGAGGGAATGATCTCAAACGGATCCGGTTCAGGTTAAGATGAAACTTTTTAATCCATTATTATTTTTTTTATTTGACTTGGGAGATAGAGAATGTGTGTGTGTTTCCTGGAGACAAGCTTATGAGGAAGTACAAGTTGATATTAAAGATAGAGATTTATGTTTTGGTTGTTGAATCCGATCTTTAAATGGAGACTCCAAGAACAGTTGTGTGTGGGGACTTTTAGTGAAACTTGTACTTAGGTGGGGACATGTAATGAGAGTAGCTAACTAACTTTCTTCATTGCATCATCAAAGAAGGGGACACTTTAAGCTCTACATTGATGATTAGAACATATGTTGAGTTACTGTTCACTTGATTGGTGACTAAGACAGCTCTTCATTTGTTGATTTTTTTTTTTAATTTTAATAAAAATTTCTGTTTGCTTGTAGCCGTGAGATGTTTGATAAAGGGGAAGCTCAGAAATGGTGGGGGGAGAATTTTGAGAAGGTGATGGAGTTATACAATGTGCAGCAGGTTAATCAGCAGAGTGTCCCGGTTCCAACCGATCCTCCTAGATCCAAAGATGAGGTTTACACTCTTTTGTCTTTAGTCCTGAACATCCCATTCATTAAAAACATGTCTTGATTTCTTTAATTTGGTGTGTATCAGAGCTCTAGCAAGAACAGTCCTGCAACTCCACCGTTACACAAAGAATGCCCTCGAGGAGGAAAAGGCTCACTCGCTCATCATCAACCAACAACACAAACACAGAGTCGGTACCGTGATTCGTCTGGTCTTGCAACTACGCCGAAGCTCTCTACTAGCATAAGTGGGACCAAAACCGAGACATCATCATCGGTTGATATGTCCGCAGGAAGTAGTGGTTCAGAGGAAGATGATGAAGATCATTCTGAGGAGGTTTCTGTGAGTAACGCGAGTGACATGGAAACAGAATGGGTAGAACAAGATGAAGACGGTGTTTACATCACAATCAGAGCTTTACCAGATGGGAGTCGTGAGCTTAGACGTGTTCGCTTCAGGTAATACAAAAACAAAAACTCATTTACTCTTTTGAAAAAGGAAAGCACTTGACAGCATTTGCTTGTCTTGTTGTTGTTGTTGTAGCCGAGAGAGGTTTGGAGAAACGAAGGCAAGATTGTGGTGGGAAGAGAACAGAGCTCGGATACAACAACAGTACTTGTGAATGCTCTCTGCAACAAGAATCTGACATAGGAAAAACCAAAAGATTTTTTTTTAAAATTTTTTTTTTCAAAAATGTTTTTTACTTGTAGAAAAGCTATACATTTTGATGGAATACAACTCTTTTGGTCTGAGATAATGCATTTATGCAACTATAAGCTCACTTCACAACATATGAATTGGAAATTTTACTATGATTTTATTTAAACTAGTCTACAATCTCAGTTAAAACATGAGATTTGAATTTTAAATTAAAGAATTCCACTGAAATATTCTAAAAATATTGTAAAATTCACAATTATTTTGATTTTTCAAATGAATAGTTTAATTACATTTTATGCCAAAAATTTCAATTATGTTTAATTTTAAAGGAATTAAAATTTGTGGTTGAATAACAAAGAATTTTCATTCAGAGAAAAAAAAAGAAATCGTTTAAAACAAAATCAAATGAATCATCTTTTATTTTAAAAAACATTTTAAAATAAGTTCAGTTACATTTGATGCCAAAAAGTTCAACTATAATTGAATTTTAAAGGAATTGAAATTCATGATTGGTAATTTTTATTTAAAAAACAATCAAACGAATTATCTACAAGGATAAGTTCGTCATTTCCCATCAATCAATTCTGATTTTCCCTTCTCTCTTGACACGTGGCAACGACTTCTTCTCCTCGTCTCTTCTCCGTATTCGAAACCCTAGAGCGCTGCTGTTTCTCAATTTAGGGTTTAAGAGTCCCGAATCACTTAGCAACGATCTCTCACTTGCGCAGATCATAATTCGTTTTGCTAATCGATCCTTTTGATTTGATCGGTAAATGGTGTCCGAGTCCAGAACCGGCGTTAATCGGGTGATGGGACCCGACGACGACGAAGAAGAGAGGAAGGTGATTGAATCGATTAAAGAAATCTTGGGAAACCACTCCGACGCAGATATCTACACAGCCTTGAAAGAATCTAACATGAGCGCCGACGAGGCTGTGCAGAAGCTGATTCATCAAGGTTTAGAATGATGTTAGATTGGTAATATAAAAGTTTTGATTTTTTTGGTATTTGATTCTGAAAGTAATCGTCTTTGCTGGTCTCTTTGTTCAGATCCATTTCACGAGGTGAAGAGAAGAAAAGACAGGAAGAAAGAGGTAAAAGCTCACAAAGAAAGGGACTGAGTTGTTGTTGTTCGATAGTGCTAGTAGTGCTTGTGTTGCTAAGCATATATCATCGGGTGTCTACATGTGCTAAGTTTATTTTGTTTTGGTTTGTTCACTTTTATGTGTGCCATTCTACTTGGTGGTTTGCTGTATCCCTGGTGATCAATAGGATCCTTATTTTATATTTTCGGGTTCAATTTGGAGGTCCGCTTCTATGTGGCATTATAGGGTGTTGCAAACCTCTGTCCTGTGTTAACTCTGATTTTTTTTTTTTTGTACTAATGATTGTCCTTTGGCTTCAGGATGCAGTAGTGGTTGAGCCTGCCAACGTAAAGAAGCCTCTTGAAAGTACTGCCAGTGAAGTGAAAGTTCGTACACAGTCTGAGCATAATGTTGTTCGGAGAGGAGGCTACAGTAGGGATGTGGTCCCTAGGAACGTTGCTCCGCAAAATGCATTTCCTAGGAGACCTCTTGAAAGTGTTACTAGTGAAGTGAAAGCTCTCACACAGCCTGAACGTAATGTTGTTCGGAGAGGAGGCTACAGTAGGAATGTCTTCCCTAGGAACGCTGCTCCGCGGAATGCATTTCCGAGAAATCCTGCTACTGGTAAATCAGCTTGACGATTATATTCTTGCCAGTTTTTCTCGTTATGCACACAATCCGTTAGACTTGGTTATGTTGCAAAAAGGGAAATATGATGATCAAGTAAAAAATAGAAGAAGCTGGGTTGTAATGCATGTCTTAAATTTTATTGATTTTGAATCTTTGTGATTGGCTTGAGGCCTCCTAGTATATCATGTACTGTGTTGACCACATTCATATACACATGCTGTTTTGTATGTCTGAATCTGTTTGTTTCATGTTAGTGCAGGATCCAAGAGAGAGTTTCGTGTGGTTAGAGACAACAGATCTATTCCAAATGTTGATGAAGAGTTGAAGCATTCTTCCGCCCAGTCTTATGGATCAAATATTAGCAAGGTAGTGGCCACTGAGAACAAAAAGGGGTATGTTTCTATCACTGGCTTGGCTTGTTTTAGTTTTTTTATACATGTTCAATAGCATGATAGTATGGTTCTCTTTAACGGTTCTTTTAATGTTACTATAAGGGAGTTATGTCGCTGTAGCTATAGTTTTCCAAAAAGAATAAGTTAAGTATGGCCCTTTAAGACAATAAGAAGCAAACATTAGTTTTGTAGTATTGGATCTTGGTAGACGGAGACAATAATGCTTATATGCACAGTTCACTTGTAGGCACTAGGCATCCCATTGCTGTTTTAGTTTCCCTTAACATGTTACTTCTTGGGAGTTGGGAAACAGAGAGCACACGAAGGATTTGTTATCTTATGATTTCGAGAAAAAGCTTTGCTTGATTAGATGCGGAAAATAAGATTGTCGCTCTATTTTCATTGTTTGCCAGCTCAACAGGTGGTTTAGGCAATCATCATTCTTCTGGGGCTCAAGGTTTTGGCCAAGATTGTAATTCAGCAGCAGATGTCAGGCTCAGAGATACTGAAATTGCTCCATTACACCATCCTACCAGAAAAGACCTCTCTGATGGAAAGGAAACATCCCGTGGAGTTACATTGCCATCAACCAATTCAGTTCTTGGTGTATATCCGTCGTCCACAGATCCAGTTCATGTACCGTCTCCTGTTTCTAGATCATCACCTGTGGGAGCTATTAAACGTGAAGTAAGAGGTGGAGGCTTTGGTGGAAAACCTTCTGAAAGTATTGGTAAAGATCCATCTGCTGGTGCTTTGTCAAAAATTGGGACTCCAAATGCATATCGATCATCTTCCCCAAATTCAAAGATTAATCAAGTCAGCCAAACTACTCCCCGAGAGTCTGTTTTGCCCAGCGGTGTGGAAAAGAATAGGCCTCTTTCGAACAGGCAGCGTGGGAACAGAGGAAGCCAATATGCTAGAACACAACAAGTTGCTGGCCATTCAAAAGGTAATTATGCAAGTATTAATAACTTGAATGGATGTTGTGTCATTTTGGCTTGGTTCCTGCCAACCATCTTGCTTAATGAGGCGCTATATTTTTGTGCATGTAGCTTATTTTTTGGTAACTATAAATTATTTTTCAATCCATTTCCTGTCATGACTGCTAATATTCTTTATCAACCTGTACTTTAATGCAGGGGTCTCACAGAACAAGGAGTGGAAGCCTAAATCGATTCAGAAACCAGTTGAACATAACCCTGGAGTAATTGGAACACCAACAAAGTCTCAGGCTCGTAGCCCTGCTGATAATACTATAAACTTGGAATCAGAGGCGGTTAAGTTGCAAGATAAGCTTTCACATGTTCACATCAGTGAAACCCAGAATGTCATCATCGCAGATCATATTCGCCTCCCAGAGACTGACCGATGTCAGCTTACTTTTGGTAGCTTCGTTCAAGATTTTAGTTCTTCAATGAATTCACAACCTGGTGCTTTACAAGAATCATGCTCTTCAGAAGAACTTAGAGAATCTGATCGTAGGTAAGTTCTAACAGTCCGTGGTATTGTTTGTTCTTTTTGTTACATCTCGAGTGAAATTTAAGATCACTTGTATCTTTCCTCAAGTAACTCGGTGGTAATGTTTGCAGTTCGCCAATTACTTCTCCAGAGGCTTTAGAAGATGGTCCGGGAGTTAAGCCTATCGATATTCCATCGGAGAAACTGTTGCCGGAAGAGGAGGCTCATAGACCTGACAATTTGGATGAGTACTCGGAAGTTCAATTGCTCAAAAGTGACACTCTCGTCCCTTTCCAGCAGGCATATGGTAACCACGGTAGTTATGACTTCCCGTATTTTGGTCAGACAATGGACGAAAACGTACGAGGACAAGGATTACCATCTCAGCAGCAGGAGGTAAATTTCTGTTACTGCTGTTACTGGCTTCTCTTTCATTTCATTGGCCAAGAGAAACTAACTAGGTAATGCTTTTGCTAATTGCAGCAGGCATTCAGTACTCACATGGTGAACAACGCCCCTCCATCTACGATTCCCATGTTGCAGCAACAACAACAACAACAACAACAGCAACAGGCGTCAATGCAACAGCAACAGATGTACCCGCAAGTACATGTTTCGCATTTTCCCAGTCTCATGCCTTACCGTCAGTTCGTCTCCCCACTCTATGTTCCCCAGATGCCCATGCCAGGCTACTCGGGTAACCCAGCGGCGTATGCACATCCTTCAAATGGCAATAGCTATGTGCTGATGCCTGGAGGTGGTTCTCATCCCGGTTCAAATGGTGGTGTTAAGTATGGCATCCAGCAATTCAAACCAGTACCAGGTGGTCCTGCGGGTTTTGGAACTTACAACAGTCCTAGTGGGTATCAGATTAGTCCTCCCAACGCCATGGGACTTGAAGATCCATCTCGCATGAAATACAAAGATGGAAACATTTACGTTCCAAACCCTCAGGTAATAGTGTGATTATGTTCCTCTTGAACCTCAGTTTTTTTTGACCTGTTATGCTTTATATCTGATTTGCGTTTCTTTATGGGACACAACAGGCTGAGACTTCTGAGATTTGGACGCAGAACCCAAGAAATCTTTCAAACCTTCAGTCTCCTCCATATTACAACGTAGCTGGACAAACGCCTCATGGTGCTTATTTACCATCCCATACAGCACATCCATCCTTCAACGCCCCTGCAGCAGCAACACAGTCATCTCAAATGCAGTTCCAGGGTCTATTCCACCAGCCACAGCCTGGTGCAATGGCGAATCTGCACCACATGGGACCTGGGCTTGGTGGTAATGTCGGAGTTGGGGTTGTGCCCTCTCCTCCGCCTCAACTTGGTCATCCGAGTTGGGCAGCAAACTTCTGAAGAAAAGTCTAACCTTTCTCTACTTCTCTAATGGATCATAATAGTTGAAAGCAAATGCTCTGTTTTTCTTTGTGAAACGACCAAACTCTGTTTTATTTTTTAGTCAATGAATGCATAAAATGTTCCGAGCTCTCCAACAGTCATCCAGTAAATGCTCTGTCACTGCTTCTTAAACTTCTACTGTTGCTATAGTTTCTCTCAAAGTAAAAAAAAAGTAAATAGCCCTACAAAGCATGTGATAGTCTCAAGTGTGGAACCATGCGACGTAAACATTGTTGCTTGCTGAGTGTTTCCCATTGTCAGTGTTCTCTAAGTATTAAAAGAGCATTGAGAGGTTTGTCTAGTTGTTGAATGCTCTTCTTTCAGTTATGTGTGGCTTCTCTCTAGATTTCTTCATATTCCTTATTAAATTCTTGAGAGTGAATCATTAGTTGTTGAGCTCGACCTAACTTCACCTCAAGGCTGTATAATACATTATACATAAAACAAATATTCCTGATAGGAACTTGTTGAAGCTAAGCTTATAGGTTTTGATTAGTTCATTGATTACTTTTGTTTTTTAGGTGTCATCGCACATTTTATCATCATAACAACAGAATCTAATTGATTGTTTTGTTGACATATTTAGATAACTAAATACTTAGTTTGAGGAGGTGGGTCTAAATCAAGGGGCCAACTCCTTTGCTTAGGGCCTAATTTGTACTTACTTTACTTGCTCCTCTGGTTTAATAGGCCAAAGCTTTGTTATCTCCTATGTCCAACCTTATTGAGAAATGATTACTCTCTATTAATTCCTTAAACTCAATTATTTGGAGGTAAACAAATAACACTATTTTGTTTCATTTTGACTAGTCTCTGGTAAATTAAACGTGGTCTTAACTGTTGAGTCCACTCAATGTTAATAATAGTTACCACACAAAAGTAAGGGTGGCTTGAGATTTCTGAAACTTTGTTGGAGATCATGAAAATAAAATAATAGAAAATAGTTTTTTTTTTGATAGAGAATAACAGAAAATAGTTGAGGGTAGTATTTCACAAATATTAATTTAATTTTAGATTTATTTTATCTAATAAGTCAAAAGGGCCGTGATTGATTTGAGGATTTAAAAGAAGTTTTTAAACTATTACATGGATATTTCATGATTTTAAGAATCACTCAATATTTATATTAATAATTCCTTTTAATTGTTTTTGAGAATTTCTGACTCATTTTAGCCAGGGATGGAGACATTCTAACTCCTACCACTTGGGTTAAGTTAAAGGCTTGTTAGTTGATAAAAGGCTAATTAAAAGTTTGTTTGTTGAAACAGAAAAAGATGAATTTTCTCCTAACAAATCAACTTGAGTTAGTTTTATCGAGACGTAATTGTAATGTTAAAAAGAAAATCCCTACAATAAAAGGTTTGAAATGTTGTTGGTGATTGTCAACAAAAGGACATGTCAAATTACAGATTATAGTGGAGAGTGATTTATAGGCAAGCATACAGCAACACTGTTGTATGTGGTAACTCGATTGATTGGTCTGTTTAAGCAAAATACGAATATCAAACGTATCTATTGAAGTACTGGACCGTGTGTGCTCTCTAGCTATTTTGATTTAACAGGAATTTGCTTTCTTGGTATTGCATTGCACCAACTCTAAATCATGATGTGATCGGAATTTTTTGTCTTTCTTTTGTCTATCATATCCACACATGCGTGGAATCCTGGCTACTGTTGTTTATTTTATGAATTTTTAAAATTATTTACTCTCCTTTGTATGGCTTATAGAATGCGTTATAAGAAAAGAAAAATATACATCAAACAAAGCAAAAGTGTAATAAGTTTTAAATATAGTAAGATACTGTGTCTTGCGCCAAAGGGAAATTTACAATTTACAGTTACATATAATATTAACTATATAAGTTCAATACCCATTTCTCTATTTGTAATGTCATCCTTGCGCATTTGTCATAATAATTTTCTTTGCATCGCTCTAATTTACACTTGCATATATATTAACTATATAAGTTTTTTTTTTCGATAACTCTGGTATCTGGGCAGCCACATTTCCAACTATCCCTCCGAAAGGGGTCCAGCGCTCCAACGGAATGGATGTTAAATCCGTTGTAGTTAAGATTCGAATCCGGGTGGCGGACAGTACAGCTGTACCTCCTTTACCACCAAGCTACGAACGATTGGTTTTAACTATATAAGTTCAACACTCATTTCTCGATTTGTGGTGTTATTTTTGCGCATAGATCATGATAATCTTTTGTATTATTCCAACTTTATCAGATTTTATATTCAATATTTTTTTCTCAAAAAGAAGTTCACACCTAAAAGATTAGAGCAGTATAATTAATAACTAACGTACCGCATGCTTATGTATTATTAGCATCATTTAGTATTTGTATTTGAATATGATTTTTCTCTTGAAAAAAAAACTAAAAATAATCTATGAGATAATTAAAAAGACTTTGCGGCTAAAAGTCACTAATATTGATATGTATATTATCAAAATTTAAGTGCTTTCCGTTAGATAACCGTATAGGTAATCAGCTTTACATATCACATCACATCTTAATATTAATTATTTCCTTTAAAAAATATTTAATGACAAAGCCTAAAAGGTTTGTTATAAACTTGTAACCATTTTTTTATCAATCGAGTCTTACGCACTCCTATTAAATATTTGCACCGTTGTCAAAAGATAAAAAATAAAAAATATTTGCACCAACTGTTTGGCCAGTGGCACTGATGATATCCATAAAACCACTGTTATAAAAGCATCTCCATCCCCACTCCATAATTTACTCCATTTATAGAGTAAATGGAGTGGAAAATGGAGTAGTGAACAAAAAATAAAGGCATTACTCCATTTATAGAGTAATGCCTTTATTTTTTGTTCACTACTCCATTTCTCATTCCATTTACTCTATAAATGGAGTAAATTATAGAGTGGGGATGGAGATGCCCTAAGGTGTAAAAAACTAGTAGATATAGTACGATACTCTTTAAACTATTCAACAAATAAGCTGATTGATATGGTATTAAAATTTATATCTATTTGATTCGGATTTAATTTGTAGATTTTTGATCGTATCCTATTTATCTCATTTTAAACGGAAAAAATTATGTATTTTCATATGGAACAAAAAATGAATGAGAGAACAAAAAAATAGCCAACATATAAATTATGAGAGAATTTGCTTACAGAATGATTCAATTAAAATCTAGCTGTAAAAATAAAGGATCCCTTTGTAACATCTAAAGAAATACATGAGTGTACGGGAAAAACAGGAAAATCGTCAAGTTATATTCTTTATGTTTCGTGTTATTCTAACAAAAGTGTTATTTTGTAATTTAACAGCTGAAAATTAATTGTAAATTTAATTTATTTTATAAATAATTTTATTTATCTCAAATACTATTGATTAAAGAGGTGTAATTGATAACACTTGTATATATTTCCGCTATTTTTTAATTTGTATAAAAAATGTCAAAGTGACATTTATTCAGAAATAGAAGGAGTAGATTTTAACATAAATGTAAGTTATCAATTTATCATGATATAGTTAATTTTTAATTTAAACATTTACACTGAAAAAAATCCAATTTAGTAATATTAAGTTGTTGTTGTTAAAAACAAATCTTGTAGAAAGAAAATTTTATATTAATCATCGATTACATGGTAAATGAAAGTGACGTTTACAGTAGTTATTCATAATTAAAAAATCCTCTCTACTTGCTAATAAAGCCTGATTTTGTTAATCAGGTAGACGATCTTGTCTTAATCCCGCTGTCTATGTCTAATCATTTTCATTATACTGTTGGCTTCCTGCTGTTTTGCCCTGCTTCTTAGCAATTGTTTTGTAGAAATACTATTATAATTGAGCTCACATGTTTTTATGTCGTACAAGAATTTAGTTAGAGACCCTAAATATCGCAATCTAATTTTCTCAAAAAAAAAAAATATCGCAATCTAACACAACATTAATATCACCTAGAAGTTAGTTTGTATTCCTATGATATTGTTTTTAGGGGTAAACTCCTATATGATCTTTTAAACATAGCTGTTCAACAAAAAAAATTAGAGTTTTATAAGAGAGTGATAAAATATCAGTACATATTTCATTTCAGAATTAAGACGTTGTTTTTAATTCCATTTTCTAACGTACACTAGACTAAGATCATTTTCAATGTATTTTTCTATTTCTACTTTTAAAATAGAATAAATCTATAATAAAAATGAGTTTTATTCTAATGTATTTCTCTAAAATAGAAATCTCCAAATATAGAATAAAATATAGAGAAATACTATTTCTTCATCTATAAATAGAAAAATAGCAATTTCTATTTTAGAGACAGAAATATAAAAGAATTCGAGTGATTTTAACTCTAAATACTATTATATAGATAGAAATAGAAATGTGCTGGAGATGCTATAAAAACGGAATGTTTGGAATGGTTCAGTTGTATAGCTAAACTCTAAATTAAGTGGCTGGGTAGGGTGTTTCCGATTATCAAAATCCCAATATTCCATGACTTCGTATACTTACTACACAGGAAACTCAATTGCCTACTAAAAGTGGGCTACAAAATTATGGTTGGTAATGAGAAATGCGGTTTGGATGTAATTAGGACTAATAAGTGATAAGAGTCTCTTTAGCCGCATTACTTGAATGTTCCTTCATACAACCAAAAGCCCTTTCTTCTAACCATTCTTTGACTGTTCCTTCTTACACCAAAGCCCTTTCTTCTAACCATTCTATAATTCTCAAAACATAACATTGCTTCTTATTTTGTTTCTGATTTCTGAAGCTAAAGCCTATAGTTTTCGAGGGTTTTCCTAAATCTACATCGCTTTCTTTTTCTTCTCACTTATCTTTTCAATGTCTGACTAATTTCTCTCAAACTCATTATTTGTATACCCCAACCCCATATATACCTACGTGTAACATCCATGTGTCAATTTTCTTTTCGTTTTTCGATGTTTGACTAGTTCAGTAACCATTTAGTATTTTTCTTTTTAATGTGTGTATCGATTTATTCAAATACTGTATTGTATTGAGTTTTGTTGTAGAATTTTGTTTCTAAATTTGTTAGAAACTCTGTTCAGGGAAATTCTAATGAAAACACAGGATCCATTACCGCTTCATTATGACTTATATCTCGCCGTAAATTATTGCAAACCCACTAAAATTTGAGAATATAAGTGATGATCTATAAATATTCTTGTGTGACTTTTAGTCCCACTTGTATTGCCACCTTAAACCTAGATGCATGTTCTTTTTATAACAAAGAGTAATAGGATAAGCTTGATTTCCAAGGGTGTCTCCTTTTTTTACTTCCGACACGAGCTTACGTACGAACGCACCAAATTAATCTTTGTTCATCATATCACTTACGTACTCTTTAAACAACCAAACCACGATGGGTTTTCTTTTAATTTTAAACACAAGGTCGTCTCTCAAAATTTATTCTCTGATTAGACGTATATCTCTCAACCTTCATAGGATTTCTCAAACCTTTTAAATAATATATTAGAGTGTCTTCGTGAGCTCTAGAAAGAATCAGAAACTACAAACCACAGTTCTCTTTTTCTCTGCGGAAATACAACAAAATATTCCTCAAATCGTTTCTTCTGTCTATGCATACCTATGCATTCTAAATAGTGCTGTATAAATCAATATTATCAGAAAAATATGTTTGAATATTTTAGACCATAGTACTACATAATTAGACATTCTAAGTTTTTTTTTCTTTTTGCTAAAATTTGGGACATTCTAAGTTTAAAACAAAATAAGATAAAGAGTGTAATGGACCCCAAGTATCAGTATTGGGTTTGCTGTAGCCTGTAATAAATCAGAGATGTTTGTTATAGTACTTACAAATTAAATACAAAGAAAATTAAAAACAAATATCCTTATCAAAAAAATTAAAAACAAATAAGACTTATGATGAGGGAAGGAACAACTTTAATCTTTTACTTTATAAGTAGGGAACACATAAGTGATTTTTTGGGTCGTGTCATGTGAATAAAGGCTAAGTTGCTCTGTAACCCAGCAGTGATATCCCATAATTCTTTTTGGTTCAAGACAAATTCTTAAACCTAACCATTTTGATTCATGGTGAACAAAACACACATAATTTAGACTTTCGAAGATGTATAGTACTGCAATCATGGACCAAAAGGTAGATAAAAAATGGCAATCAAGTTCATTTTAAGACTCGATACTATCTCTAAGGATCATTTGTAGTATAGGTTAATGTAGTCAATGTATTATATCATTTACGTTTAGACTCGGCAAACTCCATGTTGTTAAGAGAATAGTTTAGAAATGCCTCTAATGACTAACGGTGAGTTAGCTGCTTTGATTCCCCGCTAGAAGAGATGATTTACGCCATATCACTAGGCATTAACGCCGGCTGATCCTCAACCTAGAAAAAGATTAAAGTATGGTTGGTCTGCACTTCTCCCAATTAACAAAATAAAATACCTCTAAATTGAAGTTGAAAATTATTATGTTTTTCTAATTTTATTTTGACTATGAACGACAATGTTAGGTTTTCAGTTTTCACGTTCCAACATTTATTTCATTGTCTTTTATTTATACGCTATTTTCTCCAAAATTTTAAGTTTTCATTCTTTTTTTTTTTGAAAAATGATTCCGATATATACTAAGTTAACTTGTTAAAAAAGTTAACTAGAAAAACGCGTGATAAAGTATTTAACTAATCAATTTCGAAAAATACACATGAAGCTCAATATTCTTTTACCATATGTTAATACGCTATAGTATAAAAAGGAAAATTATTAAAAGGTAATAAATAAATAGATGATTGGTGTTTGTGGGCAGAGACATAGTCACATAAGCTGTCGAGAGAGACACGTGGCAATGATTACCAGTTGTCAGACTCCTCCTCCTCTTTTAAACACACTCTCCTCTCCTCCTCCTCTCTCTCTCACACACACAAACTCACTTCCCCTCACACAAAAGCTTTTCCTTATTCAGACATGGAGACTTGGGAGAAGCCATCTTCTAGACGTCACCACCGTAACCCTTCCTTCTCCTCTTCTCTCCTCGACCAAATCTACCGCTCCATCGACGACTCTCCTCCCCTAGAATCCACAAGGAAGAAGAAACTTCCCCACGAGGATCTTGAAACTTCTCAAGACAAACTTGTCTTCCACCGCCGCTCAATAGCCGCCGACTTCGAAAGATCCAGGCGAACAACCACCACCACCGCCGCCGCCGCAGACTCTGTTTTCCTCAGATATTCCAACTCCACCTCCTCTGACTCAAGCGGACTCTCCTCCTCCGAGTCAGACTCCTTCTACGGACGCTCCAAATCCTCTTTCTCTCCTCCGCAACCGAAACCAATCTGTACCTCCGGAGAGAGACCTAACAGCAAACAAGAACTCGGCGGCTTCTTGAGAACCAAGTCAAAGGCGTTGAAGATCTACACCGACTTGAAAAAAGTGAAACAACCAATCTCTCCCGGCGGACGGCTCGCTACTTTCCTCAACTCGCTCTTCACCAACGCATCCACTAAGTACAACCCTAAGAAGCCCAAGAAAAACAGCAGCACTTCCATCTCTGTCTTGTCGGAGACACAGTCCTCCTCCTCCACCACGTGCTCTTCGGCTTCGTCTTTCTCTAGGTCTTGCCTGAGCAAAACTCCCTCGTCGTCTAGCGGGAAGTCTAAAAGATCCGTACGGTTCTGTCCTGTGAATGTGATCCTCGACGAAGACTCCTCCGTTTACATCCCTTGCGGTAATAATAATAATAACTATAACAACGACGCCAAACGTTATCGTCACGTTATGGAGGAGGAGAATCGCCGCGTTATCGAAGCGGCCAAGGACCTTATCAGAACTTACCAAAAGAACAAGGATCTTTTGGCCGTGACAACGTGCGACGACGTTGAAGAAGAAGACGATGATGATGATGCGGCAAGTTACGCTAGCTCTGATCTGTTCGAGTTGGAGAATCTTTCGGCGATTGGGATCGAGAGGTATCAAGAAGAGTTACCAGTCTACGAGACCACTCGTCTGGATAATACTAATCGAGCCATTGCTACAAGTTTAATTGTGTAATATAATGTTTTAATTAAGTGGTTGGGGGTGATTAATTAGTGTATTTTTCTAATACTGTTCTTTCTTAAATTCTCTAGTAACTTTTGTGTAACAATAAATATGTCAACCATGGTCTATTTGGGTCATAACTATGCAGCTTAATTAGCTATCTAATTACTGTGAGGTTTAATCTAACCTTTGATATCTGACAAAAGAAAAAAAGAGGAAACCAAAGTTTCTCTGTTACCTTCCCTGTCATCGACTAGAACAGCAAAGAGTCGTTGCCTTTTCTTTGTTTCTTAACTTTTCTTTTAAGAATGCTTAAAATTCTATAAGAAGATATTTGAGTAGAAAAATATAATTAATTAAAAGTTAAAGATTTGATTTGATGCTACTAATAATGATCAATAAGATAGGCGAAACAAAGTGGAAGAGACTTTGGTCTCAAATGTCATTGACAATAGTATCCAACATTTGATTCTTTTCTCGAGTACTTATTTTTTCTGTTTGAATTTGATTGGATTGGCTTTCTTGCTCTAAGCATGGATTAAGATTATAATGGTTGTTTACTACTCTCGAATGTGTAGTACTTGCACACTAGCTTTCTCCACTTTATCATAACGTCGATGATTAAATCACATGATGTTCTCTTCCGTATGTATATGGATCATACACGTTTATCGATGGAAAATGAATGGTTGGAAGTTAGAACGTAGTTAGTCTGTGAATAAACTACGTGCAAATTGATTCTAGAATAGTAAAAGTTTCAGTACAAAACACTATGTACCATTTTGAAATAATGAAATCATGTATTATTAATAACTGTACGTACGTGTGTCAGATTGACAACTTTCGATTTGATTGCGTTGATAGAACTGAAAGAATCTAGCACATCTAACGTTATAATATATTCATATTTAGAAAATTTATTTGCCTTACATGAAAAAATGACTGAGACCACAAACAAAGCAAAGCATGACAAAAATCAAAATTTGGTACAAAGTAACAACTAACAAGATTGGACCAGCGAATCATATCATTATGATAAGCTATTAAAGCTAACACAAACATGGTATTTAGCTTACATTTTGTAATTAGTTAAGCATAAAAACAATTAGATTATTGCCTAGACAAAACTCAAAAGAAGGCTAGAGTGGCTATGTAGTCAAAAAGTTGCGTAGCCGCGAAAAAAAAAATTCAGATACAAAGGCAAGATCACATACATTAGTACGGACCCATTTTCCCACTTCCATTTTCTTTTCGTTTGTTTAGTCACTTTAATAAAACGGTTGTGTTAATTATTATTAGCTTGCAAATCCCGCATGATCGAGAATCAATCCTTCAATAGCTTCAACAAGAAAAAAGTTTCAAAAACAAATATTATATAGTACATGAAAATTGAGAATGGTTTTGATTTATAAGAGATCACCAACAAATATACCCTTAATATACGTGTAAGAAAGTTGATTCAGTTGCATCATAGAGAATCAAATACATTCGACATTGAGTTGATCATTCTATTGTTAGTCAAGAGAATGATCAACTCAATGTCGAATGTATTTGTTCTTACGTCGGTAAGTACAATATATACACATGGATTTGTTCATATTCGTGGTGGGTGAAGTGGGAGACTTACGAAAAGTGAAAATACAATCATGAGACTAACGTGCTGATTTAGCCAATTAATTTATGAAGTATGACTCCAACTATCAAATCCAGTCGATTAAATATTAATTATCTTTCTATGTACACCAAAAATGGCGGTAAAGACGAATTTGACAGTCTTTAAAAAATTACAAAGGTTTATTACGAGACAAAACACTAGTTAGCTAAGCGGTGATATTTAAAAATCATTAATACTTCGTTTAGAATTAATAATAGAGTACCAATATACAGAATGCACGTATCGAACGAAGAAGTTTCGTCGTGATCATACAATAACAGCATTTGGACAGCTATATCACACCATAAATTGGTATGTATTTGTTATAAAGATAAAAGAATAATTAGGGGACATACAATGTCCCATATCAACCATGCACAACTCGTCATTCGCATGCACTACCAGCTATTTCAATATATATTAACTAGCTAGGGCTTACTCCATTTCAAATCACACAAGCTAAGACACACACTCGATCCACTATATGCATATTAAATTTGATAGTACTCACTCTCTAATTTTTCTGGAGTGTGCACGTACGTGAACATGTCGTCGTAAAACGGTACATGGAGGCAATGGTGGTGGGACACTCTCAACAGTACTATTAAATATCTTATGTATATTCTAAAAAAGAATCTGATGTCTGTACTCTGAAGCTGTGTACTATGTGTCTAGTTATAAATTTATAATAAATTTAGCGGTAAATTGACAATCAAGTCATATAGAGTCTGAGGAGGTTGTCTTGCTATTATGATCGAGATCTGTATTTTTGTTAACTCATATAGCTTTTAGTTCTTTTGGTTTCAGGAGATGCTTCATGGTCTACCAGCTTAGTTTCCAGGAAAAAATTCTTATTTTCTCTGGCTTTGGACTCCGGGGAATTAGTTATAACTTGCCAGTTTTGTTTTCAGATCACATATTTGTACTTGGTGTAATCCTTTGTGTTCTATATAATCAATCAGTATTAAAAAAATCAAAATAGAGTATAAATATCACTCAAAAGATATAGATGAGATATATTAAATGCAATTAATGAAAGTGTTTTCTGCCGAGAAATATATATATATCACTCAAAAGAACATACAAACATACAAGTGAAATTAGATAATTTAAACTAAATCAAATAGATCAAAAGGTTTATGTTGTCTAAATAAAAACAAAATATATATTCTTAACCAAATTATCTAAACAATTTTATTATGAAATTTAGTCAATTGTAACAAAAGTAAAGTTTAGTCTCCTTATAATAAATAAGTCCAACGATGATAACCAAATAAAGATCAACCACAAAATGATGATTTACACATAATATTAAATTGAGTTTTTCAGCCTAAAAACAAAAAAAAAGTTTAATTAAAATAAATTATCAGGGTGAATTTCGGACCAATGCTTGGTATATATATATTTATTAATTTATAACATATCTTGCTCGAATATATTTAGTTTGAATTTGTAAATATAAATTGCAGAAACGATCATAAATAATACCCTTAATAGAATAAAGTTATACTGCAGAAGGGAAATACTAGTTAACTTTTACCATTTTGTAGTTAGCTTTAAACAAATGGGTAAATATACAAAAATGTTTGGAAGAGGGAAATTAGACCGATGGACCGATGAATAAGGTGGCAGAAAACGCAGAGAGATAGGAATGGACTGGAAACGAATGGATATAAATCTTAGCCCGCACGTGACGGGTGCTTCAAGTCATGTGTGCAAGTGCAAACGTGTTAACCCCAAAAAACGATCTTCCCCACCACATATGGACCAGACTGGAATAGCTAAAAGTTGGCAAACACTGTGCTCTTTTTATTTTCTGAACTATTATGATGCCAACAAAATACATAAAACTACAGTGTTGTCTTGTAAAAATGTGTCATTTGATTAGAGTTTTTTTTTTCCGAGAAAGGGCATAATAATTAGAGTTTGTCTTTTATTTATTCTCAATTGCATTATAAACGCATTTAGAACCGAAGCTCTTTGACAAAAAAAAGAAAAAGAAAAGAAAGGAAGCTCTAAACATTGATTGATATGTCCAAAAATGAAATATGCTTCAGACTGTTAAGTTTTTCTTAAAAAAATTTAGATTGATTTTTAAAGTGATGCATATGTTTAGAAATTGGTGGAAGTAAATTGAAATTGTATAAAAAAGTTGTAAACTGAAATGTTTTCTTGTATCAATTTAAATACATCTTCGTTTCATTTTATTTCTTTTTTCAGCCAGTTTTACATTTGCAGGAGTTGTAGTTATTGGTCAAAACAAGAGAAGGAAAGCAAAAGAAGAGAAGGTAAACCTAATTCCCAAAAGAAGAAGAAGAAGAATGTTTTTGTTTGATTCAAGAATATAATTGTCGTGGTTGCAACCTTTTGTCTCTGAACATCTTTGAAATGGGCTCTTTCTTCACTCTATTTAAATATACTCGTACCAGTTTCACCTGATCGTATCAAGACACTCACTTTATTTATCGAAAACTCAAATTATGGAACACGGATTTATTTTCTTTCAGAAAAAAAGACATAATTAACCAAATGGGCTATATATCGGCGTTGCGTTCGTTATGTAGATGTTGTGTGAATATGTTGTTTATAGTCACGTATTGCAACGAGTTAACGATAACGAACAGAATCACATGCATGGATGTAGACCAAGAAAACGACTATAGAGAAGATCAACTTATTACTTTTGCCTCTGGATTTGTCAAAAACTAACTCAAAAATCATTAATTTCCAGTGGCCATGCATGATGCATAACCTTGTCTTTTTTTCCATTTATGGACCCATCCTTATATATAATCATAATTATTAGACATTGCTTTATAAGGATAACGATTGATCTATCTCAAATGGGTCAATGTCATCATCTTGTTTTATATATACGTCTAGTGTCTCTCTCTCTCTCTCACCATGTGAATGTCTGAATGAAATAAAGCTTTTGTTTGTTAACTATCAGAAAACATGTAATATTTTTTTTAATT
Organism: Raphanus raphanistrum subsp. raphanistrum; assembly: GCA_019706035.1. Lineage (NCBI taxonomy): Eukaryota > Viridiplantae > Streptophyta > Magnoliopsida > Brassicales > Brassicaceae > Raphanus > Raphanus raphanistrum. The sequence goes on from CM033980.1 coordinate 42,269,611, forward strand.
ACCATTCTAAAATTTAGTTTAGAGGCATGGTTTATATCAAAGTTGTAGATCATGTTAAGTTAGATGGAATTCACACTTAAAATCAATTGGTAATAAGAGGAGTGGCACATCTATCTTATATATTCTTAAGAATTTTTTCTAATATCCGATGTGAGACTTTGTCTCTAATACGCCCCCTCGAGATGATGGTTCTTTGAGCGTCAATCTCGGAATGTTTGGGCTGGATCGATAATGGATCGGGTTAGACTGCGTGGATCGGACTCTGATACTATGTTAAACTAGATGAGGTTCACACTTATAATCAATTGATAATAAGATGATGTCAAACTAGATGAGATTCACAATTAAAACCAATTGATAATAAGAGGAGTGACACATCTATTTTATATATTCCTAAGAATTCTTTCTAATACCCGATGTGGGACTTTGTCCCTAATAGATCCTACCATTGTTGTATTGAGTTTATCATCCCTAATAGATCCTACCATTGTTGTATTGAGTTTATCATTTCACTTTAATCCATGCTGTTAGTAACTAATTGGTATTGTATAATTTGCCTTTTGTTTTTACCAGCTTCTTAGCCCAAACGCGATATAATATGGGCTTCAAACTAAGTTAGGGTGCGCATGTTGATCGGAATCTTCAGCTCAGATTTAAATACTCGGTCATGTCTCCCTTTAGTCTAGTGGTAGAGTTCAATTTGTGAAGTCTATAAATTGGCCAAACAGAGTTCAAATATTCCTTCGACTTTCATATTTTAATCTTTTTTGGTCATTTGAAATCTTAGAATCGACTCTGAATCTAAAATCGTTCAGTTTATGTTGAGGATTTTTATTTCTTGAATAAACAAAACAAAGTGGATAATATGGAACCATTTTTCATGGTGATTTGTAAAAATCTATCTGGGTATGTCTTGAGAGATTGATTCAATAAAAGTATTCCATCGTTTGTTCATTTTCACCTAACTCTTACTTGTAATTGAAAAACGAAGAGCTAGATAGATGTTAGTGCTGGTGTAAACAATTCCTAGACATTTTATTCGGATTCTAAATATTCGAACCGATTCAAATCTGTTATTTCACCGAACTTAAAAAATATTTTATTGGTATTTAAATATGTGATCCGAATAGATTTGGAGGATAATATCCTTTCAACCAAAGATCTGAATGCCTAAGTCTACTGTTGTAAACATATGCAGTTGACAAATTCAACCAACGTGAACTGTCTGGAACACTAAAAGTAAGGCTCCAAAATTCAAAAGAAACTAAATGGGCTGGGAACAATAATTAAATGGGCTTAGGCCCATTAACTGCATGGCGATGGAGATTGGATCCGTTGTGGTTTCATAACGGAACAACAGCATCTCTCCCTCTCCTCCAGATTTCTAGCCTAAGCCGTTACTACTCTCTGCCTCTCTGGCATTTTCCCGGAAAATTATAGCGTCTCTGTGAAGTTTTCCCGTCAATTGTTGCTCAATCGAGACATGTTCTCAATTCTCTGATCAGATCAGCTTAAGTTGCTTCCACTGTGCGCTGATCTGAGTATCGTGGTGACTAAAAGTGGTTTTTGAATTTTACATGCCTAAGGAGATATGCTAAGTAGAGTGAAACAGAGAGGTCGAGAGAGAATGTAAAGTATGGCTCTCTCTCTCAAGTCAATGTATAATAATTGTTTAAGCCCATTCTTTTGAGATGTTTCTCCAAACAAATACAAATGTGTTGTTCCGTGTTACATTCTCTTATTGATTCAGGGGAAATATATACAAATCCCCTGTTTATCCATACTGTTGCAATTGTCTCGGGTTTGTTTGTGTTGATGTTATTCTGGGAATCAAGGCAGAGAGTATGATAGGAAGAATAAGATCATGTAACTGATAGTGTGCTCTAGGAAGGTATATGGTTTGAGTTAAGCAAACTGGTCTGGTAAGGACACATGGTTGAAGAAGATGATGATCAAATTTTATATGTTGGGTTTTGATCACTCTCTCGTTTTATAAATGCGTGGCTCAAGATTTTTTTGAGTATGTATGCGTCACTTGACCTGTATATAATCCCAATATACAGAACATGCTACGTCCAGAATTACAGTAAATTTCAAATTAAGCCATGATTGATGATTAATATGCCTTTAATTTGCATACATTTTTCTCTATTTATTTCTACGCAAATAAAGACTGACCCTGGAGATAAAGGAAAAGAACAAATTATAATTCCATATGCAACAAAAGATGCTTGCATCCTAAGAAACAAATCAATAATATAGTGTTTCTTTCAGCTACACTGAAATAAAATAAAAACGATATCCAGGAGAAAAAACAGCAGCCAAAAAAAGCAGGAGAAACACACACAGATAAATGTAAATGTCGGATCAGTTTTCTTGTTGGGACCTAACAGACACATGGCATAGAGATAAGAAAGAGATCATTACATTAATGTATACATATAGGGCTTCTGCAAACAGTGTCTTGTCTCGATGTTCCACGAAAATAGATATGAAATGCACCCTTCAAACTTTTTGTATGTGTGTGTGTTGGTGCAGTAGACCCATCACTGATGCTATCTGGCATGATCAATCAGCTACCTGAGAAATTAAGTTCGAATTTATTTTTAATAAACTAATAAACTACCAATATTTCAAACTGTTATTATCTAGTTAGATAGCACATTACCAGTGTCAAGTCTTGAGTGGGAAGAAAGGTCAAGCCAAGAATCTGAACTGTTCTTGTTCTGTGCCCACTCTTCACCAAAAAAATGATGAAGAGACTTCTTCGTTTCTGATGAATCTTTCTCTTCCTCTTCTTGATTATCAAGATCTTGTCTCGATGTGTTTTCCAAGACACTTCTTGTGGGTTTGTTGAACATGTCGGCGCCCAAAACAAAACATTGTTGTTGTCGATGATCTTGGTCATGATGATGATGATGTTGAGATGAGGATGAGTATGTGTTATCATGATGATCAAACTTATGATGGTACGGATCATTCATTAGTGTTGCTAACGGTTGTTGGTGATGGTATGGGGAATCTTGAAAGCTTCTAGAAGCTTCTGGAAAAAATGTTCTTTCCCCTACTCCAACTCTCTCCCCAATCCCTTGAAAATATCTACAATCATAATTAAAAGAAAATTCCACATATAATTTAATATTATGCTATTCTTTTTCAAGGATTAACAAAACTTAAATAATTAACAATGAAAATGCAAAAAAAAAAGAGATACAGAACCTGAAGTCTTTGTGGTCAGCTGCAAAGGCTAAGACATTGAGTTGAGGAGTAGATGTGTTTTGATGAAGTGACAAAGCAGAAGCATGATGAAGAGTTTGTTGTTGTTGCTGTTTAGGTGAAGTTGAAGGATAAGGATAATCATTGTTAAAGTAACCTCTACTGTTACTGCTACCAACACCAAACCTATTAATGTTACTGTAGGTGTCAAGTAAAGGGGATGAAGAAGAAGAAGCAGAATAAGTAGTAGAAGAAGAGGACAAGGTGGGGCTTGGGCTGTTGTTGTTGCTGGGGAAAGAGAGAGATGGTGATGTTAAGGGAGCAGTTGTCTGACTCTGTTCAATAGATTTTTTGGCACGGTTTCTTCCCCTGTGCATGTGTTTTTCACAGTACTTTGAATCTGGGTGTGATTCTCTTGAGCATCTCCATTTCTTACCATCTGTTCTTCTGCATCTTCCTGGTTCTGGATCTTGTTTTCTCCCAAGTCCCATCTGGTAGCATCCCCACCCAACTGCATCATTCAATTAACCAAAACCCTAAAGTTAATCATGATGCAAAACCCTAGTTAAGACCTAAATAAAAGTTATTTCATAATTATAAGTTTGTGAAAGTGGTCTTAGGAAGATAAAGTTGAAAACTTTAGACAGAAACCCAAACACTATAAATCATATAAAGCTGTAAACTTTAGAGGCATGAGAATCAACAAAAGATTGAAGCTTTATGCAAAGAAAAAAAATCAGGAAATCAAGAAAGATTTAAAGAAACATACAAAAGTTTGTTGAAATTGTAATTAAAGTTTAGGGCTTACGTGGTTGGTGAGGGAGGAGTCTAGGGACCAAGGAAGAGTCCAAGCTTCTTCTGATGGAGAAGATGAGCTCTGGTGGTACAGGAACACCAGAGACCATGTACTTGTATATTAGGGCTTGATGCTCCAGTTCTTGCCATTGAGTTGGTGTAAATGGAGGCCTCTCTGTTGTTCTCCCGCTACTTCCACTTAGGCTCGTCATCTTTCTTGTTAGCTTCTTTCTTTCCTCAAAGGGTTATGTAGCAGAATAAAAAGAGCATAAACAGAAGAGACAAAGAGCTTTCTTGATAGATTCAGAGATTAGCTAGGGTTCCTGAGTTTAGGACAGAGTCAGACAAGGAAGACCACTTTCTATGTCCCTTTTTATCTGGTTTGTTCTCTCTTTCACTCTCTCTAAGTATATATTCCTCGGATGTAATTTGCATGAACACAAGCTAGCTTCTGCCTCTTCACAAGGCCAGTCCCTCCTTTATATACACACTCTATTTTTGTATACTTAGGGAAATAAAGTCATTTAGAGAATATATTACTATACAATTATAGAAGATAAGTTGTCACACTATTACCTAAAAAGTAGGGTTTAGAGGGGATATTAGTTTATGGAGTATTTGTTAACAGTTAAATCAAAGAGTAATATATTCACAAACCAAAGTTTAAGAAAGGTAACATATATTGTGTCAAAAATTGGTCAGACGAGGGCAAGAGCTTTTAAGGAGTTTGCCATGTAGTGTAAAATCAAAACAACATTAAAATATCCAATATAGTAAATGTCAAAATAGATAGATAAAATGTAAGGAAAGGAGAGAAGAGTGTGGTCCTATAAAGACTGGCAAATCTGAAGAGACTCAGGCCTAGTTTCTGTTGCCTCTTCTGCAGCACTTGATGCTCTTGTCACTCTGACTACTCTTTCCTCTACTCTCAATTTTCTTTCCTCTCTTTCTTCTCGGTCTTCTTTTATATTACTATTTTAAAATATTATATGTATTTGTATTAGAAAAAGTTGCATTGATTTTTGGGAATTATTTTTCTCCCTTTTAGCAGATGCCATTTTCAATATCAGCTGTATCCCAACACTTCTTCATGGCCTAAAAATGAGTGCCACTGTGCCCTATTTTATTAAATTTAGTGAGCCCTGATATTACTGTCTTAAGACAGGAAAATCAGAGAGATGAAACAACTGATAGATGTGTTGAAGAAGAAAAATTGACGTATATTTATTAATAGAAATCGGAATGAGCTTCTTCTTGTATCACTGCACAAATCTCTGACTGTTTTACAACTTCACATATTCTTGTAACGTTTTTAGGTTTTGCATAGTGAGATGATGTACAAAAAGAAATGACTAAGCTGGCAAAATGGTAGATGAGTAAAAAAGAAAAGGGGTGTTATAAAGAGCAGGGAAGAGACCATTGGATAAAGAAGGGGACTAGGTTTCTATGGTTGCTAGTGAAGTGAAAGTACTTTTGTTTTTTTTTTTTAAATATGAAATTTTCTTTTTCAGAATTACTTTTATAGAATAGGAATAAGAAAGAAGAGAAAGGCATGTGAAGAATCAGAAATTTTCAGAGAGGGTTAGGTTCATTAAGTGGAGAGAAAATAAAGAGTAAGACTGTTCACTAGTCTGTTTGTTTCTCTGTCTCTTTTCACATGCTCTGTCCTTTTCTTCCCTTTTTGAGGCCCCCTAGATCTTTCTCTTACACATCTACAATCTACCATCCGATACATACTCACATACAATAAGTTTATACCTAGTTCACAAATGCATATAAATTTTATACATGTTCATCAAAGTTTAGTTTTCTAAAACATATATGAGGATTTGTTTCGATGACAAAAGTCTGATTGGTGACATTGCTTTTCTTTTGAGTATAATAATTGGTAACATTGCTATATAGTAGAACTATGGAATATAATAAAATATTTGGGAAACTGAATGGTATATAATCAATCGTTAAGTAAGAAAATAATTTACTACAAGTTGGAAAACATTAAGTTTCAAAAAAAAAGTTGGAAAACATTATTTTTAATGTGGCATAATATATTTCGCGATTTTGTATTACAAGAATTATAGATAGCAATTAACCATCAAACACTTTTCAAGAAAAATACGTGTTGTATGTAGAGAGACATAAGATAAGATGGAGCGATATCAAGAAGAAGCAGGCTCCTGGAGCTGGACCTTCAAAGCCTACCATCGAGACAGAAGGAGATGCAGACAACGAGCAAATACCTCCTGACTATAAATTTTTGCTCTCCACCAACATAAACTTCTTCCTTTTTGTATTTTTTTTGCTATTTTAGTTAGGATTTTGAAATGTTTGTGAAACTTGACAGTCCCTTTAGTATTTTATGGCTTTGATTGGTGACTTGATTTACTATTGATTAAGTTTGATTTAGACTATAATTTAAAAATGTTACCGATCATGATTTTTTTTTTTGAGTTTATGTTCGAGTTAAACATTTAGAGAGCTAAACATGTAGATCTATTGGGGGATTGTCAAAGTGGCCATCTTGATGTGAATAAGGTACATGAAGAAGGTGGAAACACCTTTGAATCAAGAGATATTTCGATTGTAGAGTATAAGTTTTCATTCTAGTCATTCATATGCATTATGAAACATGTTCTATTCTTTTTTTTATCTTTTCCTTTTCAAATTGTTTTAAACTTTTTATTCTGTTATACTTTCTAGAAACTAGAGTTTAAAATGGAAAGTTTACATTTATATATAGGTAAGGATGGTATTGTAGGGCAAGAGTCCTACCTCCTTCTCTCCATTTGACTCACTTTCGTGACATAGTCACAGACCCTATCTACCATTCTATTCAGTTTTCATTGCTTCTAGGGTTATTTACGAGTTATTTATTTTTGCCTAATATAAAGAGCGGAATATAACATCACGTTTTATCTATACAATCACTTAAATACCAACGAATCTCTCTCATAATGATTTTTTTACCATATCTTTTGTAAACCCTTCTTGAAAGAATGCCAATAAAGTCGCTGTTTTCTTTTAACCGAAATTATTATATTCTTTCTTCGAATTTAGTCTTTAGACTATTACAATGTTCATTTGGAAAACGCTATTATACGCTGCAGTTGTAAACTAGACCAGTACTAGATTTATCACCAGATGCTTTGGCCATAATTCACATAGAACATTAGGAACCAAACGCGTATATACTATATAGTAGTAGTGACTAAACAACAAAACGCCATACAATTAAGTGATATCAACCTTAAATCTTATAAGAGTGGACATATATATGAAACTTATATTCCAGTGATAATCACATTGATAACACCGTGAGTCATGTTATACGTGGGTTCGAGCCACATGATACTCCTCTTCGTTAAGGTGCAGGAGGTGGCAACAACCGTCCACAACAACAACATATGAAACAAGTAAGTGGAACTAGTTGATAACTATTCTATTAATTCTGAATCATGATAGATCAATGTATATTGTGGCCTATTAACTGTCTAATTCTTTACTTTTTGCCATTATACCTATATATAAATATAAAATAATTGTATAACTCTAATTATTTTTTATTAACCGTCCACTTTAATCCCAAAAATCTTGAAACCTATTTCACTGAAAAATATATCCGTATTTTGAAGGCGAATCAGAAATCTAGTAGGAGTATTAAAACTGGAAACTCGATCCAAATCCCAAAAGAATCATTAGTGTATTTTTTGTTTTTGAACAACAAATCCTTACTGTATAAAAGTTTATTTGATAAAAAAATAGTTTATTTGATCCAAAAAATAGTTTATTTGATCGTCGGACTGAACCAATACGACGGCAAAGAAATACACTGGCTGCATACAAAGAACAGCTGTTACCATATTTGTAGCAAGGATCGCCAAATCTTCCGGTTCCTATATAAAAAATTTATATCAGATTTTTAATTTTTATCTTAGAACAAACAGTTCTTGCTCAAGTTTTTAATATCAGTATGAGATCGATTTATCATAGACTCGTATAGTCCTTTTGTTCAATCAAATAGTGACGAGTGAATACTTTTTAACCAATCAGACAAATTGATTTGCTGAATTAATATCTTAGTCAACCATTGAACCGATACAATCATATGTCATGTCCAAATCATAATCAACAACATACACTTGTCCATTTGTGAATATATATGATAAAAGTACTCATTTTCCACTAAAAATCCAAAATATTAATAATTTATCTACGAGTAACTTTAATGATCATATACGAGTTTTTTGCATATATAGCTATTTATCTATTTGTACCTGAGAGTATGCAGGAGGAATAACAATAACTTGAAAACTCATGGTCCAGCTTACAAAAAAGAAACACTGTGTTTATATAAAAAGTGGTGTTGCCAAATCTTATTGTTTTGGTTAATCTCTGTGAAAACTAAGGTTAGTAGATCCACCGATGCAAATACTACGGATAAGGATGGGCGTTCATATACATGTTTGGATTCGGATCAAATATCTCGAATTTTCGGATATTTCTGTATTTTGATTCGGGTTGGGGTATTTTTAAATTCAGATTCAGTTATTTCGGATATCTGGATTTTGAAAAAAAATATTATTTCTTAAGTTTCTTGTATTTAAAATATAATTTTCACTTAACTGATTTTTTTATTTTTCTAATAGATTGAATGATTAATATATTTAAAGATATAATTTTTTAAGAAAAAATATATAAATTTGGTTGTTGTTTTTAAATTTTGAATGTGATTTTTGTTAATGCATTAAACAAAAAACTTGACATGCAATTTAATTGAATATCAAATCATATTATCCGCAATTGTATGTATAGTATATGACTTTAAAGTATGTTTAGTATTAATATAAATATTTAAATAAAATAGAAGATGTAAACTAGAAATATAAGATTAAATATACATAATTTTCGGTTATTTTTGGATATCCACTCAGGTTTAGATATTACCTGTTCGGATTTGAATATTCAATTCCTTCTAATTTAATTTCCATTTTCAAGTATTCTATTATTTATGTCAGGATTTCTGTTAGGGTTCGGATACACAGTTTGAGTATCAATTAAAATGCTGAGACCTAGCAAATACTAAAAAGGATAATGAAAATTTCACACACAGCGTGTAGTTTTGAAGTTTCTAATGCACTTTGTTTTACAACAGGAGAAAAACAAACGTCGCGTTGTTTCCATTAAAAAAAAATGTCAGAGCTTTAGATAGATACCGTAGACGTCGTTATAACGGATGGGGGGTTTAGAGTAAAATCAAAATTACAAGGCAAATCTATCGAGTCGGCTCAAATATAAAGGACTTAGTTTGCAAATCTCCCAAACACACTCAACCAAATTAGGGTTTATCAGTTCCAGCATCCCCCCTCATTACACAACCGTCCAAGTTCTCGTTAGGTCTACTCTGCTCTTCTTCAGACCATGACGGACAAACACCAAAACGACCACATGGACGAAGAAGGAGACGATTTCAAAACCCCACTACCTCTCGAGAAGAAGAAGAAAAGAAAGAAGACGACGACGAAGAAGACGACAACAACAACAATCGAAACAGGATCAATAGACATCACCACCGTCAAAACAATCTCCGAGAAACCCGACAGAATCTCTCCGATCGTTGCCTACTTCGCCTCGGGATACGATCCTTCTTCGCAATCCGGAGAAGCTCCGCCGAAGGTTACGGTTTACAAGAACGCGTCGAAGAAGAGGACCGAGGTTGTTGTGAGCCCGCCCGAATCGAACGTGGAGTTCGTGGGTTCGAGTCACGCAGGAGGGCAAGTCGCTAGGCAGACTTGTGTCTACACGTTGGGCGTTTTGGATAAAGAGACTCAGACCCTCAGGATTCTCCCCATTGCTCACCAGAAGGTTCGTTAATGCTTTGATCGAGAATCAAGAATTGATGATTGATTGTGTGTGTGTGTGTGTGTGTGTGTGTGCAGGTGTTGAGATTAGAGACGAGAGTTAAAGCTAACGAGACAGTTGATTCAGAAGGTGGGGAGGCTGGCGCTGGTGAAGAAGAAGAAGAAGCTGACCCTAGACGCCGCACTTTCTGGACCAAGAGAGCTATTTTAGATGTACGTCACCTCTTTCTCTTTGTGCTACATATCACCTCTTGCTTGATAACATCATTAGTTTCAATCCAATTTTAGCTAGGCTTTGTAGTAGAGGACTTGTGATTAGGTGCTTTAACAAATTCTTTGATTTATTAAATGGTTTAATTATAAAATTATCTTGATGAATTATCAAAATTAGATATATAAAACAAAAAAAATTAGTTATATATTGTGACATGATAGCATAATTTAACAAAATTCAGACTAATTAAGATTGATTTTAAACCGATTTAGAACCATTAAAACTGTAGGCCGATTTTTAGAACCATGGGTTATTATTATTTTTTTGCATCAATCGTTGAGAGGATCTGTCTGTAAACAGGATAAGAAGAGGAGTGCTAGAGTTCTAAGAGACGATGACCCCGAGGCACAGAAGACGCTTGAAAATAAACTTGACAAATTGGATGTCAACATTAGCGCTCTCGAAGGCACCAATGCTATTGTTGCACGCAACATTCCTCCTTATAACGCCTCCGCGACAAACCCGAGAGACGCTTATCCTATAGAACAGATTATCGAAAAGGGAGAGTGGGGCTCCCTTCAGGATGTTTCCCGTCTTCTTCAACAAGAAGCTGGAGCAGCGACCGAGGGTTACCCTGCTTTTGTCCGTAACCGGTTGTTCAGGTTGCGTGACAACAAGGTAAAACATCATGGATCTTGAAAGTATGCATGCATATAGATGGTAACTAACTAACACTTCTGTATCGTCTTTGTAGGATGAGACTGAGAAGGAGACGGTTGCTGGTATCTTGACGTTGCTAACGCATCTGATAAAGTTCAAGGACGTGAACTCGATGGTGGGTGTTGATTCGGCTAGGAAACACCATTTTCCGGGGATGATCCGTGATAAATGCAATAGGTTGTTCAAGGACTCTGACACGGGCGGCAGGAGGATACCTGATGACAAGGTTAACCTTCTGATAAGTTATGTTCTTGTGCTCAGCCTTCACGTGGATAAGTTCAAGACCGACTTTGAAGACATTGCGAAGGATCTGAGGATGAGCTCGATGGATGTGAGGAGGCATTTTGAGAACCTTGGGTGCAAATTCTCGGTTGAGAACTCGGTTCGTTTTGCCACGTTGCCGGTTCCTCTCCAGTTCCCGCAGATAACGCGGAGGAGGAAGAGACAACGATAGATGGAGAGAGAGACGCAAGGAGAATGAGTTATGCTGTTTGGTCATTTTTGATGCGGAGGATGTGATTTTAAGTTAATGTTTCTTTTGTTTAATGACTTTGGTCGTACTGATAAGTGTTTAACCATTGCCTACCATAAAGGAACTTAAAGACTATTAGCGCTGTTTTTGCTTGTTTCAAAGATCCATTCCTCTCTCTCTGTCTCTGTTCCATCAAGTATCAGCTTTTCAGAAGCCAAAGAGAAAATTTAATTTCACTCTTATAAGCTGTGTGTATGTGTGTTTGTGGATATTAGAGAAAATTTAATTTCATCCTTGAATGCTTTAAAGTTTGAGTTACACTAAAAGACACATTCAACTTGTGGGACACTTATTCTTGTCTTCTAGTGTGTGATATGACATCAATACCCTCTCTTGAGAAAGGTGAAAAAAGCGTTGGTTTGGTGTTGCAAAATGAGACACCGGTTTGGTTTGTTTCCTAAGATGTCTTTACAACCTTTTGATTAAAATGTGTACTTTCAATCCAAAGGCTTCAATTGAAAGTGAAAGCAAATGGCAAAGACCAACAATTAACAAGACCACATTCCATTACAAGTCTGCCGACACCAAACTTTGGCTTATAACTAAAAAAAAAAACAAATCCAAACAATCATCATATCACGTCAATCCTGGAAAAAAATCTTCTCCAGTACACAAATTCCGTGTCCACAACTCCTCCTTTTATACCTTATCCATCCACAACTCCTCTTTTCTGCTATATCTCACGTACACAAATCTCATGTCCACAACTCTTCCTTTCATACTCCATCCATCCACAACTCCTCTTTTCACATCTCGTTCATCCATAACTCTCATGTCCACAACCACGACATCATCAGACAATCATCCTTCGAGTCCTCATCCACCCCAATCAGCTCTTCCTTTCATACCTTATCCATCCACAACTCCTCTTTTCTGCTATATCTCACGTACACAAATCTTCTGTCTACAACTCCTCTTTTTATACCTCATCCATCCACAACTCTTCTTTTCACACCTCGTCCATCCATAACTCCCATGTCCACAACCACGACATCATCAGACAATCATCGTTCGAACTCTCATCCACCCCCAATCAGTTTCACTGCAGCCTTTAGCTTCGCCGACAGAAACCCTGAAAAATGTATACATCCACCATAGTCACTAGCCAAGAATGACTCCAAATTCAAGAGGGGAATAAGACCAGAGGAACTGCGAAGTCTGTCTCGCACCAGACCTTGCCTCTTCTGTCAATTAAGTACAGATCTGGGTTTTAGAACTGGGGAAATATGCTACAAAGCAATAATAAAAACAATACAACCCAGAAAATAATAGGTGACAAAAAATTAGGGAACAAGAAGAAGCAGGGAAAACTAGGGATTCACGGAATTTGAGAGAGTGATTTCAAAATCAAAACAGGTGATAGAAACAAAGAGAATAAGTGGAGTTTCTAATGGTAAAGACTTGGTTTAGTTAGAGAAAATAAAATTTGTCGTTTATTTAGTATAAGGGTAGAAGAGACAAATCATAAGAAGAAAGTGTGTTAAAAGCAAAATGTGTCTCAAGGTGTAATTGCAATCTCAAAATGTGTGTCTAGATGTAAATTTTTCTTAAAGTTTCAACCATTCAGCTACAATTGCGCCTGAACAATTAAGACGAGTAACTGTTGAGACGTTTTCTATGAGATGATGATAATGTCACAGTAATGAAAGTAGGTGTGTACCAACTATTACACGGTGATCAGACCTAAGTGTTACAGACATGTAAGAAGTAACGTTGAACTGGTCAGGGCCATTACCAGCAACAACTCTATTCTCAGCTGTCCATGAATAATTGCACTGAGGAACTTTCCGTAGAGCCAGCCAAGGCAGCAGCCTGCAGATTTTTGAAAAAGAAAAAGTTTCACAATGAAAGACAGAGAAGGAAGTTTGATTTGGCTTGCTTTCAGAAACTGAAGTACAATGCACCTTGATAACAAGATCATTTACAGATATACGTTTCACACCAGAAGCCTCTTGAAATGAATTCAGTTGACTATCATTGGACTTGGAAGGCTTGGCAGTAGTTTCTTTACTACGTGAAAGCTGTACCACAGGAAAGATGTATCAGCACAGGGATTTGTAAATGCTAATAACAGGGACAAGAAAGCCCCCGGAGGAAGATCTGATACATATTTGTGAAGTTCTTGGTGAAAATCAATCATGTGGGAATATGCATATTCACAGTAACGGAAACATGAAGCTGAAAATGAAACAGCAAAACCAAGTTAACTACTACTAGTTGTTCTAGTTAGAGATAAAATCCACGAACTAATTAACACGTTATATGTTATCGTTCACCAGCTACATGCATATACAAGACAAGAACTTCTTCCTACGAACAATATCGAAGAAGATAAGAGTAAGCTGAAGATTACAAAGAGAGACTTTCTCTAATCCACAAGCAGAGCACAGTAAATAGTAATACCACAACTGTTTGATCATAGAGTCAAAGGCAACTAACATTAAATTAGTCACGCTATGGCCTGTTTAAAAAAAAGAGATTAGGCCCATAATTCCATAAAGCTAGGCCCATTGGACTTGAGAATCTATTAAAAGTTAATAGTAAATTAATTAAAATAAAATTAATTAAAAGATAATCAAAAGACCAGTGAGTTTAGGACACGACCGAGTCTTGGGAAAATCCTTGTCCGAATCCAAAAGAAGTAAAACAAAAGGCTAAACAGGGGTAAAACCGGAAATCCAGAAAAGAATAGGAGAAGGTTTCCTCACGAGAAAACCCTAACACGACCTCATCAATATAAATATATCAAAGACTCTTCTCTCCGCCTCTTTCCGATTTCTATCACAGACTCTTCAAAGCCTTAATCTTCGCTCTCGCTCTCGCTCGCTCGCTTGTCTCTCTCTACTTCGCCGTTTAGATCTGAGTTTTGGGGGAGATACAAGGCTCCCTAAGTTAACAACAAAGCACTCTTACTTTCACTTCTTCAGCTCTACCAAATCTCTCTCTCCAGGTTTGCATCTTATTCGACTTTTTTGATTTTTTTTATTATTCGATTCATTGTGTTCTGATTCAATCGATAGATATTATTCGAAAGATTAGAACTTTCTTCGATTTGTATGATGCTTTTAGATCTTGTCTGTATTTTTACCTAATTGAACAGCATCTCTTATTGTTTTTAATTTGTTTGCTTGTCTGAATGAAAGTACATAACTTGGAGGTTTGAATGGTTTTGTCTATAAATATTGGACCAATCCTTAAAAAAAAACATTATCTCCGCACATTGATGGTGACAGATATTAATGCTTGTTTTCCTTATCTCTATGGACTTCGAGTTTGGCTTTCTTGTCACATTAGTCTTCTTCTCTTTGTTTTGTTTGTTTTTTTCTCTTTTATAGCGGCTAACTGTTGTTGTTGTTGTTGTTGTTGTTGTTGTTCTGTGTTTTTAGTCATGGCAGGATCCGCACCAGAAGGCACACAGTTTGATGCTCGTCAGTTCGACCAGAAGCTCAACGACGTGTTAGTCTTCCTACTCGTCTCTTTTCTCTTTTACTTATGAGTGTTAGTTATACTAATTGTATTGAATGTGATACAGTCTCGAGGGACAAGATGAGTTCTTCACCTCTTACGATGAAGTTCACGACAGCTTCGACGCCATGGGTCTCCAAGAGAATCTCCTCAGGGGTATCTACGCTTACGGTAATAACCCTACAAACCTTTGTTTTATTTATTTATCCTCTTTCAATCATAATCTCGCGTGTGTTTCTTTTATAGGTTTCGAGAAACCATCTGCTATCCAGCAAAGAGGAATCGTCCCGTTCTGCAAAGGCCTCGACGTGATCCAACAAGCCCAGTCCGGTACCGGCAAAACCGCCACTTTCTGCTCCGGCGTCCTCCAGCAGCTCGACTTCAGCATCGTCCAGTGCCAGGCCCTCGTCCTCGCTCCAACCAGAGAGCTCGCCCAGCAGATCGAGAAGGTCATGAGGGCCCTCGGTGACTACCTCGGCGTCAAGGTCCACGCCTGTGTCGGTGGAACCAGCGTCCGCGAGGACCAGCGCATTCTCCAGGCCGGTGTCCATGTGGTCGTCGGAACTCCAGGTCGTGTGTTCGACATGCTCAAGAGGCAGTCTCTCCGTGCAGACAACATCAAGATGTTTGTTCTTGATGAAGCTGATGAGATGCTCTCCCGTGGTTTCAAAGACCAGGTTCGTTGATGTTTCATACCCTATTTAATTCATTTAATATATCTTAATTATAAAATCTATAAAATAGCTTTTGCCCCAAATTTAATTTATT
Source organism: Raphanus raphanistrum subsp. raphanistrum (assembly GCA_019706035.1). Lineage (NCBI taxonomy): Eukaryota > Viridiplantae > Streptophyta > Magnoliopsida > Brassicales > Brassicaceae > Raphanus > Raphanus raphanistrum. The sequence goes on from CM033980.1 coordinate 42,285,179, forward strand.
TAAAATATCATAATTTTTATTTTCGTTTTCTAACATTAAATTTTATTAGTATTATTATACTAAACATTTAATTCATATAATATAATCTTAATTATTAAATTTATAAAATAGCTTTTGACCAATTTTTTTCTAAAATAAAATAGCATAATTTATTTTTTGTTTTATTGTTATATGTAGATTAATTTTTAATAAAAATATTTGAAATTTTTTAGTAAGTTTGATCTAACTTTGTTTCTCTTGGGTTTTTTTTTCCAGATCTATGACATCTTCCAGCTTCTCCCACCCAAGATCCAAGTGGGTGTCTTCTCAGCAACAATGCCACCAGAAGCTCTCGAGATCACGAGGAAGTTCATGAGCAAGCCAGTGAGAATCCTTGTGAAGCGTGACGAGCTCACCCTAGAAGGTATCAAGCAGTTCTACGTCAACGTTGAGAAGGAAGACTGGAAGCTCGAGACGCTCTGCGATCTCTACGAGACTCTGGCCATCACTCAGAGCGTCATCTTCGTGAACACCAGGAGGAAGGTGGACTGGCTCACCGACAAGATGAGGGGGCGTGACCACACGGTCTCTGCGACTCACGGAGACATGGACCAGAACACGAGAGACATCATCATGAGGGAGTTCAGGTCTGGCTCTTCCCGTGTGCTCATCACCACTGACCTCTTGGCCCGTGGTATCGATGTTCAGCAAGTGTCCTTGGTTATCAACTATGATTTGCCGACTCAGCCTGAGAACTACCTTCACCGTATTGGAAGGAGTGGGAGGTTCGGGAGGAAAGGTGTGGCGATCAACTTTGTGACCAAGGATGATGAGAGGATGCTGTTTGATATCCAGAAGTTTTACAACGTTGTTGTTGAGGAGCTTCCTTCCAACGTTGCTGATCTGCTTTGAGGGAAGAAAGAAAGGTCTCTCTCTTTTCTTGTTTCGCAAGGCACACCTCTTTGATCTGGTTTTGATACACTCTTCGTCTCTCTTTTCTTCAGCATTTATTGTTGTTACCTTCTCTTGAAATTTCTAAGAACGTATCTTCTCTCTTGTGACCATTTTTATTTTTAATATCATATGGAGTATTTTATTTTCTTGTTTATTTTAATTCTCTGGTATGTTTGTCTTTTTTATTTTGTATCAAACCAAAAGCTTTTATTTTGTATCAAACGAAAAGCTTCTCGTTAAGTTTTATTTAAAACTAAGTTTTTTCTTTTTTCTTTTGGCATGTCTTGGTATTGAAGCATAATGGGTGTACTCAAAATTTTAGTTTTAAAGTACACTTACATCACATATGCATCAATCAACATAAACCTAAAACTTTAGTTTTAAAGCCAAATGAATATGCTCAGCGATTTTTTGTTTAAAAACAAACTTACATCACATATGCATCAGTTAACAGAAACCTAAAACTTCATTTATAGTCTATCAAGCTTTTAAAGCCAAATGAATATACTCAGAATTTTAGTTTAAAAAATGAACTTACATCACATATGCATCAATCCACAGAAACCTAACACACAACAAACAAAACATGAATGACTTATACCAACTTTACTTGTTCAGATACAAAAAAAGAGATTAGTCTAATAGGACATAATTTTTCGTTTTTTTGCCTAAAAAATAATTCTCCCAAAAAAAAGTTAACTGATTTCTAATAAACCGACGGACCATAATTTATGCCCTTTGTCAAAAAAAAAAACTTTATTTGTTCAAAAAGTATTTTCTATTAGTAAGCTGTATTAACCTAACTGTTTAACGTTAATTAAAAAATATAAAGAAATAAAAAAAGAGAAACATAAGTGGGTTCTTGACATGTAAATCATATATTGATTTGAAAAAACGTATGTTGCTTTTATATTAGAGACTTTAAAATAAACAATCGTTACGTTAATCACCTTTACAAACTTTTTAAACACGTTACAGTAATAAAAGAAAAAAAGCAGAGACAACTCTTGTTCGTCAGACCAATGGAACCAACAGCTGCAACGGCAGCCGCAGCTGCGGTGAAAGGTTACAGAGACGATTCAGCCGCTGGCCAGACAAATGATTACCAGATAAAGATAAAGAAAAGCAAAAGTGTTCCCAACGCGGCGTCTAGGAGCTGGAGTTTCAGCGATCCGGAATCACGTAGGAAGAGAAGAGTAGCTGGCTATAAGGTTTACTCCGTTGAACAGAAGATGAAGGGATCCATTAGAAAAAGCTTTAAATGGTTCAAAAACATTATAGGTACTTCTTGAAATATTGGGACTTTCTTTCTCAATTTATATATGTAAAACGGTGAATCTATTTGTGTTGGGTGTGCTAAATATCTGTAATACATACAAGAAAAACAAGAAATGAGTTTTCTGTTCGTAAGATATACTCTTTGAATGAGACCAGTCTCCATATCTACCTGTGAATCTGATTATATACTTCAAGATTACAAGTTTTATAGTATACAAGCAATTTCATTTTAACTTTCACAGTTTATAATTAGAAATAGCTACAGTAGTTGTTACAAGTCTTGCAATAGTGATGATAATGATTTAAAAGAGAGACTTGTGAATATATAATATGTTAATTGTGTGTAAATTAAGGAACAAAAGTAGATTAATTAAGGGGCACAATGGCATCTCCAACCCTCAGGTTTGTAATTAGCATAATGAGGAGAGAGGTGGGGGCTTGAAGATATGGTAGGGACTTGGATTGCTTCACATGGCTCACACCCATAGCATTATTTCTTCTCACAAGTTGGTGGCTTTGATCCTATTCTTTGTCCTTTCTCCATCTCCTCTATATCATTTCTCTCATTGGGCTTCAAAGTTGGCCTATTAGATCTGTGATGTGGGCTTAGTATATCTGCAGTGTCAATAGTAACTATTATTGGAAAAAGGAAAAACCAAACTGAGACATTCATAAGAATATAAAACTGATTATTTTTCCTGCAAGGAGATAACCCCAAAGATACATTCTGACCAATATGTAGTTCAGTTTTATTATTATATATCATTATTATTATTATTTTGCCGTTAATCATACAAATACCTGGGACCACAGTTTAGAGACTAAACTAGTCACTACTACTACTACACTACAAGTCACTAATTTTCTCAAACAAGTTAAAACAACTAAAAGTTCAACCTAATATTGTCTTGCTAACAGAAAATTATTCAGAGAAGTATTTCCTTCACACCTACATATCCACATGTCTTCTTATCATCATGAACATACACATACACATACATAGCAATGGTTTGATCGGTATACTAAGAAAGGTATAGAAAATAAGTTGAACCTGGATAAAAAGAAGCGTGGTTGGAAGCCATGGGCCTACTTGTTGCACAAACCGAGCTCACTATTTGTATCAGCATCACTGTAACCATAAACAACTTTCTTATTTCTGTCACTTGCATGATGATGATGATGAATTGATGATAATGATGGCTACAACGATGTATATAGAGGCCTGAAGAGGAGAAAGAGGAAGAAGAAAGAAGAAGCTTCGTTGTTTTAGAGGCTTTTAGGCATAAAGCCTATAACATAGGTAAGGTTGTTGCTTATGGGACAAGTGAAGTTATTTTCCTACCAATCTATCAATTCTTACCTTTATTTTGATTAACATATAAGCGAGTTTCTCTTTTTTTTGTTTAATTTTTTGGGATTTAAATTTCATTGATTGAATTTCTTTTTCTGACATGATTCAGTACACGAAGTAAATATTCGAATCAGAAATGAGAAGATAACAGATATGAGTGCTAGAGAAGAATCTTGTGTACGAGATGGTCCATTCATCAGAACAACGCCATTATGTAATTGTCGCTTTAAAGAAGAAAAAAAAATACTTGGAACTTTTTAATTGGCAGATGATAAACAAAGAATATTACATTTACAAATAATAAAATTATTTAATTTCATCCTCTTTCTTTTGATTTGCATAGACAAAAAAGTAGCTTAAAAGATTAATAGTACTGGTAAGTTGTAACTTTGTAATTAGCGAACGATAAACAAAGGATATTACAAATAATTGATCATCTTTCTATCCTCTTTCTTTTTCTTTGCATAGACTGCAGAGCCCTTTCTCAGCTCTATGGTAAATTTCCATTAAGAGCAATAAAAGAAATAAACTAGTAGAAGTAGGGTCTCATCTATGAAAAAGGTCTACATATAATTTTTGTGTGATAAATATCCACAAATACTTCACATTACCTAGAAGACGGTAGTACATGTACATGCATGTCGTCTACATTGAGAAATTTGATTCTTTTTTGGTGATGCCGATTCCTTCCGTATCGAATCATGATACATACTTCATTTGGAAGAAAGTCAACTTTGAGTCTGGACCGTCCTTTGTTTTCAAAATTACTCTTGGTTTATACTAAACAAATTTAATCTTGTTAATAAAGTTTGGTTTAATGAGTACGTGTTACTGCATTATCTGTGTGTCATTTATGATATATAATTCTTTATAAACTCAACATATTTTTTTATAAAGTGTATCTGTTCATAAAATATTAGGGAATAATGTGCGTGTTCGTGACAAGAGTATCCTATATAATATATCCATGCATTAAGCGTAGGCAGAAGGCTTGATGGTGTCAGCTCGAATAAATGAATGTAAATGGACAGATCATATTACTATTTTTAGAATATGGTCCGTAGAATTTACATAAAATTGACTGATCAATTAGTTTCTAGTTTTGGTTAAAGCCAAGCTCACACGAAGTCTAAAACGTTCCTCTAAAAAGGAATCGTAACAGTCCAGTTTTTATTTCACTGTTTTAGCAATTTCTTTACATCAAGTAAAATATAATTATATATTCCTCATACCCTTTTTCCTACTTTCTACAAATTCGTTTACCAACGTAAAAATGAATTTATTAGGCATCTACCAGATTTGAATATCCTCCAAGAAGTAAATGAATAAAGAAAACTGTTTAAAAGTACTCCACATTTGACTTTAAATTAATAAAGCAAATTATTTACATTTGACTCAGATTAATACTTTTTATTTTACGAGTATTATCGATTATGTGACAAAAAACTGATTGGCTATGAGTGCATTGTACTGACACCTGGAGATAGCTGTGTTAATGTCATTGTTATGTGATTGGTCAGTTTCTACTTTTATTATTCTTTTGTTTTTGGTTTGATGTCTTGGTTTGGGAGGAAATGTTACATTCTTAATAAAATAACAAAATATCAGACCAAGATAAATAAATTATGGTTGGGTCAACATTTACTGTCTTTTATTAACTATAGTCTATATATAATTATATCAAATGACATCTCGCGTGGAGTGTTAATCATCCGAGTAACTTCAGTCCTCGATACTTCTTTTTTTTGGCTAAATTTTTCATTTTGGCTAAAATTTGGTGCAACCTCAAATACATCTGTCGACCTTAATATAGTTTTTCTCTACGGATTTGTAAAACTAACATACTCAATATATTCACATTTTTAATGTTGTGTCTCGAGATCTCAAGTCTCAGCTGATTTGATTTTTTTTAATTATATATTCAGATTTTTGTTCGGTTAATCCACAAGGTCATACTTTTAGGTTTTTTTTTTTGACAGCGATCATACTTTTCGTTATAACGACCGGATATACCAAAAACTTTACACGATTTGTAAACTGTTTATATCTCCTTTTTTTTGGGGTCAAACTGTTTATATCTCCTTTATGTTTTGATCTTTTTTCACATAAGTTAGGACCCAATTCCCACTAAATCACGTCAAGCAAATGATTTTGATTTAAAGTTCGTCTGCAAAAAAGCTCTTGAAATAGTGGATCATATTGGATATGGATATGAGGATCGTTTGATATTCTGAAGAGTCATTCAGTTGCTATCTTTATCCCCATAGGAACTATGAAAATGAACGTTGAACCAAATTATGGTGAAAATATGACGAGAGCTTTCTTCTTGTGATCTCTGTAAAGCTTTTATATTATGTCCAAGGAACTTTCATCTTCTTATACAATGTATTTTCCCATAATGTATACGTGTGGACATATAAATGATAAATGAACATACCCATTATTCGAGATGAACGGATTATATAATCCATACATAATTAAACCGTAGCTCACATATATATATATATATATATATATATATATATATATATATATATATATTTATTTGGTTAAAATGTTAAGAACCGTAGCTCACATATGATGATAGTTAAGTGATGTTCAACCTATACTAATCTACTGATCCTCAACTATCCAACTAATTTAAATCATAATCCGAGTGTGTAATTTGTTGCACAAAGTCCTATAAGAACGGCTACTGAAACCTGACAAACATCACAAAACTATATCGACTCTTTTTTTCAGAGGTATATTGCAGAATCACATTAGCCATCTTGCTTTATTGCAATCATGTTTCTGAATTGTCAAGAAGAAGAAAAATATCAAAACTAAATGTATGGCTTTTTCTAATGCAAAGAGTCCATCAATGGAGGAAATAGGATGGGATCAAAGAAATTGGTTAAGAGGTCAGTTTCAGAACCACCAAAAAGATATATGTCAAATTGAGAAAACAAGGGAAGTTTCCGACAGGATCTCGTGTCCGTTGAGCTTTGACTTCCTTAAACAGCATATAACCAAATTTTACTTCGAAAGAGTTGAACTTATTGCAATTTTAGGGTTTTGTTATCTTCAAGTGTGCTTCACACCAATGCCAAAACAACTGGGTTCTCCAGTTTCTTTCCTTGAGAACTAGGTGTTTTACTTACCGAACATCTTGAATTATAAGTTTATAACTACACAACAGAATGATCACTGAATTGCTTGGTACAAAAAAATGTTGGCAAATTTATCCGTAAAAACTGTTCCACAATCAAAATTTTGACAATCTATTAATTAATAGTCTAACAACTTTTAAACTTCTAACATTTACTAATTATTTAAATCTCTTAACAACTGTACTAACGTTCGTTTAATTATTGTACTAACGTTCGTTTAATTATTTTACAAACGTTCGTTTAATAATGAAATTTGTTAGCTAATTGCTCTCTAGAAACGAAAACAGCTAAGTAAAAGAAAAAAAACGAGTGAACAGAAATATGTTCTTCTAGAAGATATATTTGCAGGGTAATTTTTTACTATGCTCTGTTCACTTTTTTCCTATTGTTACCACTCACAGATATACCAGTCTTGAAAATATATATCCTATTCTCTTATATATTTTCAAAGGGACAATATATGAGGATCGTTAAATTATATATCGGTCATTTATCTGTTTAATCGGTTAATTTCGGATTTTCGTGATTTTTTAAAATATAGAATTTTTTTAAAAAATTTAAATAGAATTATCGGATCACCGGAATCGGTATAATCACGGATTTGAGTCAAATTTAAAAATACTGATTTAAATAAAAAAATATATAAACTCTTTTAAATTAACAAAATATTTATTAAATTATTAGTAAAATTTTCATCGTAAAATATTCCGCATTCGCTCGATCAAGTTCTAGTTATTATTATTACAGACACTACATTCTAGTTGTATATATAAACTGTTCCCGATATATGTTTACATATAACAATTTTAATCTAACTCTATATTATTTGGCCTCTTCTGCTGTAAAAAGGATCGCACAAGATTCCTTTTGAAATCAATATGAACACGGGAATAGCGATACTATATAGTTAATTGGAAAAAAATCGATTCATTATTTTTTTAGACATCCATTTTTGCTGTTGAATAACATCACAGTAAAAATTATAATTATTTTACAAATCCTTTCTGGTCATGATTACAATTCAATGGAAAAGTCATATATGTACTGTATATGTATTTGATGGAATGGAATGTAAGGTGCTTTTCTATTAAGCAATGATCTATACAGTAATACATACATGGTATTTCTATTTGGAATTTATTTGTTTGCATGTGAGAGTAATTAGTAAGCCTTTATATATGGAGAGGATATACTCTGAAATTTGATTTACATTGTTCAAAAAATATGTTCTTCTAGAAGCAAAAAGCCAAGATGTATAGAAAGTTAGTGTCCTTTGATGGCTCATCAAAAACAGAAATAAAAGTGTGAAAGCTCTTTAATAGTTGCATGTGGCATCAGCGAAGGCAAAATGAAAAGAATCTTATGTTTGGGCCTATTGCTTCGGTCACAAGCATTAAATTCATCCCTTAGAAATAAATTAATAGTTTACTAACAAAATGGCTTTATTCCTATGTCCTGACAATTTTAATGTCAATTCGGCAATGTTAGGCTACTGAAGTAAGCATAAGAAGTATATTCTATGTAACAAAGTAGTGTGATTTTGGTAGATTTATCCATAAATTTATATATACATTACACAAGATATTTAAAGAGTAATTGAGAGATTCTTATACCAATGAATAAACATAGGACTATCGTGGAAACATTTTAATATACTGATTAAAGTCTAAAGATTTTTACATCCAAGTCTAGGATTTGAACTTCAAGATATGCAATTTCTTACATATTATAGGATGCATGTTTTATGGGATTTCAGGCAAAGTCATTCGTTGTGATCATTTGCTGTGAATAAAACCTACTTATCGAAGATATCATACATACAGAAGTGTCCGTCGATCCAAGTGATTTGGAAAGAGGTCTATCATGAAATTATTATACATGGAACTATTTATTAATATTTTATATGTTATAGGTAGTTGTCATCGTATAATAGGATTGAAGATTATATAATGATGTAACGTGTGCTACTTATTGTTAGATAAAACAACGATTATCAAATATGTACTTTTCACAATTGTTTTGGTGTTGATTTATTACCATAGTATTTTTATTGGTGTGTGTTAGAAGATTTCATATTTTATCATCCTTTAGTTAATATCTTTTGTGAATAGTTAAATTAACTATTTGTAAGAAAAATTTAGTGTTAACAAAACTAGTAGTTTATGTATCTTATCTCGTTTAAATAAAATTGATATATAAGATTATAAATATAATTATGCGAATAGTTGGTTTAGCGTCAAATCTTATTTTTAGAATAATTTACATCGTTTGGCTTAGAATATACATACATTTAGATATATTAAATGGAATATATGGATCATGCTATATATATGCAGGACATGACATGATATAGATTATGAATCTATTCTATCATATATGATATGTTGATGCGTTTTGGTTTTTTCTATTTATAGTCTTTCTATTAAATTTAATTATATTGCTTTTCTCTTTAGCTTTCCCTTACATAGACATCATTCGTAGGACAATTCAAAGTTTTTATATATTTTTTTGGTACTACCAAAGTTCTTATAATATTAGTTGATGAATAAGAAACGTTGACAAAAAGGTTAAGGAATAGGAAACCATAAAACAATTTTTTTTTGACTAAAAACCATAGTAATTGAGAATTGCAGTTTTCACTTGCGACTGGCATATGTGTTTTTTAGTTCAGTTGTTCCGCTAACGACAGACGATATTCCTTACTCGCGAGATTTCACGGACTCGTAAGCATATCTGAGGTCCTTTTGGTCTCTTATGTAGAAAGCTCATGGAAAAAAATATGATATTTAGACCATGTTTATTAGGGTTTTTAGGATGGATCCTTATCATAATATAGAACCATTTCTTAATTTTTACTAAAAAAAATTAAAAACTGACTTTTAAATAAGATATTTAAGAAACGATAGTTTTTCTTCGTTAGAGTTAAGAAACAGTTTTTATATTAGGTTGAATATCTCTTTAATAAATATTATAGATTACACTTAAGTAAGTAAAGTGTTGTACTCTAATTTATGTTAGCGATATATCACATAGGATGATTAACTCTTTGATTCGAAATTGTAGTTTTTCATGTAGCACATTAAGCTTGTTTCCCCCTCTCAAGAAATGACGTTGTCATTGTTGTGCAGTACTATAAGCTTGACATAATGATGATTCACTTTTTATTTATTTATCGTATAGAGACCGGCGAATATTTACTTTTAAGTAAATAAAATATAGAGAAACATTTTCACGTTTTCGCGTGTTTAAAATATACTCACGTTGGTAAAACTATTCACATGTAGTGACATCAACTCCTAAGTCAAATTAAGAATCTAATATATAAAGCAATGAAGCCCTTTATGTCAAACTTTAAACTTTGCTTCCCTTGATGGCAATCATATATAATTATTATTTTACTTAGAGGCAATCCGTTTATATAAATGTCTTTCAACTTTACCAAAAAAATGTCTTTCGACTTGATTATTGATTGAAATAACTTGCATATTTCACCTAGGATAAAGTTAGGGACGACCCATAGTGAGAATCTTTTAACTACAATTAATTTTTATCATCAATGATTAATATGAATGTTTTAAATGATAAGAATACCCAATTCTCTACACTGATCTAAGTTTAGTTAGGAAAACAAAATTAAGTTCAAAAGATTACATTACATTAACAACTAAATTAATAACCGAGCATAGGACCTGCACTGTCTGCATGAGCAGCACGTGTCTGTCTAGAAGAAGTCAATGCCTCAATGGCCATGATTCTGTAATAAGCCACACAGACTATCACTGGGAGAAACTTCAGCTTTTAGCCTTCTAACCTTTTATAAACACAAAACCCTAAAAAGATACACTGGCGACTCTCGTCTTCAGTGTGCTAAAGTGCCCACCTAAATAAAATTTATAATAATATTACTTTGTTATATCTTTAATGTGTCAACTCATTTCTTTTTAGTCGCTACAAAAGTTCCAATTATTGTTAATTTAACTTATATATATATGATGTTTTGGAATTCAAATGGGTCCACAAAATTAGGTGGTATATTATCATCCATAATTTTGGTAATCAATTAATAGGAGGAGGTTTTCTGCAGCTGTCATTTCTTTCTCATTTTAATTGTGTGTAAACTGTGTATTAATCTCCCCAGTTTACAATATTATAAGTTTGTACGACCCTTCAACATTGTTGCAAACATTCTTAGTGAGAGAAATAGAGAGAAAAGAGAGAGAATAACTAGTGAGAGAAAGAGAGATGGGCCATCACTCGTGCTGCAACAAGCAAAAGGTGAAGAGAGGGCTTTGGTCACCGGAAGAAGACGAAAAGCTCATCAACTACATCAATACATATGGCCATGGATGCTGGAGCTCTGTTCCCAAACATGCAGGCATATATATTGGCTTTGTTTGTTGAATTCTCTACTGATAAAAAGTCTATGTCGTTGGTTTTAATCTATGTGTTGTTTTCCGTTTATTTAATTAGGTCTGCAGAGATGTGGAAAGAGTTGTCGATTAAGATGGATAAATTATCTAAGACCTGATCTTAAACGTGGAAGCTTCTCACCTCAAGAAGCTGCTCTTATCATTGAGCTTCATAGCATTCTTGGTAACAGGTTGTTACTTAATTTATCATTACATGTAGGTTTATATGTGATAATATAAAACTAAATTTTCATGAAGAAACTGAACTACCTTTATAATCATTTTTTTTTGTTATGGATTCTTGATAGGTGGGCACAAATTGCTAAACATCTACCTGGAAGAACAGATAATGAGGTCAAGAATTTCTGGAACTCAAGCATTAAAAAGAAGCTCATGTCTCACCACTATCACCATCATCATGGTCATCATCATCATCATACCTCTTCAATGGCGAGTTTGCTCACTAACCTTCCTTATCACAACGTATTTAACGCTACTGCTGGCGACGATGAAGGTTCAAGATTCATGTCCAGTATCATCACAAACACTAACCCTAATTTCATCACTCCGACCCATCTCCCTCTTCCTTCTCATCATGTTATGTCTCCATTGATGTTCTCAACCTCTAGAGAAGGAGATATTAAGTATCTAACCGCTACCAACACAAACCAGTCTCATCAAGATAATAACCTTTACACCAACCTCGACATTTTGTCAGCCACACCATTCATAAACAACCATCATCACCATCATGATAATGACCCCCAGTGGCCATCGCTACCAGATCTCCCAGCGAGTACCATTTCCACTTTTCACGACAACCTTCAAGATTATGATGAAGGTGATAAACTCAACGTGTTTGTAACACCATACAATGATAATGGTGATCCTCGGAGCTTTCCTTTGGTGGCCACAAAGTTAATATGTGGACAAGTTCTTGAAGGCAAAGCAATTTCACAAGACCACGGCTTTCTTCTCCCGACAACGTACAACTTGGAAATGCCTGGTGATCATCGACGAGTGGACTCATACATTAATCACATGATCATTCCCTCATCATCATCCTCATCATCGCCAATCTCTTGTGGACAGTACGTCATCACTTAAGCAAACCCTAGTCATCTCTATCAACATGGGATTCCCAGACATGAGTACGTAATAAACATATATAGGTTTTTATATACGTTTTTATATCTATATATAAGGAGGAACGAGAGGACATAAATAATCACTCACGTGTGTTGATAACTCGTTTCCATACCATATATATTCTACACTATATAGTATATGAGTTTGTGATATGTTACATTTAATACGTTTTAGAAATATGGCATCGTCTTTGTTTAATCGAGGAAACATAAACGTTGCTAGTTCTTCTTCAGGTTATAGTCGTGAGTTTGTGGAAAAAAGGTTACTATTACATATAAGTTCGTCCTTATTCACTATTAATGAACACATATAAACACATGTATGTACAATCTCTCTCTCGTCACCTACGTACACATGTGTTTGTATATGGTCAGTTTGTTTTAAGCCTCTGTGTTGGAAAATGATGTCTTCATCTTTGTTCTTGTCGGTTATTGCATTTCTCTATCTATGATATTATGTGGGGTCAACCTTTGGACTGTCTAATTCAATGCAATTTTTCATGTACAATTACCATTGGTCAACTTTGAAATCCTATTTTGATCATTTTTAAATGATTCTGGTGAAAAACATAATTATTACCCCTTAACTTTAATATTTTTTGTCTGTTACTAAAGATTTAAAGCAATGATAATTTGTCAGCATCATGATAGAAAAGAGATTCCTTGACAAAATATTCATTAAAAAGGAGCTACATTGTAATGTTGACAAATGAAAAAGCCTAGACTTTCGAAAGTATATATAACTTCACTTCGACTCCGAGATTCAACAGCACATCAAAACATGAATATTAATACATAGTAATTTATGAAATCAATGTTTCTAGACCGTGACTCTGTGACGACCTTTTGCTATTCTCCGAGCTATGACTCTTCGTCCACCTTTGGTTGCTTTGCTGTCTTAATCAGACATTTACTAGTTGAGTAAGTAAACAGTTTGATCACTCAAAACACAATGTACAAATGTACAACTTTCTATTAGTGCTAAACAACGAATTCGTCTAAGGTGAATGAGGAAGAGCAGTTAGTTTGAGGTGTTGAAAAGTTGATTTACTACATTTTTACTGAGGAAGAGTAAATATAAACTCGTTTTCTTTTTGATCCTAACGCATCTATTTTATTAAAAGAGGAGGAGTTTAAATAAATCTACCTATGAAAGTTGTTTTGGACTCCTTCCTTTTTTGGTCTTGCAATGCATGTTTCATATTGACTAATAATATTTTAGTGTTACATTAAATTCAACTAACAATTAGTTACCTTATATTTCTCAAACAATCATTTAATTAGTCAATATTTTTATTTATTAATTATGCCCATATCTTTTTGTACACGATTTGATTATACCACATATATATTTTATTTATTAGATCATAGAATTTGGTACACGAAAATAATATTGTACCACATGATACACTTCATTTTATTAAAACATTTTTTATCACCACATCACTTATTAATCCCAACTATGAGTCTTTTTGGGTCTAAATGTTAAGAAACCCAACCCAACCACGAGTGGTAGAATTATTAAAGGTTTAACGTTCAAACAGGGGTAAATCATCATAACAATATGAAACATGCATTGTAAGTCTATTTCAATAATTATACAAAAACAAAACTAAATTAAGTTAAAACATTTTATTTAGTTTAAAATAGTATACCCACCGCTGATTCTCAAAGCATATTATAAAACTACATAAATTAAATTTCGAATATTAATTTTAAAAAAAATAATTCTTCAAATATCTACACAAACAATCTAACAAAATTTTGAAAATTGATTCATTTTCTTTCAAATTTGTATCTAAACAAACTATATTTATTTAAAAAAGTTGTTGGACCCTTTCACTAACTAATTATTTTTGGTCCAACTATTTGAAAAATCGATTTGCAGATATTGGTTATTAGTTTCTATGTGGGATGAGTATGGATTGGTGGATTTTGGATCGTGGCAACCCGTCGACCCGTAAAATATTTAAAAAATAAAAAAATTTTAAAAAAAAATTTTAAATACAAGAATTTAAAAATAATAATTTAAAATTTTAATCATGTATAAAATTTGTATTGTAAATATACTTTTATAGTAATTAAATTAAATAGTGATTTTTAAAATATGTATATAACCCGCGGATAACTACAAAATTAAGCGGAACGGATGCGGGTACAAAGTTATTTGTTTGCGGGTTGTGCGGGTCATATTTTTTAACCAAAACAAAATTATTTGTTTGCAGTTGGCGGGTCAGCGGGGCGAGTTTGACCCGCAACTCATCCTTAACTTTGTGTATACCAGATCAATTTTTAAATTAATATTATTTAATATAATATATTTTGATTAAAAATTATATATATATATATATATATATATGATTACAAAAAAATAAAAATATAATCAGAAAGAAAAAAAAATATCAAAAATTATATTTAAAACAAAAAATATACCCGCCCTTTTAAGGGCGGGTCAAAATCTAGTTTATTTTTTAAAATTATAAACTCGTTTCTTTCCAGATTTATTTTATTAAGAAGTTCGATATTTTATAGAAAACTCTACTCCTCTAAAACTCAAAAGGGAGGTTCAACACGAAGATATACATACCGAGCAAAGAAGCCATGGTTTCGTTTGCGCCTGATAGTGCTAGGTTAGAATGTCCTCTTGGGAAATAAAAGCAATGGCTCACTTGAAGGATTGACTAGATCACCAAGTGCAAAGATGATATCAAGCAAGCACCTCCCTCGCAGAGCAGCAAAGCTAGCAACTTTGTTATAGAGACTAAAGCCCAACAAACAAGACACAAAGCTGGAATACATTAACATTCTTTCACTATATGCAAACTCAAGCTACAAGCACTTTCTAACTCGCCATGATCATGATTCATAAACCCATAACATCCCACCATATTACAGTACTTTTACTAACAGTAAGAGCAAATGCACTATAACAAGCTAATTAAGACCATCTCCAATATTTTTTTTTTCAAAATAGATTAATTTATATAATGGAATTGAATTCTATTTTAACGATATTTTATTTTAGAATAAAAAATAGATTGATGAGTAAATAAAATAAATGAATTATTTAAAAATTACAGAGTAAAATCTTTTTTTTTTTAACTTTATGATAGAATGCAAAATACAATAGGTTTGGAACATTTTACTCAAAAATCTAAAAAATCTATTACAACGAAAAATAAAATCTTAATAAACAATAAACACTTCTAATATTCAATTTCATAATTATTTTAATACATTGTATATACTCAAATCCAAATTATTATTAGCTGAATCTTAATTGATTTTGGATTCAAAATTAGTCTTCTGACGTGTTTATCTGCAGTTAATGCGAAAAACTTGGCATTAATTATCTTTTCATGTAACACAACAAACATTACCAAGAGTCTCATGGTCTACACTGTTCATAGTATCCAACTGCAGTTGCAGCGTCGCATAAATCATCTGACTCGACGAGTGAGAAGAATCAGCAACCGCAAACCAATGAGCTTGTTTACCGATCACAATACAGCTCAAAGCCGGTTCTTTCTTAACCCCACGATCTCTCATCAGCTCTCTCACCTCTTCACCACAAGAATTAACTCCGGACTCGTTGTAGATGTTGTGCATCAAAACATACGAACCAGAGGCTTCAGGCTCGAGCTCCATCAACCTCTCCGCGACGCGTCTCCCCAACACGCTGTCCTTGTAAACCCTGCAAGAGCTCAGCAGCGCTTTCCACATCGCCGGATGGTCTTGAAACCCTGAGCTCAGAATCAGGCTCTCGGCGTCCGATAACCTC
The DNA here is from genome assembly GCA_019706035.1 of Raphanus raphanistrum subsp. raphanistrum. Taxonomy (NCBI): domain Eukaryota; kingdom Viridiplantae; phylum Streptophyta; class Magnoliopsida; order Brassicales; family Brassicaceae; genus Raphanus; species Raphanus raphanistrum. The sequence continues at coordinate 42,301,231 of CM033980.1, forward strand.
CCTGTTCTACCTAAGAGGTCGACGATGCAAGTGAAATGCTTCTCGTTAGGGCTAATCCTGTGCTCGTCCCACATGGTTTGGAAGTAGTTTAGTCCTTGTGTGACTAACCCTCCGTGGCAGCAAGCTATTAGAACAGCGAGAAACGCCTGCTGGTTCGGTCTGAACCCACAGGTTTTCATCGTCTCGAAGAGGCTTAGGGCGTCGCTAGCGAAACCGTGCTGCGCAAGACACGAGATCATAGCTGAGTATGTTGCAACGTCTGGATGTTCTACCTCGGTGAATATTTTACTCGCGAGCGGCATGTTACCTGACTTTGCGTACATAGAGATGCTTGAGGTCTTGACGCTGGTGAAAGCATCGATTCCACTCTTTATAGCATACCCTTGAACCTGCTCTCCTGAGCTTAACGCAGCGAAATCAGCACAAGCACTCATCATAAGCGAGACTGTATACTCTTCTGGTCTTAAACAAGACAAGAAAAGCTGTCGGAACAGATCAAACGCACACACAAGCTCCTCGTTTTGAACATAACAATCAATCACAGACGTCCACGAGGCGATATCTCGCTTTGACGTTGAAGCAAAGCATCGCATCCCGTCTTCAGGTGAACCCATCAACGCATAGAGCTCAATGAGAGCGCTGCCAATGAACTCATCAGACTCGAAGTTACTCTTACATATCAAAGCGTGGATCTGCTTTCCATATTCCAACTCTTTCGCGACACAACAAGCTTTGAGCACAGCTGAAAACGTCGTCGGCGACAGTCTCAGACCCTGTCTTTGCATATCCAAGAAGAGCTTCAAGGCCTCACCACAACCCTCACCATCCGTATGGTGAAACCCAGAGATCATGGCGTTATACATAACAACATTCTTGACAGGCATCAAACTAAAAAGCTTCACCGCCTCTTTCAAACTCCCATGCTTTGCGTACATGTCAAGCAACGCAGTACCGACGACTATATCACACTCCATACCTAACTTCGCTACATAACAGTGTATAACCATACCGTTTTCTTCCTTTAGGTTTATACAACAAGCCTTCAACACACTTCCTAAAGCATAAGTTGTCAGCTTCAGACCCTCTCTATGCATCTTACCCAACAAACTAAGCGTCTCCCGCGCCGCGCCGACACGAACATACCCCGAAATCAAAGAGTTCCATGTCTCCTTATCCTTCTCATCGGTTCGATCAAACAATGACGTTGCTTGATCAACCTCCCCACACTTACAGTACATGTTAATCAAAACATTAACCACAAACACTTCCTGAGCCAAACCGTTTACAATAACCAAACCGTGTAACAGCTTCCCTAGCCCAAGATCACACCTTTCTCCACAGAACCCTAATGCACCGGCGTAAGTGAACTTATCAAGCTTTAAATCGGAATCTCTAGCTTCGAGAAACAGCTTCATGGACTGTTCGTGAAACCCGAGTTGGCTGTACCCGGAAATCAAGGAGTTGAAAGTGATGATGTTTCGTTCAGGCATTCTGTCGAACAACTTGCGTGCGTGATTCAAATCTCGGCATTTGCAGTACATGTTGAGGAGGTTGTTGAGTAAGTACAGGCAGGGTTTGAAGGAGGATTTGATCATGTGGGAGTGCGCGAGCTTTCCCAGAACGGCGGAGCCCGAGTTCGCGGATTTTTGAACGAGTTTCGTGTAAGTTTTGGAGTCCAAAACCGTGTTCTTTGGGTGGTGGCATAACGATGAGAGAAGACTGTAACTGAATCTGAATTGTTTGGTGGGAAGAATGAAGAGAGGCTTCTGAGTATTGAACGATGTCTTTGGTCGGAGATGCAACATGTTTTCCCATCGCATAACGGAAACTAATTGCTTTCTTGTCTCAGTGGTTCTCTCAACGAATCGACGTCGCTTTCTTTTCTTTTCTCGAGAGTGGTCTTTAGTACTTCCATTAGCTTAGGCCCATCTTGCATTTCCAATAGCCCATAACTGAATTTTGCATAACCAACAAAACGGTTTTGTTTTCTTCTTCTTCTTCAAGGAACAGACTTTCATTGGATATAAAGCTCACTAACAAATCATGAGTTTTTTTATATCTGCATCAGAATCTTTAATTACAAGTCACCGAGACAGCTTTGGCAGCTGCAAGCGGAACCAACGCCTTGAGAGACATAAACGTATTACTCTCGTTGAATCCTTCGCTGAAATGAGAGAGCTACTCTTAAAAATGAACTTGTGTGTTAATTGGTATACAAGTTACACAACGTGCACTCTAAATCACAAATTATTTGTCACACTACAATAGTGTTACAAATAATATATTTCCTGATTCTAAACATTGATTTGGATAACATGGTTCCTATAAATTGTAATCTTTGTGACTGATAAGTATATTATATTGTAGAAAATATGGACTGAAGAGCCAACGTCTTTGATTAAGAACATGGTTTATGGCCTAATCAATCATAAAATTTTGGTTTTGAATAAATAAATACAGGTCATCTTGCAAAAAGTACAATCTCCAGGGTAGTATGCGGTGAGCGATATGTTGGTGGAGAATTGACGAAGCCTGTACAAAGAACAAAACGGTAAAGGCATAGAAGACAAGAATCTGTCTTTGAAGAACACATTTGAACCCACCACCGTAGTAACAGCAAGGGCAAGGTCCAGAAATTGGTGCTCATCAGATCAGTGAAGACATATTAGAGTTCAAATATCCGATCTAGTTTCATGTCCACAAAAAAAAGGCTAATATAAACCCAAAACCAAGAAGAGAAAAAACAAAAAAAAACGAATAAATAAAGATATTTATTTAATCTTAAATTTTTACATATGATTAAATTAAGATTATGTATTGTAAATAAATAAAAAAATCCAAAATTAATAAAACTTTTATTTTAAAATAAAATTTTAATTTTAAAATTTTAATTTTTGCACATGGTGCATGAAAATAGTTTTATGAGAAGGAAAAGTGTTGACTCCTTTTTGATGTGATAAGATGCAAGCGTGCGACCATCGTCGAGTTGGCAACCACCATATATGATTCTCTGTAGATTTGGTGGGACCCCTACCTTGTCTTGAATCTTTGTCTTTAAATACTCAACAATGTCTAAGCTGTCAACTTCTATGGTAATGGTTTTCTTACCACCACCATGCGGGAATGTCATCACAAATATTTGCATTCCAGCACGTAAAAAACGGGCGAGAAGGATTGACTCCTTCCAGATGTTGTAATCCGCCAAGCTACGGCCATCCTCGAGCTGTTGACCGGCGAAGACCAACAACATCTTCTGGTTCCATTGGATTCCCTCTTCTTTATCTCTGATCCTGGCCTTGACGTTTTTAATGGTGTCTGAGCTTTTGACCTCGTCAAGGGCTATAGTCTTGCCCGTAAGAGTCTTTATGAAGATACACATGCTTTCACTCAACCTGAGAACACTGTTGAGAGTTGAGTCTTTTTGGATATTGTAATCAGCCAATGTACTGTCACCTTCCATCTGATATCCGTCAAAGAGAAGCCTCTGCTGGTCCGTTGGAAACCCTTCCTTATGTTGTATAATTGTCTTGACGTTGTCAATAGTGCTTGAGCTTTGGACCAAAAGGGATGTGGTCTTGCCTGAAAGAAACCTAACAAAGATTCGCATAAATCCTTCCAACCTAACAATCAAGTGTAGACCTGAACCTTCTTGGATACTGTAATCAGACATGGTAAGGTAATCCTTCATATAATATCCGACATAGATAAGTCTCTGCTTGTCGCTAGGGATTCCTTCCTTATGTTGTATCATTGCCTTGATGTCGCCAACGGTGTGTGAGCTTCGGACATGAAGAGGTATGGTCACGCCTATATGAGTCTTTACGTTGATTTGCACTAATCCTTCCAATCTAGTAATCAAGTGTAGAGTTGAATCTTTTTCGATATAGTAGTCAGCCAAGGTACGGTTATCCTCCATCAAAATTCCGGAAAAGATAAGCATCTGCTTGTCGCTAGAGATTCCTTCCTTGGACTGTATCCTTTCCTTGACGTTGCCAATGGTGTCTGACCTTCGGACGTAGAGAGTTATGGTCTTGCCTATAAGAGTCTTTATGAAGATTCGCATGCTTCCTCTCAACCTGAGAATCAAGCTGAGAGTTGAGTCTTTTTGGATTTCGTAACAAGCCAAGGTACGGTTATCTTGCATCTCATGTCCGGCAAAGAGAAGCCTCTGCTGGTCGATAGGGACTCCTACCTTATGTTGTATCATTGTCTTGATGTTTTCAATGGTGTTTGAGCTTTCCACCTGAAGGGTTATTAATATGATCCTGTGTGTAAAGTATTTAACAAAGATTTGCATCCCCATCTGAAAAAAAAAAGTCAAGTTTAATTCTCCTTAGCACACACAAATCATACAAAACTTTCCACAGAAATGAAGCTTATCCAACGCAAAAAAAAAAACTCGAATTTAAGGGCAGAAAACAAGCAACATATGGTTCAGGAGATTGAAGAGACAACATACCTGAGTTTAAGAAAGTTTTGCACAGCTTTTAGGTTTTGTGTTTGTAAAATAAAAAAAGAGATGATTTACGCAACTAGATGATAGTCTTCTTTATTTTATTTTTGTCAACATGATAATCTTCTTATATAGTGGTTTAGCCTTAAAGTATCCTTATCAAGAGTTAATACAATATAATTATTAGTTAAATAATGTTTAGAATTTATTATTGAATTTTTTTTCACTAAATAATTCATACTCCTATACTGTTCGTATATGATTTGTACATAAATACTATGTTTTTATAAATAAATTATAAGTTAACTAATAATTAAACCCTAAATTCACTGGGGGTAAAAATCAATAAAAGGTACATCCTAATATTCGTTGGAAAAAGGAAAAAAATTAAAGTATTTTTTTGGCATTTTTCTTTTGTCAAACAGAAAATTACATCTCGAGACAATGGTCAACGGGTACTCTATAATTACATCGCTCGGTTGCCTTACTCGTTTTTCAATTTCAGTTTCTTTGTAAGTTGTCTGATTTGGGTTGTGATACCCCTACCACGGTGTATGTCGGTCTTTCTACTTTGTGTTTTAATCACTCTTAAATTGGTGATCATCAGATCAATGAAGACATATTAAAGTGCAAATAACCGATCTAGTTTCATGTCCATAAAAAAAAGTCTAATATAAAACTCAAAAACAAGAAAAGAAAAACAAAAACAAAGAAAAACGAATGGACTGAAGAGCCAACGTCCTTGATTAAGAACATGGTTTATGGCCCAATTAATCATAATTTTTTTGGTTTCGAATAGATAAATACAGGTCATCTTGCAAAAGGTACAATCTCCAGGTAGTATGCATGAGCGATATGTTGGTGGAGAATTGACGAAAACTTTACAAAGAACAAAACGGTAAACGCATAGAAGGCTCTTTGAAGAACACATTTGAACAACCACCTTTAGTAACAGCAAAGGCAAGGTGATCATCAGATCAGTGAAGACATATTAAAGTGCAAATAACCGATCTAGTTTCATGTCCATAAAAAAAAGTTTAATATAAAACTAAAACAAGAAAACAAAAACAAAAAAAAAACAAAAACAAAGAAAAACGAATAGATAAAGGTCTATTATCTCATGCGTAAATGAAGCTCAAGTGTTGAATCCTTTTCGATGTCATAATTTGCAAGCGTGAGACTATCGGAGAGTGGTCTACCACAAAACGTGATCATCTGTCGATCTGCTGGGATCCATATCTTGTCTTGAATCTTTGCCTTTACATCCTTAACAATGTCAAAGCTGTCAACTTCTAAGGTAATGGTTTCTTTACCACCATTATTGAATGTTCTCACAAATATTTGCATTCTAGCACCTAAAAAACGGGCGAGAAGTATTGACTCCTTCCAGATGTTGTAATCCGCCAAGAAACGGCCATCCTCTAGCTGTTGACCGGCAAAGACCAACAACATCTTCTGGTTACATGGGACTCCCTCTATATCTTTGATCCTGGCCTTGACGTCTTTAATGGTGTCTGAGCTTTTGACCTCATCAAGGGCTATAGTCTTGCCCGTAAGAGTCTTTATGATGATACACATACTTTCACTCACCCTGAGAACACAGTGGAGAGTTGAGTCTTTTTGGATATTGTAATCAGCCAAGGTACTGTCACCTTCCATCTCATCTCCGATAAAGAAAAGCCTCTGCTGGTCCATTGGAAACCCTTCCTTATGTTGTATAATTGTCTTGACTTCGTCAATGGTGCTTGAGCCTTGGACCACAAGCGATATGGTCTTGCGAGCAAGGAACTTAACAAAGATTTGCATGAATCCTCTCAACTTAAGAACCAAGTGTAGAGTTGAATCTTCTTGGATATTGTAATAAGACACGGTAAGGTAATCCACCATCTGATATCCGGAAAAGATAAGTCTCTGCTTGTCGCTAGGGATTCCTTCCATACGTTGTATCTTTTCCTTGACGTCGCCAATGGTGTCTGAGCTTAGGACATGAAGAGGTATGGTCACGCCTATAAGAGTCTTTACGAAGATTCGCATACGTTCTACCGGTCTAATAATCAAGTGTAGAGTTGAATCTCTTTCGATATAGTAATCAGCCAAGGTACGGTTATCCTCCATCTTAATTCCGAAAAAGATAAGCATCTGCTTGTCGCTAGGGACTCCTTCCTTGGATTGTATCCCTGCCTTGACGTTGCCAATGGTGTCTGACCTTCGGACGTAAAGAGTTATGGTCTTTATGGTATTGCCTGTAAGAATCTTTAGGAAGATTCGCATACTTCCTCTCAACCTGAGAAGCAAGCGGAGAGTTGAATCTTTTTGGACATTGTAATCAGCCAAGGTACGGTGATCTTCCATCTCATGTCTGGCAAAGATAAACCTCTGCAGGTCGATAGGGACTCCTTCCTTATCTTGTATCATTGTCTTGATGTTTTCAATGGTGTTTGAGCTTTCCACCTCAAGGGTTATGACCTGGCGTCCCATATAATAGTTAACAAAGATTTGCATCCCCATCTGAAAAAAAAAAGTAAGTTTAATTCTCGTTAGCACTCATAACTCATAAAGAATTTCCCACAGATCCTAATGAAGCTTATCTAACAATAAAAAACGAATTTAAGGGGGAAAACAAGCAACACATAATGGTTCAGAAGTTTGAAGAGACAACATACCTGAGTTTAAGAAAGTTTTGCACAGCTTTAGGTTTTGTGTTTGTGTTTGTAAAATAAAAAGAGATGATTTACAACTAGACGATAGTCTTTTTATATTGTGGCTTAGCCTTAGGCCCGTCTCAAGTGTTATATGGACCCTGAGCAAAAAAAAAATTTCTCATACAAATTTTTTTAAAAAAAATATTGAACCCTAATCTAGACTAGAAAAAATAAAAAATTACAATGGACCCTGTGCCAGTGTTCCCCCAGCACATGCCTAGAGCAGGGCTTGATATATAGTATCCTTATCAAGAGTTAATAAAATATAAATCTTAGTTAGATAAAGTTTAGAATTAATTGTTGAAATCTTTTCACTAAATAATTCATATTCCTATACTGTGTACGTATATGATTTGTACACGTTAACTAATAATTAAACGTCCCAATAATTAAACCCTAAATTCATACTCTTATGAAGTTGTTTTGTTATATAGCAAAGACTCTAAACTTTCAGATTCAGTTGCTTACTTGTACAGAGTGGCTTATTTGAATTCTTCCTTATTCAGTTGCTTACTGAATCCAAAAGATTTTGCTTCTTTTTATTTGGGGCTGATCTTGAATTTGCAGGGAAGAGTACGCTTTTGAATCATTTGTTTGGAACAAACTTTAGAGAGATGGATGCATTTAGAGGAAGGCATGTTCCTGCTCTTTGTTTACTTTGTTGGAAGAATACTTTGTTTCTAATTTAAGATACTTAATTGGTTCCTTGGGTTACAGGTCTCAGACGAGTAAGGGAATCTGGATTGCTAGATGCGCTGGTATTGAACCTTACACCGTTGCGATGGATTTGGAGGGTACCGATGGGAGAGAGCGTGGAGAAATGTGTTGCCTCTCAGTCCTTGTCACATTTGGTTCTTTTAATACTTTTTTATCATATAATTGTGAGCCTTACCACTGCTTGTGAATGACTTCTATTGATCGGAGTCTTAGCTTAATAAGCCCACTATTTTTTTTTCCTGCTACATACAATCAATCAGGTTAAGCTAGTGGAAGTACTGAAGTGAAATGGGCTTAAGCTAGTGGAAGTACTAAAGACCTAAAGACCTAATCTTTGGAACTGCAGAAACAGAGCTTTGACTGGAAGTTCCAGGATTTTTGATCGTTATTGTGCATTCTTGTTTAAGCTGCTAGAAAAGGTGCCAATTAGGAATTTGCATCAAAAAGTTTATAGCTTCTGAATTTGCAAAAATTCACTGTTTTCAACGGTTTCAAATGCTGTAGAGGAGATCTTCTAGCTCTGGAATAAGTAGCTTCAAGTGGCTTAATCTTTATCAAACTATCTAATCCCTGCACTGGTTTTCTCTCGTACCATAAAGGTGTCTGGAAGGATTATAAGCAACAATCTTATTTCATACATAAGCCATTAAAATGTGTTTTATTACATCAAATTCTTGCTTAACATTTATCTTGAAGATTCCATGTTTCTTTCACATCTAATACAAATTTTACCAAATGAAATACAAAAAAAAAATCCAAAAGAAAATAAATTTAGTTAAAAAATAACTATTGAGATCGATCAGCGAAAGGAGATTTTGTTAGCCCTAGAAAAATGATTCTAAAATCAAGAAAATAATAGAAGTCCAATAGACCAAAAGAAAAATTAAAGGAAAAGCTAAGAAGAAATGATGTATGGTTCTTCAACGAAACCATCATGATGATGCTCGAACTCGTGTGTTTCACTAGAAACCTCTTCCACAGGCTTAACGTCCTCACATTCATCAATGAAGCCACCTTTCATATTCACCGTCGTTGATGAATCTTGAAGTTGAAGACACCACATGTCTTCTTGTAACCCATTAAAGTTTCCAGAGGAACAATATTGTTGTTGTTCTTGTTGCTGCTGAATTGGTTCTTGGACATGGTGAAGAGGGTAGCTGTAAGGAATCGAGTTGTTGTTGTTGTTTAGATCACAAGAACTCGAAAAACTAGAGAGATCCTCAGGTTCTTGAATCTGAATATGCGGTTCTTGATGATGATTGCGGAACACAGCCAATTGCTGAATAACCATTTCCAACTCGTTTTTTGAGTATTCGATCTGGTACTGAAGCTTTCTAATGATGCTATAGCATCCTTCAATGGGATCATTAGCACGTGCATCGGATTGAAACATGATTGTATACATAGCGGCGTCTTTATCAGGAGGGCTAAGGTCTTTGATGATCTTGGTGATGTTGCTTACACCAAAGAGCTTATGCGCGTTGAGGAATTGTCGGTGACGGTCGTGAGGGAAGTAAGGAGCGAGAAGACAATCAGGAGCGCATTTTCTACGTTGGTATTTGCAAGCGGCGCATGCTTGGTTTGTGGTGTTGTTGTTGTTGCTGGTGCTGCTCGAAGGTTTTAATGGTGTTGGTTTGGGATGTAATGAGAAGACAGAAGAAGAAGGTTTGCCTGATGGCATTTTTTTGTTTTGTTTTGATGGGTTTGCGAGTTATCGGTTCCTTAGTTTTCTCCTGGTGGAAAGGAATTACAGGAGAATGGAGAGAAAATGAGGGAGGAGAGACAAGATGATATAAGAGAGAGGCAATGAGATGAGAGAGAGAAAGAGAAAGAAAGAGATTTTGACCTATTCAAAGTCATGGGGCTAGTGTCTATATTTAGAAAAGTGATAGAAAGTGAAACATGGTCATGTTCTTCTAATGGTGAAAAATAGAAAATATGACTGGAATTTACTAAAAATTGGATATGTATAGGTTATGATATTATGTGTTTGGATGTAATAATAAGAAGATAAAAGTATGTATGGTTAGATGAGTTTGCGTTACATTAACAAGTTCTTGGATCCAACGCAATAACCATAAACTTAACAAGGTTTATTTTTAGGGTTGAACTTTAATTTACAGCTTAGATTCCAAAACAAACTAACATGCATAATGGAAAACAAACCTAACCTTGTCGGACACCGAACCTTCCTAGGATTTTGGCCTGTTGGGGAAGAAATATGTGAGTTTGTAAATGGTGCGAGATGGAAACTAAAGGAAAACAAAATACAATTGTTTATTTTATTTCTTCCTCTTCTGGCTTCTTTGACTTAGGATGTGAGACAAGCTTCCATGTTGTACAAGTTGGTCAAAACAGTAACAAATGCAACAAATTTTCCCGGTTGGTTGGTTTGCATGGTTTGCAGTTGCACTGAGCTTGGAACATAAGAAGAGCACACATGTGGGCGGCAGAACTGGTCGGCCATAAATCCAAAATTTTCAATATACTTATGAGCTTTTCCCATATTCACAGATTTGAAGTATCCATCTTGTCCAATTATTTTGGTTTTTTGGTTGCGCACTATCCCTTCTTTATAACTCTCTAGATTGACAACCACAACAATTTTCTTCTCTTCGTCAATGAAGAAACTCCCAGCTTGATTACCATCCATACAACCGTAGGTGATCCTTAAGAACTTGCTCCATGAAACCTCACATGGATCAATCTTATTCGTGACCCAAATCTCTAATGTGTTATCAGAAATTAATCAACCAGCTTTCATGCAATACTGAAAGCTGCTCTTCTCTAACACAAGATAGAGACACAAATTTATCTATACCATGAGATTTAAACGGAAGAGGCAACCGCTTTCCAAATCTCTATGTTGTAAAATCAAAAGAGAGTATATACCCAATATTGTTTCCTCTTATCCATATTTTTCTCTCCAGCCAAAAAATAAATGCATCCCTTCAAAGACACACCACGTTGAGAATAATCTATAGACCAGTTTTGATTGACTTGGTTAGAGAAATCTGGTTTACTCGAATAATATGTTTGAAATTTGTAAGATGGTGAATCCCTTATTGCTACTAATACTAGAGAATAAAGAAAATGACCAAATGTACAGAACTTATGTATTATAATGAAACAGAACAAGCACCAATACTCCGTTTTTACGCAAGAGTGGAGATAACTCTATATCCCACTCAAACTGATATATGAGGAAACAAAGTAGGTCTAGATAAGAGAAAACAAAAATTCTATGCTTCAAATCGTACTACTGCTCTAACATGATCGTTAGATTCTTCAATACTATAGGCTGATGGAAAGTATAGAGGCTACAGCTTATAGATTAAGGGTAACAAAAACTTGCTTAAAGAGAGTTACGCAAACGCAATCTATAAATCTTTCGTTTCATGAATTAATGACTAATTCTTGAAGAGCTATGTTCCCGGAAAAAGGAAGACTATAATTTATATCCAGGTGAAGAAAACCAGTCTGACCAAATCAGATCACGGATATCTATTTCCTACTTCCACATGAACTCTTGCACTGATCACACCTAACAACTAGTATAATTTAAGTTAATGGCCAAGTTTGATTACATATCCAAGTGACATGAACGAAGAGGCTAAAACATTCAAAAGCCGAATTCTTTATTAGATGATATATAGCAAACACAGAAATTAATAGTTTTCCGAAGATATTTGATGCAAATTAAGTATTGTACATAGAACTAATTAATTTTCACTTTCTTCTGATTTTACCGGTTGGTTGGTTTGTGGTTGCACTGAGCTTGGAACATAAGAAGAGCATACATGTGTGCGACATAATTCATTGATCATATATCCACGCTTGCTACGTTTTCCAATATACCGAGTCTTTCCAATATTCACAGATTTGAAGTATTTATCTGGTCCAAGTATGTGGGCACTTTGGTTGAGACCAGTCACGATCCATTTTTTATACACTAGATCGACAACCAAAACAACTTTCTTTTCTTCATCAACGAAGAAACTCCCAGGTTTAATATCACGAATACAGCTAGAGGTGAATCTCAAGAACTTTCTCCACGAAACCTCACCATGATCAATTTTTATTGTGACCCAAACTGTGTTTAAAATGGCGCATGGCGCTCCATGGCGATGAGGTGTGTGCCTTGCCCCTTGCGCCATGGCGCACCAAGGCGCTCGCCTTGGAGACCACTTGAAAATTAACGTTAAGTATGTCTTATTGTCTTGTTATGTAACAAGTACGAGTATTGGTGTTATGTGAAGAAGTTATAATAAGAAAAAGAACCTATGAGACTATAGAAGAGTATATAGTACTCTAACCTTAAGCAAAACATAGTTAGATATACGTTTTGTTTTGTGAGTATTTTTAATGTTTGGTTTTTAATTTTATAAAGAGGAAGCTAGGGTTTTGATGAGTGTTTTTGACGTTTGGTTTTAAGATTGGTTAATTAGTTAGAGTAGGGTTTCGTTTCTACTTGGTTTAGGGCCGGTTAACATACAGAATCTCCATGGCCGCCTTTGCATCGCCTTTGAAGGCGCTGTCTTATGGCCAAAGCGCACCTAGGCGAGCGCCTTAGGGAAACTAGGCTCGCCTCAGGATTCCATGGCGGTGGAGCCATCGCCACAGTGCGCCTTGCACCATGGCGCAAAAGTTGTCTATTTTTGAATAAATTTTATTTCTTATTAAAATTTATATATTTTTATTATATATTAAAGTGTGTCTTTTTATTGTTTGTTTCAAGAGTCGTGTATAAGTTAGTATTTAAATTTTATACAAATATGTTTGTTTTCAAATTTGCATATTACACATATCTAATGATTTTGTATATTACAATATGATTTCAAATTTACATATTACAAATATCTAATGATTTTGTAATACTAACTAAATCAAATTAGTTTAAGAGGCATTCGTACTTCTTCGTTGACGACATAATAAAAGATATATTTTTGTTTAAAAAGATTTTAATCTTTCAAAAGATATTTTTTATTTATTATAAAGTTATATAATTTAAATTTTAGAGTAACTTACTTAAATTAATAAAAGATGTATAAATGTTTTGGTATGAAAACATATAATTATTTATACAGTATTTTCACTCTATATCCAAACTTTTTGTAGAATGTCATAAGATTTCTCGGAGTGTTCTAAGAAGTTCTTAAACTGTATTTGAACGTCACTACCGTATCTATTGGTTTGTTTCGAAGCAAATTTGAGAGATTTTGGAGTTATTTAAATGCATAACTGCACATAATTTTCAGAATTTCCAGAGTTTTATGAACTTGATGTGATCGTCATTACTCTGCTCACATGTGCATTTTAAGCAACTTTGAGAGATTTTGAATTTTTTGAAATGTATAATTGCACAGAATCTTCAGAATTTTATCTATTGATTGAGAACTAGCTATTGTGATATTGAGCTCATCTTTTCAGAAACAGTAAACATTTTTATTAACTTTCTAATGCCACCAGTTTGAAGACAATCGGATCCTTAGTCAAAAGTTTTGATAATTTTACTGAATAGTGGTCGTTGAAAGGAAACTTAAATATCCCAAGCCATTTGTCATAAGACTTCTTTGAAAAATCATAAGACTTCTTTGGAATGTCATAAGACTTTTTTGGAATGTCATAAGACTTCTTTAGAATGTTTTAAAATGTTCATAAACTGTATTTAAACGTCATTATCCTATCCACTGGTTTGTTTCGAGCAATTTTGGGAGATTTTGGAGTTATTTAAATACATAACTATACAAAATTTTCAGAAAGTTCAAAATTTTCAGAGTTTTATGAACTTAACAAGTTATGATAGTTTTACTAAAGAGTGGTCGTTTAACGCACGAAGAAGAAACTTAATATCGTAAGACATCTGTGGACATTGCACATAAGGTTGTGGAATATCACACATCCTTAGAATGTCACAAGACTTCTTTGGAATGTCATAAGACTTCCATAAAATGTCCTGAGACGTTCCTAAACTGTATTTGAACGTCATTACTGTATCCACTGATTTATTTCGAACAATTTAGGGAGATTTTAGAGTTATTAAAATACATAACTGCACAAAATTTTCAGAAATTTTAGGATTTTATAAACTTTGTGTGATCGTCATTACCCTGCCCATTGATACGTTTTAAGCAACTTTGGAAGATTTTGAGTTTTTTTGTAATGTATAATTGCACATAATCTTCAAAATTTTATTTATTGATAGAGAACTAGATATGGTGAAATTGAGCTCATCTTTTCAGAAACGGTAGAGATTTTGATTAGCTTTCCAATGGCACCAGTTTGAGGTCAATCGGGGTTCTTAGTCAAAAGTTCTGATAATTTTACTGAAGAGTGGTCGTTTGACGCACGAAGAGGAAACTTAAGATCGTAAGCCATCTGTGGACATTGCACATATGGTTGTGGAATGTAAACAGACATTCTTGGAATGTCATAAGACTTCCTTGGAATGTCCTCAAACGTTCCTAAACTGTATTTGAGCATCATTACCCTATTTTGGTTTGTTTCGAGCAATTTTGGAAGATTTTAAAGTTATTTAAATTCATAACTGCACAAAACATTCAAAATTTTTAGAAATTTCAGAGTTTTATGAACTTAACAATGCCACCAGTTTGAGGTCAATCGAAGTCCTTAGTCAAAAGTTATGATAGTTTTACTGAACAGTGATCGTTTAACCCATTAAGAAGAAATTTAATATCTTAAGACATCTGTGGAGATTGCACATAAGGTTGTGGAATGTCACCAAACATCCTTGGAATGTCATAAGACTTCTTTGGAATGTCATAAGACATCTTTAGAATGTCATAAGACTTCCTTGGAATGTCCAGAGACGTTCCTAAATTATATTTGAATGTCATTATTGTATCCACTGGTTTGTTTCAAAATTTTTTGGGAGATTTTGGAGTTATTTAAATACATAACTGCACAAAAATTTCCGAATTTTCAGAATTTCAGGGTTTTATGAACTTTATGTGATCATCATTACCCTGTCCACTGTTACGTTTTAAGAAACTTTGGGAGATTTTGAGTTTTTTGTAATATATATATATAATTGCACATAATCTTCAAAATTTTATCTATTGATAGAGAACTAACTATGGTGAAATTGAGCTCATCTTTTAAGAAACGGTTGAGATTTTGATTAGTTTTCCAATGCCACCAGTTTGAGGTCACCCGGGGTCCTTAGTCAAAAGTTTTGATAATTTTACTGAAGAGTGGTCGTTTGACGCACGAAGAGGAAACTTAATATCCTAAGTCATCTGTGGACATTGCACATAAGGTTGTGGAATGTAAGCAGACATCCTTGGAATTATAAGATTTCTTTGGAATGTCATAAGACTTCCTTGAAATGTCATGAAACATTCCTAAACTGTATTCAAACGTCATTACCCTATTTTAGTTTGTTTCGAGCAATTTTGGGAGATTTTGGAGTTATTTAAATTCATAACTGCACAAAACTTTCAGAATTTTTAGAAATTTCAGAGTCTTATTAACTTAACAATGCCATCAGTTTGAGGTCAATCGGGGTCCTTAGTCAAAGTTATGATAGGTTTACTGAAGAGTGATCGTTTAACGCAAGAAGATGAAACTTAATATCCTAAGACATCTATGGACATTGCACATAAGGTTGTGGAATGTCAGCAGACATCCTTGAAATGTCATAAGAACAGTAGATATTTTGATTAGCTTTCCAATGCCACCAGTTTGAGGTCACCCGGGGTTCTTAGTCAAAAGTTTTGATAATTTTACTGAAGAGTGGTCGTTTGACGCACGAAGAGGAAACTTAATATCCCAAGCCATATGTGGACATTGCACATAAGGTTGTGAAATATAAGCAGACATCTTTGGAATCTCCTAAGACGTTCATAAACTGTATTTAAACGACATTACCCTATTTTGGTTTTTTCGAGCAATTTTGGGAGATTTTGGAATTATTTAAATTCATAACTGCACAAAACTTTAAGAATTTTCAGAAATTACGAAGTTTTATGAACTTAACAATGCCACTAGCTTGAGGTCAATCGGGGTCCTTAGTCAAAAGTTATGATAGTTTTACTGAACAGTGATCGTTTAACGCACGAAGAAGAAATTTAATATTCTAAAACATCTGTGGACATTGCACATAAGGTTGTGGAATGCCACCAAACATCCTTGGAATGTCATAAGACTTCCTTGGAATGTCATAAGACTTCCTTGGAATGTCATAAGACTTCCTTGGAATGTCCTAAGACGTTCCTTAAATGTATTTGAACGTCATTACTGTATCTGCTGGTTTGTTTCAAACAATTTTGGGATATTTTGGAGTTAATTAAATACATAACTGCACAAAATTTTCAGAGTTTTCAGAAATTTCAGAGTTTTATGAACTTTATTTGATTGTCATTAAGTAGTTATTTGACGCACAAAGAAGAAACTTAATATCTTAAGACATATATGGACAATGCACCTAAGGTTGTGGAATATCACCATACATCTTTGGAATGTCATAAGACTTCCTTGGAATGTCATAAGACTTCCTTGAAATGTCCTGAGACGTTCCTAAACTGTATTTGAACGTCATTACTGTATCCACTGGTTTGTTTCGAACAATTTTGGGAGATTTGAGAGTTATTTAAAAACATATCTGCACAAAATTTTCTGAATTTTCAGTAATTTTTGAGTTTTATGAACTTAGTAATGCCACCAGTTTAAGGTCAATCGGGGTACTTAGTCAAAAGTTATGATAATTTTATTAAAGAGTGGTCGTTTAACACACGAAGAAGAAATTTAATATATTAAAACATATGTAGACATTGCACATAAGGTTGTGGAATGTCACCAGACATCCTTGGAATGTCACCAGACATCTTTGGAATGTCATAAGACTTCTTTGGAATATCATAAGACTTCCTTGAAATATCCACAGACGTTCCTAATTATATTTGAACATCATTACTGTATCCACTAGTTTGGTTCCAACAATTTTGGTAGATTTTGGAGTTATTTAAATACATAACTGCACAAAATTTTCAGAATTTTTAGAAATTTTAGGGTTTCATGAACTTTATGTGATCATCATTACCCTGCCCACTAGTACGTTTTTAGCAACTTTAGGAGATTTTAATTTTTTTTGTAATATATCTTGATGTTATATATTTTTTTTTGGTATATGCGAGTCAGAACCTCTTATAACTCATTTTAACCAAATATCTATATAAAAACTAGAAAGATTACTATAATAACACTAATTCATCTTTTTATTACTAGATTAGTTTATAATTATTTTTTAATTACTAGAATATTTTGCATACTCATTATACTCTTTTTCTTTGTTAAAAAACATATTACCAAAAATGCCATTATTCTTTTTTGCCACAACATCAAAAATCTGTCGTAAATAAACAAAAATATTTATCGAATAAAATCTATGACACACGAGAGAACCGTTTTTCTACTTTATGGCAGATGTATTATCTATCGAAAACTTATCAAAATAGACTTAAAATTGTTAAAGACTTTTAGGAATAAGTCTACCATACCTTACAGTAGATTTGTTTACATTGGAAGATTTATTTTCTACTGACAGCTTTTATAAGGCAGATTTTTAATATGTGGAATATTTTCACACAGTAAACGCAATTTGTCTCGTAGACTTTTTAATAGTTTGGCACATTATTTTGTTTTCGAGGTAGCATACATATTTTATTCATTTATACACGACAAACTTTTCGAATAAGAATGCTTGCAGCAGACTTATAAATTAATAACATAACTAACTATATATGTTAGCATACTTTTTCTACGTCATGACATATCTTCACGAGTAAAATGTACTAACAGACTTTTTAACCTTGATTCCGGTTTAGTAATTGAACCAATTATAATTAAAAATTCCAGTTAGCTAATTAAAATTAATAAATTTTGGTCAACTAATTGAATAAAAAATTGACCACTGACTACCATCAGTTACTAAAAGTCTAACCGTAAAATTTCTTCTCCAAGTCATGTTAAGAAACGACCTAGAAAAAAATAGAATAAATGGTCAATTTGTCATCAGTTGGTCACAATTGTAAAATATGTCATGTTGCTTAGATAATTTGTTCTCATTTGCTATTTTTTCTAGACATATGTAGACATTGCACATAAGGTTGTGGAATGTCACCAGACATCCTAGGAATGTCATAAGACTTCTTTGGAATATCATAAGACTTCCTTGGAATGTCATGAGACGTTCTTAAATTGTATTTAAACTTCATTACCCTATTTTAGTTTGTTTCGAGCAATTTTGAGAGATTTTGGAGTTATTTAAATTCATAACTGCACAAAACTTTTAGAAATTTCATAAGACTTCTTTGGAATGTCATAAGACTTCCTTAGAATGTCATAGGACTTTTTTGGAATGTCATAAGACTTCCTTAAAATGTCCTGAGACGTTCTTAAAATGTATTTAAACGTCTTTACTGTATCCACTAGTTTGAACGTCTTTATTGTATCCACTAGTTTGTTTTGAACAATTTTGGGTGATTTTGGAGTTATTTAAATACATAACTGCACAAAATTTTCAGAATTTTTCAGAAATTTCAAGGTTTTATGAACTTTATGTGATCGTCATTACCGTGCCCACTGGTACGTTTTAAGCAACTTTGGGAAATTTTGAGTTTTTTTATGGAATGTATAATTGCACATAATCTTCAAAATTTTATCTATTGATATAGAACTAGATATCGGTGAAATTGAGCTCATCTTTTCAGAAACAGTAGAGATTTTGATTAGCTTTCCAATGCCACCAGTTTGAGGTCAATCAGGGTTCTTAGTCAAAAGTTTTGATAGTTTTACTGAAGAGTGGTCGTTTGATGCACAAAGAGGAAACTTAATAATCTAAGACATCTCTGGACATTGTACATAAGGCTGTGAAATGTCAGCAGACATCCTTGGAATGTAATAAGACTTATTTGGAATGTCATATGAGTTCCTTGTAATATTCTGAGACGTTCCTAAACTGTATTTAAACGTCATTACCCTATCCACTGGTTTGTTTCGAGCAATTTTGGGAGATTTTGGAGTTATTTAAATGCATAATTACACAGAATCTTTAGAATTTTATTTATTGATAGAGAACAAGCTATGGTGATTTTGAGCTCATCTTTTCACAATTGATAGAGATTTTGATTATCTTAACAATGCCACCAGTTTGAGATCAATCGAGTCCTTAGTCAAGAGTTATAATAATTTTACTGATAAGTGGTCGTTTGACGCACAATGAAAAAACTTAATATCCTAAGACATATGTGGACAATGCACATAAGGTTGTGGAATGTAAGCAGACATCCTTGGAATGTCATAAGACTTCTTTGGAATGTCATAAGACTTCCTTTGAATGTCATAAGACTTCCTTGGAATGTCATAAGACTTCCTTAGAATGTCATGAAATGTTCCTAAACTTTATTTAAACGTCATTACCCTATTTTGGTTTGTTTCGAGCAATTTTAGGAGATTTATGAATTATTTAAATTCATAACTGCACAAAACTTTCAAAAAATTTATAAGATTTCTTTGGAATGTCATAAGACTTCTTTGAAATGTCCTGAGACGTTCTTAAACTATATTCGAACGTCATTACTGTATCCACTCGTTTATTTCGAAAAAATTTAGGAGATTTTGGAGTTGTTTAAATACATAACTGCACAAAATTTTCAGAAGTTTCAAAAATTTCAAAGCTTTATGAACTTTATGTGATCGTCATTACCTTGCCTACTGGTACATTTTAAGCAATAAGATTTCTTTGGAATGTCATATGAGTTCCTTGGAATATTCTGAGACGTTCCTAAACTGTATTTAAACGTCATTACCCTATCCACTAGTTTGTTTCGAGCAATTTTGAGAGATTTTGGAGTTATTTAAATGCATAATTACACAAAATCTTTAAACTTTTATCTATTGATAGAGAACAAGCTATGGTGATTTTAAGCTCATCTTTTCACAATTGATAGAGATTTTGATTATCTTAACAATGCCACCAGTTTGGGGTCAATCGGGTCCTTAGTCAAGAGTTATAATAATTTTACTGATAAGTGGTCGTTTGACGCACAAAGAAAAAACTTAATATCCTAAGACATATGTGGACAATGCACATAAGATTCTGGAATGTAAGCAGACATCCGTGGAATGTCGTAAGACTTCTTTGGAATGTCATAAGACTTCCTTGGAATGTCATGAAACGTTCCTAAACTTTATTTAAACGTCATTACCCTATTTTGGTTTGTTTCGAGCAATTTTAGGAGATTTTGGAATTATTTAAATTCATAACTGCACAAAACTTTCAAAAATTTTAAAAGACATCTTTGGAATGTCATAAGACTTCTTTGGAATGTCCTGAGACATTCTTAAACTATATTCAAATGTCATTACTGTATCCACTCTTTTATTTCGAAAAAAATTAGGAGATTTTGGAGTTGTTTAAATCGGGTCATTAGTCAAGAGATAATAATTTTTACTGAAAAGTGGTCGTTTGATGCACGACGAAAAAACTTAATATCCTAAGACATATATGGACAATGTATAATTACACATAATCTTCAAAATTTTATCTATTGATAGAGAACTAGCTATGGTGAAATTGAGCTCATCTTTTCAGAAACGGGAGAGGTTTTGAATAGCTTTCCAATGCCACCAGTTTGAGGTCAATCGGGGTTCTTAGTCAAAAGTTTTGATAATTTTACTGAAGAGTGGTAGTTTGACGCACGAAGAAGAAACTTAATATCCTAAGTGATCTGTGGACATTGCACATAAGTTTGTGGAATGTAAGCAGACATCCTTGGAATGTCATAAGATTTCTTTGGAATGTCATAAGACTTCCTTAGAATGTCCTAAGACATTCATAAACTGTATTTAAATGTCATTATCCTATTTTGGTTTTTTCGAGCAATTTTGGGAAATTTTGGAGTTATTTAAAATTAATAAGTGCACAAAACTTTCAAAAATTTCAGAGTTTTATGAACTTAACAATGCTACCAATTTGAGGTCAATCGGGGTCCTTAGTCAAAAATTATGATAGTTTTACTGAATGGTGGTCGTTTAACGTACGAAGAAAAAATTTAATATCTTAAGACATATGTGGACATTGCACATAAGGTTGTGGAATGTCACCAAACATCTTTGGAATGTCATAAGACTTCTTTGGAATGTCATAAGACTTCTTTGGAATGTTCTAAGACGTTCCTAAATTGTATTTGAACGTCATTATTGTATCCACTGGTTTGTTTCGAACAATTTTGAGAGATTTTGGAGTTATTTAAATATATAACTGCACAAAATTTTCAGAATTTTCAGACATTTTAGAGTTTTATGAACTTTTTGTGATCATCATTATCCTGCACAGTGGTACGGACCTCTGCACTAGTTTCATCGACATGAGAATGTTGACTCTACTGTTTTTTCTTCGTTGATGTTTTTATCTCCCTTTACTCTCTCTTAGAACTAACCATTACTATGTAATATTTTCTAGTTTATAAATTGGATGCCCTTCTTCAGAAAAAAAAACTTGCTACTCCCAATCAAGAAAACTCTTATCCAAAACAAAACCTTGTTCAAAAAGAGATACATACTCGATCTATAAATCTTTCGTTTCAAAATAAAAAGTTGATAATTGATGTAACTAATTATTCCTTTAGCACACTAGTGAAAAAAGAAAAAGAAAACATTATGATTGACTAACTTTTGAAGGGTTCTGTGGAAAGAGGAAGACTATAAACCATTCTGACCAAATCAGATCATGAAGCTTCTTCTACAAACAACACACTTTTTGATTCTTTCAAGTCATTTCTCCTACTTCAACAGGATCTCTTGCATTGACATCTAACAACTAGTTTGATTTAAGTTAATTATATCAGAGTTTATTACATATCCAAGTGACATGAACAATGGAATACGAGGCTATCACATTCTATAGCCAAATTCTTTATTATATGATTAATAGCAAAACACAAACTAGTAATTTTTAGAAGATGAATATGACGCAACAAACACATAAACTAGTGTACATAGAACTAATTAGTTTCTATGAATAGAGACTGAGCTTGGAACAAAAGAAGAGCACACAAGTGGGCGACATATGTCATATGTCATATATCCAAACCTGTCACGTTTTCCAAGATACCGAACCTCTCCTATATTTACAGATTTGAAGCATCCATCTTGTCCAATTATGTGGACTTTTTGGTTGTGACGGTTCACGTTAGGTCCTTTATAATCCTCTTGATCGACAACCACAGCAACTCTCCTCTCTTCGTCAACGAAGAAACTCCCAGCTAGATTACCATCCCTAAATCCGTAGGTGATCCTTAAGAACTTGCTCCACGAAACCTCACATGGATCAATCTTATTCGTGACCCAAATCTCCAATGCTTGACCAATCGCACAGCTTTGATGTGATGCCGCGAGTTGCTCTTCTCTCACACATGATAAAACAAGTTCATCTGAACTTTTAGTTTCAAACGGCAGAGGCAGCAGTTTACCAAATCTCTCTGTTGTAAAATCGAAAGGGATTATATAGCCATTATCATATTCTCCTATTCTTGTGTCCTTTTTAGCCAAAAAATAAGTATGTCCCTTCAAAGACACGCCACGTTGATAATAATCTATATTCCAGTCGGCATTGACATTACGAACCTTCAATGTATTAGAGCTCAAGTCGAAGATTTCATACCCAAGAACAATTTTCTCGCCGTAGCTTCCACGCTCACTGAAAATCCTCAAGATTTTGTGGTTACGGTTCTTGTCATATCCAAGAGCATACTTGTCTATATTGCTGAAATTATTTCCTTGTTGGGTCCAATTCATTTGCCCCAAATAAGGATTCCATACCAAGAGCCTTGACTTGTCTCTAGTGACGCATAGCAATAAGCCTTCACACTGAAAGATTTGAGATATCTCTACTTGGTCAAGTACACTTACTTGCTTTATAGATGGATCAACGAAGTCTGCTTCGTTTTGGATTCCTTGGAGATCAAACTTCATCGAGCAAACTTTAAAATCCTTCATCATGAACCCTAGAAACTGCTTCCTTCTTGCTGTTGGTTCACACAAAACCTGAGATTTAGAGATAGAGTTCCACTTTTTGCAAGTGGATCGCACTGCGCTTAGGGATGTCAATGGAACCCTAGAGAATATATCCTTTGTCAACTCTTCTGGTAGATCGGACATTCTTGTCATTGTTTTCTCCGAAGTTGCAAACTAGTTGTTTTTTTTTAACTTTCAACGCTTGCCCACGCTGTTTTTATAGATAAATAATCAAAGTTATGGTACGATCGTTTTATGTGTCACCTTACCTTTTTTCATTACTTGTTGCTGCTAAAACTGGGATAAAAAAATTAAAAAGTTAACAATCTAATGATCTCATTAAACAATTATTAAGCAGAATGTAATCTACAGTTGATCAAGTTTCATTGTTGCATAACCCATATATTTAATAGAAATAACTTAAATACAAAAAAAAAATTAATGACACTAGATTTTAATTAAAAAAAAATCAATTATTAAATAACCACAGATTATTAACATCTCTATAATCTATATTAAGAATTCAGTTTCGTGTCGCGCTCATATTAATTCTTATAATGATTAATTACAATGATAACTTTAATAAATAAATTTATTGTTCAAATACTATAATTGATATTTTAATTATTTTAAAATATTTGTTTCTAAAAAAGTCAGTTTTTTACGTGTTATGCTGATGTTAATTTTTAGAATGATTAATTACAACGATAACATTGATGAATAAATTTATTGTTAAAATATCATTACTGATATTTTAATTGATTTTTAAATATTTGTTTCCGAAACATCTTTTTATCAAAAAGAAAATATATATAATAAATATCTAACATTTTAAAAACCTGTAATTCAATAAAAACAAATTTCCTTCTATATAACTCAAAAAGGAATTTGATATAAAAAATATATTTAATATCAATATATCAATATAAATTATATATATAAAGCTTGTAATTTAATAAAAAAAATATAAACCAAAAATAATATAATATAAATATATCTAAAACTATAATTTAAGAAAAATTAATAATTTTATATATATCAAAAGAATGTAATATAAAAAGAGAATATATTTAATATATAAATATATAACAGTTTATTTTATATTTATAACATGTTCTAATTAAATGATAATAATTCCCTTTAAAATATCCAATTCACAAAATTATAATTATTTCCCAAAATCATGTTTAGTTAAATCAGTTTTCTTATGACATGATAATTTTTAATATATCATTAGTAAAATAAATACGTCAAATTAGTGAGAAATATATTTGTAAGATATTAAAACTTTTTTTCTTATTTAGAAATTAGGTCACGTTTATTAGAAACATTTTGTGTAGGGTATAATTTTTAAAAAATCTTATTTCTAAAATTGTTCACATTACTTAAACATCATAATTAATATTTAACTTTATTTAATCACTTTTTAAATTAAAGTCAAAAAAAATTTCTATAACTAAAAATTCTCAACTTAATGATATATGGATTTTCATATCTTTACATAAATAAATAATTAATTTTGTGAAGTTTGAACCATCAATTTAAATAGTTTAATATCTAATATTCTATTTATTCACGAAAATTATGTTTTTTTTCTTTGTAAAAATACATACCCATTTTTGGTATAGAAATTCATTCATTTTTGAATAAATGAAATATCAAAGTGAATATCATAAAATAAACTATATATTGAAAGAATATTTTAACTAACTTAATTAGTTAACTAAATATTTTATCGAAACAACATTTTCATATGTAATAGAGTCAGCTAAATCTTTAGTAATTGTAATTTTTGTTACTTCACGTCAATATTTTAGTTTATAACACGGTACATACAATTTATATCTAATGTTGCCTTCACAAAATAAAACCAAAATGTTATTTACAAGAAAGTTTTCTAAAACATTAGGTAGCTTTAATTGAATTTATGTTTATGTGTAATTTTTAAATGTAAAGTTATATTTTACATAATTAAAATTTAAACTGCTTTTTGTTTATAAACTGTCTAAATGATTTGTGATAATAAAACAAAATAAACCAAATACAAAATTATAACTGAAATAACCATACAAACAATAAAAACTAACGTTTTAGTAAAAAATAATAATAAAACTAACTACTTCAGATTAAAATCAAACTAGAACTTTAGAAACAAATATCATAGCAAAATTAAACATTCTACAAAATAAAGTATACTAAAACATCACAATTCAATAACTCATAAAATAAAATGTTTAACTAAAATAATTTAAAATATAACACTAAACTAAACAAAATAAATATTAATGACTATTACAATTTAAATTTTACGTAAATATTCATTCCCGCGCATAGTGAGTCACCTAGTATAGAAATAATTTTAAATCTGGAAAAAAAAAATCGAAAGCCAATTTAACAAAAATAGTTTAGGCTGCGTTCTTAGGATTTTGAGCTTCCCATCGATATCATGGAGTGGTGTCTTTTATTTATGCCCCTACAAATCTATATAATTGCGAGGGAGTAAGTTGGATCGTCTTGCTATTAACGTAACAGTGAGAAAAACATATCCAGTGTTACATATCAGTGGCAGATCTTGTTCTTCTGTTGTGAAACAACATCAGGTTCAGACTCTAATTAGTTCTTATCGAATATTTTCGATCACCGAGATGAGAGGACAAAGAAGAAAAGAACCAATCACCCACAGAACATGACAAACAGAACAAACAGAACTTGCTGGTTTTTGTAAAAGATAATATTGGACACGTCTTATCACAGATTCTTTTGAGAAAACAAGCCCTTGTGAATTTCATATAGAGATAAATCAAGTAGAAAAAATTGCATGATTGCATTTTTACGACATAGAGCTCTGTTCTAGTCTGTTTGGAGACCACAAAGGCACAAAGTATTTCAGTGACCCGATCCAATGAATTAAATATTTTCCCCCATCGATCAAGTCAATTACATTGGATCAAATTTGAAAAGACAACAAACATTTAACAGACTGTATTAAATGTAATTTAATTTGGTTTATATATAATTACCTTAGTAGTTATAACATCCGGATCCGTGGCGCAATGGTAGCGCGTCTGACTCCAGATCAGAAGGTTGCGTGTTCGATTCACGTCGGGTTCAAATCCCGAACATTTCCGGAAATATTTTTTGCGCTAATTCAAGTTTTGCCTTTTTGCTGCATACGTCTGATTATACGGAATTCGCTTAACCGAGGAATTCAGACACGGTTTGATTCGGTTTTTCTTTTAATCTAGCCTACCTTTACTTTGTATTTGACCAATACAATTCCCTTTTAACTCATTTCTCTAAGGTGGGGAAAGTGGGTAGTGAGTGAAGAAGGTTGACCAAACCTCAGTCGAGTAAGAACAGTTGAAAAATATATTAGCATTAGACTCAGCAGAGGAGCCACATAGAAGATTATCCGGTGGGACAGAAAGACCTCATGTGGCAGATAAGGGTCTCCACAGCGTCGCTGCTGCGAGAACTCCTGAAAGTTATGGTCTTTTTTGTATGTAAAACATTAACTGATTGGTTTCAACTTACAAAGTTGTAGAACTTTTTGTCAAGCATTATTGTATAACATAAGGTTTTGTAAAAGTTGTTGTCTTTGACAAGCAAACAAAAACAACAACTAAGTAAAAATAGTAAAATACTGATTGTGTGGGATCACTTCAATAAAATCAGACAAAAAGCAAACCTTACAAATGCCACACTTATATTGACACTGACATATTTCGACCCAAAAAAAAAAATATTGACACTGACATATTAATGGTTCCATTTTTTTCTTTTTTTTTAACATATTATGGGTCCTCTTTATTTGACATCTTTTACATCCATACATGTCCCTTATTTTTACTTTACTGTAAGTTTGAACCCAAACAAAGATCTTGTCTTGTTGTAGATTCTTCCATTAAAATGAAAATCAAGTTATAACTTTTTCCCTTAATAGTCTTATTTAGCTATAAGAAATGTGTTGAAAATATATGTCACATCCGCCTCGTCGAAAAACAGGACATCTTTATCTATTTCAATCATTTTCCGCACTTTATTGCATGTGAAAATATCATACTTTAGCTAAAAACCACAAAAAACATTCAAATAGTTGTTCAACTTGTAGCCAGGTCATATATATGGTCAACTAGAGCTTTTTTATAATGACAATCTCGGTAAATAAATTATAACAAGTTTAAAATTTTCAAATTGCAGATAGTAATTTAACCGATCAAGAGCTGTAACTAAACTAATCATCACTTTAAAGAACGTGTTAATGTCTAATCAACAGTAGCATTTTATAAAGTTGTGGCCATGTGTGATATTCATATTTTTAATGCATGCCACCAAGCAGAGCGTGATGCGTCTCTATCTTTTATTGGATCCCACTTGTGTGCCTGCATCAGATTGGATCTTATAAGAAAAAAAAAGAGATTATGGTAAATAAAATTTATAATACAGTACATATATGTAGAGATTGATACATTTATATTTTTGCATTTCAAATTTATGAATAATGTTGTTTTTTCTTATCAAATATGAATTAGGTTTATAAGCAAAAGTCACCCTGATGAAACGATAGAATCCAATGCATATCCTCCTCCTCTTTATTTGATCAAAAAAAAAAAAAAAATCCTCCTCCGCTTTACTTTATGATTTTCATGTGCCACATTTAATTATTAGTTTCTTATATATTTCATTCTCTCCTCTTTTCTTTTACGTTTCAGCTGCCTAATAATTTTGTAAATGATTATAAATACTTTTATTATTAAAATGATGGTTCCATATTCGTCATAAAGAAAATACAACAAAACAAACTGTTAGTTGACCAATAATCATTGGTCTTTTTCTGAATCCAAAAGAAAATCAGAAGGAAAATAGACGAATACATAGGAAAATTAATCAAAAAATTATATATAAACTTGCACCGTTTTGATTCTCCTTTGGCGAACATTCAACATACAAATTTTATAAAACGCAGAACAAAATAAGAAAAGGAAAAAACGGATTATGAATAAATAAGAAACTGGATATGCATATATATACCCATATATTAATATAAGAACTTAGATAGATTCATTATATATATGAGCAAAAATCTAACTAACCCTGCCAAGGCTTTGGATGAAGCTGATCGGAAGCAGAGCCATTGATGCAGTTCCCTAGACCGGCAAAACTTAGAATCTCATTATGAGACATTAACGGTCTTAGCCCCAAGAAATCTCTCGTCAAACCCTCTCCTCCTCCGCCACCGCTTTTATTCTTCTCTGATCCTGAAGTGGTTGTAGTATCAACGTTTGTCCTCAAGAACCCGCCGAATGTATCGTCGAAGGCTTCTTCTCCACCGTGATGATCAAACTCAGAGGCATTGTAGTCTTGAAACAAAACTTGGTTGTTGCTGCTGTTGGAGCTGATGAAACCAGATGGTGATGTCATCATTGACGCCATTTTTGTGGTGAGGTTATTATTATGATGAGCTGGCCTCTCGGAGTCGGTGTTTGGAGGTAATGGAGGTGTCTTTGTGGAACCCATTTGAGCTGCTTTCTGGAGCAATGCGGTGGCTGACATAGCCGGAGAAGGTGCAAGAGAGAACAAACCTCCTCCACCATTACTAGGGTTAGGGTTTGGAGATGTGAGCCAAGGAGGGATGATGTGCTGGTGGTAACTGATGATATGATCATTGCTTTGTTGTTGCTCTATCTTCATTGGAAAAGTATGGAGGTGGTTGCTGTTAGTGTTGCTATTATTAGTACCATTATGGTTGGTCTCGAAGTGAAGACTGTTGATGATGTTGTGGGAAGAGGAACAAGAGGACGAGATGTTCACGGTTGGTTGTGCTTGATGATGATGAGAAGAAGAAGAAGAAGATTGTTGAATCATAAGAGGGTTCGGTTGATGATTCTGGTTTTGTGGTATTACTACTTCCCTTGCAGTCTCTTCGGCCAATGCTTCACAAAATGCTCTATGAGTTATGAAACTATCCCTCCTGTTTATTTAGCAAACAACAAAACCATAATGTGATCAATGATAATGTTAATTAATATTCAGAAATGTAACGTTGAGAGAACCTATGTGGTCCAATCTAAAGCGTGTAGCAATCACATATATGTAGTTTATAAGATGAATGATTAATGCAAGAAAAAGTAGAAATAAAAAAAGGCCCATAATAGCTTTCTAAATAGAAAAAAGGAAGAAAAGTACCCTGAACTAGTTTCATACATTATAAATGAAGATTCTTTTGAGCTACCATTCTTGTCCTCTTTCAAATTAAATGAAATTACTCATATCAAAACAGAATACTTTGTACCATGTGTCCCTCCAGTTCTTACAACACCACAACATCCCCAATTCAAAACCAGTATTTAATTATTTTAATTACTCTATATTCCAAATTCATTTAATTTATAAAAAGAAAATAAAAATGGGTTTATTTACCTAGAAAAGAGAGTGCCACAGTCACATCTGTATTCTTTGGTGCCACAAGTCTTAGAATGAGCCTTGCAATCTGATTGAACAGCATATTTCTTTGAACATTTGTCACATTTCCACTTCTTCTCACCATGCTTTCTACAGAAATGCTTCTTGATCCCGGTCAAGTCACCGAGAGCTCGAGATGGGTCATGGTGGACACAGCTTTCTTCTGGACAAACATACACTTTCTTCCTTATCACTTCTTTGTTGGATCGTTGTTTCAGCTTCCATGGCAGATTGTGACCTCTCCTGTGAAGCTGTAGATTTTGGTCTCGTTGGAATCCCTTGTTGCAGATCTCACACACGAATCTGTTTGTTGCCATTAGTGTTTTTGGTGACAAAGCAATCACTTCTGATTCCGGGTCTGAAATAAAAAAAATATTGAAAGTTGACACTATAGTCAGTAAACTCAAAAATACTAAATTTAATTTTCTGATAATGAGTAAACTAACACTAACAAAGCTACGATAAGTTTTTACCTAATATGGTAAATATATTCAGGGAAAGTATAATTACCACGCACAAGAAAAAATCCAAGAATACACGTCCTAAAATCAGAAATTTCAAAGAAAATACTAATAAAGTTGTGGTTTTTTTCCTTTTTGATCTAAAAGTTTGTTTCTTTCTTTTGTTTAGAATAGAGATGATAAAGAGAACAAAAGGGTAAAAAGAATATTCTTTTTGAGAGAAGACCCATAATTTTCTAAAAAGATGACACTATCAAATAATTGGAATAATGAATCAGTTCAAACCAAGAAAAGAAAAACTTGTGTATTTTTCTTTTAAACCATTCTTTTCACACGAACCTGGATTCCCTGGTTGGTTTCTCCTCTTCTTTTGAGGCTGAGATTCAGGAACAATGAACTGCTGTTGCTCTTCTTGTTGATGATGATGAGGGAAGTAATTAGAACCACTTACTTCAGTTCTGTTTCCGGAAGAGACACTTGCTTGATCCCCAGAAGCTGATGTTAGATTCGACATATTCTCCTCGTGTTGTTGGTGTACCTGCTGATGAAGTAAGATGTCTTCGTTCATCATCACCAAAGCCTTAAGAGAAAGAAAAAAAAGGAACAAGCAAAAAAATATAAGAACAGACAAAACAAAATTTCAGATCTATATATAAATAAATATAGACATATACTGATGATAAAACGGAGACAAAGAGAAGATTTAACAGATACATACAAGAAATGAGCCCCTATATATATAATCCTAACTTCCTTCTTTTAATACTTGTGTATGTATAAATATATGTATCACTTCCTTCTTTGGCTTCAACCCAAGAGACAACATCTATCTACTTTTCTGGTTCATATTTGCAATCAACAAATCAGTGTAAATGAAACAAAATAGAAGTAGCAACAAATCACTACACAGAAACATATCAACAACTTGACAAATTATTTTTGTAGAGGGCACAGAAGAAGGAAGAAAGTCCAAAATACCTAGAAGTAGAAAGATCGAGAAGAGTGAGAGAGAGATTTTTTTGGTGAGAGAATAGTGAGAGAGATTGTGGACAAGAGAAACTCTATTATCTTCGTTTATCTATGTATTTGAAACTCAGATATTCAAAAAGGTAAAATGAAACAAATACAGAGAAAATGAAGAAGAACCCTACCGCTAAAGAAAAAATGGCATTTTCTGCTCTTTTTATATATTTTTCTCTTACAAGCCAAGCCAAGAGCAATCTGTCCTTTCTTTATCATTACCTGCAAATTTGTTTTCCGTATTTTTTTGTTTTATCTTTTTCCACAAGTTCCGAATAATTGAAAAATATATTTTTCTTTAAATCTTGTTAAAGGCACGGTGACTAATTGAAGAAAGATACAAAGCTTTGCTCTGTGAAAAGCTTGAAGAAAGAGTCATTTGCAAATTGCAATACTAGTATTCTTCTACGTCTCTCGAGAAGCAGTAGAATTACTCGTGTAGTACATTATTTTTCTTTGGAGTTATAAATTTCACTATTTTTCTTACTCTTTTGAATCAGAGTTACTACTTTATGTCACGAGAGAAAAAAGTGTGAGACAAAAATACTTATTCATGGCCCACTTTAATAATTGCCGACCAAATTAGTGAATTAGAGTATGAGTATTATTTCCTATTTATTTAATTATAATTAATTTTTGAACTGAGTTTAATTACTTTTACAGCTTTACCCTGTCATTTACAGAACTAAGCTATGATTGAGTCATTGATTAATATTTGAGGTTTTTGGCTAAAAAGGTTAACTTTCTATTGCATCTTCTTCTTTTTTTCGATTTGATGCTTTTCATGTTAAGAAAAAAATGAGAGAGTTCACGTTAAACAGATTGCTGAAAAGAATTAAAATGGAATAGTCATGTGAGTGCCGCATGCCCTAACCTACTTTATAATCAAATATACAATAATGGAGATTATTCACATATCAAGATTTCAATATATATATAGTATACATTTACACGGTGTGTATATGATACAAACGTTGAAAATAAAAATGAATCGGAAAACATATGATAGGGAAGTGGGAAATTTTCAACGTCTAAAGGGCCGTCGAGCCAATAAAAGTCATGCAATATATGCAAAAATAATAATAAATAGTGTTAATAATTTGAAATGATAAGTGAAGGTGGTGAATAAATAACTAAAAGCATATTATCTAATTACCTATATAACCATCTGAATCCAATTATATTGTATTGCACTTCCAGCTTTTGTGATTCACTTTCAAGTAACTGTAGAATTTAAAAAAAAAAATTTAGAAGATGAAATATTTCAATTGTTGAAATTAGAAATACATGTCACATGCCTTTTTGCATATAATTCATCTTATTTCATACTGCTAATCATACATGGGGTGGAATAAAATAGGTTAGGGGAAATGCGTAACATCCACGTAAAATACAGAGAATCCATGTAAACACACAGAATAGGTCTTCCATATTTTGTACCATATTGGGAAATGAAGTTAGCTGAAACTGTTTTACATCTAGCATAGTGTGGATAGCAAAAATAAAAAACTAAAAGGAAAATTAATAATTAAATGTTTACTCGGGTCACATATTGTCATTCATTTTGCTGACGCCCATGCATATATTACCTTTAGTGTGAAAATGGACTAATAATTTGGCAATAAAAGTAAATATTACTCTCTCCTCTCTTAAAAATAGGATTTTTTGGGTTTTATTCTTATTCCACAAAGATAGATTTTTTATATTTTTAAAGTACTTTGTATATTTTTGAGGAACATTAATTGTGAATATTTAAATTGATTAAATTTTATTGGTAGATAGTTATTGGAAAGCGTATAAAAAGATAAATACTCCATCTGTACCGTTTTAAGTGATGTTTAAGGTTTCTACACAAAGATTAAGAAAATGCAAATTTCTATGTAATTTATCTTGGTTACATAAAATTGCATTAAATAAAATCAGTTTAACCAATAAGAAAAACATGTAGTATTTTGTAATTGGTTGCAAATTTCAATTGACATTAAATTTTATTTAGAAATGTGAGAACATCACTTATTATGGAACAAAATAAAAATGCTTAAACATCACTTAAATTGGTATAGAGGGAGTAGTAAACTACAATGCAAATATTTATTATATTCTTAATAAACGTGAAACTCTAGAAAATTTTACTTTCAGAAATGGAATTTTACAAAAATATCACTTCATTTTTTTCAGTAGATTAAAAATGATTAAATATATTTATGTATGAGATAAATAAAACATTAGAATTCAAAAGTTATATTCTTATATAAAAAATTAAAATGATGCTAGTAGCATATAACTTTAATAACCATATGCCCCTTGTTCATTTGTTTATTTTTCTTATGAGGAGCTTGAAAATTTACTACACGGTAAAAAGAATACTTACTATACGTCGGCCCTCATACAATTAATTGATTTTGCTAAACAATCTTATATTCAAAAGGTAATCTGAATAGCCACATAAATTGCATCACCAGATCGAATGGATTGTCTTAAAAGTGTTTTCAAACAAATGTAAATATAAAAATGTTTCGTCTTTTGTCTTGTTCTTGTTTTATTCCACAATTATTTAGCTTTTATCAATGTGATTTGTCCGATCCTCTTCCCAATATGAAACACCAGCTCACCCACACACACATTAAATTAACTTTACAAGAAACACATTAACTATCTAAAATGTGTTATCAAAGTAGTGTAAACTAGCTAGTTTTTATTTGGAATTTGAATATAACCTAATTATTTGATAAGAAAAGACTAATGGACCTCGTATATCACACAATCTCGATGTCGTATATAGTTTGAAGTAACTAAAACTTCTCAAACATAAGCATCTTCATAATCCACTCATAGGTAGAATTTTCAAAAAAGAATGTTTTGAAAAATAAACTCGTGATATAGTCATATAGAACAATCTTTTTTAACTCATCGTCCATTTTCGGTAAACCAGAAATAAAGCAGTAAGGCTGACATGAAAATAAAATATTAGTTTAGATGAAAGAACTTGGATAGGCATGTATATGTTATTTTATTAAAATGTCCTGAAATTATGGGTCTATTAAAGATTATACGTCCCTATCTCCATGTCAGCTATGCATGAACTAGATTATAACTTTTTTTTGTAACACGCATGAATTAGATTATAACAAAACATAATATTCTGACGCCACATTAATAAACATTTTCTAGATCACTAGAAAAAAGCATGTGTAAACAAGTCTGAATGATTCTAATTTCTAATGACTGATTTCAATGATACATGTGACAACAGATCTGATTCAACTAAAAACAAAGGTCTAATTGATTTATTAATTGCTTACGAAGGTCTTGGTAAGTAATTTTTTCAAAACGTGAGACGGACATATCTGCAATGTCAATAATTAAAAAGAAAAAAATCGAAAGGTAATGTTAAGTCATTTTTATAGTGAAAAATGGAAAGTATGCGGGTTACAGCGTATAGAGTCAATTAGTCACAGGGCTAGTTCACGAGCGGAGCATCTATCAGGAAAACAGTAGGAACCTTTGTTTATGAAAATGATTGAGCTAACACATGGACCCCATCTACTTATGTTTTACAATCAACTAATTACAATGTTTAGTTAAAGATTAACCCCATAAGAGTAATTAAATTTCGTTAACATTCACACCTAACTTTCATATAACTCTATTTTTGCCAGCGTCGTATTCAATACCACTCACTAGGCACTAATATTAGTAACATGCACACAACCTTAATTATTGTCTTTTACTTATTTTCCAGAAAAAAATAGTTATACAGTGAAACTATAACAGTTATCGTTTATAGTTTTGAATTTTCAAACACACATAAAGCTCAATTATTTTAGAAGGATACACTTAAATTTCTAGGAACCCTCTCTCATGTCACCTTCCGTAATAGACACGCGTGAAAAC
The DNA here is from genome assembly GCA_019706035.1 of Raphanus raphanistrum subsp. raphanistrum. Lineage (NCBI taxonomy): Eukaryota > Viridiplantae > Streptophyta > Magnoliopsida > Brassicales > Brassicaceae > Raphanus > Raphanus raphanistrum. The sequence goes on from CM033980.1 coordinate 42,335,976, forward strand.
GACAGGTTCAGTGAACCATACTGGACCAACAAGGACACGTGTCAGGATATCATTGGATTAAGGACAGAACCGAGCCATGCAATCTGGTAGCCGGCGTAGGAGACCCCCTTAAGAAGAATACATCCGTTCCCGTGTTTTCCGTTTCTGGTCTTCCTTTTGCCACTGGCCCACTGTCACTAGGAAACGTCTCCGTTTGGCTGGTCCCTGCAACGAACCAACTATAAACCAGCTATATAACCAAACCGGGTTGGGGTGACTTTTGTGAACAGCATACAAAACACTACAATAAATGAATATTAACTGGTTATATATACAGGGTAAAAAATGATAGAGTTAAATTGAGATTGCTACGCGAAGACCTACCTTAGTTGAACATCGAGGCCCTCGTCGCTCACCTTTTCGTGATCCAACAAATTTATCATTCCTACGAGGAAAACAAATATCAAAATCACTAAATCAGAGCAAGAAAAGAAAATATGTTATTTTACCAACAAAAAAAGAAGAAGAGAGAATGTGTTCCTTGTATATATTACGCAAGTCTTTACTCTTGTCATTTGAAGATAACATTATGTATTGGGCCTTAGCCTATACCGAATCTCCGATTGGATCATTGTATTGTAACTAGGTCATATGTTAGTGTCGATTGCACACAACGTATAAAAGAACAGTATCCCAAGTTTGATACACAAGAAACCTTTTATCACTACTAAGATTTTGAACATGCTATTAGAACTAGTAGACCTAACTACAGCTTGTGTTTAAGATTCGAAAATGATGGTCTGCGAGATTAATGGCCAAAATAGAATATCTCCCGCGTTCTTCTAGTGTATTGAAAAGCTAGAGAACAACAACATCAACTACCAGTTTCTTTTCTTGAACTGCCAAACACCAGTTCAGCATCAACTCTTTACTTTTGTCATCTGAAGGTGAACATTATATATTGGGCCTTAGCCCATACCAAAATCTCTGATTGAGTCATTGTAACTAGATCATATGTTACTGTCGATTTAATTGTACAAAACGTATATAAGGTAACTGGATCCCAAGTTCGATAACAAGAAACTTTTTACCATTTCTGAGGTTCTTGTTTTAGAACTTGTAAACTTAACTACTAAAAAACAATATTCATTAACAAGGTTTTTTAACTGTTCTACCAACGAGGACCAGAGGATTTTTGGGTATCTTCTTTTGCAGCTAATGTTTATAATCCATTTCATAAAGCGGTATGGCGTCCCTGAGAAGAAGCAGAGCAATCGTATGCTTGAAGTATCGTTGGATCAGTAGCTCTTTTTAATTCATGATGTGAAAGTTAGTCAATTCATTTACCATTTTTCTTTTTTTGTCACATGTAGTGGGTTCATAAATTTTGCTTTGCCCATGCTTATTCAGGGCCGGCCTGGCCCAAACACTTAAAACCCTAAATCACATGATAACCAAGACAAAACTCGTAAACCATTTAAACCAACCAGCAAACCTAGCAAAACAAAACGGTGTGAGACATTCTCTAATTCATCTACACAGCATATTAGCAAGTTTGCAATCAATTTCAAAGCATTTTAGTGTCAACTAGTGTTAATATGGTGCGGATTAAAATTTATTTTAGTTAGATATGTTTTTCCTTAAACTTTTGGAGCCTCCTTTAAACAAAGAACGAATTGATATTCAAACAAGTGAACAACACACATGCTAAATAGTTAAAGAGGTTGCTCAAAAGATCATGACAAATGTTAAACACAGCTTATTAACTTGGATCCGTGTGCTTAATCGTTTGCCTTACCAAAGCTTGTATCATCGGTTTACTCTCTGGACCGAGCTAAACCCGATACTCGATCATCCATCGCCACAAATGCAAGCCTTTGATAAAAATGGTACTTTTAAGACATTGACGGTGGAGGGGATACTCTACATTTCTTGTGTCGGCCCTCCTACGGAAGAATGATAGATTTGGAGCCAACCAAAAAAAGTCAAACCAAATCTCAACTGCTTCGTTCATATACGTATAAGAGAATTATCATCATAAAGAGTTGAATGAGACGTTATTTCTTAAGATAGTAATTAATAAAGACTACCATTTTATTTTCTATAATAATACCGTGTAAGGATATGAAGATTATCCCACTAATGCATCAAATTCCGGATGATGAAAATGGTCGACTATTGGCCATTTTTATATTCATTGTATTTGTATATATAAGTTATTGATGATGTCTAGTTATGGATATATATGTACATGGATGTTAGCAAATCGTTGACGGCACAAAATGTTAGGAAAATCTGAATTCTGGAGAGAAAGCAAAAAGCAAATTTTGGATTTAGGTAAACTTTTGAAAATATGAAATTAAAGGCAAATAAGTAACAGTAGAAAACATATGAATGGTGTAGATAGAATGTGTGATCTCGTCAAGACTTTTCATTCAGAGACATGTTTTTTTTCTCAAAATCTTTTGCTGACTGTTGTCGCTGAAAAGGAGTATATCATTAATTTACATTAATAATTTATGATTCTCATATCTTATTTAGATACTTGAAATGAAGTATACTAGTTAAACTATTTCAAACACCTTTACATCTTTACTTTTGTATATTTTTCCTAGAAATGGTATAGACATGTAGTCAACTTTGATGCCCTGATAATTGGGTAAGAATATAATCTATAAAATAATATAGGAGATTTTAAACAGAAGATCCTTCTTAATAAAATATCATTTTTTCTCCAGAAAACAATGCTCATATTCAAATAATTTCAATTAGCCATATGCAGTTTTATTTTTATATAATATCAAAAAGGGTGCAATATTTTTGCGATCTTCTCTGCCAATAATAAACGAGCACGTCCACATGTAGAGGTATGTAACATAACATAGCACGTCAATTATAAAAAATAGTATACGATTGTTGGGGTAAGCTTTAAGGCGAATAAAATAACATCTAAAATAAAGATGATACGATCGAGTTACCAACTATTTATTTTCTTTGAAATGCATTTTTGTTGGGCTAAACAACCGAAACAAAAATGAAAACTCTACAGGTTTTACAAAAATTTACATTGAAAAAACAGATTGAGATGAATATCCTTTGAACGTCTAGTTTATACTCGGTAGTTATATGGTATAAAAACCATTTGTCTTAACGATAAATTGTTGAATAAAAGTGGATTGTAGCATCAAGACTATTCTGCCACGGTGCCACCTACAATATCTTTTGCATATTTAACTCGTATACCAACATAAGTTATCAGCTACTTTGGGCCTAATTATATTTTTCGCATGGTTTTCACCATAGACTTAGAGCAACAGATGTTTTCGAAGGAAGAGTTTTATTGCATCAGGCAACGACGACGGACAAGCGATATAATCAAATCCATGGTTAACAAACAAAAGACTTGTCACACAAATGTTACTTTTATTTTCCAATTCGAGATATATTAGTTAACAGTCAAATATTCCAAATCTTTTAAAAATCGTGATTTATTTTGAACTTTTATTATTGCTAGCAAACTCGTTAAACTCGCTGTAATATATTTATAATCAGAAAATCTGTATAATTGTATATGCATTGAAGTGAATTGCTAATATGTTTAGTCAAAAAAAAAAATTGCTAATATGCATGGCTAAAGCCGTCAGACAAACGTATCAGTGGTTAAAAGAGAGGAGATTTGGTTTGGTGAATTATATCATACAGTGGATAAGTTGCAGCCTACGACGTGGTACGGTCTGTTTTTGGAATGTCAAAAGGTTAAAAAGTTGTAAAGAAATGTGAATGAGGATACTACAAAGGGACAAAGGTAGAGTCCAAATTTTGACTTTTCCACTATATATTATTCAACATTTAGTTACTATTCATATATTCATTTTTAATCTCCTCGCCTCGTGTATGGACGGAATGGGTGGAGAGTGGAGACACGTTTTTATGAACTGTTGTGGCTTCTTGACCTCCGTGTAAATCACCAAATTTTCTTTTATTAAATTATTATTATTGTGTTGCATTTGATGCTTCACTTAAACATATGACTTGAAAAAAAAAATCTGAATCTAAAGAACCAAATCTAATAATGAGTAAAATATTGGTATTTAGAAAACTGGAACCAAATTTAACTTGAACTGAAATATTTAAGATATTTGAATATATCTGAATCACATTTATATATTTAAATGTATTAATTATTTTATATTTAATATATAAAATATATAAGATATTTTGAAATTTTCCTTATATTTGAAATATATATAAATAGTCAAAAGTAAATGTTAAAAATGGATAAAAAATATTCAAACACTAAAAATACTTGAAATATCTATTAATTTTTATCCAAATATTCAAAATAAACTAATTTATAGTTTAGGTTTTTTTGCAATAAATTATTCAAATGTATATGTAATATGTTATTTTTATCATTTTGAAAAATTTAAAGTATATATAAGTTTAAATTTTTTAAAAATAATTTAAATGAGTTATCCAAATCGAACTAAATCAGCAAAATCAAAATTGAATCTGAACTGAAATTTATAAATACTTGAATAAGACTGAAATCTTGAACTTTTTAAAATTCTAAATCTGAATAAACCCAAACCGAATCTGATTGGATATTCAATTGTCCATTCGTATCCATGTATACCAACATTTATATTAATTATATTTGAACCTAAATATAATATAATATGAATTTAAAGTATATATCCTCCAGATTTTAGACTCCCATAACATAATAATAGTCCAAACTCTTATGTAGTACATTTTTTATTGCCTGAACTAGTTTTCTTTTTCTGATAAAGTCCTTAACTAATTGGAGTGGGATAAAACATTGTTTCTCTTAAACTTATAAGTTACACATCAAAGTTTTTTTCATCATGTAGCCCAAAACGCTCTTAGTTAGACTTAAGATTTGAATAGTTACAAACAACACCGCACCACCACACTGTAGTTAATAATAACAAATGTTTATATATACCTATGTATTTGTATGTTTTGTTACTATTATGATTCATCGTGATTGTTTTGCGATTTGATATTACCAAAATAATTAGATTTATCAAGTAATATTTCTGACATTGACTTTTTGAATATTAATTACGTTGAGGTCTGTTTTATTAAATGTTATTCCACAAATTATATTATCCAATCTTTATCAATTTTTGGATTATACTCCGAAACATCATCATTCTATTTTAATATTTTTTAATACCATCAGAATTGTATGTTTGAAAATGGTTTTTTAAAGTTTGGTACATCTAAAAGCATTTAAGCAAGACGTTTATCTTTGAAACAACGAAAAATTGTTGGAAGCAACTTGTTTAAACGTCTGACTTGTTGCAGTATGACATTCATTATTATTAACATAAAGCCAAAAAGACAAATAAAACTTTACAAATATAATAATACTCAACGTTTTACATTGACAGCCGTGCCCCTCTCCATTTGCCTATAAATTTGACATGATCTTCCCTCCTTCAAATACCAAACCATAAAGAAACAACAACACTTAAAAAACACCAAAATGACCAAAGACGTTCGCTCCAACATTGGACTTTGGTTGTTATTCACGTTACTTCTTAGTAACTATGTCGTCGATCTCGAAGCCTCGCACCATGTGTACAATAGACTTACCCAAAGCTCGAACACCAAATCTCCTTCCGTAAACCAGCCCTACCGGACCGGTTACCATTTTCAACCACCCAAGAATTGGATGAACGGTATGTTCAACACCACCATATCACTCTCAATCTCAAGTCATATTGTTTTCTTCTCTCTCTCTAACCTTTTGTTACTTCTTTATGGCTCATGCTTGCACAAATTGGATTGATCTCTTGCCGTGAGCAGATCCTAATGGTTAGTCAACTCTTCCTATCCAATAGACAGATCATTTTCACTAGAAATTTATTATATTTCAGATACATTAATTATACCAATAGTCAGCATACCAACCGTATAGTTGATTTTTCTGATGCATTGGTCGACCTTTTATTACGCTGCACCACGATGATTACATGTATTTATATAATAAAATATTTACATTTATACAGGCCCTATGATATACAAAGGAATATATCATCTTTTTTACCAATGGAACCCCAAAGGCGCCGTGTGGGGTAACATCGTGTGGGCTCATTCCACGTCAACAGACTTAATCAACTGGAACCCTCATCCTCCAGCTATCTTCCCATCTGAACCGTTTGATATCAACGGATGTTGGTCCGGTTCGGCTACAATCCTCCCCGACGGCAAACCGGTTATCCTCTATACCGGAATCGACCCCAAGAACCAACAGGTCCAAAACATAGCCGAGCCTAAGGATCTCTCCGATCCATACCTAGTAGAATGGAAAAAGTCACCGTTAAATCCTCTGATGGCTCCCGACGCCGTCAACGGCATCAACGCCAGCTCGTTCCGTGACCCAACCACCGCGTGGCTAGGTCACGACAAGAAGTGGAGAACGATCATTGGAAGCAAGATCCACCGTCGTGGACTAGCTATCACTTACACGAGCAACGACTTTCTAAAATGGGAAAAATCCCCTGAGCCGTTGCATTATGACGACGGAAGTGGAATGTGGGAGTGTCCTGACTTTTTCCCCGTGACGAGATTTGGCTCTAAAGGCTTGGAAACGTCGTCTTTTGGTGAACGTAATGAGGTTTTGAAACACGTGTTGAAAGTAAGCTTGGATGACACGAAACATGATTATTACACCATCGGTACGTACGACCGGGTTGGAGATAAGTTCATTCCCGACAAGGGTTTCAAGATGGACGGTACGGCTCCGAGATATGATTATGGGAAGTACTACGCGTCGAAAACGTTTTATGATTCGGCCAAGAACCGAAGAGTGTTGTGGGGTTGGACTAACGAGTCATCATCGGTTGAGGATGATGTTGAGAAAGGCTGGTCCGGTATTCAGGTATTTTATTTATGTTTAGTTGAAACTTAAGCCTAATTTCGTAGAAACTAAAATAATAAATTTATTTTTTTATTTAGACGATTCCAAGGAAAATTTGGCTTGGCCGGTCCGGTAAACAATTGATTCAATGGCCGGTTCGGGAAGTAGAGAGATTACGTACGAAGCAAGTCAACTTACTTAACAAAGTTTTAAATTCAAGATCTAAACTTGAAGTCTATGGTGTGACAGCTGCACAGGTGCATTATTTTTATATATGAACTTAAATAATTAGTATAAAAATTATGTTTTTTAAATCTAGTGATTATTACAGGCTGATGTGGAGGTTTTGTTCAAAGTGAGAAACTTGGAGAAAGCGGATGTGATAGAACCAAGTTGGACTGATCCTCAGTTGATTTGTAGTAAGATGAATGTGTCGGTTAAGTCCGGTCTAGGACCATTCGGTTTAATGGTTCTTGCATCTAAGAACTTGGAAGAGTACACATCCGTTTATTTTAGAATCTTCAAAGCCCATCAAAACAGCAATAAGTACGTTGTGGTCATGTGCAGTGACCAAAGCAGGTACGTTTCCTTGATTAAGATCCATATTAACTCTTAAGTACATTAATTTAGACTAATCCTTGCGACAAGTACTTGTGTTTATTTTCTCAATAGTCAAATACATACAAAATGAATTTTCTTGAAATTATTGAAGAAATATCCAACTTTGACTTTCTAATTTTGTGACATTTTTGGTGATGTTGAACTTGGGACAGATCTTCATTGGAGGAAGATAATGACAAAACAACTTATGGAGCTTTTGTCGACATTGATCCTCGCCAACCAGTCTCCCTCAGAGCCTTGGTAATTAAGTCTCCACTTCACACATATTTTGTTATATGTTACTATTTCAGGAAATGTCAAAAAGGCACGGAAACCTCCAAGAAAAATATACGAGATAGCTTAATTAGCCTCTGATCAAGTCATCAAGACTATATGATCCTTACCTTGTTCAAGAAATCAAGAGGATTATAAGTATTTATTGTTTAATGTTGTTGTTGTAGATTGATCATTCAGTAGTGGAGAGTTTCGGTGGAAGAGGAAGAGCATGCATTACCTCCCGAGTGTATCCAAAACTGGCAATAGGAAAAAGCTCACATCTGTTTGCTTTTAATTATGGATCTCAAAGTGTTGATGTCTTAAGCTTAAGCGCTTGGAGCATGAAGTCTGCCAAAATCAGTTGATCACGTATGGCAAAGATAGATACATTTATTGAGCATTTATGATATGGTTCTGGAGATCTTAAATGGTCCAATTTGTTTGGTTGCATGTGAAAAAGAGTCCAACTTGTATGTTGAAATAATTTCAAGTTATATGACATTTTATTTGACTTCTAATAGTTTTGGTTTACTATATCAAATTACAATTCTACTGTCGTTAGTCAAAATCTTCTAAGTTCCAGCGAACATGACTATGGTGGCCTTTATATGAATATACGAGCACATGTGTATGCATATTATATGTGAAACACGAATACAATCTGCATGGTTTGGCTCAAAAATGACAACTATGAACTTAATATGATATATGTGTGATTTGAACTAGACTTAGGACCATTCTAACGTATAGTTTTAATAACAACGGCTACAAAGCCTAGTAGTTCTAGCCCACAATACGATGGGCAAAACCTAAGCTGTTCAATATATATCTGTCAACACTAAGCAAGCTTAATGACTAACGAATTTATAGCACTAGACATCACTAGAGATCCCATCATGCCAAGTCAAACCATCTACTAACTTTAATTAACAATGATTCATTTTACTCTTTAGGTGGTTGAGTTTACAAAACTCTTTGATAATTCTTTATTTGTACTACTTTTCAAAAACTATATGACCTTTATCATAGTTGTACTGTTACTTGCATTTTAAATTTTCTCCTTCAGGCAAAATATTTTTCGGGAAAGAGCAACTTAAACCCTCTACAAATTCTAAAGAGATGCAGCTGCATTCCATAGCTCGTGGACGTGGTAACCATAATCGTGGCAATTGTCTCGTAGTAGAGGTGGCCTTGGCTAATCTAATCTGCGACGTCCTGCGTCGTTGTGGAGGTCTGTACTCTTCAAGTGGTTGCGTTTTCAGAACTCTTTGCTAATTCTTTATTTGTTTTCTAGCTTTGTTAAGCACTGGTATTGCTTTCAAACTGTATGCTTCCAAGCACTAGGTTAAGCTCTTGCTTTCTCTCTATTACTTTTCAAAAACTGTATGATCTTTTTACTGTTACTTGCATTTTAATAGAAAGCCCCTTTACCAAAAAAAAATTCATGGCAATAGTCTAAAGCTTATATAAATTATTTCTTGAGATCAAAGTGACATGCTTACAAAAACTTAGGTCAGCATTGTACCAAAAAAGAAAAGAAAAAAACTTAGGTCGGCAGCCCAATCTAATAATTTTTGCTTTCATATGAAGCTTCTTCTGGTTCTTAAATCAATAACGTTCTTTAACCACATTAAAGATTGCATTAATTCTTTAGTTTAGGTATTTTAGGGTTCACATTTGTCTTAAAATGGGTAACTCTTTAGGAGGATCAGCCTAGCAAAGTAGGTTGCCGTGTTAAACTTGACGCTATGTCCACAAAAAGAAATTTAGAGGAAAAGATTTATGATGAATACTGTGCCAATATGTAAGTAGTTGGCATTAGTGTTCTTTTTTATCTGTGTCTCCTAGATTTCTTTTGATTGGTCAGTAAACCGTATATCGAATGAGTGTATAGGATTCTTGATAACCTCTACTTAGACAAAGCATAGATGGAACTCACTCAACTACTTATGTACAAGGTTTCCGTGTCGGCTTCAAATAGAGTTATATGTCTTGAAACTCTGTTTTGTTTTTTCTTTTATTTTGTCTCATACCAATCAATTTTAGCTCGGCTATTTTGTAGAGCAAAGAGGACAAATATTTATCTATAATCACTTGAAAATATTTCATTCAAGAGAAATAAAAACGTTACATAAGTTCAGCAATGAGATAATTGCAGAGAAATGTCTCAGCTAATACAATTACTACAGCAACAACAACAAACACAAGGTTGGAAGCAAAACTCAGAGAACAATATAATCCCAGTTTTGCCCTCAAAGAATCATCAACACATGGACACCTTATTCTCCAGTCTCAATGTGCTTCTTCTTCTTCTCCTTTCTTTCTTAGGGTTACAATTACCACACAGCTTATTCACATATAAATCAACAACTCTCCAACGGTGTGTTGTTTCCCTTTTGTACAACTTCCACCGCTTGTAAAATAGCCACAAACATACTAATACCATCAGAAAGAAAAAAACCCCTGTAAGAATGTGAAATTGCTGGTTTAACCGCAAACCGCTTCTACTGCGAGTTTCTTCATCACATCTGGACAAGGATCACCACCAAACATGGCCGGTGCTACAGTTACAGAACACCAGTTCTGCCCAACACAAAGCTGCAAGCGAAAGAAAACAAAAACAACCTTCAGAACATGTTTTCAAGGCACAACAAAACAGAACAAAGAAAACTTACTTTGTTGAAAGCATCATAAGAATGATGAGCATGACAAATTCCTTGACGGTAGCTACCACAAGTTCCTTCAGGTGTCCCAAAGCTAGCGAACTTAACAATGGTGATCTTCTGTCCAGGCCCACACTGTAAATGCACTTTGGGATGCAGAGGTTTATTAACTTTTCCAGAAGCATGCAACTGGTAGTTCACAAGCGTCGATTGCCACTCATAGATATCTGCACAGACACTGTCCACTTCTCTTCTGACCAACGAGATTCCGTTCGGATCTCCTCCCCATTCCTCAAAGACAACTAGTAGATTGCCTGTTGGTTTCAGCCATGACCTTGGGACGTGGTACCATCTCTGAGAAGCCTCTCCGCAGTTTCTCAAGCACTTGTTCTCGTTGAATGTCCCGGTGTAAGAACACTCGCTGCAAGAACCAACTGCTTTGTATGCAGGCCAGTGACGTCCCACGCTCTGCCCATTAATCCATATTTGACCTTTCCCCATGCTTCCCATGTCTACAGCCAACGGTGAGTCGCCAGCTGGAGCAGAGAATGTCGTCTGAAACAAAGACAATGGAGACATGTCAAACCACCAGAACTATGATTTTTTGTGTTCTATTTTTTTATATATTATTTTATGATTTAGTTGAAATATGTTTTGTTAACAATATTTGTTATTATATTGTAACATTTTTAAGTAAGATGAAGTTTTAAAATTTAGAGTTTAAAAATGTTTTATTTTAATTATTAATATTTTAATTTAAGTTATTTTGTAAAATTTAGAAATATATGATAAATATTCAGTAAATCTAGAAATATATGACAAATGTGTTGTTACCAACCTTGTACCAAGTAAGTGGCTGCTTTTGAGCCACAAATGCACCTTCTGCCCACTCAACTGATGAGCTACCGCTGAGTGAATGAAGACTTAGACTCTCTCCTCTGAGACCAACCTGAAAGAGATAATCACTAATCAGTAGAGTGGTACAAATATATATATTAGACAAGAGAGGATTATATCTTTGAGTTCTGTACCTTATAAGTCCACTTCTGCCATGACAGATCTCTCCGGCCTCCATTGAGACCGTTTAGTGAAACTGGACCAAGAACTCCAGCATTCCATGTCTCAAAATGTGGTCCCACATTCTGCATTTGTATCAGAACATATAAGGTTAAAGAACATCTCTAACGTTTGAACTTAACTAGTGTGTGGCTAAAAAAGATTGGTGCTACGGACTAACCGGGAGACCAACAGCTATGCTCAGTATAGCAATTTTGTTGAAACCAGCTCTTAGGTTCACACCTCTTCGGAATGTTAGCTTGGGAGAGTCTGAGCTACCATAAGCAGAACCAGATAACTGGCCATTGATGAACACATGCATAGCATGTCCAGCTGATAGAACAGTAAGAGTAGGCAAACTACCACCCCTCAGAAACCCTTCGTTGGAGTCAATCTTAACACTGTAAAACAAAGACAATTTGTGTAAACAAAGTCAAAGATGCATTGATAGATTCTACAAGGGTCTGTGGATACACTTACTCGGTCATGTACCACAGGTAATCTGAAGTGTCTCGTGTAGTGTTGATCTGCTCCACTAATCCCACCATTGTGAATGACTCATCAACGTAACTTGATGGGTCTTCATTGTATGCTTGCCAAGATAGTCCTCCGTGAACAGGAACCCGGACCATCTTCATCCTTGAAGTTTGAGCACCAACCTACATCCAAAACCAAGAAGAAACAGTTTTAAAAAACTTTGTTCCTCTTTAATCATATATAATGATTCTTCTTACCCTGGCTGTGTTGTAAACTGTGTTTTTGCAGTCTGGGAGAATACTAATAGACCATGGAGGTAGATTGTAGTGATTTTTCCCAAAAGAAACTTTGGCATAAGATCTTGGATTGTAATTTGCTAAGAATGCAGAACAAGCTCCTGATTTTGATTTGTACTGATGAGCCTGCTCATTTACAAATGTACATAAAGTTGATCAAAGTTGATCAAAGAATAATAACCAAAATTTTAAAAAAGGCTTTGAGTTGAGTTGAGACCTCTTGATAATTTCCGAGGGGGATTCTTGTGAGTTGTCCTGATACTAATGCTGGCTCACACAGCTTGATAGCTCTATGCAAATCTTTCAAGTGCCCCCACTTAGGCTGCCTTTCAAGTCCTGTTTGAAAGTAGTAGACAATGTTTATAAAGAAGACAGCAATTTATCATATTTTTGGGATTTAGCAAGGCTTACCATATTCGTCAAGAGGAGCGTCATAATCATAGCTTGTTGCAATAAACGGACCACCAGCAGTACGACCAAAATTTGTTCCACCGTGAAACTGAGCAAAGAAGCCAGTGTATGAGAAATGGTATAGCTCATGAATCTACTTTATGAACATGGTAAAAAAAGAAGGAAGACAGAAACTTTAGCTTTTTACCATGTAGTAGTTGATGAAAGATCCACCCTTTTGAATAAACCTTGCAACGGAAAAGGCCATATCTTCAGCTGGACGATAAGGAACTGGACCTCCAAACTTTGTAAACCTGTAAGAAAAACAGACTGAGATATCACCAAGAAACAATAATAGAAGAAGAGATTCACTTTTGAGTATTCTGCTTACCATCCAGTCCAGGCTTCAGTCCACATTTTGGGTTTATAAGCCTTGTTGGGAGAGAAGTAATCGCAATAGAAGCCATTGCAAGCATTGATCTAGTAGAGAGCCAATCACAGATTCAACAAGTTAGCAAGTATGCAAGGAGAAAAGAGGCTAAACAAAAAGACAACTAATTGAATATCATTATTAGAGACAGAAGAAGTTATCAATAGTCAAAGCAAAAAGTTCATGAAAAGAAGTGTCACCAAAGCATGTGCAACTTAAATGAATACTACTATTTAATGAAGTGATTTTTTTAGAAAGAATGAAGAGAGACAATAGAATACAGCTAATGGAGAAAATGTTCACAGAAACAAGACAAAAGAACTCTTACAATGGGGTCAGGAGCATCGTCTTGTTTGCACATGACCCAAGGGACACCAGTGCCTAGCCCCACAGCCATTTTAGCTGCCCAGTTGGTGTAAGACCTACCCGGTGCACCCAGCTCATATTCCATTGGTCCATATTCATTTTCAATCTGTTACATAACATATGATTTTAACACAAAACTTAGTCCCCACTCACACACTCTATACTAGGATTGTTAAAAACCCAAAAGTTCACTAGTAATAGTTCTTACCTGAGAGAGGATTATAGGACCGCCTTGGGATTCAAACAGCCTCTCAGCTTTCATCATGTTAACAATCTTTGTAGTGAATCTTTGCATTTGAGCCTTCAAAAAGAAGGAAACAAAGTCAATGGTTCTGAATTAAGTCAAACAAGGGTCAAAGAACAAGTGTGACATTTTAGTAACTTCAAAATGAAGATAGAGACTTAGTTTAAGAAAACATGTCTAACCTTGAAAGGACCATTATCTGTTCTGAAGCTAATCCCTGGAACATACTTAAGCCAGACAGGGAATCCACTGAGAAACATATACAGAAACAAAACAAAACAAATCGTATTTAGATTTTTTTTTTCTTCTCCTTTTTTAACTTTCTATTTTGAGGTTAAGATGGACAGAAAATTTACCCAAAGTTCCATTCTGCACAGACATAAGGACCAATCCTTAGATGAAGGTAAAGTCCAGACTGTTTGACCAACTTGACAAACTTAACCAAATCATAGTTGCCTTCAAAATAATACTGCAGATGAAGCCAAAAAAAAACCATAAAGTGGAATCCAATGAAATAAAGATCCAATTCACTGGCAACACAAAAAAAAAGGTAGATTTTTTTCTTACTTTTCCAGGAGAAGGCTCATGCCCATTCCAGAAAACATAAGTCTGAATCACATCTAAACCTCCTTCTTTTGCTTTCCTTATTAGATCTGGCCACATCTACACACACACACACAAAAAACACATATCCAGATAAGAAACAAAACCCTTAGATTTTCATTTACTTGAATAAGGTAAGACAATGTGAGGTTTTAGAGATTACAGAACAGCCAAAGCTTCAAACTTTGTAATAACTCTTAACTACATTGCAACTCAGAATAAGAAACAAACCTCATGAGTGCTTCTGGGGTAATGAATAGATCCAGAGATGAGGATTTTTCTTTTGCCATTGATGGTAATGGCTCTGCTATCGTAAGAGACAGAAGCAGAGACTAAAGAGACAAGAAACCCTAGAAGAAACAGAGCAAATGCCACATTCTTCATGGCATTAGGTTTGAAAACCATACCGGAGACTGTTGAAAGCAAAAGCAAATATCTAAGCTTTACTACGAGTTTGGGTTGGTTTCACACTTTATATTCTTATTCTTCCTTAGTTGAGAAAGATGTGGTGAAGAGAGAAAGTGTTCCTTTGGCTTAAACTTTTTCTTATTCAGAGAAAGTGGTGGAAGGAGGAGAAAGATCTGTGAAGAAATTAATATTCTTAGTTTACAAAAAAAAAGAAATTAATATTCTTTGAAAGTGTAAAAAGAAGAAAACTTGGTTCTTGTTTTGATGCCAAAATGGAGCTGCTTTGCAGCTGCTTTTAAAGCACTATGCAATGGAGGGTTCCTTGTTGGGTCCACCTTTGAGAGACCTTTATGGGACCCACCCTGTTTTTGGCCTTTTTGTCATTTGTTGATTAAAAATAATTAAACACCTCCTAAGGTTTAAAATACATTTTCAAGAATTCCTGGATGTTTTATGTAAAAAAGATCATTTGTGATTTGATTGAATGTGCATAAGTTATGAGGCAATGACGCTTTTGATCTGTGTGTGTGTGTAAAGTATGTTAATTTCTGATGTAATTTAAATCAGTACAAAAAATAAAATACCTTTTCTGAGAAATACTGTTTATTGAGATCAAGAAAAAAACTTTTTAGTAGATAAATAAAAATTTCCCCAGAGAAAACGAATATTGAATTGTGGATGGTATAGATTTGGATCTAAAAAATTGTAAATTATTTATTTTGATAATTATATATAAATCCTAATTTATTTATCTCAATTATGTTTTCTTTCGTGATTGATCCGTGTGTGTTCACTATGTAAAATCATAGGAAGATAGTTATCATCCACTTCATACTATTAAAAATTATAAATTCTACAGCTTCTGGAATTGAATTCTCTTACTTACTAATCTACTAGTTTGTCACCCAAAAGTGTATCTATCGTTGAAAATAAAGACATGCTATAATAACAGTTTTAGTTCATTCTAGTTAGGAAGTAAGTATGAATTAAGTGGGAGAGACGTGGAGTTTTGGTGTTATCAAATAATCAGACATTTGATTTGTTAAGCTAAACTCGGTATCACTCAACTCCTCCATAATCACGAGGTTGTCTATTTCCTTAACGCTACGTGCTCTTCTCGCACTTCTATGCGCGTGGTAGTATTGGCAACAACACCTTACACGAATGTCACGGGTTAGGTTTCGCCACCACAAATTCTATGAACTATGAACACATTTTACAAGACAAGAAAACAAAAAGAAACAACTAACACAGATCCTTTTTGCTAGTAATTATTTTTAATTTGTATTATTTCAATTTTAACCTTACATTTTTTACAGCTTTATTTTTGTTTTTTTACGCATAAACTTATAAAAAAATATTTACGTACAAAAAGCATTGTCCAGTTCCCACTACCAATACGCCCTGCTTGGCGCGTGTCTTCACGTCTCTCGGTTCAGATTTTTTTGGAATTTTACATAATAGTATTCCCTTTCATTGTAAACAGCTGTGATTTCATATCACGTGTACAGTGTACTAATATTACAAAATATTATTTTCGAATTCTAATTAGTACTATTGACATATCTAGATTAGCAAGCTGTAAGATATTTAAGAGGAGGGTTCGTTAGACATGAAACCAATAATCATCTCAACCACTGGACACATGCAACCTTTTGAAATATTTAAGTGTCTTTTCATCTCTCTACCTAAAACTATACATATTTATTAAGACTATAAAGTTCATCTTGTTTTGCTATGAAACAATTATATATAAACAGATGAATTTATGTTAGCTTCGAACAGATTCTTAACTAGATGACCACGTAAATTTCTTATTTATTTGAGTAATAAACGTTGATTTATCCTATTATCTTCAATTGCTCAAGAGTCAAAGAGGCCATCGAGATTCGACACTGCAACCAATATATGGCTGGCTGTATCTATACAATCTCTTGATATGTCGTATTCATTTTAATGTAGAGGGAAGCTAATCAATAAACTAACAATAATCTCATTTCAAACAAATAATACAATTAATTACAAAGTCTATGTTATATACTCCCTACTCAACAAAACACGCAAACATACACAATGATTGTTCTAAACAAAAAGATAAGGTGTCGAAAAGGGGAATATCGTGTTTGTAAAGCATCATTAAAGCTAAGACGCAATCGATTACATTGAATAAAAACCATTATTTGTCCTCATAAGATATTTAAGAAGAGATTATTCGAGTTATGATTTATGATAAATGGTTTTTAACTTTGTATCATGTTTAATTTTATTTGTTGTGACTGCTGCCACTGGTTTAAGTTGCATGGAGCAATTAAGCTAAAAATGAGTCGCAGAACAAATAAAGAATTTTTTTTTTAAAAGAGTCCATTTAGAGACCAAACCCGTTAACTGCGACGACAACAACAACAGTTACCAAAAAAAAAAAAAAAAACAATAACAACAGTTTCCGCGTTCGAGTTTCTGCTTTTCTCTTCTTGTTAATTAAACTAACCTCCACGCTTGGCTTGTGGCGCGTGAATAAACAGAATACTGCATCGGTTTGACTTTTTTGGTTCCGGATCTTACGGCGGATCTTGCAAAACCTGTACGGTGTGGCTTTACATATAATGACATAGCTCCAGAAAGAGAGAAGCTCACGCGAAGGAGGCCATGCTTCTGTACTCGTGTTAACGTAGACTTAAAACCGAGCTGTTGTCCTTAACTCTTCATTACTATAATCTATATAGTCAACTATAAAATGCTATGATCTTTAATCTTAATACTGAGAGATTATACTTGACAAACTTTAAGAATTGATTGCATTTGCAAACCTTTTTTGTCAGTTCTTCATGTTTTCAACATGTACATCACGTTTGATCTATATATGGACTGATGTGATCCATCTAGAAACATTAGACGCAAATACTCATTCTGCAATCAATTATAATGTTTAGCTAGCTTCATATCTATTAGATCTAGAGGTGGAGCTTCGTAGATGGAGAGCAAATGAAAAATATGAAGTTTGTTATTATTGATTTTATAATGTTTGTTACAATTTTACTCTCTATCTATACTTAAGTACACAGTTTAATCAACATATTAACCAATTTACTCGTATAATCTGATAATATCAATTCATTAGAGAAAATCCATGGACCGGTATCTGATCCAACTATTGTACGTTAGATCATTGAGATCCACAGTATATTAAGTAAAATATTAATTTTATAAATCTATGAATCATGAGAACATGTTTATCGGTAAGTTCTTAATACGGTTTTTAACATAAAAAAATAAAAAGTTAAGAAAAAATAAAAAAAGAGAGAAAAGAGTTTTCTAACAGCAATTTTTAAGATACTGTTGAGAAATACCAAATTCATATTTGTCAATTAGTTATTGGTTCTATTTTTACATAAAAATAAATAAGTATATAAATTATCATTTAATTTTATATTTTAAAATACTGATAAGATATCTCATGAAATACCATGATGGAGCAGCATCTCTAAGGATCAGTACGTACAGATCAATACTTGGAGTTAACCATTTATCAATAGTTTATACATTCCATAGGTCAACGGATCAGGTAAAAACCACGTGTGCTCTTTGATGATTAGAACGTGAATGGAATTATTTTGCCACTAATAAGTTAATCACAAATAATTCCAGTTTCTTTTCTAAAATCCAATTAGTTATTATCTACATATATAGGTTACTATTAACCAATTGAATTACACATTGTTCTGACTGTATTATGAGCTCATATCATAGGTTGCCACCACTACTTGCAAAGATATTAATATTTTTATCGATAAGAACTTATTTAATAATTAATCACTAGATCTTGATCCGTGCGACCGCAGGGATATTAATTTTCTATTTTAGTTTTTATTTATTTATACTAAATGTTGTATTTGTAATATTTGATCGTTTTACATTGACTACGTTAGGGATGTATATTTGTATACCCACTGATTCGGTTAAAATCTATTTGGGTTTGAGATTCCCGAGTTTAAAGATTTCAGCAACATTCAAATATTTATAAATTTTGGTTTCGGTTTGATTCGGGTATTTGCGGGTTCGGTTTGAATATGGATAACCCATTTGAATTATTTTAAAAAATTTCAAAATTTATATATACTTTAAATTTCTCAAAACATATAAGTTGAGTAATGTAAGTCAAAATACCTAAATAAAAAATAAAAAAATAGGTTGAACTTCAATATTTGGATGGAGAATAAATATATATTTTAACTATTTTGGTGTTTGATTATTGTTTATCTACTTTATATGTTTACTTTTGACTATTTTTTATATTTTTAAATAGTTTAGACAACTTTAAAATATCATTAATGGTTGAAGAATAAAAAACAAAATACATTAATCGAACTAAAAAGACAAACATTAAAATAGGAAAGAAAAAAACACATTAATCTAACTGAAAAAGACAAGCATTAAAATAGGAAAGAAAAAGAAACACATTAATATAACTGAAAAAACAAGCATTAAAATAGGAAATTCAATTTAATTCTCAGTGGCATGCAATTGTAAATAATACTAAAAACTAAGGGTTATTTTATATGTGTACTTCTGTTTTAATAAGATAGATATTTTAGTTTTTATTTATTTATACTAAATGTTGTATTTGTAATACTTGATCGTTTTACATTGACTACGTTAGGGATGTGTATTTGTATACCCACTGATTCGGTTAAAATCTATTTGGGTTTGAGATTCCCGAGTTTAAAGATTTCAGTAACATTCAAATATTTATAAATTTTGGTTTCGGTTTGATTCGGGTATTTGCGGGTTCGGTTTGAATATGGATAATCCATTTGAATTATTTTAAAATTTTCAAAATTTATATATACTTTAAATTTCTCAAAACATATAAGTTTGAATAATGTAAGTCAAAATACCTAATTAAAAAAATAAAAAATAGGTTGAACTTCAATATTTGGATGGAGAATAAATATATATTTTAAATATTTTTGGTGTTTGATTATTGTTTATCTACTTTATATGTTTACTTTTGACTATTTTTTATATTTTTAAATAGTTTAGACAACTTTAAAATATCATTAATGGTTGAAGAATAAAAAACAAAATATATTAATCGAACTAAAAAGACAAACATTAAAATAGGAAAGAAAAAAACACATTAATCTAACTGAAAAAGACAAGCATTAAAATAGGAAAGAAAAAGAAACACATTAATATAACTGAAAAAAACAAGCATTAAAATAGAAAATTCAATTTAATTTTCATTGGCATGCAATTGTAAATAACACTAAAAACTAAGGGGTATTCTATATGTGTACTTCTGTTTTAATATGATAGATATATGATTTCCTAGGAACAGGCTTGCATCATGTTGCATCTTATCGATAATTATACTAAACCAGAATCCCAATATGTTTATTGAAATTTCTTAGGATATGATTAACACTGATCTTTTAGCCAAAAACTTTAACTCATTATTTGACACTTTTTAATTTTTTTACACTTTTTAGTTAGAATATCTTATATTTTTTATTTAACAGACGGTTTTTAGTTTTTCTTAATTAAAATCTAAAAAAAATTAAAAACCGTCTCTTCTCTAAAACTAAGAATTCCAGTTAAGAGACCGAGTTAATCATGGTCTTATGTTCTTGATCTAATATTCTTACACACATAATATAACACACATAATATAACGTCGCAATACTCACGAAAGCGTAAATCATCTTTTTGTGATTGCCCATCGCCGGCAGGTTTTTGCTGTTAGATTATCGACGAACATATCTGTTACGGTGCAGCAATATTTTTCGTAATTAGATTTTCTTTGTAGTCCAATCTGCAAATTTGAACGTCACACTCGTACATATAATATAGATACCTAGCTTTCACAAAAAAGAATCTCCAGTAAATAAACGCATTAAGCTTATCCATATATAGCAAGGAGAGGTTCCTATATACAGTATTTTTGAGATGATACATTTATTTAGATGCCTTAATTAAGAGTTATTCTTGGGTTGGGTTTTGGCTAGCTCTCTTGCTTTTCTTTTTCAGTGATTGCCTTATCTTATCTTCATATATGAATGGCCTCGTTTCTTCTTCTTCACTTTCTCGAAGTATCTTTTCTTTTTGACATATCATATTTTAAAATGCTCATTTCTTTCAAATATAAACATATATTTATTTTTTATTTTTTTTTGAATTATACCAAAATATTCAGATGGTAAAACTTACAGCTGTGAGTTTTTTACCACCAGAACTAGAAATTCCGGTTCACATATGTTTATTTACTATATAAGAATACAAAGAATGATGATCCTTTTACTAGACTGGCCATCACATAATGTCGAATATAAAAAATGAAACTAGAATCTCAAAGAGAACTATCAATGAAAGGAATGAAAAAAGAAAATCCTTTTGATATTTTATATACGTGGGCAAAACAAGGTTTAAAACTCATCTCTCATCCGTATTGTATTTACTCTGATATCCGAATGGTGATGAAC
Organism: Raphanus raphanistrum subsp. raphanistrum; assembly: GCA_019706035.1. NCBI lineage: Eukaryota > Viridiplantae > Streptophyta > Magnoliopsida > Brassicales > Brassicaceae > Raphanus > Raphanus raphanistrum. The sequence continues at coordinate 42,357,135 of CM033980.1, forward strand.
ACACGAGAGGGATTAGGATGACATGCAAGCAAGAAAATATAGGGTCCACCATTAATGTGGCACGATACGATAACACGGCAACCTTGTCGGTAGGACCAATGAGAATCTACTGGATAATGTGCATGTTATGCGACGAGAAAGCATCGACATTACAAAGAAAATGAATGGCTATTTCAGATCAAAAGATAGGAGTTACAAAATATGATCTTGTTTTGTATGTTCCAGATATATGAGTTATCTTTCTCAAACGAGAAAAACAATATCGATGAGACTGGCAGACTGCCACATATTCAATTTTAAACCATACCCATCAATCTCGATCTTTTAGCGGTCCCTTGGGACCAATTCGATACAAATTCTACAAATATATTATAGCAAAACGAGAATGCATACGCTCGTTCAATATGTTATCCTCTTACAATAAAAAAATATTATCAGTTTTCTTTAAAAAAGGAAAGATAAGAAAATTGTGATATTTATATAACGAATCGAACATTGATTGATTTGGTCGGTCCATTGTAATCCATTGCAATAGAAACAGGTTTTCGTTAGACGTTTATGGGATAGTATAAAACGGGCCTACTTATAAGAGAAAAGTCACTAATGACAACCGAATCTAGCCCACTGTCGCATTTAATCTATATAAGACTAGTAGCTAGTTGCTTTGCTTTTCATCTTTGGATAAGGATGTTGCCGATGCGGATTAGATCAAATGATGAAGGTAACATTTACAATTTATTGTTGTGTTTATCAATGATATATGATACTAATATATACTAGTTGATTGCCGCAACTTGCATATCACAATTTCATGAATTTGATAACCAATAGGAATTGCATATCTGTAGATACAGTACATGTCTCCCCGGTTAAGTGAGCATTGAAATTATAAGCCATCCTACTAAGGAATCTTTGTGAGGTAGTATTCTGTGAAAGAGTAACATAATCTGTATTTGGCATATTTGACCACTTAACAACAATTCAGAGTCTGATTCCCATAAGATAAAATTGAAGAATGAAACTTGGTACTCTCAAGTTTGGACTAATTGACCAGTCTGAATTTAAGATTCATTTCACACAGTTTTTATAGCAATTCAATAATAAACGATTTAATTTTTTTAGCCAAAAAATATACAAACTCGGATGTGTCTGTAGCATCCAATTCATTCTAATTATATTGTTTCAAAGTTAACTGGATAACCGGTAATGTCTATGAAGAAAAATCAATATTCATCTTGAGCAACAACAAGAGTTAACCGGTGATGATGGTAGTCTAGTGGCGTTCGAAGGAATTGAGAAACCTAATAAGGCGAATTCGGGTTCAAACCCCACCGACCACACGGATATGAGTTATTGCTTTCGACTTATTTGAATGCCCAAGAGAGAGTCTATCCGTGGGCTGTACCTCCGCCCGGGGGTTAGGTTTGTGTCATCATTGACCCGGGTTTAACCCTTTATTTATCAAAAAAAAAAAAGTTGCTTAAATGCATGTATGATGTATCGTAAAACTCATTTCAAAGTACGACGGAAAACGAACTTAATTAATGGGATCCAGCTTTGGTGGACTTGGGAGACCATGTCTGATATTCCATATAATATAGATCATGTCACAGCGATAGGCCATGTCTTCCTATCATATAGCTTTGTTGGGTCTAATCTGGGGTTTTAAGTAAAAGGGTTTTACCCATTGGGCCCCTTTATCGAAACCGGGTCGGAGGGTTTATTATTGATCGGAGACGTGTTGAAATGAAATCTCACACTATATCGCGTTGGATTCTCTCAAACAATACGTCTTATCATAAAGCTTTGATGGGCCTAAGTTGGGTTTTAACTAAAAGGGGTTTGCTCCGTTGAGCCCTTTTCTTTACCGAAACCGGGTCGGAGGGTATATTATTGATCGGAGATTTGTTGAAATCTCACATCATCACTTTGGATTCTTGTTTGGTTAAATTCCTAGAGCCTATAATCAATTTGGATTTCTCTCAAAACAATTATAGTTGACTACTTGTTTTCTAGGAGAAATTTTGTAATTGTTCATTTTTCACGATTTATCCCTTCTTATTTGTTACATGGTCACTTAGACATTTCATAAGAATTAGCGAACACTTTAAGCTCGTCGCTGGTCATAGCTTATTGATTCATCAGCTTAGAAGTATTATTCAGGTCTACCGGCCTCTTTGTTGGTTAATGTAACGCGAAAGGAACATGAATTGAAAAGCGGATTCTCCTTTTCTTGTGCCTTCCTTCAACATGAAAATAATTATATTTTATTTTCTAGATTATGTTCAGATATAGCTAGGGATACTACCCTAGAAGGTGATAAGAAACGAATCCAAAATGCTTTTTAAGAGATCATATACTATTTTGCTATAGAAAGATTTTCATTTGTTTGTTTTCCTCTTTCAAGTATTGTCATCTATGTTTTGTCTTTCTCACTTTCACACACATATACCTCACACTCACTCCTCAGAGAGTAGGGGTCATTGCTTATCTGGATTAGCATTTCAGTTTGTTTTTTCTCCATTCACTTGCTTTTTCAGCTAACATGTCTTTTCAGATCTCCATGTGAGAGAACTAACTAACTAAGACTTTTATTTGGTGGTCCATGAATCTCATCTATAATGTAGTGTGTTATAACTTGTCGACACCTACCCGAGGACCCTCCCGGTTTTACCTGTTCTTTTGCGCAAGGTTAAAGTTAGAAACTTTATCCCGGTTTACAAACGACAATATCTTTTTAATCAGAGAAACCCACCTTCGTGACATTAATCTAACTCGCTTGTGTTTTCTTGTCTTGCAGTAGCTGCAAACCCAGATTGTGACAACATTACCGTTGAAGCAACAACGAGGGAGAGCTCTTCAAATGCGTGTTGGAAAGGACAAAAGAAGGTGAATCAATGATGTAGTTTATTCTAGCCAAAATCATGTGATTAGTCACTGCTTAAGATAATATATATCTTATGGCTGAATTGAGTTTGAATTTGAGGCAAAACTCTTCTCGTTGTTGGGTTCGGTTAGTCTTTGAATTTCAGGCACAACTTTTCTTGGTGTTGGGTTCAGTCAGTCTATAGTCATGTGGCCATGAAAGACTATGCACTTGCAAATATTCCATTTCTTTAGTGTTTGTTCAATTTAAACATTTCCTAGTTAATAAATAGCATATGCAAATATTGTTTTCTTGAAATTGGATATCAACTCTCATTACAAAAAGGAGTATAGCATAAGTTTCATCGAAGAGTCAAAATGGTAGTTGTTTGCATCAATTTCATAATAAGATCAGGACAAAGATCATGTTCTTGGCTATCCAAAACCCTAGAGATTGTGAAATCAAATGGGGCAAAAATATTCTCCGGATTTTAACTTCAAGTGGTTTCTTCACATGGAGTCATGGAGATATGGTCCAAACGAAAACAACCCAACAATTCCCCAAAATTATAAATAACATTAATTAATATAATCATTCGGTTCTCATTAATTTTGAATTATTTTTTTTCTTATTATATTTCTGTCAACCCTCAATCTTTGAGACTTTTGCTTCTTTGGGCAAAAGCAAAACAAATATACAGATACACATGTTCTTACAACAAAAAGTAAATTATATATTAAGAACTTTCACATAATTTATTCAAAAACCTCTCGGATTTCCAAAGATGCACGACCTTAAACTAAAGGGACTCGCAATAATTAGATATGATCAAAGCACTAATTCTTATAGTATATATCAATTTTTCCTTTATCAAAATGTATGCAAGCAAGTGATGATCATGCATGTAAGATAGCTCCCGTGTTAGGTATTGCTTGTTTTAAAAGTTTGTAAATGGCGTTTATAGATATAAATGAATCGTAGGCTTCCAAAAGAATTAATAGTAATGAGAAAACTATTCTAAAGTGAATAAAAGAGAACGACATTTTATATTGTTTGGCATTAGTCAAAAGGCTAGATGTTAATTAGAATTAAGAGATTAGCTTTTTAGGCTCAAAGTTTGTATAATCAACGATATCAAAAGTAGTCAAGCGGCTAAGTAATCTCAATTCCTTAGAATCTAATATATTATACAGCCGACCATCCATGCACAAACTGTATGAAAGTGAGAAGGTGCGCATATGGTCTAATCATGAGGAGATTGAACTGGCCTTTTCTTTTTTTGATTGAAGTGGCCTTAGATAAATGTATCATGCTTTTCTTGTAGAGCCTCGTTTTGTTACGTATTGTTTTTTTTTTTTTTGAAACACTGTTACGTATTGTATATTCCAATATTAATATATCTGCAGTCCAAAAACCGACTCTTGTTTTTTTCGGATGCTGGCGCGGTCCGGCCTCATAATTCTATTACACCATGTTTTGGTTTTTTTCCAATCATAACACATTTAATCAGTTTCTGGTCTCAAAAACAAACCATATTTTTCAAAGTCTCAAGAAACCGTTAGGATCTGCGTACTTTATCCTTCGGAACGTCGTTACCGCGTACGTATTGGCATATGTACACATAGATAGTACTATAGATCTATTCTCATGCATATCTTCGCGCATACATGGATACATATGGACATGCATGTATCCACGACGATCATGACAAAAAGATGTGTAAAGTATATGTGAAAAAAGATAGGTGGACCGTGGCCTAATGGAGTTTTGCACGAAGGCGCACCCAAAATACCCCACAAGCCAAAAGATAATTATCACACTTTCTTCAATATATTCTTTATCTCTTCTCTTTGCAAATATTCTCTGTACAACCTTACTTCTTCGCATAATTAAAAATAATTTGCCAAAAATATAATTGAACTTTTGGAAAATATTCGATTTTTGTTTGTTTGGCTGAAATTATCATATAAAAGTGCAGTTTATAAATGTTTTGTTTCTTTTGCTCAAGTCCATATTATTCCCTGCCTTGTAATTATAAACGTAAATTAATTAAACTGGAGATCATAATCTTTATATAACAAAAGCATAAAGAAGATACAAATTGTTAAATACTTTGCATCTTCTGTTTTATCTTTGCGTCATGGGTGCTTTATATCTTCTTCTTTTCCAACTCACTCTTTTTATGTTTCTGTGTTCTTTTTTTTTGTACGTTGAGATGCAGATTGCAGATTAGATTCTACTGAAATTAAGATAAAAGATCGAGAGTGTAATGACGTACTATTTTACCAATTATATACTTTACATTATCACGTCAGAATTAAATAAAAAATCTAGAATAAAATAAACGAATTATCAGCCACATGATTTGTTGCCACACCGCACCATGATTAAAGTTATATAAAGAGATACCCGGACAGATTCAAAGTGAAAGAAAGTCCCAGAAACAAAAACCAACATTTTTAAAACACAAACCCATTCGTGTGCGTGCGGCTAAGTTAAAACATTAATGGACACTTGTTCATCACTTTTGCTCTTCTCCTTCCTTCTCTTTGCTATCATCATCGTCATCATCTTCAACAAGATCAACGGTCTTAGATCATCCTCAGCTTCGAAGAAAAAACTTATTGATCATGTTAATACTCACAGCCACGGACAACTCTTTCCACAAGGAAGCTTGGGATGGCCTGTCATCGGGGAAACCATCGAGTTTGTCTCTTCTGCTTACTCGGACCATCCAGAGAGTTTCATGGACAAGCGTCGACTTATGTATCCTCTTGCTCTTTTTACGTTTTAATTTTCACAATATATTTACAAAATGTAAAGCAAACATAAATTTAATACTTCAAAGAAAAATAATACCTTTCAGAAAAATAAACTCCATTCAAATTCATATTCAAATGGTTTTTAGAAAAGAAATAGGAACATTAAAAACCCAAACAATATATAATATCGGAAAATATGTTACTTTTGCCATTTAAGGATTTTACTGTTCTATGAATATAAATATGTGGTTTTATGTATGTAAAGGTATGGGAGAGTGTTCAAGTCGCATATATTTGGAACTGCTACGATCGTGTCGACGGATGCAGATGTTAACAAAACAGTTTTACAAAGCGACCCGACCGCCTTCGTGCCCTTCTACCCGAAAACGGTGAGGGAGCTAATGGGAAAGTCGTCGATACTTCTGATTAACGGGAGTTTACATAGAAGGTTCCATGGACTAGTCGGTTCGTTCTTAAAGTCAGCACTTCTCAAAGCTCAAGTTGTCAAAGACATGCACAAGTTTTTGTCCGAATCCATGGATCAATGGTCCGAGGACCAACCTGTTCTTCTTCAAGATGTCTCAAAGACGGTTAGTATACTCTTCCAATAAATAGTATTTTCTTTAATTTTTTTTTTTTGTATATATGATGGTTCATGCACTGATTGAGAAAATAAAAAAGGACAATCGTAATGATGCTACTATGTAACATTAATATACTTTAAAGAACATGGTTGCAATAGTTACATTTGATATGATGATTACAAGTTTCTCCTTTTTTGTTTGTTTATGAACTAATTAATTACCCTTTTAGTTTTTTGTCACATGTAATTAATTGTTTTATTTTAACTGATAGGTTGCCTTTAAAGTACTTGCAAAGGCATTGATAAGTGTAGAGAAAGGAGAAGAGTTAGACGAGTTAAAGAAAGAGTTTGAACAATTCATCAAAGGGCTTATGTCATTGCCAGTTAACTTCCCTGGAACCCAACTTCATAGATCTCTCCAAGCTAAAAAGAAAATGGTGAAGCAAGTTGAAAGAATCATAGAAGGCAAAGTTAGGAAAGCAAAAAACAAAGACGAAGATGGTGTTATTGCAAAAGATGTTGTGGATGTGTTGCTTAAGGACTCAAGTGAAAATTTAACTCACAATTTGATTGCTAACAATATGGTTGACATGATGATTCCTGGCCACGATTCTGTACCTGTCCTCATCACCCTAGCCGTCAAATTTCTCTCTGATTCTCCTAGTGCTCTTCATTTTCTAACGGTAATTAATTTAAACAGTATTCAAGCAATGATAGTTGTTTTAGTTCGTTGGTCTACTAATCATAGCCAAATATCTATCTTTAAATAGTATATATTGCACATGATGGCTAAACGTTTTGAAAGACTTTTCTCTACTTCACAATAGGATAAATATATCACACTATTGAAAATATTAATTATGGATTGGAAACTGATATTTACTCGTGGATATATGATCGCCAAGAAAATTTTATAACCACCTCTCTTACTTTATAAAATTTTGGTTTATCAGGAAGAAAACATGGAGCTGAAAAGATTGAAGGAATTGACAGGAGAGCCACTATATTGGAATGACTATTTGTCATTACCTTTTACACAAAAGGTATATATATTCTACTTGTCCCTTAAATAAGTTAATTATTATTATATGAATAGTTCTCTAGTGAAAAGGCAATTAAATCATTAAATGCAATTATCATCAGGTCATTACAGAGACACTGAGAATGGGAAATGTTATAATTGGAGTAATGCGGAAAGCAATGAAAGATGTTGAAATAAAAGGATACGTAATACCAAAAGGATGGTGCTTCTTGGCTTATCTCAGATCAGTCCATCTTGATAAACTTTATTATGAGTCTCCCTACAAATTTAATCCTTGGAGATGGCAAGTAAGAATCACACAAATACATTTGATATACAATCAAATATTTAAGTCAATATAAATTTAATTTGATGTACGTTTTCTATACAATAGGAAAGGGACATGAACACGAGTAGTTTCAGTCCTTTTGGAGGTGGTCAGAGATTGTGCCCTGGTCTTGATTTGTCCCGTCTTGAAGCTTCAATTTTCCTTCACCATCTTGTCACTCGCTTCAGGTAATCAGTTATTTACATTATATTCTTACAGAAATGTTCATATTATTGTAAATATTTAAATTTGATGACAAAAAATATGGTGTGGTTTTGACCCCCAAAAAAGGATATGGTGTGGTAAGGGTGCTCTAGGCTTTAAACAAAGTGGTACGTTAGGACCAAATAAGTCGCATCGCTTTTTGACAAGTTGGACTCAATTCTTAAAAGACAAAAGTGGAAGTGTATTTTTTTGGTAAACTTGCAGCTATTAATTAACATTGAAATCTAAACTTCAAATTTTCTAACTCCTAAGTGTATAGTGACTTATTTGAAATGTTGTTGGTGATTATGATATGCAGATGGACTACAGAAGAAGATACAATTATCAATTTTCCTACAGTGCATATGAAGAACAAGTTACCCATCTGGATCAAACGAAGATGATTGTTGTGGAACGGAGAATCAATTTTGCATTATCAAAAGCTAAAAGGCTGAAGAAGCCACGAGTGTTTGTAAGTGGGAGTGAATGAAAGTGATAGTGAGACAGAACAGACAACATGATGGAGTGTAGAGACAAAAAGGAATCGCACGTGTAGGAAGCAACATAACACGTGTTCACTATTTGTCGTTTTCCGTCAAAAGGCAAATAAGGACACAATCACCAAACCTTATGTTTGTTGAGTTGTCTGCATGTAGACCCAACGTAGTGCTTATTTCTATTGTTGACCATAACACTTGCTCTGTAGTAAATGGCGTGTGATATTGATATATGTGTACATGATGTAGAATCCTAATTTCCATGAACTATTCCACTTCAATTGTTAGATTTCACTAGACGAATATTGTAAACCAGTGTGAGTTAGTTACTTGGTTATGGTCTGGTACAAAGGTCAGAAGGATTTAAAGAGTGGTTAGAATAAGTGCCCGTTCTAATTTATGGCAACATAGGCAATTGCCTTGGATCTATGGGATAATTTTTTTAGTGTTATTTTACTAATTAAAAAAACTCATTCATGTCTGTTAAATTATCTTATAACAAAAGGTCTATATTTAGATACAATAAGAACAAAAAAAAAATATCCTTCACCATTCTTAATTTTCTATTAACAAAACTTAATTTACATACAAAAACCCATCCTTTTAATTTTTCTTTGAATACCACAACCTTTTTAATTTAAGGAAAGACAATAAGTAAAAATTGAAAAAGAACTTATAAAAAGATATTTATTTTATATTTCACCTAAGATCTTTAAAACTTTTTAAACTGCCTTAAAATGGCCGTTACAGTTCGTTGGTTACATAGAAACAGCCTCAAATCGTCGAGCTTTGCCTCCTGGACTTGTGTACTTACTTATTTAAGTCTCTCTACCTTATACGTATTGTGTACATGCCTATTCACCCTCTTCATCTTCTTCTTTTTCTGCAACACTTCCAAGTAGGACCGACTCTGGACAAATCTTAATGAAACATTCTTTTCAAACTTCCAATTTTTTTGAAAACAATTATATAGACATAAGCCCTTAAGTTTATATAAAAAAAAATTTAGACCTCCAAATTATTGAATTTTCTTTTAATTCGTCTACAGTCTTCAAAATTTCAGGACCGGTCCTACTTCTAAATATAGTCTTTGCATGGTTATAGTCAAATGGTAAACGAGAGCCGGTAATGTGTTAGAAAACTTTTTCCCAACTTTGAATTTCATTCGAAACAAAATTATATTTTTATTTGAGAAGTTGATGTTTGGATTTCGTTCCAAACAGTTTATGTGGTAGTATAATAATAGGAAATGCAGCTATTCAAATTCAGATCTAGCAATGTGGTGATCTTTCAAGAAAAATCCACTCTTAGATACTAATTGCGTTTCTATAGAAAATTGAGCTAATAAAGCATATAAATATAGTCAACCGTTAGAAAGTCATAGATGAGACGTACAGTCCTTTATCCATGATGATTTAAACTGCTATACGTATTGCATTTTTATTCTTCCTCCTCTGCACATTTTGTTCCTTTATTATTCTCTTTCGAAGCTTGATTTGATCGATCAAAGTCACTCGTATATGTTGTTATTACGACCCGCTTTGGAATTGTCAATACTTATTTTTGTAATTTCTAATAGTTGTACAAAGTTCTAGTTTCTAACTAGTCTCTAATTTGATCAATTATTGTTAGATTTAGAAATAATGAAAGGTAAGGGACAACCTTTGGGATATAATAATTTAGATGTGGCATATAATAATGACTAAGGAAGTGACATTCCTTGTCCTCTAGTGAGATAAGTAATAAATTGATGTAATTAACATAACAACCCACTGAAACTAATTTAAACGTAACAAGACAAAAAGGGTTGATTTCACTGAACATCACTAACATCTATGCCTAGATATTTAGGATATCGGTCTGGTTCGGTCAGAATATCGGATAAGGGGTTAGACTATCCATTTATTATGTGACATATTTTCGATTTGATTCAGATAATTTCGGGTTCAGTTTGACTCGGATAGTAAAATTAAGAACCAGAATACACCTGAAAAAAATTCCTATTCTCATTTGGTTCTGGTTCAAGTAGTTCAGGTAGTTTGGGTAATTTGGATAAAGTATCAAATAAATAAGATGATATAAATATTTTTTTTAGATATTTCGAATTAGTTTGGATATTTCGGATAAAACTATTCAGATACTTTTGGATAGTTTCAGATATTTTCGGATAGTTCAGATACTTTATGATAATTTAGTTATTTTAAAATATTTTTTATACTTTTAATAGATTTTTAAATTATAAAAATATATATTTAGTTATGTTATATATATATAATTAATACTTTTATATATCCAGGTTACCTATTCGATTTTTGATTTGATTTCAGTTCGGTCTAAATATTTCAGATATAAAAATACAAGAATCATTCGAGTATTTAAAGGTTTCGGTCAGATTCAAGTTTTGGATATTTCAGTTGGTTCGGTTCCATTTTCTTTGCCCGGGCCTACTAACAGCCAATATCATCACACCATAACCAACCAATAATGTTACTTTAACATTTTCTTGAACTGTTGACTAGTATTATCTATTATGTTGTCAAAAGTGAACTCCCGATGCCATTGATATAGAATGGACTACTACTATGTTATCAAAAGTTAGTCCTCACTTATGATAGGCCCATAACTAAGTTCATTATTTGTAAAAGCCCAAAATCATTGAAAATAGAAAAGCCGTTAAAGAAGACAATCGACGTCATTTGCCGCGCACACTTCTTGTTTTCGTTTCTTTGTGAAATCTTTAAAGATGAGTGAAGAAAACAAGGTAGATATTTATCTTGGCCCGTCTGGTCTGATCTTGTGTTGGCCAACTGTGTTTGTATTTACAAATTGAAGAAAGCAAACAATTGGGGCTGAATTAGTATCATGTCAAAGTACAAAGGACTATAATTGTAAATATTTACTAAAGGTATTTGCCGACATGACAAGTGACGAAACAATAACCATATGTCAGAGAGACTCCTCTCAATTGGAGCCACGTGTAATATGTAGGAAAATTCAATAATGTCATCTTTCACTCGGTGGCTTCGTGTCCGAAATCTATCCAATTAAAATCAACTATACCGTACTTCAACATGTAATCTACTAGTATTAAGTTGCTGTTGCCAACTCTAGATAATCTTGATTTTATAATTTTCAGACATTGTCCAGATAGTGCATCAAATCCTCACGCCACACTATTATAACATTATTACCAGTCTTGTTTTATGATCCAATGAGCATAAATTTTCTGCAAATGTGTATAACTTAACTCAAAGGACCTCCGTATAACAGTGCCCCACATTTATACACTGATTCTATTATATTCCATTTTAGTCCTTTATTCAATCTCACACGAGACAATAATAGTAACATAAATAATGACAAACTACGGCGCCATTCCGACGTCGTCTCACGGCTCTCCAGTGATGGATCCTGACTCGATCTCACGCGCCAAGCAACGTATCAAAGACGGACTCGCCATGAGCCGCCCATGGAGACAGATGTTTGATCTCCACTCCATGAACGTCCCTCACGGTGTCTCCGATGCTCTCTCGAGAATCAAGAAGAACCTCAGCTACTTCCAGACGAACTACGCGATCGTCGTCTTGGTCGTGATCTTCCTCAGCCTTATCAAGCATCCGACATCGCTTATTGTCTTGACCGTTTTGGTTTTTGTCTGGATCTTTCTATATTTCTTCCGAGACGAGCCTATCAAGGTGTTTCGTTATCAGATAGATGATCACACGGTCTTGGCTTGTTTATCGGTGGTAACGATCGTTCTGTTGTTCTTGACCGGCGTGACGCTTAACTTAGTTGGGGCGTTGGTGACCGGAGCTGTGTTGGTTTTGATCCATGCGGTTGTTAGGAAGACGGAGGATCTCTTCTTGGATGAAGAGGCGGCGACGGCTGAGACTATTCAGGGGTGACGTCATCCCCGTCATCATTAGTCGGTTGATTGATCTCCAATTTTCATGTATCATATTCTGTATGTTATTGTATTGTGTTTTGTATCATTTTATGTGTAATGATTTAACAATTTTTATTGGTGCGAGTTTGATTTGGGACTCTTCTGTTTTGGGTGACGAATGTTACTAGTTTGAAGTTGATCACATTCAAAATTAATGTAACAACTTAAAAAAAAAAAGTATAATCGAAGACTCATGAATTGTTTCTTGTAGTTTAGCTCTAGATTATTTATATAAGAACATTTCCATTGTATTAAATCTTAATTATCAACATATAGAACAAGCTCAATAATGTGAAGTTTCCGCTTTATTTTCTTCGGCTTTTTGCCTTGTGATCTGATCTGTAGGACAAGTCAATATTGAACTCCGCTTTATTTTATATCTTGGCGACTCCGTTCGCCGTGTTCTCATTGCTACTTTTCGTTATCGACGTTTAAACTCTTTGTTAGTCCTTTAAACTATACCAAAATAAGAAAGTGGAAATATAGAATGTTCTTGTTTATGAAGATAAATGTGTTATATTTTCTATATTTTTTTTTATTAATTCATGATTGAAGGTATAAACTTCAATAAATACTAATTGATAAAATAATTTTCTTGAATTACTACTGCTTTAGAATCATATGAAATTTATAATGTATTGAATTTTTTTTTTTAAATATTGTTTAGAAACAGAAGGGATATCATTTACCAAAACTAAATCAAATTTAATATCCTTTTCGTTATGTAACTAAAATACATCATATTCTTATTATGTGTTTATAATTTTTACATAAATCTGAGTACAATTAATTTTGTGAGTTATAGTTAATGCAAATAGTATTTGTTAGTTCTTCATATGCCTGCATGGACGTAACGATCTACGAAATGAATTAGTCAACTTTGGCATGTGATTAACTAGTATTGTGATATTGTCCCTCAGCGGTCTAGCACTCAGAGAGGCAATTTTAACGTGCTTAGCGACTACACTGTAAATCAGACTCGATTCAGCTCATCAAAGCGATCAAAATAAAGAAAGGACCTCCTAAACTTTAAGGAGTTCTTATGTTTGAATTTATCGCTTTGATTTGAGTATATTCCTTCCATGGATCCAAATAGAAAACAACAAAGATGCTGATGCTCTTGCTAAGCAAACCTTGTTGTCGGCCTCCTCTGTTTTGTCACCACAAAAAAAAAAAACTAATTAATCTTGTTTTATTCTATGAACATAAATTCAATAATCTTTGAAACGATTATATGCAAATGAGAAATGTTCATCACCTATTTCAATAGACCTCCACTATAGTCTATATATAATATAAGAGTGACCAGTTTATAAATTAGAACATTCGTTTCATTCATTATTTACCGTTGACTCGTCAATGGACCATCGTCCCTCCACACCATATATAACAATGACCAGTTTATAAATTAACAAAACAATCTTTCATTATTTTACGTTGGTTGTCGCTCGATAATAAATGACAAACTATGGCGCGATTCCAACGTCGTCTCATGCATCACCTTCACCGGTGGCTGATGTCGAGTCTCTATCGAGCGACAACCAACGTAGGAAAGCCGCGCGCGCCATGCCCCGGCGTCCTTGGGGAGTGATGTTCGACGTCCACGCCATAGGGCTTCCTCACAGCATCTCCGATGCTTCCTCAAGAATCAAAACAAACTACAACTACTTTCGGATGAACTACAGTATCTTCCTTTCCATCATCTACTTGATAGTCATCTACAGTAGTCTTATCAAGCATCCAGTCCCGCTCATCGCCTTCACCGTGTTGGTTTTAATCTATATCTTCTTCTTTAACCTCCAATACCACGAGCCAGCCGAGTTGTTCCGTTATCAGATCAACGATTGGACGTTTCTGATCGTTAAGATTTGCTTAATTTTGTTAGCTGTCCCTCTCCTCTGGTCGACCAAGGAGACGTACAGCGTCCGTTGGCCGTTGTTGATAGGATGTGTTGTGGTATTGATCCATACGGTGGTTAGGAAGACGGAAGATCTCTTTTTGGATGAAGAGGCTGCGGCGACGAGGACTGAGTCTTATTGGAACAGGGGTCTCATACTCGCTCTGTTTCTTCAGATTTGTTTAGGGTGATATGTTACAACTTACAACTTTAGAAGTTTGAATTGTTACAATTTGTCAAAACAATTATCAGTGTGATTGACATAATGTATGAATTATTATATAAACTCTTTTTTAGTATTATCGAATACTCAGGAATTGTTTCTTGCATTCAGTTCTGGAACAAATTTAACCAAAATATGAAAATAATTGATTAACTGAAAATAAAATCAAACCTTAATTATCAACATCTATAATCAATAATGTGAAGTCTCAGCTTTATTTTCTTCAGCTTTTTGCCTTGTGGTCAGTAGGACAAGTCAATATTGTCACCTCTCTCGCTTGGGGACTCCGTGTCTCATTGCTACTTACAAACGAGTTAGTGACGTTTACTAATAGCCTTTGTTAGTCCTTGAAGTTGAAACTAGACCAAAATAAGAAAAATGAAAATATTATTGTTCTTGTTTTATGAAGATAAATGTCTTATATTTTCGATGTAATTTTATTAATTGATCATAGAAGGTGTAAACTTACGATAAACATAAATTTCTTGAACTAATTTTGATCTAGAATTATATTAATTTATTTGGAGTAAAATGATGTACTTATAATCAAAATATTAATTTAGGGTATATGGATTTTTTTAAATATTATTATTTAGAAACAAAGGATAATTTAATAAGATTAAAATCGAATTTGAAAAGCTTTTTTGGTTTATGTAACTAAAATATCACATTATTATTATTATGTGTTATAGTTTTAACTAAAAACGAGTTGAACCAGTTATGTGTGTTATAGTTAACGCATTAATATTTGGTAGTTCTTCATGCCTGCATAGCGATCTACGAAAAGAATTAGCCAACTTTCGTACATGATTAATTAGTATTGTGATATTGTCATTCAGCATGTAATCAACTCAATGGCAAAGACTGGCTGAGACTTCCTAAAATGACTACTTACTATAAGCTGCTGGTGTTGCTCAAATCATAAAAACCTAACTTTATAACTTTCGAACATTGACATACATAGGCAAAAAAAAAACTAATAATCATTTTCAAAAAAAAAACTAATAATGTTTTTTTTCCATAAACATACATACATACATTCAGTTAAATTAAAAACGACTAAACGGAAATGTTCATCACCTAATTCAGTGGACCGATCCAGTCCACATATAAGAGTTCCTAGTTTGCATTATTTTCCGTTGACTCGTCAATGGACCTCCACTCCATATATATAATAGTGCCCAGTTTATAAATTAAAAATAGTCTTCTCATTATTTTCCATTGACTCTTCTTCTATTCAAATATTCCGCGCGATAACAAATGACAAACTATAACGCGATTCCAGCGTCGGCTCATGCATCACCGTCACCGGAGGTGGATGTCGAATCCCTATCGAGCCACAACCAATGTACCACGTGCGCCATGCCACGTCGCCCGTGGGGAGTGATGTTCGACATCCACTCCATGGGGCTTCCTCACAGCTTGTCCGATGCTTCCTCCAGGTTCAAGACGAACTACAATCACTTCCGCGCGAACTACGAGATCTTCTTTACCATCAACATCTTGACACCCATCTTCGTTAGTCTTATCAATCATCTGCTCTCGCTCGTCGCTTTCACCGTGTTGGTTTCCATCTATACCTTCCTTTATTTCCTCCAGGACGACTACGAGCCCATCGAGTTGTTCCGTTGTAAGATCAGTGATCGGATGATTCAGATCGTCAAGTGTTGCTTGGCTTTGTTAGCCATAGGTCTTCTCGTCGTGACCAACGCGAGGGACGTGATCTACGGTTGGCCGTTGGTGATCGTATATGTTCCGATCTTGATCCATACGGTGGTTAGGAAGTCGGAAGATCTATTCTTGGGTGTAGAGGCGGCGACGATGACTGAGGCTTCTCGGAACTCTCTCCGATCCCATGTCCTGTTCGCTCTTTTTAATTTGTACTTGAGCTTTGGCTTATAAGGGTTTGGTCTTTAAGGGATGTAACGTCACGTGTTTAGAGTTTTGGTATGATTTGATTGGCCGAACGTATAGACTTATATGCATTCAAACGTCTCCTGTTTTGTTTTTCATTTTTTTTTTCGGGCGAACTTTTGTCCCGCCGGACACCATGCAATTTCCGATTTGTCACCCATTTTAAGGGATATTAAACAATGGAGTATTTAATTAAACTAAAAACAGTTTACGTGTCTTTGGTTGAATTGAAACTTGAAAGTATAGAAAAAGTTCCATTTTCACATTGGCCGACTTGGTCATGCAATATGTCGTTAAATCTTTTTTTTTTAATTATTATTTATTATTAATATGTCGTTACCTCATCTACCGGTGATCGTTCGTCGGTTGATTTTATTGTATTTTGATTGTTTCCAGAGTATGACATCAACATATAAAAGTATCAAACTCTATAAAGAAATAAATAAAGGCCAGGTATATATATACTTAACTCTGTCGATATCTAGAAATAAAACCGTTTTTAAGTCTTGCAGGAAGTGGGGCTTATGTTGTGATCAATAACAGAAACAAGGAACCATCTAAATATTAGGACGACCATCGTTTGATACATGTAGGGAAAAAGCGATCCTAATGAGGCGCAGGAACCTGGAAGTTGTAGCTCTTCTCCAAAGGATAAGGATAATGGAATAATCCATTTAAAAGCTTCATTTTGTAGTCCTCATGGTGAAAGTTAGATGAGGAATCCAGATTCTAGTATATTGATTTCCCTTGCTAACTTATATTATACAGAGATGCGTACTCTGATCCAGATGGAAAGCACCATCAGCTAGTGCAAGCACAAAAAAACAAAACAAATCAAACATTTAAACTACTTGCTAGGTAATAAATAGTATGCAACGGCTTAAACTTGTTCAATTTGTATATTTCTTAACATATGGTATCATCATCTTTGCCTTACAGAGATCATAAGACCAAAATTACATAGATATATGTCCTTACTCTCACCCCGGTAACAGGAAATCTAACAAGATACAGATGTCATGAACGGTCTTCAAGGCAACCTCTTACCGCCTTCTGACCAAGGCGACATGCATATAGAGTAAGAGTAGTTTTTTTTTAATTCTTACATTTTTCAATTACAATATATATCATTGTTAGATTATTACACTCGTGGCTATCAGACCTAACCCAGTGTCATGCTCTGGTTCTTGGTTCTTCCAAAGATATGCAAGATCCAAGATGAGAAAACAGTAGAAAAGAGATCATAGGCAAATGAGAGATGTATTTTCTTAATTAAATCTCTACTTACTAGTCATAAAGGATCTTCTATGCTGACATCTGAAGACATTTGTGTATATATTTTTTACTATCTACATCTCTAGAATCTTATGTTAAGATATAGAAGTTCTTGTCTTTTAGATCTTGTCATGGGTCCACCGATTGTCATTTAATCAATGCTACATCAGGATTCAGGACCCAATGCATAACTGTATTGACAGGCAAGTCAGATTCATCATATCATACCTGCCTTCTCTCTCATGCATCATTATTACATTTGCAAAGACTACCAATGTCGTGTGAGTTAGGAAAAATCCCTCACTGTTTTTTTTTTGTTTTCTCATGTTCCTACTCTGTCCACACTGCAGAACAATTCTTTCAAAACCAATAATTCAATTTCAAAAGAAGAAAAAGCCTCTTGTTGTTTTGTTCTTTTTAAATAATTTCTTTTACCAAAAAAAAATTCAAATTCCTTGATATTTGGTAACTTTTCTTTTGCAACTTACCCACTATACAAACAAAAAGGGTCAGAAAAAGCTTTCTTGCCAGCTTTGGACCACATCACTGAAAACAAAACAGGGGAGACTTTCCTCAATACCCCCTAACACAATTGAACTTTTCTTAAAGACACAGTTACGTGATTTTACTCATCTTAGTATTGCTTGTTTAGTTCGAACCTCTGACCTCTTTCCCTCTCCCGTAAAGCTAGTCTTGGCGTTTCAACAGACACCCTTTCACTGAACCTACCCGACCCATACCCATCTTTCGTTATCTGACCGCTGTAATGTTCCGCCCAGAACCGCCCACTTCTGTTGCCTGCGTCTGAGCCTGGAGTTGATCCGTAGTTCCCATCCACTACCATATCTCCTTCCAGTATACGCAACACCTTCATTATCGACCAGACAGTTTTTAGTATTTTGAATCATTCTGAACTGAAGAGTGGTTAGTTTTGGTTACCTGAGACATGCGTGGCCTTAAATGAGGGTCTCTACGTATGCACAAGGAAGCTGCATGAAGCATACAAATGACCTCACTTTCTACAAAACGGTCCCCAAGCCTCGGATCAATAAGTTCATCCACCGCATAATCTTCCAGTAGCGGACGCGCCTGAGATCACAACAACCAGCATCAGTACTATTGCTTTGCTGAGAGTTTTAAGATAGATATGTGAACTCATTTACCCATTCAGTGAGACATTGCTGGCCTTTAGGCCTGGTGATATCAATGGCTTTGCGTCCAGTGACTAGCTCAGCTAGAACAACCCCAAACGAGTAGACATCCGCTTTTTCTGTGATCTGCCCGCTCTCAGCATACTCAGGAGCTAAATAGCTGCACACCCTCCAAACTTACATTCCTTTAGCAACAGAAAAGTTGTTCAAGTTACAGTTAAGTTGATGCCTTACCCGAATGTTCCTATCACTCGTGTCTCTACACCAAGTTCCCCATCAGGCTGCCATCTCGCTAGACCAAAATCTCCAACCTGATAAATATGTCCAAAGAGCATATGAGACAACATGTGTTGTTACACTGAACGAGCAAATGCCATTTATATATATATATACCAATGGCTCATTATCATGAGTGATGAGGATGTTGTTAGGACGCATGTCTCTATGGACAATACAGCCAACTCTGCACTCTTCATGAAGATACCTTAGACCTCTTGCAGCTCCAACAGCGATCTTTTGCCGTGCTGGCCATTCCAGTGTTTCCCTTTGGCGACCTGTATAAGAAGCTTGATACTGAGCTAACCACAAAGAGCTCAAATGTAAAATTTTAAGGCAACATTACCGTATAGATGGGAGTCAAGTGAACCATTGCATATGTACTCATAGACCAAGAGCCGTCTGCTGTCTTCAATGCAGAAACCAATCAGCATCACAACGTTCCTATGCTGAGCACAGCTGAGAACTTCAACTTCAGAGCAAAACTCTACATCTCCCTGAGAACTTGCCAGCTTGTGTTGCTTTACCGCAACTACCTGACCTTCCGGTAGTACACCACGATGGACAGAACCATATCCACCTTCAGCCAAGAAGTTAGCCTGCGAAAACCCACCCGTTGCAATCTCTAACTCGGCGTACGAAAACAGCCTTGGTGGTTTCCCAAATACTGGCGCCTTGTGCTGGCAGATAGAGCAGAGAGGAGGTGGGCCAGGAGGAGCGTTTCGAGAGAGTGATATTGCGTCTCTCACGCTTCCACCGAACTCAAGTTCCATCCTTCTACTAGAGGACAGCCCAGCTTCTACGTCTAGTTTAGTGAACTTCTCAAGCAAAGCCTTTGTGGTGGATATTTGAGCCCTGTCGTCATTCTTCCACAGGCTTTCCTCAGCGTCTAGAGATGAATGGCGATGTGTGCCGATGTATTCTGATATCCACGGCTGGAATCTCTTACTAGTCGACGCTAATGATTGGCTTTCACTCTCTGTTTCAGAGCCGGAGTCATCGTTCTCCTTGATGACCAGTGCTCCATCTTTCTTCATGTATCCACTCATCCCCAAAGTGAAGAAAGGTGACGTTCCCGGGTCAGAGCTGGACACTGATGAAGTAGTACCAGCTTCTGTGCTTGTGAATGGTGTCCCCAGCTCAGGGCTGCTGGTTGGAGTCACAGGTAGTCCTCTGTCAGAATCTGACAATCCTTTTGCGTTGCTTTTGTGTTTCTCAGATGCTGCTTGAGGTCTAATTGGTAGAGGAGACTCTTTCTCAGCACCTTTCTTAGGTGATCCAACCAAGTTTAAGCGCAGAACTTTTGCCTGGGAACGCTTCATCACCACAATGTTGCATTGTAATTCGTCCATACACCGTTTCTCTTCGTTCTTGAGGTGTCTACAAACCAAACCACACAGCAACATGGTGTGAGTTTGTGACAGGAAATATATAATTGTTCAAGACATCATTAAGACGTTTTGCTCAAAAAAATGTTCACAAAACTAAAAGGGAAGAGATTATAATTACTTGTCTAGTACTACCCAGTTTGCTTGCGCTTTCTTTGCCTCAGCAGCAACAGCTCCGCAGGGAGATCCAGAAACAATCTTAATCTTGACATTTATCTAAAGCAATCACAAAAACAAAAACAAAAAATATATGAGAGACATGTGATGCTTTCATGTAATCATCATCATAGCTCTCATTATGTCAGAGTAAAGAGCAAAACCTTATTTGGATCATAGACATCATGAAGCTGGAGAATCATCTGTGAACAAGTGTCAGTGAGATCACTCTTGATCTCCGGAAGTGCTTCGGAATGTGATTTCCGATGACCACTCGCACAATCCCCAGCAAACATAGGGAAGCTCTTAGTGAAACCCCAAAGTTTTCTTCCTACGCAAATTCATCAGAAAGTAAATGAGAGACTAGGGACAACAAAAAAGGATCAATCAACATACAGATCAGAGAGCAGACCAAAGTGGGGCAAGGAAAAGGAGGTTACCGGAGTTTTGAGAAGGGACAACAACAATGAGGGTGATGCAATCACCAGGCTGAGCAACATGAGTCAAAGCCCAAATTAAAGCAGTCTTGGGAATCTCTCTAGAGGCTTTAACAGCAACAATAACCTTTTCAGCTCCATCAGATACTACAACAGCAGGCTTCCCTCGCTGCTTCTGTAGACGACTCATTTTAAGAAAGAGAAGAAAACTCTTATTTTCTTTTTGTTATCAGTTTACAAACACGATCCGATCCTCAGAGGAACTTGTACTTTAATGTTGGAGAGATAAAAAAACAAGATAGTAGAAGAAGAAGCCAGGAGGGCTTTTAGGTTTGCATTATTTAGCCGATGCCACCCCACCAAGGTGGAGATCAAGACAAGAAGCAAAGACTGTCTCTCTCCATTGAGTATTAATTGTAGATGAGTACAAAACCTTGACAGACTTGTTTCTTCTTCTTCTTCTCCTTCTTCCAATGAATCACATGAAACTTGAAAAGAACACAGTACACAGGAAAAAAAAGATTCAAGAATCTCCCCCCAAGAAAACAAACTAAAAAAAGTGACTAATAATAATTTGGTTGTTCAGGAAAAGCAAATAAAGCAACCAGATAGATACCTCTCCACTCCAAATCCAATCACTACCAAGGAATCTTCTACTCTTTTTGTCAAACCAGTGAGTCAAACCTTCTTTGAGTTTTTTTTTTTTTTTGGATCTGACAACAACAAAAGGAGCAAAAAAAAAGAGCTGAAATTCAGACAAGACTCCTCACTCAAAAGATGTCCTAATTTCAAACTTCCACCTGCAAATTTACACACATAAAAAAAGAGTAAACGGAAGATTGTGATTGAAGAATCAAAGAGACAAGACTCCGAAGAGAAGAAAAAAAGAAGTCGCAATGGATGGAGATTATAACCTCAAACAATAGATAGATACATTACATATACGTGTAGATATTTAATTAATTATCGCAAACTGCCAGAGGAGGAAGAAGAAGATTAATAAATTATTATTATTATACGAGAGATAGAAAAATTAATTTGACTACTAGCAAAGCAATCTCATGAATTTCACTGCCGTGAAAACGATTCAACCAAATAAGGTAAAAGGGGAGAGAGTGAGACCAGACGAGAAGGAAGAAGACAAGAACCGTTTAGGGGAGGAGGGGAAAATGATATTACCTCCAGAAGAAGAAGCATTGGTTTCGCCAACTGAGTTGATTTCGTCTGTCTTCAACCTTCTTCTCCTCTTTCACTATCAAATCACGGCTTACACCACAGGACAACACGAGATAATGCAGATGCTTGCTGGTGATCCAAACAAAATATATATAGAGACGATAACAGCTTTTAGTTTTAAATGGGCTTTTTTCCTTCTCTGGCTAATAAGCTAGTCTCTCGACTTATGTTTGCTACGTGACTCTTCTCTAGTAACAACAAAGTTACGCGTAGCTTAAAGCTGCTTGTTACTATATTATATAGTATTGTCTCATTTCCAATGCTTGCTCACTTTTTTCCATGATTTCACAAAAAAAAAGAACATATAATAAAATATGTTATGCCTTTTTGAAATAAATAATCTTATATACTAATATGATCTAGTTTGAAATTTTGAATGATTTCAACTAAAAGTTTTAAGAACCCCCAAACATTGGTTATCATATCCAAGCGTACTAGTTACCTCTTTTTTGGGTCAAAGTACTAGTGTTACCTTTTAAATAGTTCTTTTTTGTAGGTTTACTAGTTCCTGGTTAGGCAAAGTGCTGCATCTGGAGAATAAAATTCTAGCATAATAACTAAAACAATAATATTTTATTGACTCTTCTCAATAAAATACTAATCTCTAACAAAAACAATAATAAAAAATGTAGAATTTTGAAGCGTACCCGATGATATGATTTTTCTACTTTATTAATTCAACTGGTTTAGATGATTGTTCTTCTAATTCAATTTGGTTAGAGATATTATTTAAGTCTTTTAAAATCTCATAAGAGGCCGTTGCATCTGGTCCCAATTAGTTTTAGCCTTTTGGGAAGTCTTTAGATCTTTATTGGTCCCAATTTGAATGAAAGGCTTACACTCTCAAAAAGTTAAAAAAAAAAAAAACTCCAATTCTGTAAATGAAAATAAATTAAGCTTCTTTTTCTGTGGTGGGGTTTAGAGTCATAAACTAATCACCATTTTTTTCTTTCTAAAACTTGTTTTACTTGTAGAGATTTATATTTCTATATAAAAACAAAAAGCCAAAGTTGTATCAACTTTAAAAACATCACTAGAAAGGGACCATTTAAGTAATAAAAATACAGTTTCTCTATCATTTATATATTCAAGATATTGATAAGAAAATCTGTAACTAATAACATGAATTTGAGATTGCTTAGTTCGAAAATTGCTTGAACTTGAAGATACTTATTTTGGTTCTATCTCCCTTTTCTCTTTATCAGAAGAAGTTAGTATATACTATAATATACATATAACAACTCTTTAGTTTGAATTTAAAATTTTGTAGCCTTGTGACCATATCTTTAGTTTGACTTGAACGTCGTTAGGAACGTATACACAGCCGACACTCTAATTAAAATTTCTAAAGTTTCATTAGAAAATATATAATTAATTACGTGGATCATAAGATACAATAGTACTATATCATTATAAACAAACCGTTCAAAACTAAACGAAGCAATCTTTTTTTCTTTTTAAAAAGAACAAAACAAGTTCCTTAAAAAAGAAGAACCGTTAATGGCTTTGCATGCAGTACTGTTTGCATGGATTCAAATTAAAGGGGAAGAAATCAGGTCGGATTAACTAAAAAACAGGCAAGTTACTTAAAACTTAATACTAATGTGTAAGCCACAAAATAAAGAGGAAATGGACCAAATCGTCCAGCCTATGTGTAAGTATAGAACAGGGCACAATTACAGGTAGTTCAGGGCTTGGGTGTTATGTAGTAAACCATCGTGGGTCCGTCCAAGCCACACCATCTCTCTAATCATTATCTCCCTAATTTCACTATTTTCCTTCTTACAAAATTTTCAAATAAATTAAAAATCTTCAGATCATGTGGTCCTCCTCTATTAACATACAAACTTCCACTACGCATGATCCCACGATAAATCTAAACAAATGATTTATAATTTTATCATTCTAATGATTTGTGGGTGGGAACATGTTAAATACCTTTTTGGACTCCAAATGCATTTGACAAGATGCTTCAATATTCAGTTTATTGTTTGAATATGACTAGTGCACTGACTAGCTGAGAGGATTAGTTTTTTTTTTGTTTGACATCTACTGAGAGGATTATGTTAAAAAAAAAAAAAGACATCTACTGAGAGGATTAATTTTGTTGATCGTTCAAGTTTTTTGCATGTAATCCTTTATCAAACAAAAAAAAGCTTTTTTGACATTTAGACCCAAAAAAAAAACTTTTTGCATGTATGTCCAGAGACGTCCTTTGACGTTAGCTCTATCGCCGTCACGGGACACATCATCAACGGCGGCCAATGCCGTCACTGCTTCAATTAGTCTCCTCCTGTCACACTACCACCCACATATTAACTATACATATATTAATGTTATTTTGGTCAACAGCTATTATACGCCATTGATAACTCATGAATTAAGAATTCTTAATGACATCCACATTGGAGAGTATCTCCACAAATCTCTCGTGTTTAAAATAACAAAACAAAAAAGTAAGTAAAGAAAGAGAGAAGGTGTTGATCAATTCTTCCCGGAGGTACTCACGTCTCTTGTTGAGAAATTTTTATTAAATCTGTTACCTTCTTATTGGCTAATGTTTTTTATCATCATAACAGGTAATAGTGACCCATCATTTCTTTTTATCACATGATTAAACCCGGTCTTTTATCCGAAGTTCTTAACTCATAATTTGATTTCTTTTTTTTTTTACATTTTCGGCTAAAAGACGATTTTTATATTTCTTATTTAAAAGACAGTTCTTAGCCTTTATTTTTAATTAAAATTTAAGAAAAATTAAGAACCGTCTCTTACCCGAAATTAAGAACTTTAGTTGAGAGATCGCGGTAAATGATGGTCTTAATGACTCTTTTTAGCTTGGGGTAGGTGCCGGCATGAACATGTATGATGTACGCAGAGACAATTAAATTTATTAATCTCGTGTTAATTAGTCACCGGTTTTATTCAATTTCATAGTAAAAACATTTATGTTTTATACTTTTTAACGTTTAAAACTAACAAATCTGAATTTTATAAAAATATAGAACAGCCTGTGTTATCCCACGTTTCAAAGCTGTGCATTGTCTCCTGTTCCTCGAGTCCTGGACTTCTTTTTATAATACCGTAGAAGCTGTAACGGAAGTTAGATACTTCGGTTCGTGCGGTGATATTTTTTCCTAATGACATAGCGATTATTTGTATTATGGTTAAATCTGAAATAGAGTATACATCGTGCGGGGCACTTTTTATTGAGAAATTACATGCACGTTTTCATAGGGCATTGTTTGGTCGTATTCTTTACTACGTACACTTAATTAATCGGTCCTACATCAACAGTTTGTAGGCAATGACCCTAATTAACATATGTTATGGTAGATTGGTATCGCCCCACAAAAACATTCAAGCAATCTGGATTCTTCAACTGTATGTGTTTTCACTTTTCATAACGACACATATACAATGAATTGTCTCTTCCGTCATTAAAACCTGTGTATTTTCTTTCCGAGGTTGTATGTTAATTTTACTAATGGGTTTTTATGTCCGGGAAAAAATTGCATTACATACACTAATAATCATTTTGAGTAAAAACCAATAAATTAATAAACGTGAGTGTAATCTGAAACAACAAGTTTTCATAGCAATATGGTTCAATCTGCGTCATGATACACACAGAAAAGTCCTTAACTGGCCAGGTGTATAGATCATGATGTAATACTACTGTAGGAACAATGAACATGGTTACATGGGGGTCCACTACATGCCATTTTCGAGCTACTACTTGCTGCAACTACATTTTCTTACCCATGCCGGTCGAAAATGTACAATTATTAGCATGGAAAAGGTATCTTATTCAACAATCATTACAAGTATCTCATCAACTCCAGCACGGTATAAGAATTACACTTTATACAGGTACCTACATAAACACACCTGGTCCAATCATCATATACGATCTATGCGTGTAGGCGCATGTACACACATGATTATAAATCCTATATATGTTCTAATCACAGTCCTAGTTTTAACCATTGTTTTATTCCACTATAAATTCAGTTTTGTTACTTCCCGTAGGGATAAGGTGTAAGATTTTTATGTCTGATTGATCCCAGCATGTGGATCACAAATTAAATGACATGTTAGTAGCGAGATGTGGAAAGGCCATGTGAGATATATACAAATATGAACCGGGGAGAAATGTCAATTTTTTCATAATGTGATGATATGGAGAGACAATGACCCTGTCCCTACGTTTCATTAAATTTTCATGTCCGCTTTACCTTCAACATTACACTACTTGTGTATGGGTTGCTTTGGTCATCTATATAGTGACATGTAACATATCTTCCTATATCTCAATAAAGAGTACCTCAAAATTAGAACAACATATGAAAAAGTGAAAGAAAACGAAGAAAGGTTCCCATGAAATACCATAAAACATTTGTGATCTCCTTTCATAAGATGTTTTTTTTCAAAAATTGTTATAAAAATATAATTTTTATTACTATGCATTTTATTAAATAATAATAATTAATTATATATTTTTAAAAAAATTGATTACATTTACTGAATTATTATTAGTTTTAGAATTATCGAAAATAAATAATCATAAAAATAATATTAAATTTAAAGTATTTTATTAATATGTCTGAAAAATATAAAACATCAAACATGTATTATTTTTCAGAGCAAGAATCTTTCTTTTTTTTTTCTTTTTTTTTGACATGTATCCATCCGCAATACACTACACCAATACCCTACGGATTAGTAGTAACTAAGTAATAACCCAATGGGCCTATATAACTTTTGTCTCTCTAGGCCCATGGTTATATAGACCCAAAACTCTTTTTCTCTTGCAATCACGCGACGCGGGGTTCGAGAAATCGCGACGGAGCATCGGAGAAACCTCACCCCCCCCTTTCCGTTCCGCGAGATTCACCACCGGAAAAGAAAAATGGACAATCCGTCGTCGGAAGGATCGGCTCCGAGGAGAACACTAAGAAGAAAAGCAATCCGAAAGAACTACGACGAGAACGCGATGGACGAGCCGATCGAAACCTCCAAGAAGAAGAAGAAGTTCAAGACGAAGCAGCAGCTGGAGAAAGAAACCGAGACGGAGGCTCTGATCGCACTATCCGTCGGCTTCCCGATCGACGAGCTCCTCGAGGAGGAGATTCGCGCGGGGGTGGTGAGGGAGGTTGGCGGGAAAGAGCAGAACGATTACATCGTCGTTAGGAACCACATAGTCGCCAGGTGGAGGAGTAACGTTAGGGTTTATCTTCTCAAAGATCAGATTAGAGAGTCTGTTAGTAGTGACTGTGAGCATTTGATCTCGGCTGCTTATGATTTTTTACTGTTTAACGGTTACATTAACTTTGGGGTGTCTCCGTTGTTTAATGGATACGTTCCTGAAGAAGATAGGAGCGAAGGATTGGTGGTGGTTGTTGTTGGTGCTGGCCTCGCGGGTTTGGCTGCCGCGAGGCAGCTTTTGTCTTTCGGGTTTAGAGTTGTTGTCTTGGAAGGGAGGAGCCGTCCTGGAGGGAGGGTTTATACTCAGAGGATGGGATGGAAGGATTGGTTTGCGGCTGTTGAGCTTGGTGGGAGTGTGATCACCGGCCTACACGCGAACCCGCTAGGGGTTCTCGCGAGGCAGCTTTTGATTCCTCTTCATAAGGTGAGGGACCATTGTCCTTTGTATAACTCTGAGGGTGAGGTTGTTGATAAAGTGGTTGACTCGAACGTTGAGTTCGGGTTTAATAAGCTGCTGGATAAAGTTGCTGAGGTGAGGGAGATGATGGGTGGGGATGGTAATAAGGTTTCTTTGGGGGAAGTGTTGGAGACTCTCAGGGTGTTGTACGGTGTGGCTAAGGGTGAGGAGGAGAGGAGACTTTTTGACTGGCACCTTGCGAATTTGGAGTACGCTAACGCGGGGTGTCTTTCGGATCTTTCGGCTGCTTATTGGGATCAGGATGATCCGTACGAGATGGGTGGGGATCATTGTTTCCTTGCGGGTGGGAACTGGAGGCTTATAAATGCGTTGGCTGAAGGGTTGCCTATTCTCTATGGGAAGAGAGTTGATGCTATCAGGTACGGAGACGGAGGGGTTGAAGTCGTTTCTGGTGGTCAGAGGTTCCAAGCGGATATGGTTCTTTGCACCGTGCCGCTTGGGGTGTTGAAGAAGAGATGTATTGAGTTTGAGCCGGAGTTGCCTAGGAGAAAGCAAGGTGCGATTGATAGGTTGGGTTTTGGTCTTCTGAACAAAGTCGCCATGCTTTTCCCGTCTGTGTTTTGGGGTGACGATTTGGACACGTTTGGATGCCTCGGCGAAAGTAGCATTGAGAGAGGAGAGTTCTTTCTGTTCTATGCGTACCATACAGTCTCTGGTGGACCTGCTTTAGTTGCCTTAGTTGCTGGAGAAGCTGCTCAGAGATTTGAGTCCACAGAACCATCTGTTTTACTTCATCGTGTTTTGAAAAAACTCAGAGGTAATTTAACGCCATCAACCTTTTGTCGCTCCCCTAGTTGTTTATATAATGTTTTTTCACTTGATATCTCTGCAGGCATATATGGTCCTAAAGGTGTTGTTGTGCCTGACCCAATACAGACGATTTGCACTAGATGGGGAAGTGATCCTTTCTCGTATGGTTCATACTCTCACGTAAGGGTTGGTTCATCTGGAGTGGACTATGACATTCTAGCAGAAAGTGTAAATAACAGACTATTCTTCGCTGGTGAGGCCACGACAAGGCAACATCCAGCTACAATGCACGGCGCTTACTTAAGCGGTTTAAGAGAAGCGTCTCGGATTCAACGCGTTGTGAATGTTTCTCGCGGTTACCCAAAGAAACCTGTCCAGAGGTACAGTGGAGTTAGTAACGATGTTCTTGAAGATCTGTTCAAAAGACCCGACATTGCGTCTGGACAGTTCTCATTTGTCTTCAACCCATCAACCGATGATCCTAAATCACTTGGATTAGTCAGAGTTTGTTTTGACAGCTTTGAGGACGATCCAACGAATCGTCTTCAGCTTTACAGTATCCTTTCATGGGAGCAAGCTCAGAAGCTTCAAGAATTGGAAGAGAGCAGTAATGAAAGCAAGTTGACATATATGGTCAACACTCTCGGATTAAAGCTGATGGGTGCTAACTCAGTGCTAGACACATGTGGTGCATTGATCAGTGTGATAGCTAACGCACGCAAAGGCAGAAGCAGGACTCGTGTCGTTGCGAGGCAATAACACATTCTTCGGTTTTTTCACTAACCCCACCACCATCACATGGTTTATTCTTTGCCTTTAATTCGTTTGTCATTGTTGGACCTTTTTCTGAAACTGCGAAATGTATACAAAACAATGAAATAGAGAATCAAATGTTTCCTGGCAAAATAGCAATTCTTTTTGAGTGTTTATACCTCTTCTTGAGTCTGTTCTTGACTTTATGGTATAGGAGTTAGCTTCTCTATCAATTTCATTCTCAGCCGGTATCGAAGTTTGAGAAAATATGCAAGTGAATGGCCGATCTTCCAGGGGAATAGGTAGATGAGATCCTCTTCCTCTAACATGGCTGAGCGTAGTGTGTTACTTGCAGAAAGTGGACCGCTTTGTTTTCCACAAGCATTCGAAGTTGTTACCAGACGTTTCAAGGCAACTCCTAGGGCAAAACCAAACAGTGTATCTTACTTGGGACTACAGCTAAGGAACATAGGTGTTACAGAAGCTGGATCTCTGTAGACAAACTTTGTAAAGAATCTCAACAACAAGATTGCTTCCAGAGAACAGTTTGGAAGAATTGAGTTATCAACAGGAGCAAGGAGATGATTGTTGGATTGGACATTCCGGGAAGCTGTGCAATGCAAGTAAGACTACACCAGTTTTCTTTCGAAAGTGAATAACTGGTAGACTGAGAGATATGTGTTAAAACGTCAGGTTGTGTTATTGATGGTTTTGCATCTTGAAAACCCATTTGTCTCTTGTTTTGAGTTGTTGGCCGTTGACTCGATTGCGTGCAAACAACCTAGACCTTTAAGGACCTATGGTCACTAGTCACAGACGTCTCACCTTATGTCGGCTTGTCCCATGGGATTTTACATTATACAACCGTCCCGCATCTTTCTAAGTGACTAATCGCATTGCAGCACACTGGCTCCTTTTGGCACGTCACCGTTCTTGGTGTCTTAACATCATCCGCATTCATTAATCATTAACTCGACATCATCCTCTTGCGGATACTTCATGTTAAGCTACTGTCCAGCATATATTTTACCATTATGTTTTCATGAACTTATCATCACTTATCTTTAACTTATCATTAAAATCTCCATGGGTATCTCATGTCAGGCTATTTTTCATGAACTTATCATCACTTATCGTTAATAATATAATTACGACAAATTGATGATATTTTTCATCACTTAACACGGTTTATAGGCCGCTGTGCCAGTTATTTTGACCCAAACTGTCTGTTCAAACGACTTTTTTTTTTTGGTCAAACGACTTCTTAATTTAGAAACGACTTCTTAATTTATTTTGTAGATGGAATCTACAGTATTTAATTTTTTTAAAACTAATTACGATATATCGAGTTTTTTTTTGGTCAACTACGCTCTATTGAGTTTTGTTGTAATGAGTCTAATAACAATAACAACCCTCACAACGATCAGGCCACACATGACATGCAACAAACCCAAACAACAACTCTCGTTAAATGCAAAATGTTACCCGACAGAATAAAGGGCGGCGAGAATAACGATGAACTTGTCATGCTTGTGGATATTAATTTGTGTGTAAGATGATATTTTGTGTTGTGTTAATAAGTGTGTGTGTGTGTGGAAGGCGTGTGGTGTTGTGAGTGTGATATATACGACTTTTTTCCTAGAAAAGTGTATAATAATAGTGGTCGTTTGTTATATGACGTAGTTTGATAATTAGCACTTGTATATAAACAGTAATTAGTAATTTTGAACATTTAACTCCTTAACGAGTATCCCTAAACATATATCCCTTGGACTGTTGGACACTTGTGATTAGACGTTAGAGTCGCAACATTTGAGATTTGTTGGATTTTTCTACCAAGTACCAATTGATGTACAATCGCTTCTACAGGCAGCTTTGTTAAGAGTTACCTTTTTACTGGTGGTGAACATGGAAATCTAATATCTGCCAAAAGAAAAGCTGCAAATCAATATTTGCTATATATTAACAAAATAGAAATGTTTCTACACCATTATTGCGTTGTCGTATGATTTACCGTGAGGATACTAATTTTCTACGAAGTTTACAATCCTGTATAAGTATAACAGAAATACCAAAAAATAGAGTAAATACTTCCATCATAACTTTAACTCCAATACCAACCTCATGAAACACATTAATAAATAACTGTTTATTGGACCAAATCTATTTGGTTCTCCTACTATATAAGAAGACACAACACAACCATATACATAACCGCATTGGAGTAAATCGAAAACACAAATATGAGAGCTTCTGTTAAAAAAATTATAATGTTGAGCTCTTCTTGGGATTTTTTTCTTCAACCCGGGACCAGTTTACTGTTAGGACAATTTCTTCGGATCTAACAATCCTTCTCTGAATACTGGATACTAATATTGCCACTTTGACAAAACTCTTCTAGCACAACAAAGTATTTATATTATAAGGTTTGATTAGATCATGATTGTGCTGGTGATGAAAGTTCAGAGACACGTAAATAAGAACCGTACACAGAGCTTTCAAGAACACTTCTTGTATTATAGAAACCTTTTAAACAATCTTCCTAGATCTATTTAATCCGATTTAAGCTCAGTCACACACGACTAGCGACGGACCAGTTCCTAAGCTCTAAGTTACAGAAACTCAACGCCAAAACCTATTGCTTGATTTCTGTAGCCGACAAGAACAACTCTCTTGCTCTAGCTTTTACAATGACGTGCTTAACCTAAACTTGCCCCTGCGCAATCTAGTTAAGTAGTCCCCACCGAATATTCTCTTTCCTAATATCTCGATGTATCCAAATCTTTCCAATTCTTCTTTACTTGATCTTCAAGCAATATCCTAGAGTTAATGAGTATCTGCCACGTCATTACTCAATAACAAACTCGTCATAGTGTGTCACACACGGATCTTCATGCGTAACACCTCGTGCCATTCCTCACACGATCAAGCTCTTTTTCTTGAGCTTACATTCTCCCCCTTTTTATCTGAATGTGACAACCTAAGCAACCTGCACAGACAAAGACAAATAACACGAGCAACAACCCGAGAAACATAGTCATCATAGTCATCCTTGCCAGAGAACACGAGGCGCGCATTCTCCCCCTGCTTAGGTGCACATACAGGTAAAAACATCAGTAACACAAGGAATATGAGCCAATTGCAGAGAGACCCAATAATCACAGAGATGACAAACAAAATTATCAAGAATGAAACAAGTGTAACTCATCATGAACTTTTAACCAAGTGAACTTGACATCACTTACCACCATGTGAGAGCCCGAGAGGGAGATCCGAAATTCAAGGAATAAAGTACCAAAGACAACCTTTACATAACAGTAACCATTTTAGACATACTCATGATGCCTTTTTGTCCAGAGGAGAGACCCAAAACACGCTGCACAAGCTTAGTCAACTGCCAAAAAAAAAACTTTAGTGAAATCAATGAGTCCTCCCAAGTCTGTAGCTTTTTCTCAGCCGAGTAGCTGTCACAGACGAGATTCACTCCCGTTAATCATCCATCCTCAAGTCCACACCAATACTCATTAGTAATGTCTGGAAACACATTGTAAACCTCTTGTGCCTGTCACTTCTACTCGACAGATAACTTTGACTAACTTTTCTTCAAGAGTGCGATCAACAACTCAGTGCAATGAGATGGTATTCGAGCTTAGAAACAAAGTGGGGTAACACTCTAATCCAAGTCGAGCCATCTCTAAGAATTGAGATCTTCTCTGCCCAGTCAAGACAGTGATCGTGGTCAGAGTCAAAATGTTGTGGCATCCAGCTCCAACCCGAGTATCTATCATTCCAGGCCTTATTTTCTTTAAGCTTTTGTAGCTGAGTGACTCAGATTTTTCTTTGTGTAACACACCTGTTTCTCCTTTCTCATACACTCAGCTTCTCATGTGTTTCCTCGTTCAATCCAGACAGTGATCAGTACTCAGAACGAAAATGTGATAGCATCCTGATCCAAGATGAGTGTCTTTCTTTAGTGAACCTAAGAGTGTGGGTGTTGAACTCGTGGAGGATGATTCTCGAAAGTGAACTTGAGGACTCAAGGTTTTGATGGTGCAGCAGTATAACTTAGTCTGTACAATGTATGTGTCGTGACTCTCCTCTTCTGACAGGACCTATTCAGAGATCAACGATTCCTAAGGCCTTACGAAGACCTAGGAAGGTATTGTGGTCCAATGGTTTTGTAAAGAGATCAGCAAGTTGTTTCTCTGTTGATACATGCTCCAGAATCACAATTCTCACCTCAACTAGCTCTCTCACAAAGTGATGTCGTATGTCCACATGCTTGGTACGCGAATGCTGAACTGGATTCTTAGACAAATTTATTGCACTCATATTATCACAATAGACAAGCATGGGATCAGATATGATACCATAATCAACAAGCATTTGTCGCATCCAGAGCAATTGTGTGCAACAGCTTCCCAATGCAATATATTCAGCCTCAGCAGTGGAAAGGGAGACACAGTTTTGCTTCTTACTGTGCCACGCCACCATGTTGTTCCCAAGGAAGAAACATCCTCCAGATGTGCTATGTCTGTCATCTAAGCACCCTGCCCAATCTGCATCACAAAAACCTGCAAGATTCTCATTAGTTTCAAAGGTATAATGAAGACCAAAGTTCAGAGTTCCTTTCACGTATTTGATGATACGCTTGACAGCCTTCATGTGTGATTCCTTTGGTCGTGCTTGATAGCGAGCGCAAATCCCAACACTCAGACACAGATCAGGTCGACTAGCTGTGAGGTATAGAAGGCTGCCGATCATTGCTCTATAGAGTTTCTCATCCACTGGCTTACCATCATCATCGCGAGACAGCTTGGTAGTAGTACTCATTGGAGTATTGGCCACTTTGCTTGTTTGCATTCCAAACCTCTTGATGAGATTTTTTGCATACGTGCTCTGTGATACGGTGATCCCATCCGCCATTTGTTTGATTTGCAGTCCGAGAAAGTAACTGAGCTCGCCAACCATGCTCATCTCAAACTCCTTTGTCATAGTTTGAACGAAGTCATCCACCATAGCTTGTGACGTACTCCCAAAGATAATGTCGTCCACATACACTTGAATAATAATGACATCCTTTCCACTATCCCCTATGAACAGAGTCTTATCAACTCCTCCTCTCTGAAAACCGGCTTTGATAAGGAAGTTGGTTAGTCTTTCATACCAAGCTCGTGGAGCTTGTTTCAGTCCATAAAGGGCTTTCTTGAGTTTGTAGACATGATCAGGGAAGTGTGGATCCTCGAATCCTTTGGGCTGTGTCACGTAGACTTCTTCTTTTAAGATACCATTCAGAAACGCACTCTTGACGTCCATCTGATAGAGTTTGATCCTGAAGCTGCAAGCCATTCCAAAGAGCAGTCGGATTGATTCAAGACGAGCTACAGGAGCAAAAGTTTCATCGAAGTCCACTCCCTCAATTTGAGTGTATCCCTGACCAACCAGTCTTGACTTGTTGCGAAACACATTACCTTCTTCATCTATCTTATTCTTGTGAATCCACTTAGTTCCAATGACGTTTACTCCATCTGGCCTAGGAACTAGTGCCCACACATCTAACCGTTCAAACTGTTCAAGCTCCTGATGCATGGAATCTGTCCAGTATTCATCATCCAGGGCTTCTTGGAGATTCTTTGGTTCTATTTGAGAGACGAAACACTCCAAGGTATTAATCTTGGCCATGAAGGATGCCATCTTAACTATCTCCTTGAAGTTAATTTGCTTCTTTCGTGTAACCCTTTCATCAAATAGTCCTCCAATGACATCAGCGGAGGAATGATTCTTATGCACTTTGCTCTGGTCTAGGTCGACTTTAGTCATCTCAGGGTCATCATCGCCTTCAGGTTCATCTTCCCCTTCGCTTTCAGCTTCTTTTGACGGACTTTGTGTGACACCCTCAATAGTTTGTGTTACCCGAGCCTCATAGAATCCAATATTGTCATCAAAGACAACATTAACATTGTCACCAATGAACTTGGTGCGTTGGTTGAACACACGGTAGGCAGAGCTGTTTACTGAGTATCCCAAAAACATACCTATGTCACTTCTTGCCTCGAATTTTCCAAGATGTTCTTTGTCATTCAGAATGTAGCATAAGCATCCAAATACATGCAAGTGACTCAGATTTGGGGTTTTGCCCTTGAAGATCTCATATGGCGTAGTCTTGGTCTTAGGCTTGACATAGACTCGATTTATCACATAGCATGCAGTGCTAATTGCTTCTGCCCAGAAGCCTGATGGAACACTATTTCCACACAACATAGCTCTCGCCATCTCTTGCAGTGTTCTATTCTTTCTTTCCACAACTCCATTCTGCTGAGGAGTTCTAGGTGCAGCATACTGATGACGAATACCTTGACTGTGACAGAACTTATCAAACTCTTCGTTTTGAAACTCACCACCATGATCGCTTTTAATCTGAATGATTCCACCCTTGTCTTGCTTGAGTTGAAGAGCCATGATTCTAAAACTCTCAAGGGCGTCAGACTTGTGGCGTAAGAAATCAACCCAGGTGTACCTGGAGAAATCATCAACCATCACAAAGATATATCGCTTACCAGCAATGCTTGCAGGGGTGATCGGACCCATAAGATCCATATGAACCAGCTCCAATATTCGTGTAGATCTGATCTCTGAAATTTGTTTGTGTTGCACTTTGACTTGCTTTCCTTGACAGCATCCTCCGCATACAGTATCCGTTTGTTTCTCCAAGTCAGGAACGCCTCTTACCACTTCAGCACTTACAAGTCTGCTGAGCCCATTGGTATTCATATGTCCCAACTTCTTGTGCCATAGATCAAGTTTAGACTCCGAGGCTGCAAAACACACGTTTGAAGGTCTCCAAAGATAGCAGTTGTTCCCTGAGCGAATGCCTCTCAACACAACATTGTTTCTTGCATCAATGGCACGACATTCCTTGCTATTGAAGATTACTTCCAATCCTTCATCACATAATTGACTTACACTGATGAGATTCGCCTTGAGTCCCTCAACAAAGTAGACGTTTGAGAGTTTAGGTACATCAGATCTGGAGGTAATCCCAATAGCACGAATCTTACCTTGTCCACCATCTCCAAACGTAACCTTTCCACCTCTGATAAGTTCAAGTTTCTCAAGATAATCTTCGTTTCCAGTCATGTGCTTCGAGCAACCACTGTCAAAGTACCAAGGAAGTTGTGTCTGTGATGCTTCTTCAGCTGAGGTGTACGCAACATGACTCACAATTTCAGTTTCTTCTTGTATCCTCACGAAGTTACAGACAAGGTCATGGTTAACTTCAGTGTGTGACTCAGCACGGATGGTGAGTGACACTGAGGGAGTGCGATCCTTGTAGTTTGGGTATAAGTCTCGTTTAGCTATCCACACACACCCATAGGCTGTTGGTTCTGTGAAGCACAAGTTCAACCTCCAGGCTCTCTCATACTGACTTCTACGAAAGTAACAAAACCTGACATTGTGTCCTCGTTTTCCACAGAAGTGACACCCGTTTCCACGTCTTCTTAGTATAGGAAGAACATGATTGTTCCTTTCAGCATGAGTAGGCTTTCCTTCAGGTTTCCTTTCTTCCCTAGGAGCTTCCTTCACAAACTTTGTTTCTGTCGTTGTGGAGGTAGATCCCTTGTATCCCAGCCCAGTGCTGTGACTTGGACACTGTCCCAAAGTCAGTATGTGATCAAGAGATGCGGTACCCGTTGATAACATCCGAATTTTCTTGTGATTCTCAGTGAGTTGACTCTCAAGTAATCTGCTTCGATCGGTCTCCATAGTCAAGAGATCACTTAGCCTTTGCACGTGAGCTTCAGCTTCCTTACAGACTCGTTCCTTCTCTGTCATAGCTCTCTTAAGTGCAAGCACTTCTTGGTCAGATTCCCTGTTAATAGAGTACTCCTTTGTTTTGACAGAGGGCTGATCAAGTTCCAGTATGTTAATATGAGCCTTTAACATTGCAGTTTCTTTGAGCAACGAAAGATTCTCATGACTAAGATCAGAGAACTTATTAAAGAGATCCTTGTACTCAGCTTCAAGATCTTGCTCAAAATCTTCATCATCCTCACTGTCAATATCAGTTGCTTTTCCAGTTTCTTCACCAATCAATGCCATGAAATTTAGATGCAGCTCCCCTTCATCAGTGTCGCTGTCGGATTCAGTATCACTAAAACTCACAAGTGACTTCTCCTTCTTAAGGATACTAGGACACTCACTGCGATTATGACCAATGCCTTTGCACTCAATGCATTTTTGCTCCTTTCTCTTAGCTAGAGGACACTCGCTTCTAAAGTGACCGATACCATCACACTCATGACACTTCTTGGTGTTTTTGCTAGACTCTTGTCTTGAGCTCTGAGAACTGCTTCTTTCACTGTCATTCCGTTGATACCGACCACTCGATCTTCCATTACCCTTTTCCATGCGCTTGATGTACTTGTTAAAGTTTCGAGCTATTAGGCTGAGATTCTCTTCAATCTTGGTGACACGGCTATCGTGAGACTCAGCTTTGAAAGCGATGCTCTTCTGATTTGTAGCTTGCCTATCATTCTTCTCAAGGTCATGTACCTTCAAGATTCCGGAGAGTTGATCAAACTTCATCTCATCTGTGTCTACAGCAAGTGTAAGAACTGCCTTGTATGCCTCGAATCGTGGGGGTAAGCATCTCAACAATTTTTTCACCAAGTCCTTTTCTTCATACTTCTTACCAAGGACTGATGCTTCACTTGCCAGCTCGCTGATCTTGCATATGAACCCCTCAATCGGCTCATCATCACTCATCCTCAGATTTTCAAACTTGGAGGCAAGGTGATCAAGACGAGTTCTTCTCACACTTGTGTTCCCCTCAAAGTGGTTGATGAGTGTATCCCAAGCTTGCTTTGCAGATTCACATCCTTGTATGATCTTGAATTGCTCAACATCCACCGATGAGAATATGACAGTCAGAGCCTTGGAGTTGAATTTCGAAGCTTTCTTCTCACCATCAGTCCACTGATTTTTAGGTTTTGGACCAACAGACTTATCCTCCATGATGACAGTAGGCGCAACCCAACCATCTTCTACAGACGTCCAAGCATCTTCATCAACTCCTCTGATGATGTGTTGCATCCTAACCTTCCAGTGCCCGAAGTTGGTACTGTCAAGCATAATAGGCTTGTGAATGTGTAACAGTTCTTTCATGGTGTCCATGAAATCCGCAAGACCTCAACCTGTTAGTAGTACTTGATACCACAGAGGTTTCCTGCTCTGATACCAAATGAAAGTTCAGAGACACGTAAATAAGAACCGTACACAGAGCTTTCAAGAACACTTCTTGTATTATAGAAACCTTTTAAACAATCTTCCTAGATCTGTTTAATCCGATTTAAGCTCAGTCACACACGACTAGCGACGGACCAGTTCCTAAGCTCTAAGTTACAGAAACTCAACGCCAAAACCTATTGCTTGATTTCTGTAGCCGACAAGAACAACTCTCTTGCTCTAGCTTTTACAATGACGTGCTTAACCTAAACTTGCCCCTGCGCAATCTAGTTAAGTAGTCCCCACCGAATATTCTCTTTCCTAATATCTCGATGTATCCAAATCTTTCCAATTCTTCTTTACTTGATCTTCAAGCAATATCCTAGAGTTAATGAGTATCTGCCACGTCATTACTCAATAACAAACTCGTCATAGTGTGTCACACACGGATCTTCATGCGTAACACCTCGTGCCATTCCTCACACGATCAAGCTCTTTTTCTTGAGCTTACAGGTGATCATTCCAAAATTATTTGATAGGAAATATATATCAGAGAAGTTTTCGTAAATGTAAACCGCAGGACCCAAAATGGCTTGTTCCATATTTTCAACAACTTCAGTTTATTTATTCATAGATCAGAACCATTACAACTAATATTAGCATGATAAAAAAACCACAAGAACACTTCCACAAGTCTACAACGATCACACCACGGTAAACGACATGACATACAACAACAAAAAAGAAAACAGACACTAACATTCGTCAAATG
Source organism: Raphanus raphanistrum subsp. raphanistrum (assembly GCA_019706035.1). Lineage (NCBI taxonomy): Eukaryota > Viridiplantae > Streptophyta > Magnoliopsida > Brassicales > Brassicaceae > Raphanus > Raphanus raphanistrum. The sequence continues at coordinate 42,396,481 of CM033980.1, forward strand.
CAAATGTTACTTAACAACATTACAGAACAAACAAAACATAGTTATGATTAGTAATGCAAGACATAACAGTTATACTCAACAATGGCTACGCCGGACTTGGGATCATAAAACTTGGTCCGTGCCTCGACATAACCTCTAGCAAACCGGAACATCCCGCTTCCTCCAACCACTGGCATTTCCCTAGCCTTTTCCAGCATAGCGTTCCTACCAAGAATCGTGATCGTACTCCCGTTATACTTCCCGGTCGTGAAAGCAAAGTTCATCACCATCAAGAAACCTATCTCTCCTTGGGCCGCTCCAGCATAAATCCCTTGGGCCTGGCCAACCACAGTCGAGTTCTTCATCACATCCGTTGTCAACGCATCGTCCATCACGGAGATGGATCCGAATAAGGAGGAGGAGTTCGAGATCGGCTGTTGGATCATGACGGAACTAGGCTTTTGACCGCCTATAGAGTCGTGCCAATAGAGCCGGAGATGGGTGAGTGTCTCATGTTTTTGGAGGTCGATGAGTTTTTTGTTCATGGTTCTTGCGAAGTCGCCAGCCGAAGCAAATGGAAGTGAGGAGGGAAATTTCTGCAACAAGGATAAGGATGAGCTTAATCATGTTTGTGGGTTTTGTGCATGTAGCTGAACGTTTGTGCTGTATATAACGAGTGTGCGTGTGTGTATTTATAGAAGAGGACGGCGTATATATTAGTTATCGTTTTTGAACAGTGTATATTTGTTATTAATGGCTCTCTTTTTTAACTTTATTATTAATGGCTCTTTTAGAGAGTATTCATTACAATATGGTTTTATTATGTTTCGTGAGGAAGATCATAATTTACTCTGGTTTGAGATTTTTTTTCCAGGTAATTGTCTTGATATATACAAAACTGTTGCATGATGTTGTATTATATGTATTACTCTGGAGCCGGTCATATATGACTTGGAAAATAGAGTATTTCTCTTTCTTAGAACATTTTTATTGATATGTGGACAAAACCTCATAAATCTTTTTATTGATATGAAATGGTCTTAAAAATCAAACTAGAGGAATGAGTGAGGTAACAAAACCTCATAAATCTTTTTTTTAACACATCAGAACCTCATAAATTATAATAAATAAAAAGTAAACAACTACGAGGAATTTAAGTTTCTCTAATCATAATTTGTTCTTTGATCTTCATATCGAATACTTTGTTATCAAAAAAAAATCTCACCGGTAAAAATGTATTTTCTCTCTTGACTTTTCACTTTGTTAAATGTGTATCTTACCGGTAAAAAATCTTTATCAGTAGGACTTTCACAAGTTCTTAGGTAAATTTTTTTTTTAAAAAAAATTTATTTTGTCCGAAAAAAATACACCAATCATATGACGGAATCAGTAAGGACCAATATTGGGACTTTGCTTAAGACAAATGAGTTCAGTAATTGAAAAAAAATAATGGACCCCACACCATAATCAGTAGGGACTAGAGCATCATTATTGGTGTTTCTTAGCTTTTGGATCCTTAATACACATATATATATATATATACACATATATGTGTATTAAGGACCCAAGAGCTAAAAACACCAATAATGATGCTCTAATGTTTAGAACCACCGACATTGATGGTCTAATAGGGGTGTTGTTACCTTTGAGCAGAGTCTTTACCTTTTTATGACCACGAGGTAAAAAGATACATCGAAAGTTCCTTTTATATTTCTTACTTTTTCTTGTCAGCATTTCTTAGTTCATTTATATGATGGGTACATGCAGGTGCAGTATATGCTCCTTTGCATGATACTCCCTCTGTTTCAAAGTAGTTGATGTTTTGGTTAATGCACAAGAACTAAGACATACACTTTTATCTAGAATGTATCATTTAAAATATAAATAAAAATTAATTCAACCAATCATCAAAAGAACTATAAAAACATCATTGGCTACACAATCTTCAATAAAGTAAAACTAATATAAAAATATCAAAACATCATTATTTTTAAACATCAAAACTCTTCAAAACATCATCTAATTTGAAACAGAGGGAGTATACGATAACATAACAACTAAAATTCAGATAATATTTAAATAGACAATTAAGGTCTACTTTTAAAATGCTGTATACTGTTTATCCGTAAATTCAAGGCAGATGATGTTTTCATTTAGAAACAATTCGATCCAAACCATTACAATATATGTTTATCAAAGGACATAAGCAATGCTAGAAACGATCATCTTAGCACAATAACATCAGTCCGCAGACTAGTAACACGTAATATTACTCTTATTATAATTTTAAATCAAAATAAGAAGTACAGAGCGGACACAATCTTATTAATAATTATAATCAACTATCTTAGTAATGCAAGACAAAACAGTTATACTCAACGGTGGCATCTCCTGATGTTTGATTGAACCACTTAGTCCTAAGCTCGACATAACCTCTAGCGAACCGGAAGATTCCACTTCCTCCGACCACCGGCATTTCCCTAACCTCAGAAAAAATTGTGTTCCGACCAAGAATCGTGATCGTACTTCCATTATACTTCCCTGTCTTGAAAACGAAATTCATCGCCATCAAAAAACTTGTCTCATGTTGGGATGCTCCTGCGTAGAAACCTTGGGCCTGGCCCACCAAAGTAGAGTTAGTCGGCACATCAGATGTTAGTGCGTTGTCTATCATCGTGATTGATCCGAAGGAGTGCTTCGCCACATGCTTTTTGATGACGATGGCACTAGGGTTTCGACCGCTTACGATGTCGTGCCAATATACTCGGAGATGAGTGAGTTTCTCTTTCATGTGGAGGCGTTTCGGATTCATTGTTCTTGCGAAGTCTTCACGGTCTCCGGCGGAGGCCAAGGTGGTGAGGAGGAGGATTTGTACGGCGAGGATTAGAATGAGCTTTGACATGTTTGTGATTACCTGTGTTTCTTTTGTAGAGATCTGTGTTTATGTTTTGTTCTTAGTTCTTGTTAATAATAGATGTATGTATAGATGAAGTTATGAGCTTTATTGGGACAAGAATATGTGTGGAATCTGAGAATTTTTAAAGTTCAGAGATTTTAAAAGTTGAATAGATTTTGTATGAATTTCCGTTGATTGTTATAGAATTTTACAAATTTGCATACATATTTTTTCTCAAAATCAATTTCCTTTTAAGGAAATATATACAGATCTTTTTAAGAAACTACCAACTTTTTGTCCATCAAACATTATATATATATATATATATATATATATATATATATATAATGTTTTTCTTCGTGAGCTACATAGAGATAATCTCTTCCACTTTACCATTATCATATAATGTCTTGCTTCTCGGATGGAAAGATTAGAATGAGCTGGTTTTGTAGTTTTTTGTGAATGACAAATCAAGAAATAAGACAGAGAAAAAAAGAAGAAGAATGGTCGTTATTTTTCCATGGATTGATTCTTGGGTTAATAATCGTCTTCTTCACCACCTGGCTTCTTTTAGGATTTGGTTCATACTCCAAAAATTGGTTTCATATGGTGCCACATCCTTCTTGTCACAAAATTAAAATGGGCAAATGTTGAATTTATCACTTTTTGTGTAATATTAGTAAAGAACCAAAGTGTGCGTTGTTATCATACAGATTTTACAAATCTTATGAGTAAACATGATATTTTCAAAGTTGAGGATCATGAGTAAAAACATAAAAAATTTATATCCCAGTAACTATAGAGTTTGGTAGAATTACAAAATCAATGAAAACCAAATTTTTTGAATAATCAAAGATTTTAAATGGATTTTAAAAATTCTTAAACCAATAACAAGAGATTTTACTAAAACTTTACAAATCCATAAACCAATAATAATAGAATCTTAAAATTTCAGAATTCTTCTAGAATCCTTGTACCAATAACCCCCTAAATCTAACGATTTATATAGAAATTATCTGTAAATTAAAGTATTTGAACGAGTTGAGTTGATCTAATTACCAACAACGCGGCAGGACACAACTGGTAGATTTCTTTTGTTTGGTGACACGATGTATCGGACTTATTGTTGATAGTTGGACATATTGTTGATACTTTCAAGTCTTCTGTATCAGTCAACCCATTGTATAGACGTTTATGCATAGGTCTACATAAACATGCATGTGATCCATTCTCATACTACACAATACACACCTTGTTATATGCATCTATGCACTAATTAAATTCCGCATACATCCTATACATACTAATATCGAGTCATTCATGTTTGAGTGATATGGCTTGACAAAGACTTCTTGATGTGTTAAATCAGTTTATAATATTAAGTCATTCATGTTTGAGTGATATGGCTTGGAATTTTAATTCTCTGGTTTAATTTTCTTTTGTGAATAAATTTTGATAATTGTTAGGAAAAAAGGTTGGACAAAAGTATCATTTTTTTGAAAAAGAACTTTCAATTTAAAAACATAAATATTACAAAGATAAGACTTCGGGTCTTATAGTAGGATAAAGTTTGCACGAAACAGGTTTCGTGTAATATTTAGACCCTATCTAAACAAAGGTAGATGCTAGTAATGACCATTAAATGGCGATAAAACAGAAACTAGCGAGACGAACCACGGCCATTGCGACCACGCTTCCCCTACCTCGCACTGTATTCCATTCCATATTATGGTACTTGATCAGAGGTTTTGATTCCCTCCCACCTCTGGTCAAACTGATAGAGTCAGGAGGCTCAATCTCAGCTTCATCCACATTTCCTAACACTGAAAACCGAGAAAAACTCTCAAATGCAGAATATATAGGTGTTGTGGTCATCAGATCAACAACTAAAGATTCAATGACCTCGTTGTTGGTAATATGAGATGGATAACAATCCATAATTGGAGTAGGAGTAAGAGTAGATTGTGAAACTACTAATGTGGCAGTAGAGCTGGCTGAGATAAGCGGAGCAACAAGCGTCTGTTGATGAAGCTGTATAATAAAGATCAGTGATTTACGGTAAAATAATTTTAATATACTGTATAATATTTGAACTTACAATATAAAATACAAACGAATAGTTGTAAAAAAAATACAAACTAATACATCATGAGCAAATCGAGATGTTTTCTCATGATTTTTTCGCCGTAGGCCATTTTTATTGTTGACTTTCCTCTCACGCTCTACATTTTGTTATTTTTAGGGAACTTCTCTTTTCTTATTTTGTTCTTTGCGTCTTTGAATTTAGAATGTTTTACTACTTATATAGACGAGTTGCGATGACTACTTACCAACAACGCGGCAGGACACAACTGGTAGATTTCTTTTGTTTGGTGACACGATGTATAGGACTTATTGTGGACACTTTCAAGTCTTCTCTATCAATCAACCCATTGTATGGACGGTTATGCATAAATCCACATAAATATATGATCCATTCTCATACTATACAATACACACCTTGGTATATGAATCTATGTATGCACATATTCCATCCTATATATCCTAAATATATTGGCCTACGATAATTTTGCTTCATTGGTGGTGATTGCAAAGATTTTTTGATGAGTTAATTCAGTTTATAACTAAACAAACCAACAAAAATGTCTCTATCACAGAGGCATCTTTCGTGTTACAGGACGTCATAGAGATATTAAGGAATGGTGGTTACACCTTTCTGCCTCTAGAGACTATCTAAATGTAGTTCATACTCTCTAAACAAGCAAGAGTTAACAAGAAACACTATGTTGTCATTGGTTACTTTATTTGTTTTTTTAATAAAAATGTAGAAAAAAACACTTTGACCGGAGTGTTTACCTTTTTTGACCACGAGATAAAAAGATATAGCAAAATTTCCTTTTTTGTTTCTTACTTTATGTATATGATGATGAGTACATGTATGTGCAATGCATGCTCTTTTGCATGATATGCCATAAAATAACAACTAATTTGGTAAAATTCAGAGTGTTTTTAAAATATACAATAAAGGTCTAATTTCAAAACGTATAATGTTTATCGATAAATTTTAGGTAGATGATTTTTTCATTTAGAAACAAACTATCGGCCCACACCATTACAGTATGTTGATTGAATGACGGAAGAAATGCTAGAAACGATCATCTTAGCACAATAACATCAGTCAACACAATCTTATTATGATTAATTATCTTAGTAATGCAAGACAAAACAGTTATACTCAACGATGGCATCTCCTGTTTTTTTATCGAACAACTTAGTCCTAAGCTCGACATGACCTCTAGCGAGCCGGAAGATTCCACTTCCTCCGACCACTGGCATTTCCCTAACTTCAGAGAGCACTGTGTTCCGACCTAGAATCGTGATCGTACTTCCATTATACGCCCCCGTCTTGAAAGCGAAGGTCATCGCCATCAAGAAACCTAGCTCAGGTTGGGCCGCTCCTGCGTAGAAACCTTGGGCCTGACCCACCACAGTAGAGTTAATCGGCACACCAGATGTTAGTTTGTTGTCCATCATTGTGATTGATCCGAAGTAGGTTGAGGAGTACTTCTTAACCGGCGGCTGGATCATAATGGAACTAGGGTTTTGACCGCTTCGGATATCATGCCAATAGACTCGGAGATGAGTGAGTTTCTCCTTGTTGTGGAGGCGTTCCGGGTTCATTGTGTTTGCGAAGTCTCCACCATCTCCGGCGGAGGCAATGGTGGTGAGGAGGAGGATTTGTGCGGCGAGGATAAGAATAAGCTTTGACATTTTGTGATGCTGCTTTTTTTGGGTATAAATCTGTGCTTAATTTCTTTTTGTTCTTAGTTCTTGTTATAATGGGTGTATATATAGATGAAGTTATGGTCTACATGGGCCACTTTTGCTACTAATCTTTTAATTTTAATGCAAAAAAGTTCGGCAAAAAAAAAAAAGTTATGGTCTACATATAACGAGTTTGTATGTGAATGCAACAAACGAGTATGGAAAAAACAAAGAAAAAGATAATCAGTATTACTCTTTTAGATTGAAAGTTATTAGTTTAATTACTTTATTTTGTTTCTCAAAAAAAAAAACTTTATTTTGTGGGATAAACTGGAAATTTTAATCCTCTGTATTAAACTTTTGTGTTTTGAATTGTGGTATGCAGTAATTTACGAAAAAATTGGTAATTATTAGGAAAAATGGTGGACAAAAGTATTATTTTAGTTGGTCAGTAATAGCTTTTGGGTCAGTAAGTCGTATGATTTAGGGTAAAATAACCAATTTCAAAAATATTGCATAATACTCGAAGCTTATAATAAAAAATACAAATACAAACGAATAAATAATGGGCAATTTGAGATGTTTTCACACGCCCTACATTTTGTTACTTTAAGAGCGGCTCCAACATCTGAGCCGTCTGCTATTTTGTGTGAACAGCGACTTTTCTTTGGAAGCAGGGCCGGTCCAGAAAGCAAGCCACACAAGCAACTGATTAGAACATTTAAATTAGTAGAGCGAATTTTTTTAATTTTTTTTTAGTTATATCTATAAATAAATAAATCTTGTAGATTTTCTTATTAAAATATAATTTACATTATTATGTTAAGTATAGTTGGACAACTTTTCTCAGTTTTTCTAGTTATTTCGAATGAGTTATTTTTAGTATTAAGTGTACACTATGAAAAAAAATTAGTTAATAGAAAATTTAATACTATGTTTATTTATTTGTTAATTAGTTTCATAGTAAGTTCCATCAAAAGTTGTTGATAGAAAAATAACATTTATAATACATTGGTCTCTCTTAAATGAATGTTAACTAAATCTAATAAATCGTTATGTGATCTAGTTTATTTGGATAATTAGAAAGAACAATTATTTCCAACTATGTATCAAGTAAAAATATATTTTCTACTAATAAAAAGAATACATAACATAAATATCCATGAATGTAAATCTTCTTGTGTAATAAAAATGAATTCATCCACTATGAATCTGTAATATCTCCAGGTGATGACATCCCTCTCCACAACAGTGACATCTGAGGCGTTTGCGTTTGGGACGAGGAGGAGAAACAGAGTCTTGAAACAGAACCACATCTTGGAGACAAGTTGACTTGTTCTAGTGCTTGAAACTGAAGCTCTGATGGATAATCTCTTGCATAACCGATCCTTGGTCCTGCACCCGTTGTCCATTTGCATGATAGTTGTTTCCCAAGTTGGAAAGATTTAGTTTCCTTCTTTGAATTTATCCTTTTCAGGATTGATTCTTCTGGAATATTGACTACTTCGTCACTCTCTTTGGTTTCTTCTTCTCCTCCTTAGGGTGAGGTTTGCTCTGAAGGTACTGATTCTCTTTCTAAGTCAATAATCTCTTCCTCCTCCTCTTCATCATCACCGGAATCATAGTCTTCAGTTGCTTTGGATTAGGTTTCACCTCCAAATATACTCAAGGATTCACATTCTTCGATATTATCCATCACTTGAGTTGTTTCTTCTTCTCTTGGATCAGCTCTTTCTTGAAATGAAACAGTCTTCTCAACCTCCAATTCTTCTTCCAAAGAATGGTTTCTCATATGAGTGCTTCTCTGTTTGTACATGGAGAACTCGTCTTCATCTGTAGGACTTGCCGTCTTCCAAAAAATGGTTTCTCATATGAGTGCTTCTTCGTTTGTTGTTTACTTCAACAGAGCATCCTCTTATTCATCTTATCAAAATCTGATATAGGTTTTTGAATTCAGTGTAAATTCTTGCTTGCGTAACACTTAAGTAGACAAAAAGAGAAATTGTAGCTTATACAACACTATCAAATAAATTCCCAAGAAGCCATCAGACTATGTCTCTTCTTTATTCACACACAAATACAGACAAGGGGAGCAACAAACAAATAAAACCAAGAAACCAAACTCCATCAAGAGCTGATTGTGATCATATCTTGGCAAAATCAACAGTCTTCTTTCCATCATGTGCCTTCTTGAAGAAGTACCTGACGTAATCAGAATACACGACCTCTCTATAGATAGGTTCCTCTCCATTTGCTATCACCTCAGGAAGAGGACCAATCACTGATTCTGGTTTCGGATTCACAAAGATAGGAACCGAGATTCTATTGTTGCTACCGTTAGCTAAGACACGATGCTCCACGCTCTTGTAACGACCATTGCTCAAGATCTGCATGGCGTCTCCGATGTTGATTACGAAAGATCCGGGGACCGGTGGCACGTGAACCCAGTTCCCTGACGACAGAGAACGCACATGGAGACCACCGATCTGGTCTTGTAAGAGAATGGTGAGGGAAGAGACGTCTGAGTGGCGACCAACGCCAACAGTTAGGTCAGGGTTAGGACAGATGGGATAGTAGTTGAGGTTGACTCGAACTGAACCCATGAAGAGTGACTCTTTGGTCTTGTCTAGCTCTTTCACACTGAGGTTCTTCCCTAAGTACTCTAGAAGCTTCCTCACCATTGTCTTGGACTTGTTAATGTACTCTAGAGCTTCATTCCTAAAGCAAGAATTGTTTATATGAATTACTGGAAGATAATTTAGGAACAAAATATTTATCTTGCATGGACCAACTATTATGGACTGTTGAAATTTGATTATAAACTAAGTTCCGTAAAATTTGTGAAATTTAAATCTTATTATATATATAAATATATTTATTTATATATATATATATATATATATATCAATTAATCTTTTCAGAATATAATATATACATATATATATATTATTTTTAATTTTTTAAAAAAAAATTTTGGTTTAGGCTTCAAAAATTATAAGGGATTCATTTTATAATCAATGTGTAACTTTTCAATAATATAGTTGGTCGCAAGATAAACATTTTATTCCTGTTATTATGAATCAATGATTAAAATAGTGACATATTTGATTTTTGAACTCACTTGCAAACATCAGGCCAAAACTGTTCAGCTTCAGCTTCAGAGACAAAGAAGAGACTGAGATAATCTTTCCACTCCAGAGCCTTCTCTGCACGAGGACTAAAACTCGTACCGAACCTAACATTCGTAGACAGAGAGTTCTCCTTTGTGTATTTGCTCTTCTCCTCAACTGGGAGATTAAAGAACATGTGAGTAGCGGCCTTCACGTTGTCAAGAACTTCCAAAGGAACTCCATGGTTGATCACTTGGAAGAAACCCCATTTCTCAGCAGCGTCACATATAGCTTCAGCGACTTTGCTCTCGTCGGGGTTCGACATGTCGATGACAGGAATGGCTTCGTCTGTCTCGTTGACGAACTTGTTGATGAGACGTTCTTCGAATGGTTGAATGTATTGGTCTGGGAGAGCTTTGATTCCTGTTTCTGATAAACCCTTTACGCCGTTGCCTTTGTTTACAACGAACTCGGTTACTTCAGCTGGGTCTGCGAATCGGGAGGTAGAGAGTGTTGGAGCCATTAGGTGGAAATTTTGGGATAAAGATTGTGGATTTGGATTGTGTTGTGTTGTGAAGATAAGTTACAAAGGGGAGAAAGTATTTAAAAGAGAATGGTTTGAAGAGGAGAAAGAGTAATCAGGTTATGAGCGACCAACCTCTATGGCTCTCACCATGCTTCTTCTGCTGTTTCACTTCTTCCCGCTTTCTTTCTTTTATTTAAAATTTCCATTTACATTAAATTAACAATGTTTCAAAAAATTATATATGTATATATTTATTTTCTCGAGATTGTTAGTTTTCAAAAGTGACATGTTTTTGCTATCAAAGATTAACTAAGGTAGAGCACATTAGTTTTGGCAAAGAGAAAAGATCATGTCATTTTATAAAATGTTTAAAATTTAAATACATAAAAGATAGCATGTATATTTATTAACAAAGATGTAATTTTTATGAAAGTTATATATGTTACATGAGTTTCCACATTAAGAAAATGCAGATTCTTGTGATGGGGTAGTACTAAAATTATGCAAGATAATGTTATTCATAAGCCTTTTTTCAAAAAAAAAAAGAAGATAATGTTATTCATGACTCATATGCATGAAATTTTTGAAATGACGCCCATTGGTTTGTTAGATTAGTTTTGCATTGGTTTGGTTGGTGGGTTACTAATTTAAGTAATAAATCAAATATTTTAGCATCTAAAAGTCATACATACGTTTAATAAGCTTAGTTATTAGTAAGTTATTAATCATGATCAGTTCCGTCCCGAAAATTTCAGTGGCCTAAAGCATATTTTAAAATAGTGGCCAACTTTTGTTTAAAAAATATGTGTAATTTTCAATTCTATATAATTTCTTATGTAAAAACATATGTTAATTTAGGTCAGAAATATTTTATAAAAATAAAGGATAAAAAAACTATACAACTGTCAAAACTATATATAAAAGATAAAATTTTATTGTGATAAACATCTATATAATCAAATAAAAAAATAATATTGTAAAAAAGAAACTAAACTAACACAAATAAGAAGAAAAATTACTCAAAAGAAAACCACGTTGACTAACAAGAAAATTAGACATAAGTCCAAAACAAAACACATCACTAAAATACAGAAAAGTAAAAAGATATTGTTGCATTAGACATTGAGCTACAATCATTATAATGCAATGTGGCCTTAGAAACTGTGATTAAATATGTGGCCTAAAGCACAAGCTTTATCTGCCTTATGGCTGGGACGGCACTGATCATGATGATTAAGTAAAGCCAAATGTCATATATTTATGGACGTCAGTCAGTCACATATAACAGTTATATTTAATATGTTCTAAGACAATGTTCTATCCATCCACGACAACGATAGTTTAGTTCTTAACATTTTTACCCAAATGTAAAACAAATAATAGTTTGTTCATGTCAGTGTTTAATTATTTTGTTTCTAAATTATACAAAGTTCTATCAATCTGTGGTCTCATCTAACAAACATATAGCCGTACACATTGCAATTGTAAGAAGGAAAAAAAGAGACTTAAACCAAAAGATTTTCTCGTGACATCACAAACCTGAAAGTTGTGAAAATAAACATGCTTTTCATTTGGTAGGTGGAAGATGCATGAGACTAGGCATGGTTCTTGTTGCGCAAAGCATCCAAACATTCTAACGGGCTTATTTTGACCAAACTTAATGGGCCTTTTAAAAGCCTTTCCACGCTCGCATCAACAGGTATCGTGAGATGTGCAGCCTAGGGCTTTGAATCTCCACTGAGTTTTCCTGAAAATCGAGCTGGAAAGGTAAAAGTGAGGAACAGTTTTAAAAATGTCTTGAATCTTGAATCACTTGTGTGCATTACAGGCTTTTTCCAAAACCAAAAAAGCGTAGAAAAAGAATCTAAAATACTTTTAAATCTGTAATTCTTGTTAAGCAAGAAACCAAGTAAACAAATGAAATGCTGCCGTGTTACACTAAAAGATAAAAGACAATAATACAAAAGAATTTCTAAGTCATCATCTTCTCTATTCACACAAAAAGAATAGATCGGACCGAAAGAACTTAATGTGTAATAAAAAAAAATCATCAGCTATGAATCTGTGATATCTCCAGGTGATGACATCCCTTGCCATAACGGTGACATCTGAGGCGTTTGCGATTGAGACGATGAGGAGAAACAGAGTCTTGAAACAAAACCACATCTTGGAGACAAGTTGACTTGTTCCAGTGCTTGAAACTGAAGCTCTGATGGATAATCTCTTACACAACCGATCCTTGGTCCTGCACCTGTTGTCCATTTGCATGATAGTTGTTTCCCAAGTTGGAAAGATTTAGTTTCCTTCTTTGAGTTTATCCTTTTTAGGATGGATTCTTCTGGAATCTTGACTACTTCTTCTTCACTTTCTCTGGTTTCTTCTCCTCCTGAGGTTTGCTCTGAAGGCATTGATTCTTGTTCTAAGTTAAAAATCTCTTCCTCCTCCTCTTCATCATCACCTGAATCATAGTCTTCAGTTGCTTTGGATTGGGTTTCATCTCCAAATGTACTCAAGGATTCCACATTCTTCGGTGATTCGATATTATCCATCACTGGAGTTGTTTCTTCTCTTGGATCAGCTCTTTCTTGAAATGAAACAGTCTTCTCAACCTCCAAATCCTCTTCCAAAGAATGGTTTCTCATATGAGTGCTTCTCTGTTTGTACATGGAGAATTCATCTTCATCTGTAGGACTCATCTGAAAAAAACACAAAACAAAAACACTTTATAAGGACACAACCCTCGCAAACTCAAAGATCTAAGAGTCATTCAAATCAAATCTATTTCTCTTACCTTTACATCAGTGATGTCAACATCATTCTCTCTAAGGAAAGACAAGAAGTCCAAGAAGTTCTCTTCAGTAGGTTGATAATGTCCACTATGTGGCCAAACAGCCTTGAGAATACCATCCTCAACAACTAATCTTCCAGCAGCAACAGTAGCTCCTCCAGCTAAGAAGCTTGAATGTTGAAACGTACCCTTCTTCTTCTTCCCAACATACAACACTTTCGACGTGCTGAGCACGAAAATCCATTTGGAATCACTATCTTCCATTGAAGAAGTATGAAGCATTTCTCCACTGTTCTTGTAAAAAAACTTTCCATCTTCCACAACAACCTCATAAGCTTTCCTTTCCATCTACACAACATAAACATGACAACAATAAGAAACAAGTTTCTAGTTTTATCGGTAAAGTTACTTGTTGAGCAAGTAAAAGAAATAGATACTAACCGGACCAAGGTACTTGATGCACTGTTGTTGAAGTTTTGATCTAGAACATTTCTCAACAAGGTTTACTTCTTTCCCCTCTCCAATATCAAGCCTGAAACATTTGAATCAACACACATATATCTAAGTTTAGTTTTCATGATTCAGCTCAAATCATTTAACAAAGATGTAAGTGAGAAGTAATTATTACCAGTAGAAGAAAGGTTCTCTGCTCTGACAATGGAGCCATTTGTTGTAGTAAAAGTGCAAGTTGTGTCCATACCGATGTCTAGGGTCAATCTGTTTGCATTAAACCAAAGATCAGACCAAGCTCAATCCAAAAAAATTGTAGTATTAAAGAAAACTAGTTTCTATAAAACTTACCGCTTCAAGCCAATGTTGTAGGGCAAGCTTCTGTGCCTTTCCATTCTTGGACAAACCTTTACCAACCTTAGCTGCTCTAGTCCTAGCTCTAGACCACCTCGAAATCGCGGTCTCGTGCTTCTCAATATCAAAGAAAGATATAGAACTTCTCTTCAGCTCAGCAAAATCCAAAAGTTTCCACCTGTTTACATAAACAAACATTAGATCACCACAACACAACACAACACAACACATGAACCATCTTCTTAATAATAATAATAAAAAGACTAACCAGCTTTGCTCCACGAGCACTGCACAATCAGCCAGCTTTCGCCTGGTACGGAAGCTTTTGTAAACTTTCTGTAACTTAATAGCAGCTTCGTGTTTAGGGTTCCTAGGATCAAGAACAGAGAGTTCTCTAGCGATCCCAGCAGCATTGTCGCTTTGTTTCAAGAGAGACCTCTTGAGAGAGATCATTCTCTCTAGCTGCATCCCTTTGAAGCTAACGGATTTCTCAACGACCATTTTACCACCAGATCCCATGGATTTCAAGATGGTTGGCTCTAAAGTTCCGTCGTTGAAATTTACAGATCTTTTGGGAGTCTTGCACTCGTCGTCATCGCCAAAGCTTATGGACTTAACCGTGACAGAGTCTAGAGCAGCTTCCACGTCGTCTTGCTCGAACTGACAGGAGAATGATACACCCATTCAACGGAACAGAGATTCTAACCTGAAGTGAAACATCACGAAATCAGTTATGTCTGAATCATAAAAAGAGAGAGAGAGAGAAAAAAAAAACAGAGTTTAAAAGAAAAAAAGAAAAACAGAACTTTTCGGATCTGAAAAAACAGAGCAACCCGGAAATAAATCACAACCGATTAAATGAAATACATTTTCTTCTTAAAATATAAAGAGATAGAGAGAAGAATCAGTCGTGGTCAAGATGGATAAGTACCTCGAATATACGTTTTGGCACTTGAACAGGCTTATCCTCAAAGCAGAGGAATCTTGAAACTTTCTGTCTAGTGCTTCTTGAATCTTCTTTTGATTTTCTTTATGTTGTTGAGACGAAGAGTCGAGAGGTTTTTCTTTGCTCTTGTTTTCTTTTCTTGTGAAGCTCACAAATCGCAAGTTACAAACTCTTCAGGGATGGAGTTTATATATATAATACCGTCAACTCCAGAGGGACAACAAGACAGGGGGGGAGAGAGAGAGGGTGTGTTAGAGAGAGAAAGAGCAGCGTCGATATTTCCAACCACGTGTTTTTCGTAGCTGCAGAATATTCATACGAGGTCAATAGTTCAAAGCAGGTTTTAGTCTACTCAGTTAATTATCCCAAAAATAATACTGAAGGTCAGGCAAGAAATTCTTTTTACTTATATGATTATGTCAAAACTAACTAATAATTATATTTATAAATAAACAGATAAATAAAATTTAACTGGAAATACTATGTAAGTAATCTTTTAACTTAATTAGGAATCCGTATGACCACCACAAAGTTTACAGCTCGGTGCAATATTTATGAACTTTAGGAAGTAAATTTTACATATAAAGAAATTAAGTTTTTTTTTTGAAACATAAAAGAAATTAAGTTATCCACGAGTGATTTTTAAATTTATAATAATGTTTAGTTAATTTCTCAAACAACAAATATTTTGTATTTTCTTTATTTTTTTTACTTTTTACCTTTCAATATCATAGCTGCCTTTACTAGTTTTTCTCTGACAGATTATAGTGTATTGGTTTCTATTTGTTTTTTAAAGAAAATCTTTTAGGTGAATTTCTTCTGTTTTTACGTGACTTACATTTTCTAGTGTTAAGCCATGCCCTGTATAATGTTTTTTTATGCCCTGTACAATGTTCTTTCTTTGAGTTTTTTTTAAATCTCCATAGAAAATTGGTCACCAGCCAAAAAAATAAAATATATTTGACTCAATCCATTTCTTTTTTTATCTTCTGAATTTGACTCGTTCCAGTTTTTGAGTATTAGTTAGTACAATTTTATTTTAGCAAAAGAAAATTAGTAGAATTTTACTATCACTATAATAAAGTGACGTAGTTGCATACGTGGATATTTTACGTGAATACTATTCTCTTAATTTTTTTAAAAAAAGTCCATGTTTATCAGTTTAAAAGGACCCCAATATTATTTATTTCAATCAAATGCGATTTTATGAAATTTCCTTCTTCCTTTCGTGACGACCCACATAATACTACTCTATTCAATCAAAAGTGTTTTGGTGGGTTAATAAGAACAAAACCCATGGAATTAAATAAGCATATAATGTCATTTATTTGTATATTTTAATCCTTAATGTAACGAGGCAATGGAACATTCAAGCTTTACATATAGCGACACTTTATTGCATAATGTATACCTGTCCATCTAAATAATTTATTTTCAAAATTTGTCGTCATCGATACATATGCACGTATGGTATTAGATCATTGCAACGGTTTAGTTGTTACTAACTGTAACGATAAAAGCCAAGATCGACACTTAAGAAAGACATGTAAATATCGAAATACTCGGGTCGACTTAGACGACGCAAATTTACAGGATTTTTTTCCACTAAAAAGAAAATCTTGGAGGTATGTTATTTCTGTAAACAACAACAACCAAAGAATAAGTGATTTAAATAATATAAGAGGTCGTACCACAATACATGCATATGTACACTTTCTCTGGAAAATTAGGTTGAGGGCGACTTGTCTCCTTCTATGTCCCTCTAACAAACTCAACATATCAAACCTTTTTAATCTAAATGCACCTTCATTCAGCAACATTTTTGGACAAGATGATACGTCGTTTAGTATTTTAATGTTAAACGCAAAATACAGTCGACTACTAATAAACCGATATTAACCAAAAACGAGTACATTAGTTACACCGGTGTGACGGCGTCCGGTGATAACAAAACATTAACAATAGATGCTTTTTTGGCATACATAACCTAAAGTGAAAGGTCATAAAGGTAGAAACATATATTTACTGGTTTACACAAATATCAAATATGCAATGTCATAGACTCAGAATTAATCAACAATTCTTATGTTGCAAGGCAGTATGAAAACGGTCTAAGGCACAATAAGAAAGCAAAAAACTTTAGGTATCCTTATATATTCTAAAATTAATATTAACGTACTACAAAACTGATACGATGAATAAAAAGTGAATATGAAAAAAAAAAGTGAGTATGAACACGAGGTCATATCAGGTATATATACGCGTAACTTTACTCATCCTACGTACGCAGTGAGATACGTACATTATACTACATATCATACATATGGATAAAGTAAGACCCGTACAAAAGAAAAAGGAATTCTATTAATGAATGGTTTCTCTCAGTATTAAAAAGAATGTACAAAGTAGTCTATATACAAGTAAATCAATAGGAAAAACTACATAAATAACCCGGACACCATTTTACAGAAAACTTGAATAAATAATTTTACAAAAAAAATTCTTCATTGAATTAGAATGAATGTACAAAATGATGTATATACAAGTGACTCAATGTGATAAACCACATACATAACCGGTGTTTAACATAACCGATATACCCATGCTAAAATTACTTAGCTTTACTTTTTTTTTGTCAACTACTTGGCTTTACTCTAATATTCTAACGTACGCGTTATACTTAGAAACCCAATAAAATTGAACACAAGAGAATAGGATAATATAATACTATGATGTCAAGCATCGGTTGAAACGTACCGTCTCCGTGCAAATGCGCGTATTGGATATGGCAACTAAATAATCTCAAAAGCATTAGTGCTATTATAGTATTATCCTATTCTATTGGATATAGTACGAGTTTAATTGATAACTACAATTGTTTTTTCTTTACCGAACATATACGGTTGATTTTCCTTTCTTCAATGGCTTTAGACAATCTATAATGGTTTAACATGAAACCATATGGTCATAATTCACCCAACACACATCTTAAATGATCTATTCGGTCGGTCGTATCATATCGACTAATAATACCAGTTAGACACATCTTACAATAAAGCTGTATTTATTATGGGTTTTGTGTTTATTATGGATTTCGATCAGTTTACTATATAGAGATTTGTTATTGATATTATGGATCATAAATTCATAATAATGGTTTATATAGTCATCCTATACAATAATTTTGTACGGTTGGACCCTCGGCCTACAGTTTTAACTGATTTGTAACAGTACAAAAATGTAACGCTTTGATTTGATGAAAAAAAATACGTACCAAGAGCGAACTCGAAGTTTTTAAGATGAAACCATAAGGTCATAATTCACCCAACACATCTTAAATGATATATTTGGTCACATTATATCGCAACTAATAACACCAGCTAGACACAAATACTTGTTACTAAACTTTATAGACATAGAATATATTATGATGGTGCAGTGGGACTGAAGCGTTTTACCACCCCCAATGTACCTGAGTTCCATTCAAGTGGAGCTTGTAAATGTTTATTTTAAAAAAAAAGTTTTCAAAAAAAAAAAACTTTATAGACATAGAAATAAAGGACTGGATCTATATGTATAATAAACGGTTTTTGTGTAAACGTTTAAATACTCCGTTTTTAGAATCCTTTGGAAACAGTGAACCAAAAAGATTTTGATATATGTCCGAGTTTTAAGAATCATAAAATCAATATACTTAGATTAAGCTCGTATATAACTATCTTACTGATTTCATTCCCTTCATAACATTTAGGTTTCTGAAATATACTAAGTGGATACAACTGTCAGCTCAGATCTCAATGACTGAATGATGGTCATAGTTATTAAATGCACTACTTCTGTACTTCATTCATAAAAATGTTACTATTAACTGCATTGTTTCGTTTAGTATTTTTTACGGAAGTTCACAAACTAAACTTTGATTTTTTTAAGAATTCTAGAATGGTTTAGATCAAAATCTATTTTTCAAACTGTGAATACAACCGTTATTTTCATAGACAAAAATAGTATTGTTTTCATTTGACCATGTTCACAAACTTAATGTAAATTTAGTTAACGTGCTATGGTTCAAATACTCAAAGAAACAATGGCACCTACACCAAACCATATGAGTCACTGTATTTTTTGTATAAATCTAATCCATTTGAATCTCGTTTAATTTAAAATCATTCAACAATAACAACAAATAATACAATTTCACTAAAACATGGTTTCCAAATCATAAAATCATGAACTTAGATCTCGTTCTCTTTATTTAGACCTTAGTTTGCTCATGAAACCATTAAAAACCAAGCAACTTAGATTTTGTTCTTAGCATATAATGACCTATTTTCAATTATTCATAAGCTATATTAGAAAAATGGCATAGTTTGACGTAAACAAACTTCGGACCGTACATAAGATATCGGTAAGCTCGCCACGTGTAGAGTTCACATCGAACCACGAGGTTGGTGTTTGCTTTCAAGTACTACACCGTACCTAACATGGAGACAACCATATCTTTTTGACAGCATTCAAATTTATGACACTTTTTAATGTCTGCAAGAATCTTTAGATCTGTGAAATGGTAATTATAGGAATTTTGATTTCATTTAACTTAGAACTGGCCAATAATACAATCATATAATCGTCTAAAATATGATTGATCTGATCTAATTATAACTGGCTCCTGAAAAGTTCATTGGTCCCCAATTAAATGCATTCAATGATTATGTATTCATTTAGTAGTTATAATGCCCAACTTGTAGTACTCACAAGTTGGCCTAAATTTCTACTCCATTCAAATCATTTGCCCGAGCAAAACTTATAGTACTCCACAGTAATTCTACTTAAACTATAAACAAGACTTAGTAAGATTAAAAGCTAATTACCGTTGATAATCTTAGTGCTAGTAGTAAATGTTTACGTAGTAGCAAGAAATAAAGTCAATTCTTTTTCTTTCTCAAAAAAAAAAAGAAATAAAGTCAAAGGATGCGAGACTGATAGCGTAACAGGTAGAGGCCAGCTGGTAAGCACAAGGACGAATTAAATAATGCCAGAGAGGATTCTCTACAAGAGTAAAAATCTTCCAATCATATTCATTCGAAATTATTATAGTAGCCAAAATAAAGATTACTTATGTAACAACGAAGCCACAAGACTCCAAAAGAAGACGCGGGGTTGGTTTCAGTAAAAAGAGATAAAAAGTGCACCGACGCGACGACAAGTAAGAGTGAAGCGAACCACCTACGTTTTGGTCCACCGGCTTGTGCTCTCTCTATTATTGTTTACCTATTCCCGAGAGAGTACGGCCACTTTTTGCTTTGTTGACGTTTGCTGGATTATAGTCTCTTGTTGACTGACTCATTCCAAAAACTCGACTTGCTCTTCTGTCTCAACGTGTGGAATGGATGTGATATTGAAAGGCGCCATAAGTAAAAGTTGAATGTTACAGTGAAAATGGTCTTCTTATTGCTTCATTTATTGGACGGTAGAAGAATGAAGACCAACGTGTAAACCCAAAAAGCGAATTAGTTGTGGACTTGATTACTCATCCGTGATCCGCCTATTTACCTGGTTCATATTAATTGATCATCGATATTAATGACTTGATTGCTTTAATGTTTTTTTTATAATTTGGAATATCCGGTAAGCCAAAACCAAAAAGTACTAATTTTCTGGGAATCTGTTAGCTGATTTAAGATAGATAGATCCGGTTATTCACAGTGAAAATTAGATATTCATGTTATCTGACCACACAAATAAATAAATCTAAATTTGTTAGATTTCAAATCGGAAGTGTTTAACAACTTTTCAAACTCAGTGTGGTTTTGATTGCATTAATATAATATAGTCACTCCGCTTGAGAAAAATCCATATTCTAGAAAAAATTGTTTTAAAAATATATATTTTTTAATTTTTTCAATGTATTATTTAATGAAATATTGTAAATTTCAAAAAAGTTAATGTGTTTATTTGATTTCTATTGGGTAAAAATTATGGAAACTTGCTATTCTAAAAATATGCATTTACGATCAAATTTTAGTGTGTTTTTTCAAGATATGTGAAAAAATTAAAATATGTATCTTTTTAAAACAGAGGAAGTATGTGCATGTACGATTTGAAATGATGATGATCAGGAAACAAAACATTTCTTTCACCCTTTTGATGAAATGTTTTGTATATATAGTTACATTATCATATACCTAGAAAGCAGTTAGAAATTTAAAAGGTGTATATAATTAACTATAAATACTTAGATTATGACAAAAAAAATACTTAGATTATTTAGATACTAGTGCGTTTATGCTAGAAATGCATAAATTTTGTCTTAAATATTAAAGTCACGTTGATATCCTCTACCTTATAGATTAGGTTAACAGTGACAACTAAATTGTGAATATATTGACAAAAAAAATCGTGAATATAATTTGTTTGTAAATATTTTTTCAGTTTCATAATAAGTATCATTTTTGTTATTTTGTTATTTTTTCAAGATAAATGTCATTTTAAGTCTAATGTAATTTTGTATGATAAATATATTTTTTACCATTTTGAATAACCAATAAATTTTTATTTAAATCATCATTGTTTAATTAATCATATATTAAATATTAATATATTAATCAACCTTGACCTTTTTACACGGTTTTACTTATGATTTTCTTCCAACGTCACTTGCAATTTCGAAAGATTTTTTCTTATAATTATAGTTGACTTATTCTTTTCTTCATATATATAATCACTGAGTAGTAACTGCCGATGGAGAAAATGTCAATTTGTTATTTTCCATGTTGTCTTAGAGAAATTTCGCTGTTAAGATCAAGGTTTAGTTTAAGCTTTGTTTTGTTTTTTGGTAAAAGCTAGGAAAAGTTGGTCTGCTAGATTTGAAAGAGTCAGTTAATAAAAGAACATCTCAACCAAACTAATACGATATCTTTCCTTTACATATTTACTGGTTCAAACATTTGTTTTTTATTTTCCTGATAAGAATTGAATATCATAGACTAATTGAAACCTAAAAGTTGAATTAAATGAATGTATCAAACTACCTATAATTGTGTTGAGGTGGTAGAACATATATATATATAGCACACAAGACAAAATAAATAGTGTCATCCATCGACATCATTAGTTACATCATTGCCGTCCATTTCAATATAGGGGAGAACGTGTGGTTATAACCTAACTAATTAAATGTGCTATTAAGTCATATGGTTTTAAGTTATTAATATCTAGTTCATCTACTTTGGAAAATATATGTTAATATGTTATATCAAGATACAGTTGTTGTTTTTTGTTGCCATATATATATATATATATATATATATATATATATATATATGTATGTATATAGTTTTGATATGTGAATTTGTATCATCTGGCAGACCAGCATTTAGATTTTTTTGCAATTTTTTGAAGCTCGGCCTAATACATTCATTAGTCAATTGTATGTGATCTAACAGTAAAAAAAATATTACGGTTATCATTAAAACAATAGGATTACACAATTTACTGACATTATAACCAAGTCATTATCTAACATGTTATTTATTACTCATACAATTTAAACAAAACAAAAATGAGTCTAGATAAGTGTTACACAAATCTTGGGATTTTAAGGTCTCAGTCAAGGGGAAAGATGTCAAAATCAAGACTTTTTAACATTTTTATGGAGGGGGGTCAATCCCTTGATGTCACTATTGATAGAACTTGAACCGCAAGTTGGTCTAAGGAAAGTACTCATAAAACAAGTTAAAATAGTAGTACATGAAGTCAAAACGTTAAGTGTCTCCCAAGAAAATTACGGTCAAGTCAACTAAAGATAATTAAATGGAAAGAGGGAAATTTAAAGTAACGTTGACTTCTATTTTTTTAAAATTGCTTTTTGTTAGAAATTAGAATTATTACATTTACATGAACGCGTTCATTTTCCAGCTACCAATAACCAAGCCATTACATTAGACATAAGATTGGTAGTTGTAGTGATAATCACCAGACCAACCACGTAGTTTTTATACTACTATTGAAGTTCAATTTGTACATATAATTACGTAATTATTGTATTCACATTACTTTAAGTTAATGATAACTTCTTAGTTAGGATAGGTACGACCATGCACAATCCATGCCTTTGAATACAAAACCCACAAGGTGCTCAGATCTAGAAGAAGAACATATACATCCGAAAGATTAATTAAGAGACTTGATTTGTTTAAAGGCCATACAGATATACTAGTACTACAGCTAATCGATGTTAATCATGCAGATTATGTAAAACATGTTTAGTAGTTGTAATAATTTAATATTCAAATTATGGTATGGTAGAAGCCTTTTAAACATATAATTACATGGGCCCATTGTAATTCTTTTTATTTCGATACATCCACAAAGGATCACAGTTGTTTTTTTTAGCCTTTTAAACATACAACTAGATTTTGACCCGCGCTTTTGAAGCGCGGGATATTTTAACATGAAAAATTTCACTAATAATTTAACAAATATTTTGGTAATTTTTAAAGAGTGTGTATTTAAAATATTTTTGCATTTAAATCAGTATTTTTAAATTCAACCCGATTGTGATTATACCGGTTAGTCCGGAGATCTGACAATTCAATTTATGTTTTTAAAATATTCATATTAAAAAATCACTAAAACCCGAGACTAACCGATTGAACTGATGGATGACCGATATGTAATCTAATTGGATTTAAATTGTAATAGTTTCATAATTTGTATTCTTATAATCGAAATTTTAAAGTTCACTATTTTGTAATTTATGAAATTATGACGTTTCTACAAAATTTTAAAGAGAAAATGATAGATATAAAATAATTAAGATTAATTATTGTATTATTTGGAAACATTGATAGTAGTATAAAAAATATATTGTTTGGAAACATTGATAGTAGTATAAAGAAATAAGTATATTGTTTGGAAACGTTGATAGTAGTAGTATAAGGAAATAAGTATATTGTTTGGAAACATGGATAGTATTATAAAGAAAGGAACATTAGTGATTTAATGTATGTTTAACTATAAAGTATAAAGATGTATTTAATTTAAAAACTTACAAAATAAATGTTAGGTCCAACATAATGTTTCTGTTTTAATAAGATAGATTACTATGCACATATGTTACAAGTTTTTGTTAAAGAAGACACATTTTCTTCTAAATGTTACTGTAAGAATGCGTTTAACAACTGCCAATAACTAAACTAGATGCAAATAAGCGATCAAGTAAAAAGGAATAACATGGAGGGATACCATATAATATAGTCTTTGTTAAAATTTAAATTGATTATTAACCAATGGGAAAAGAAAGCCAAAGATATTTTAGTCAAATCCATAGGATTGACAATTAAGTGACATATCATAATGGTATGAAGCTGGCCTGCACAACAACAACCCCAAGATAGAGCCATAGATTCAATGCAATGTACACCTTCCATGGATAAATTTTGATCGTCTGTCTCTTTCCTCCATATGATTTTTGGTATTCATATATTTCCTTTATTATATGTGATTCTTGTGTTTGAGTCCTTGTGTGGAGTCTTTTCATTGGCTCATGACATGTTCAAGCAAGTTTCAAAATCATAAGCCATATCTGGTATCCCGTAGCTCACCTGTCATCGTCCCAACTCATCTGTCACCCAAACGAAATCAAGCAGTTCAGATGCGTTGATATCACTCTCACCTAACCTTCCATTTTAAATCTTGATTCTAGAAACAAAAAATATAATCAAGATTACTCTGCATTCTGCATATGATTTGTAAATCTGAAATCACCATGAATACAAAGTAAACAAAATAAACAATGATAGATTTCGTTTAAAATATAATGGTAAAAAAAAAAGAACATGTAGTTTTGAATATAATAACATCCTGTTCTGATTCATCCTTATCGTGAAATGTACAGAGACAAGTACAACTTAGCTGTACTTAGACTTGGAGTCATTGAAAATATTAATGACATAAATGTGAACAGGCTTGGGAGACTACATGCAGCAACAAGGTACTACGGAAAATAAGATCTGGGAATTATTTAGTTTCATTAATGAGCCACTATTGAGGTCACATGGGCATTGTGATAAGTTTTGGAGACAGAGGTTGCATGATATGGCTTAACTATGCATACTATTAGCTGGATATAACAATCCTTTTGACATAATAATCTCTCTAACGATTCAGCAGTTTCCAAAAAAACATGTTTCATGCATGAATCTGGTAGGCACTAGAAACATGATGACTCAGCGTTAGAGATATTCTAAGACAAAGACTGGATATGTTTGGCTTTTGCAGTTAGAGGAACATCTATTAAGTTTATCCGTTGTAAAATGTAACGGTTTAATTCACATTGAATCATTTGTTTCACTTCCCTCGGGTTCGGGTTCAGTGGGATTATGCCCTTTTTCGGGACTGGATATGGATCGTATTGGGTTGATTCATTCGACCAATGTGTATCACTCTTACTCGACGTGAGATATAGAGTTTGTGCATCTTGTCTATTCCATTGGGTTAGTAATAGAACTAGCCATCATTAGCGGTAGATTCGACGTAATTAGTGCTCTGGGATCGAAGGTTTGGATTCTTGCAAATGGGCTATTTATGTGTGGGCTTTTATGGGCTTCAGAGATTCTTCCCCTAACAATAACCCCTAAACCTTTTCTGTTAAGTGATGATGTTTAGTATAAAAATACTTTAAAGCATGGAGAAAAACGGAAACTAATCTATGTAACAACGAACACGTAAAACAGATGAGTTTGCTAAGTTTAAAGTTCTTTTGTTTTTGTTTTGGAGTGATCCTTTGGTTGAAGTTCTAGTTATATATATTGTTGGTAAATTTAATGCGTTGGTTCAATATACACAAGAAACACATGCGAAGAAACTCCTCACGCATTCCACCGAAGTCAAAAGACCTCATCGTCTCAATTTTTATGAATGGAAATATGAAATTGATAGTAAAGACAGAGCTTCAATGGAACATGATATTGATGTTTTACTCATGTACTTTAGATTTTTGGGTCGCCCAAAAAACTCAGATATCTTTCATTGTTTGTGATACTTTTGAAAGTGGTAACCAAAACCTGCATTTTTGGCGCATTTGGGTGAAGACTACCGAATGGAGCTATCTTATGAGAACATCGGGCAAATCAATTGGCATATCTCACAAGAAAATGCTTCAAAGCTTCTTTTGATTCAGTTAAAAGAGGATCTCAAAATTTATACAATACAGAATCAACATGTTTATAATGAGTATAAAAAGTTAAACTTCTGTAGAGGTGAGTTTGATCATGAGTACATGGATAAGAACTACAGATTTTACATTGTCTTCTCTAATCGGTCAGTCATCTGCCATTGTTTTAAAGTTTCCCCATGAACTCAAAGTTGATTTCAAAAATATTGTAATCAACAGTTCCCTCTTACAATAGCTTAATCAGGAGTTGGGGTTTTCATATTCATCAAATACCAACAGCCTTGGCCCTGTTGTTGATCCACCTCCAGAACTTGATTTGCCTTTTGAGATCTTGTTCAATGTTAACTCATTGGTGCAGAATGCGCGTCTTCCTCCCACAAGTTTTAATACTGAGTTTAGGAAAGAATAGGCATGGCGGGTAAAATTCAGGCTCAAAGCACTTTTCCTGATGAAATTGTTGAATACTCTTTCATGTGTTTTTGATCCAGAAACTGATAAAACTCAGTATCAAAACTTGTGACATGAAGACATACATTCTGCACCAATGAATTAACACTAGACAATATCTAAAAAGGCAAATAAAATTCTTGAAGTGGATCAACAACATGAACAAGGCTGTTGGTGATGAATATGAGCAAGATAATATACGGCGATTAATATATTTTTGAAATCAACCTTGAGCTCAAGGGGAAACTTTAAAACAATGGCAAATGACTGACCTAGCTATTAGTGAACATGATGTAAATCCTGTAGTTCTAGTTCTCTACTACATTTGATTGTTGTTACAAGAATTAAATCCGACAGTGAGGTATATATTGGAACAGGATGATAGAAAGCTCTCTCAGTGATGCATCTTGATTCAAAGACATTTTTAGGATAGAGTTTAAGAGTAAATGTTCTTTGTTTAGAGAGAGAGAGAGAGAGAGAGAGAGAGAGAGAGAGAGAGAGAGAGAGAGAGAGAGAGAGAGAGAGAGAGAGAGAGAGAGAGAGAGAGAGAGAGAGAGAGAGAGAGAGAGAGAGAGAGAGAGAGAGAGAGAGAGAGAGAGAGAGAGAGAGAGAGAGAGAGTATTTTAATACAGTCCAAATCTAACGACTATATATTGCTTTTCCAACTAATAAAATTGATATAGAATTTAATATTATTAGGTCTTGTAAATATTTAATAGATTTTAAAATTTAGTATTACTAAAATCCAATTTAGTGTTATTTAAAAGTAAAGAGCTGTTATATAATGATAAACTTTTAAGAAATTTAAATTTATGCGCCGTAAAAGAACTTTAAACCTTAGTTTAATAATTCACAAAGCAAGCAAATATTACGTATTACAACTTCTTGAAACTTTAAACATTTCTTTTCTTCATTTGTCGTGATCTTTTTTTTTCTGATAACTGTAGGGATCCGGCCACCTAGGTCAACCAATTATTCTCACAAAATCCACGGTATTCCACGTATTTTTGCAATTTAAGGCTAGTCTAGGTGGCCACACGAAATTTCGAAACCGCTTCTGTATTAGGACCGAAACTACCTTAAGACCATTAGCCCACTACCGCGTGGTTAAACTACATTGTTTATATACCTAACTATATAAAATGTAAGGGTCAAGATTCGAACCCAGTACCTGAACTTACATAAGGCGGGTTATAGACAGCAGAACTAAAGACTACATTCCAAATTAGGTTCTACCGAGAAATTCATTTGTCATGATCTTGAACTTTAAAATTTCTGAAAAACAGAAAACAGCGGAGCCATAAAACCTATAAAAAACGAAATAACATACCTATTCAACAAGTTTTAAAACAAAGTATTCATAAAACTAAGCTTAAATACAAACTTTAAAACTAAAAATCCATTCATCATCATAATTATACTCTTCAACTTCCACAAAAACTTCACCAGCTCTATCTCCTCCAAAATCTTCTTCAATTTCATTCTCATCAACTTCCACAATCACCGTCGGCTCCAAGTAACTTCACCTCTCTAGCCTAGGCCCCTGTCTAGCCACACTTTTTAACACACATGTTCTACCCATTGTGTTCCAACCGTCATGATCTTGTGGATCAGATCATCCACATAGATGATGTCATGCTTCCCTAGCCCCTGCAACCATGGTGCATCAGAATGTAATCATAGAGAAGGCATACATTTTTGGCACCAATTGTATCCAACATATGTACCAAGCTCATTCAACATATGAAATCCAAGGTGCTTAGAATGTTGTTATGAATTTGCCTTCCTCACGTTAGAAAAATATGAAAAACTTACTGACACGCTTAGCCATGTATATATGACGGTCCTATTCGCAGCATTCAGCTCTTTGGCGGACTGAAGCTCCTGGTTCTTGGAAAATATTGCCCATTCGGTCCTCCCTCATCATCTTCTTCAGCACTGACTCAGGAACAGCAGTTTTGGTTTCTGCTACAGTCATCTCCGTGAATGACATAGCTAAATATAACAAAACTGGATTACACTACAGTACAAATAGGATTGTGCATTAAACTATACTTGTCCTGGGAAATGGAAATGAAAAACGTATGTAAACCAAAATTAGACGGCTAATAAAATCACGAAATGTAGCATTTTAGATAGTAAAAAGAGAACGCATATACCCTTTACATGTTCACAAATCTATCAGTGATATTTTTCATAATCACGCATTATTTTTACTGAAATATAAGATTTGAGCTCTAATTAGTGGAAGGTTTTTAACGTCAGTCTCGACTGGAATATAGATTTTTATTAACGTGGCTGTCTTTGAAAGAAATACTAATCTTTTGGCTAAAGGGAGGATGTGGTTAGGAAAAATAATATTGAGGATATAATCTCTTTTGATTTTACAACAAAGAGATTTGTAAGCGGCTGCCTCCACCATTTAATGCTC
The DNA here is from genome assembly GCA_019706035.1 of Raphanus raphanistrum subsp. raphanistrum. NCBI lineage: Eukaryota > Viridiplantae > Streptophyta > Magnoliopsida > Brassicales > Brassicaceae > Raphanus > Raphanus raphanistrum. Next base: position 42,425,346 of record CM033980.1, read on the forward strand.
ATAGTGTACATATATGTGTGGTTATTCTTTTGTTAGAGAGGAGCAGCTTGCAGTCTTACAGCTAGGAAAGCAAGGTTGATCCAGACGCAGTTTCATGGAGCAAGTTATTGAGGTCCATCTCTAATTTTAATGTTGATGGTCTAGCTGGGAGTTTCTTCATCGACGAGGAAAAGCAAGTTGCTGTGGTTGTCGATCTAGACAATGGTGGTCTAGCTGGCTATCTATCGTATCGTTAGATAGCGTTTTTCGTCCGCTAATAAAACTCATTTTTCTTGTAGGTACAAGCACGGATTGAGATCCGTTACAACCAAAGAGTTAACATAATTGGACAAGATGAATATTTCAAATCTGTGAATAAGGGAGAGGCTCTGAATCATTGAAACACTAAAAAAAATTGGATTTGTGCTCCCGGTATACTGCTGCCCATTTGTGTGCCCATATGTTCCAAGCGCAGCGCAACTACAAGTACAACCGTGAACATGGAAAGAAGGCGATGATTAATCAGTTCCATGTCAATTACTAGTCTGTCTTTTCATAATGATTTGACCCAACTTTTTATTTGTTTAAGTAGAGTGGTACATTTCTAAGTCTTAGAGCACCTCCAACGCAGGCTCATAACAAGTCCTTAACCCAAATCCTTAAGGTAAAAGGATTAAAAAAATATTAAAAAAATTTGTGTACCTAAGAATTGATCCTTAATTAAGAGGATTATGAGACTGATCCTTAGTGCGCTGGCATGACGCTATTGGTTCTAGAGTTCCTTGTCTCTTTCTTCCTCTCGTTGAATTTTTCTCAGAAATTTGGTTTGATCGACGAAGAGAGAAAAAAAATGGGGCAACAACAATCGAAAGAGGAATTGCTGTTTCAGCAAGTGAGATACGGTAAGGCTGAAGGGATCGATCTCTTCGTCGCGAAGGAGCTGACCTCGAGGTTCAATTTCTTTGTTCAATTTTCCTCCTAAATTAGGTTTTTTTTTTCTTTTTCGTATAATTTTGTGTGTGATTTGGGATTGTAGTGGATGGATAGAGAAGGCAAAACGCCTTTGATAATGGCTTGCATGAACTCCGAGCTTTACGATCCAAGACTTTGATCGAGTTGGGTGCTACTGTTAATGCTTATCGTCCTGGTACGACTTGAATCAAATGTGAGTTTAGTTGTTGCGTCTTTGTCTTATATGACTTAATTTTGATGTTTGGTAGCAAATCCACTTGTTCTCAATGATGATTGTCGAATATGCTTTCTTCTTCTCTTTCGTTTATTCCTTTCTTCCTTCACAGATAATTGGGATATTGCTATTGGGTTCACTTTCCATCACCAGAGCTGATTGTTACTCTGAATTTGATGATTCCTTTTTGCAGTGATTAAGCAGAGTCTCTCTGTCTTTAGCATGCGCTATACCAAAATCTAGTTCTTGAAATGTTGATAACCGGGTTGAGAAGACTCTTTCTACTACTCTCTGATTAACTGAACTGAACGAGGAGAGGCGGAGCTTGAAAGCTGAGGCAGCTAAGGTTAGAGCTGAGGAACGCAAGATATTCCAGGAAGAGTTAAGGAAAACGCTGGTAACGTTCCTTCAACTTTCTTCTTCACATGAGACTCTGTCTAGTGGAAAACCATGATGGGTCTTTGAACAAGTAGTTAGTATAGTCTGTGAGATTTAAAAGTTTAAAAAACATTTGGCCTCCTACCTGTTGATCAAACATAAGACACTTTTTAGTTATTAGATTTTGCATTTGTTTGTGCTAGAGAGTAGAGAAGACACACACACACACTCTTGCGTCTTGCCTAATGGGGTTTTCATTTAATTCATTTAATGTACTCGGTGGCTGTAAAGTTGATACTCTCAGGTACTAGTCTGAGTTCATTCCTACTGTCTTTTGGTACTACTAGACTGGTAGCAGTATGGTCTAGTGTGTTTTTCTTCTTCTTGTAAGTTGTAAAACGATTTTAAGAAAGTGATTTGAGTGATAGAGCGAACGATTTTGTGTTTATAAAGTTGCAGATGAATGAAAGGGAGGAAAAGCTGGAATATTTGAGAATGAAGGGACAAAAAAGGGAAGATGAGAAGAAAGCGAGGAAGAAGCTGGTGCATGAGCAGAGTTCATTGTGGATCGAGCCTTAAGAAATTGAGAAGGGAGGCCCTGCTTGACTCCACTTCTCTCTGCTGAAAGAGACTACTCCTCTTCTTCAAATTGAGAGAAATCAAAGACGTTTTTAGTCTTTTTGCATTTGGTAGATAAGTTCAAAACATATGCATTTCACATGTGGTGCCTATTTTCTAAAATCAACATGTAATATTACAGTAAACAACCAGTAAATTAATAATAATGGAACTATGTTAATTTATTAATTTATAAGGTATTAATTTACAATTTTTTTTTCAGATTTATATATTTTAGAATGTATTTTTTATAAAATAAAAATTCTTACTTTTACTGTACATACATTAATTAAATTTTAGAAACTCGATTCTGATATTGTGTTTATTATATTATTTGGTGTAAATGAAATATGTTTCATATGATTCGAATGTGATTTAGATATAATTTAATTAAATATTGTCAAAATACATTGAAGGTTAAGAAAAAACAGATATGAATTCCATTGTAAGAATGATGTTTTGTTTGTAATTTTATGAATTATATATATATATATATATATATATATATATAAAATATTAATTTATAATTTTACATGGAAAAAATATTTACATAGAATGTTGTAGAAAAAAAATTATCTTATCAATTTGTGTCATATTTTGAACCGGTTCAAATCAAAATTACAAGAATTTATTAATTTATTGTGTTTATCGATTTACCGAATATTAATTTATAGAATTTTTATTGTAGTTTTCTCTTGTAATTTTTTTATTATATGTATTTCATTTACAAAATAAAATTAAATAAAAATAGTTGCAGAAGTATGTATGTTGAAATATGGCTTTCTATAACAATCATATTAGAGTTTATATGAGTCTGTTTTAAGTTGCTGACAAAAAAAAATAACAATCATATTTATGTTTCGCCGTTTTGTTTCTTCTTTGGAAGATCTTAGTCCTCTATCGTGAAATGAAGAATGGAAAAACCACATAGATATGTATTGAAACGTAATTTTGGAGCCATATAGTCAAGCAAGGATAAAAAGTGTGATGTTACGTGGATCATACGGATCCACACTGGTCAGCCTATGTTTCATAGTCGAGGACGATGATTCTTCGTTCCTTTTCTTCTGAGATTTTTTTCTTATTCCTCTAGCCAATTAAAGAACACATAGAATTGGATGTTTGCACCCAACGATGGGATCAAGGCAGAGGATCATGGATGGAGGATTTTGGAAACATAAAAAATGTTGTCAAATATGTTGCAAGGTTGGGCCAATCTTTCGGCTCGTCTAAGGAGATGCTCACAATCATGGATGATGAGGTCGAATTGATTCTTGGTGTGGAGATACACTCTTTAGGGAAACACTACGTGTTTTAAGATGGAATTGGCAAGATTTCTTTTGAATTTGTTGAACTAGTGGTTAGGAAATGCGACATCAAAGGGGTTTTTCCATCTGCTTTTTAGATTTGATATGGAGGGTAAAAACGAGTAGTCGCTCAGGATCCAAACTCACTAAATAAATAAACTTAACAAACAAATCATCAAACTTTTCTCCATTTAGGGAACAAGGTTGGTCGTTGGTCCATGCCAACACATTAAGTTCTGTGTAATCGTAATGAAATCAAAGATTATTTGAGGAGTATGAATCATGAGTTACTATTCCTTTATAACCGCCATATTTGATTTGAAAACAGTTGACGAAAATTTTATGCCATATAAAAATCCATAGCATATCATTCGAGAGATATATCCCGTCTATAACTAGTATGATATTTCTGCACAAAATATACATATCCTAGTGTCTCATGAACTAATTTATGTTTTTTGCTTGTAATTGGTATCTATGTTATTAATTAAACAACTCCCATGTATAATTTTGAATCTAAAACACTACTCATATTTTTGAATACGATTGTTTTCATAAACATTAACTTATATTATATATAAGTAATAAATTTAAAATAATGTATACACATATGGTCTTATCATATTGAAATAATTTATGTTAGTAATATTAAACCAGTAGTGATTCATAAAAGTTTAATCTTCTAATAAAAATATGCTAAATAAAATATTTTACTTTTTAATATCCTAATTAATCAACGGTTAATTGTTGTTTAAGAGACGTCTAATCAGTAAATGATGGCGTTTTGATAAAACAAAATAATCTTAATCTAAATTTCCAATTGTTGTATGAAACTTATTGTTATTGGAAATATCAGATTTTATGATTATTTGAAAATTCAGGATTTTTTTGTCAAATTTCTCCTTATTATAATGGATCTACATGCACAATACATAAAGTATGGGTGTAAAACTAAAGTCTCGGAAGGACTTGTAGGCAAAAGTCGATAAAGACAACAAAAGAAAGGACTTGAAAAGCAAATATAATGAAAAGGAAAATTAAATAAATAAATAAAGATTGAAGAGAACCCTAATTGAGACATCATCTCCATTATCCTTGGAAGGGAAATTTAAATCACTTATATCCCTTACTAATCTTCATATCCTTCATATTCATTAAACCATATAAAATTACGAAATTAGCCTTAGAATAAAGAAAACATCAAAATTAGAAAAAAAAAATTAAACCGACGAAATGGAGATATCGATCTCCTATACCGACCGTACGGACAGCAGCTCGATTGCACGATTGCGGTTTGAGGAGATTGCGTTTTGGAAAAGGGAACCTGATCGCTCGATTGATTGCTACTCCGGCAAACTCCGGCCTCACTCCGATTCGGTCCTCCGTCGTCTTTCGGCGCTGTTTAAGGGTCGAAGAGGTAGGTTTTAGAGGAGAACGAGGCTCTCGGTTTTGGGGTTCCAAAGCTCCTCTCTTGAATGAGCTTAGAAAATGGATTTAGATGTTGCATCCTGGTATCTATTATTATACGATTCCATTATTAGTTGAATTGAGTAGGAGAATGGTTGTATTGTTCGATTCTAGTGCGCTGAATGTAGATTCAACCTCAAATTCAAAACGGGTACGACAGTAGAACTAGAAAAAACTAGTATTACTGATGATTATTGTAGAACTAGTAAAACATGTATAACTTCGAATGTATAATGGATGGTATTGAATGGTTTTGGCAGGCTACAATGAGCCACAACGTCATCATACACTTCAGATGTGAAGGTCGCATGTATTGTTTAGTGTTGAAGCATGCTGTGGAGGAGATAGATCTTTCAATGGTAGAAGCACGCATATGCAAAAAGGTGGGGCTTGATGAATGTAATGTGAAGTTGAAATTGAGTTACATTCCACTGCTGGTTGGGAGTGACGAGAAATTCGTCATTTGTGATGAGGAGGATCTTTGTGGTTATCTTTTGTCCCTTGATAAAAACAACCGTAGGTGCATTTTGTTGGTGGAGGTCATCGAAAGGTTAGAACTCTCAGAGCAACTTTCAAGAGCAGGCAAACCAAGTTCAAAACGAAGTTCAAAAGCGGGGAAACGAAATTCTGTAGGTATGAACTATGAGGTGTGCCATTCGAATGATGATGAAATCGGAGATAAAGCCATAACTCGATATGGTGGCGACAATCAAGTTAATAAACAATATGAGTAGAGGATTGTGGCGATTGAAGATGGAACCTCCTGTTTTATTGAAAAGTTTTACTTTGTTTTATTTGACTTTACTTTATTTGTCCTTTAATACCATATAATTTTTTTTATCAAAGACTTAAAAATAGATACATTGAAAAATTTTACTTTGTTTTATTTGACTTTGATTTATTTGACTTTGCTTTATTTGTCATTTAGTATAAATACTAGTTTCTAGAATCAAAAATAAATACATAAAAATAAATATAAATACTAATTTCTAGAATAAAAAATAAATACATAAAAATAAATATAAATACTAGTTTCTAGAATAAAAATACAAATACTACTATGGATAACTGTTTTCTGATTTTGTATTACTAGTATGACTTTCTTTAATCGAAATTCGAAATCAAAATGTTTGAAATTGGAAATCAGAATAAGAAATATTATCTTGATTAAGAAAAAATACAAATACTAATTTCTAGAATAAAAAATAAATACATAAAAATAAATATAAATACTAGTTTCTAGAATAAAAATACAAATACTACTATGGATAACTGTTTTCTGATTTTGTATTACTAGTATGACTTTCTTTAATCGAAATTCGAAATCAAAATGTTTGAAATTGGAAATCAGAATAAGAAATATTATCTTGATTAAGAAAAAATACAAATACTAATTTCTAGAATAAAAAATAAATACATAAAAATAAATATAAATACTAGTTTCTAGAATAAAAATACAAATACTACTATGGATAACTATTTTCTGATTTTGTATTACTAGTATGACTTTCTTTAATCGAATTTCGAAATCAAAATGTTTGAAATTGGAAATCAGAATAAGAAATATTATCTTTAGTAGTCAAAAAATGTTATATTCAACATGAAAAAAATATATTATACTCTGCAATCAAAAAAACAACCCATCACACTACATACACTTTCATAGACATTTTGTGAAATATGTGATTACTCAATATTAGATTCCATTATAAAATATGTTTTCACACTTTTATTACGTAAAACACCAATATTCATCTTTTCGAATCTTATATTTTATTGTACAACTAAAAAAGTGTTTTATAATTACATGTAATACTAAAATTATTGAAAATCACCGAAAGTACAACTATTTGGTAATTTTGTACAACTACTATCTTGAGTAGAACTACGTGTATATATTAGGCGGGATTTCGAAAAAATTTAGAATTTTTGGCGGACTTTTATGAGTCAAGGCGGGATTTTCGAGGGAAAAATAGATTCCCATTTCCCTCTCTCTTTTCTCTCTCCTCTCTTCTCTCTCTCTTTTCCTCGATTCCTTCCTTCTCCTCTCCCAGAGAATCCCCTCGTCTCTCTATCACCTTTCGCAAATGGATCCATGGGTTGAGAATCAGGAAAGGAAGGAGATGAAGAAGATGAAGAAACATTTTGACATGCTTCAGTTTATTTGCGATGCTGAACACGGGATTCCAACTTCGTGCCCATGTGGGGGACGAATCGTCGACGAGGTTTCTACTAATCCAACAGATAAGGATTTTCTACCAGGCCGAAGGTACTTCACTTGTAATGAGTACAAGGTAATTTACATTTTATCTACTTCCTTAACTTATGCAAAATGTCAAACTGAGTGCAACCATGTGAAACTTGCAGAATGATGGGTTCCACTTCCGTCAACCATGGGTCCTCGGGGTTGAGGAAGAGGTTCGCTCCTTAAGGCAGGATGTGGACAAAATGGCTGAAGAGATGCACAAAATGGCTGAAGAAATTGCTCAGCTTAAGGACCTTCTTACCCGTAAATGAGAAGCCTTATGTTGTTTGGATTTGTGTCTTTAGTTTGAGATCAGATCTCCTTTAGTTTCTGCAATAAGCCTTATGTTTGGATTTGTGGAATTGTGTGATGTTGTGTTAAAGACTATCTCCTAATTAATGTGATGTTGTGTTAAGATTACTGGTTTTCCGTAGTAATACCAAAGTTTTCCGTAGTAATCCATAGTTCTCGAACAAAACACTTAAAGTTAAAGTACAACAAAATAAAGTTTTCCGAAGCATACAACACGATAAAGTAGCTAAATTCATCACTCCAAATTCATCACTTCAAATTCATCCAACTCTTTTCCTTCCCTTCCTCCTGATGCGATCCGGAGGTATGATCTTCACCTCCTTAATCTGATCTGGTACATTCCAAGAAGACATGTCGGGCACAACACAAAGTGTCCTGTCATACGCCAAAGCCCACAATTCCGTCCAATAGTATTTTGAGCACAGCTCATGGATATTAAGGCCGCCATCAACATTCGTAGTGAAATAGATGTAAGCTGCCAGTCCGTGCAGGCAAGGAAACTTTTCATAATCCCACACCTTGCAAGTACAAGATTTTTCAACCAAGCTCGCCCAAAACATCTTTCCAGCAGTGTCAGTGATCTCGTACTTAAGCTCATAACTATTAATCTCCCGTACAGATAGCTTTTGTGCAACATCCCATAGACCGTGCAAGTAGTTCTCAACCAGAGGCACCAGGCTTGTATCGATTGATCTAGAAACAGCTTCCTTCCGTTGAGTGAACCAATCAGAGAATTTCCTGACGATACAATCCAACATTGGTATTAATGCCCACGTCGTTGCCTCTTTAAACACGCTCTTCATTGATTCCACACTGTTGATTGTATCGAAGTTGTACCTGTCACGTGGGAAAAAAACTCTTGCCCATTTGTCCTTTTCAGTATGTTCCTGCACATACTTGTACACAGCAGGATATCTTTTTTCAAATGAGTCGTAAGCAGAGTTGAAGTCATCCACCGTGTAATATCTGCCCAACTCCATAAATTTATGTCCGACTATAACCTTGTTGACGTTACCAGCATGCCATTTCACCTTTTCCTTCAAATGCCATAAACAATGCCCATGGTGAGCCTCTGGAAACACGCTTCCTATAGCGAAGATCAGACTCTGATTTCTTTCACTCATGAAAACCAGTTCAGAAGAGTCTGGTATAACACTTTTAAGCATCTCGAAAAACCAAGTCCAACTAGTAAGATTCTCACTATCTAGTACTGCAAACGCAAGTGGATAACTTTGACCATTAGGATCTTGAGCTTCCGCGAAAACTAGAACACCACCATATTTGTTCTTCAGCGATGTCGCATCCACAGCTATCACTTTCCTCATAAATGCAAACCCTTCAATGCAAGCTCCCAAAGCTATGAAGAGGTACTTGAATTTACTTGCATCATCCAATTTCACACAAGTTTTTGTTCCTGGATTCATTTGCTTTAACATGTACAAATAGCTATACATCATCTTGTAGCTCTTTTCCGGACTACCAGGTATACCACTTACATGATTGCTCATTGTATCCTGCCCAAACCAGAACAAACCAAGTTATCCACAGTTCTATTAGTTGTCCCGAGTTATACAGTTAAAGTTATCCACAGTTCTATTAGTTGTCCCGAGTTATACAGTTATACTACAATTATCATGAACAAGGTCGATCTAAGTCCAATGAGAAGCGAGATGCCTATACATTCTCCAATTCTACTGCCTATACATTCTCATTCAACCATTGGAATGCATTATATACCAATGCATTTCAATTGCAAATCCATTAGAACTTACTTCCAAAAGAAAGCTCAAAGCGGAGATCTGAGACCACAACTTACGGATACGTCAGGTGATTGGTTTAAGCAGACAACGGCGGCGGCGGTAGAGAAGCGGCAGGAGAGAAGAGTGGAGATCGAGCAGAGCTGGGGGAGAGGCGAAGGAGGAGGAATCGTCTTAGCCTCTTGTCATAGTTTCTCTTTCGCGATAGAGATAAAGAGGAAGAGAAAAAAAGAGGTGAGATAAGCGATTTCGATCAGAAATCGCGTTTGCTTTTAGGGATTTTGTTGGTTTAGTTGGTTTAGTTGTATTACCCATATAAATCAGACGGGTCATTGGATGAGTGGGTCTCGGGTGGATTTGACCCTGGTTTCCTTTGTAAATATCATCACTTATGTTGGCTTATTAGTATTTCACTCATTTTTCGATTTAAATTTAATTGTAAAATGAAATCTCGTTATAACGAGGATATCATGGCTTTAAATTTTTCTTCCACGGGCATTGGAGACGATTTCTCACCCTAATTTCATCGTCTCTCTTCTCTTTTCTCTCCACTTCCTTCCGCGCCGCCTCCTCTCTGGTTTCTCCTTCGCCGTTCGTCCAACACTTTCTTAGCTTCGGTAAGATTCTCTATAGCCTCTCTTGCTTCTTCTTCTTATGGTAGATTAACAATTGCAATCGCAGACTCTCGTCTCTGATACCATTAAAAAAAAACTTTCAAATTTCTATCGGTTTTTTACTGGACCCAATTTATCAAATTGATCTCAGATTTGTAATCTTTGTTGAATGTTAGCTGAAAGGATGAATCTTTATAATGTTAATTCCAATTCAAGTGAAGGATAAAAAAAAACTTGTATCTTTAGCTGAGTAAGCATATGTAATGACATTAGTATCTATAATGTTCTGTAATTAATGAGTTCTTTGTTTGGATTTATTGTTTATTAGAGAATTTTATTTTATTTTGATGATGCTTTTATTTATTTCACTAACTGAGTTTTATATTGGTTGCTTGATGGATAGAAGAGTAGACTCAATGAGGGGAAGGAGCTACACACCGTCACCGCCGAGGGGTTATGGGAGGAGGGGCAGGAGCCCTAGCCCCCGTGGTGGTGGCCGTTACGGTGGGGGTCGTGACAGGGATCTCCCAACCAGTCTTTTGGTTCGCAACCTTCGTCATGATTGCAGGTAACTCCTTTATGTGTTACTCCTTTTAATTGCCTTGTCCCTTGTCGCTAATGCTGACATTATCTGGACTGTACTTTTTGCGGCCTTGTAAGTTTCATGATTTAGGCTTGTCTGAAAAGGCTGTACAGAAAAAAGTTAATGTATGACTCATCATAATAGTTTGATAGATATGTAGAGTTTGGTGGGATATATAAGAAGCTTTTAGAATGTAACATCTTTTAGATAGGTTGACTCTGTTTTCTTCTTGACTATTAACTTGTGCTTACCCCTTCTCTCTTTTCTACAGGCAAGAAGACCTTAGGAGGCCGTTTGAGCAGTTTGGTCCTGTCAAAGACATCTACCTTCCAAGGGATTATTATACCGGGTGAGCATGCTCAGTAGTTAGGGCATTAAAATGTTTAAACACCCAATTCATATTTTACTTTTACTTCAACTAGAATCGTGTCTTTTTCTTATCGTTTTCCTTTACTTCGTAAACCGCCTTTTGTGAATTCTGTTTGTCTTCAGTGCTTCCTACATCTTCACATCTGCAGCTCATGATTTCTTTCATTTATGAGAATTTTCTTAACTGTCTTGATGTATGACTCTCCTTTTTACATGATTTTTCCTTTTGGGGGCTTTGAAAAGTTTTTTCTGCGCACTTAGAGTGTTCAGCCTTAGTAATAGTACCCTGAAGTCCACGTCTGTTAGTCATTCTAAGGAAAAAAATATAGTGAAATGTTCCATGTTCGATCACTCTTAAAGTGTGTTTATTGAAGTTGTTGAGGTTTAGCAGTGAATCTAAAGAATTGAAGAGACCAATGAAGTATTTAGAGTTTCTTTGGAAGATGTTATGGTAGTGAAGGTTTTGAAGGAAGTTGAGTTTGAGTTCAAATTTCAAGATGTATCAAGTCTTGGAGAAGTCCCATCTTTATACTGAAATGTTCAAGTTATGGAGGCAAGTGCTTGCTTTTTCATGTTTATCATGATGATGGCTTCTATTGCAGGAGATTGTAAAATGTTCAAAAGGTTTCTTGTCATAGAAGTACACCTTCCTTGGTCACTGTCTTTTTGGTTCATAGTCTCAGATTGTTTTTGCTTTTTTTGGGGTTTGTTGCAGAGATCCAAGGGGATTTGGTTTCATCCAATATGTGGATCCTGCTGATGCTGCTGAGGCAAAACATCACATGGAAGGCTATCTTCTTCTTGGTCGTGAGCTGACTGTCGTATTTGCAGAAGAGAACAGGAAGAAGCCAACTGAAATGAGAACAAGGGATCGAGGTGGCAGGTGAATTGAGTTTCCTCCTCCTTTTTAAACATTTCTGTAATGTATATACATCTCAAACTTGTAACACTTTTTGATACATGTAGGAGCAACAGATTCAATGACAGAAGACGCTCTCCTCCTCGGTACACTCGTTCTCCACCCCCTCGACGCGGTGGAAGAACACGATCACGTAGCCGTGACTATAACTCTCCTCCCCCTAAAAGACATCAATCTAGGTACGCCTGTCTGAACGTCATTACAGTTCTCTGATGGATTTAACAACAATTCTCTTAGATCCAACTCTGTTTTTTTTTTTCTTTTACAGGTCTGTCTCACCACAGGAGAGACGATACGAGAAGGAGAGGTCATACTCTCGTTCACCACCACGTAATGGCTCAAGGGCTCGCAGTGGAAGTCGTGAGAAGGTGAAGAAAAGCTACAGCAGGAGCCGGAGCCCAAGAAGAAGCGTGAGCCCCAGAAGAAACAGGAGCTACACCCCTGAACAAGCCAGGAGCCCTGTCCCCAGGCAGAGCAGGAGCCCAAGTCCTCGTGGGGAACGAAATGGAGACCGTTCTCCAAGCCAGTGATTCTCTCTCTTCTCATCTGTTATGCAGCAGTCTTGTTTGTTAGCTATGGCTTTATCAGATATTTGTTTGCAAACTAGGTTGAAACCTCTTGCTTTATTTCTTCGTTTAGACAAGTTTTAATACGGTTCTCTTGATGCTTTTGCTTTATGTTTGATCCTTGGATGATGTTAGGACATGACAATGATGTTGCGTATGCGTTTTTGTCGTCTTATCTCTTTTGATCTCATCAACTGGCACCCCACTGGTTTTATATAGGCCTTCTTGCACTTCCCATGAGGAGGTGTGTCAAGAAAATGGACATACTTAAGATCTTTTGATACGAGGAAAGGTTTCAACAGGTGATAGATTATTGTAGGGACACCATAGTTATTATCATCACTTCCACCACAATGTTGAATGAACAACAGTGTGAGCTATAGGTAGGACCTATCCTCATCAATAACTTTCAAGTTTATACAATTTAGTGTAATAACTTCTTTATCCATAACCAAAGACCATATATGGTCTGACTTAACTGATAAATTGTTTCTTTGAAGAGGAAAAAAAAACGAAATCGTTTTTACTTGTAAACAAGAAAAAAGAAAGGTGATAAGTAGAACAACACGTGTGTTGGCGATAGCTTTCAAGAGAGAAAAAAGGTTCACATATGAGATAACTAAACTGATGAAGACTATTTGTTGGCAGAGTTGTTACCTAACAAAATTTTATAACATTTATGATTTGATTTATCTCTAAATAATAAGATCAAACTTTCCGTTGAAACACACAACGGATGGCCAGAGCTACCGGTCAATTCTTGCATTTCTTTTAACCTAATTAAGCTTTGCATATTTATTACAAATCCTCAAGACATATCCATCAATATATCATATCATTTTGAAAGGAAAAAAAAAATATCCTTAACAAGAAAAGACATTGAACAATAAGGTTCAAGAAGCATGAGTCTCCGCGACTATTATCTTCATATCGGTACGTAATCCTCATCCATTTTTGTTCTTATTTTATTTTGACTATTGACATAATTGCATGTACTAGATATGTGTCTATATATGCAGATGAATGTGTATGGTTCCATGAATGTCATGTATTCCATGCATATACAGATATACTCGGTGTATTTGTTGGTTATAATGTTCTCCTTAGTTGAAATCTTGTTCTTGAGTTTTCTAGTCACGACTTCACAACGGTTTTTCGTTAAACATATATCTAGCAATAAATCAAAAGATCTTAAAAGTACAGCTTAAAAAATAAGAAATGATTCAATAAGATATCATTGTTTCTTGGTCTAAGTTGTTTGGTTGCGCCAGAGGATTTCAGTTATACAGTTGTTTAATTTTGCTGCTCTGATGTGGACCGAAGGGTCAAAGAGAAAGTCACTCGTAGGCGAAGTCGTTAAGGTCAACTTATGTAAACGTCAATTAATCTAAAGGCTTGTAACGATTGGATCTGGTGGTATTATACTAAGCTTGGTCTATATTCTAATCTAGTAGCTTCGTCAATTAATCTAAAGGCCCAATACGGATTATGTGGGCCTATTTTTGCTCACGTTAGTCTCCTGGCGTTTTGGTGAAGCCGTAAATGAGGCAACGTGTAAAGGCTCAGTGTGAAACGGGCATGGTGTTCGTTTCGATTTAACGGAATGGTAACGCATGGACCAATCACCAACGAGATAATGAATAAAAAGTAGACATAAACAGTGAACCAGCATAATAAAATACATTGCATTACGCCATCTACGTGCATTTAGTAACATGAAATATAATCATCAATCAACACTATAGTCTAGAAAGTAGAAACATATATAAAGCTATATATAATCTATGGAAAATCTATGAATTCAACTTACTACACAAACCAAGCCATATATGAGAATTCATCTATACATGCTACTACACACATACTTGTGATTGAAATGCTTGTATATATGTACATCTTAGTAACATAAAATCAGTAGCGGATGTAGGAACATATGTAGTCGGGACACATGATTTTTTTCCATTATAATTAATTTTAGAGTTGAAGGTATTTCATAGGCTTTACAATAATTAAGGAAAATTGAAAATCAGTTGGGGGCAGATGACCCCGTAAGCTTACCTTTGCGTCCGCTCCTGCAAAAAATTAAACACTGGACTAGAAAGTAGAAACATATATAGAGATATATGTGATAATGTGAAGCACTTAAGAAATGAGAGTATTCAACTTATTATACAACCGATATGTGACTTCATCTATACCTGCAAATATATACTCGTGATTAACAAAATTAAGAATGGCAAGGTTTGATTTTTGATTCAAATTTAGAATTACATGAAAATGGAGTGCATCCTTTTTGTATGTAAGCTTTTCCAGAATAGGGTTAGTAGCCTGCCTTTTATATACATAACAAACGGATGCAATTTTTATGGAGATTAAACAAAAAAAATATCTTGTATCATAATTTAGTTTTCACATTGCACTTGATTAAAAACGAAACAAGAATCTTATTTAACTTACACAACAATATAAACACTGTTGGAGATAAACATGAAGATAGCTTGGAAGCTAAGCAATAAGGAATCCTAAGAGTGTTAGGAATATGAGAAGCTAATACCTAAGAGTTTAGGAATAATAGAAGCTATATATAGAGTTGCAAGAGTGTTGCATCCAATAGAGAGTTTTATAGTTTGTGTGAGAGCTTAAGTTTTTGAGAAGTTTTCTTGAGTTAATAAAGAGAGTTCTTTATTTTGAGATCTTATACAAACATTGAGATAATATTTGGTATCAGAGCATTCGAGAAGTTCAAAGCATTTAAAAGTATTGTGGAAAGTGAAGCAAATGAGATGATCAAAACCTTGAGAACAGATAGGGGTGGAGAATTCACAAGCAACGAGTTTCGAGAGTATTGTGAAAGAACAGGAGTCCAGCGTCATCTTACGGCTCCATACACCCCGCAACAAAACGGGGTGGTCGAAAGGAGAAATAGAACTCTGATGGGAATGACAAGGAGCATCTTAACACACAGAGATGTGCCTAACTACTTATGGGGAGAAGCTATACGACACTCTACTTATCTGATTAACCGCATAGCAACAAAGAGTTTGGAGTTACAGACACCATATGAAGCTTATAGAGGAAGAAAGCCAAACATCAAACATATTCGTGTGTTTGGCTGCGTTGCTCATGCTAAAGTAGAGAAGACAAACCTGAGAAAACTTGATGAAAGGTCTCGTACTCTTGTACACCTTGGAACCGAACCAGGATCTAAGGCATATCGATTGTTTGATCCCACACACCAGAAGATAAGTGTTAGTCGAGATGTTGTGTTTGAAGAAGACAAATCATGGGATTGGAACAAGAATGATCGAGATAAGATGCCCGGAAGCTTTGAAGTTACACTTGGAGAATATGGAAATCAAGGACTCAAGGAGATTACAAGTGATACAGTCTCGTCTGATGCGAAAAACCCCGAGAAGATAAAAGAAGAAACAGAGACTGAAGTTGAAACAGAGGAAACAGAGACTGCAGAAACAGAGGATGAAGTGGAAGAAACAGAGGCAAAACCTCGACGATCCACAAGAGTTGGTAAGAAACCAGCGTACCTTGACGACTATGTATGTCTTGCAGAGATAGAAGGGGAGCGACTTCTACTATTATTGAATGAAGAACCATGGGATTTTAAGACTGCAATAGAAGAACGAGTTTGGCGTGTCGCATGTGAAGAAGAGATAAACTCTATCGTTAAAAACAATACATGGGATCTTGTTGATCTTCCACAAGGAGCAAAGGCAATTGGGTTAAAATGGATTTTCAAAATAAAGAGGAATGCGGATGGAAGCATTAACAAATATAAGTCAAGACTTGTAGCCAAAGGGTACATTCAGCGACATGGGATTGACTTCGAGGAAGTCTTTGCGCCAGTTGCACGCATAGAGACAGTAAGATTTCTGATTGCTTTGGCTGCATCAAATGCATGGGAGATCCATCATTTAGATGTCAAAACCGCGTTCTTACATGGAGACTTGAAGGAAGATGTATACGTTAAGCAGCCAGAAGGGTTTGAAGTTAAGGGAGAAGAGAACAAGGTGTATAAACTCAACAAAGCCTTATACGGTCTGAGGCAAGCTCCAAGAGCCTGGAACGAGAAACTCAACAAGGTCCTTGAGAAATTGAGATTCAAGAGGTGTACGAAAGAACCTGCATTGTATCGGAGAAAAGAGTGTGATCATCTACTCTTGGTTGCAGTTTATGTAGATGATCTATTGGTTACTGGGTCTGACCAGAGGATGATACATGGTTTTAAGGGAGAGATGTCGAGTAACTTTGAGATGAGTGACCTCGGTTTACTGACATATTATCTCGGGATAGAAGTCAGACAAGAATCTGGGAGGATTACATTGTGTCAAGAGAGATACGCTAACAAGATCTTGAGTGAGACGGGCATGAGTGAATGCAATGCTACACATACTCCGATGGAGTTTGGTTTAAAGATGTCGAAAGCAGAGGAAGAAGATAACATAGATGAGAAGGATTACAGACGGACAATTGGCTGCTTGCGCTACCTGTTACACACACGGCCAGACCTTGCTTTTAGTGTAGGTCTACTTAGCCGGTATATGCATAATCCGAAGACTTCTCATGGTGTGGCGCTAAAACAAGTACTAAGGTACTTAAGAGGAACGACGAAGTTGGGACTTGTATACAAGAAATCAGAGGATATGCGACTGGAGGGATTCAGCGATGCAAGTCACAACATCGACGATGATGATGGTCGAAGTACTACAGGCCACTTATTTTATTTAAATGAGTGTTTGATAACTTGGTGCTCACAAAAACAGGAAACAGTGGCATTGTCGTCGTGTGAGGCTGAGTTTATGGCTGCAACCGAGGCTGCAAAGCAAGCCATATGGCTTCAGGAGTTGATGGAAGAAATCGATGGAAGAGCAAGTGATCAAGTGGTGATAAAGCTGGATAATAAGTCTGCCATAGCGCTGACAAAAAACCCCGTGTTCCATGGCCGGAGTAAACACATCCACAAACGCTACCATTTTATTAGAGAGTGCATCGAAAATGAGTTGGTCGACGTTCAACATGTGCCGGGAACAGAACAGAAGGCGGACATCTTAACCAAAGCATTGGGAAGGATTAAATACAAAGAGATGAAGGATCTTGTGGGAGTTCAAGACATAGAAGAAGCTAACTTCAAGTTTAAAGGGGAGAATGTTGGAGATAAACATGAAGATAGCTTGGAAGCTAAGCAATAAGGAATCCTAAGAGTGTTAGGAATATGAGAAGCTAATACCTAAGAGTTTAGGAATAATAGAAGCTATATATAGAGTTGCAAGAGTGTTGCATCCAATAGAGAGTTTTATAGTTTGTGTGAGAGCTTAAGTTTTTGAGAAGTTTTCTTGAGTTAATAAAGAGAGTTCTTTATTTTGAGATCTTATACAAACATTGAGATAATAAACACACTAGGACGATGATGGAATATATTAGACTAAACAAGACTGTTTGTAAGCTCCTAATATATAAGAGAGTGATATAATTAAATTATTGATTAGAATTAGGCATGAAGTGGATACATGATCTGCGAAAAACACAAGAGAAATATCCATATATGAATATGCATATATGTAAATGAATATGTTATCAGTTACACTTATATGAGGTTTTGTAATCACATATCGCCACAAAACAACTTAGCACACATATATTAAATCACATGAGTACCCACTTCTCGAAGCATGGTAGATATAGAAGATATCACGATCGATCAAATCATATATCTTCTAAGCTCGGGCCATGTTCTAAGCTCGACGACGTTCCAACAATCTCATCAGTACAATCTTGCATCCGAAACGGCTGTGATATTGGGATATTACTATCAACAGGATCATCATTGATAAGCGCATTTAGAAACGAAGAAAACTTATCATCGTAACAGAAACCAAAGTCTTCGTCGTCTTCACCACCAAAGAAGCTGAAACTTATCTTGCTAGCTCCATTTCCGCTACTAACGGTGGTAACATCAGTGTGAGAACTAGAGTTAGGCTCTAGTAGATTTTGTCCAGCGGAAACTTCTTCTCCGGGTTTATGATCTGCGTCTAGAGGCTTGTGGGTTTGAGGATCAATGCCTTGGCTTAAGAGTTTCTTACGAAGATGAGTGTTCCAATAGTTCTTGATCTCATTATCAGTCCTTCCCGGTATCCTTCCCGCGATCAGTGACCACCTTACAACACACATTATATTGAATTAGCATGATCATATATGCGACTTTAGAACAACGATGATTACTTGCTAATCCTATAAAACAAGCTTATGTATAGCTCATCTTAGTTACACTTTCTTAATATATATACATATTTGAAATTCAACTCAATCCATATATAACATTACCTTAGAAATAAAACTAATCTTTAATTAAATAACAAGAATCTGAAGAAGGGATTACTATTTTGTTGAAAATTCAATAAACACATGTATCAATTTATGATAGTTAATTATGTCTATCACAAAAAGAAAGAAGAAGACTATATACATGTAAATAGTAGTAAAATGTGATAAAACAAAAGAATCTTCATGTTTATGTAGAAGAAATTAAACCCTAACTTAAAATAATGTGTATGCATAGCACACACATACATGTACATATATATAACACTACTATCTTCTGTATATGTCGTTTGATTAATCAAAACTAATTATATTTTTATTTTTCTGAATAGTTATATATATACGTTAGATAGGTATGTTTCGCACCGGTTGCCAAGGAGGCGATGAAGGCGGAGGATGAGATCTTCCTCGTCGGGAGTGATACCACCGCGTTTTACAGTCGGCCGGAGATAGTTCATCCACCGTAGACGGCAGCTTTTCCCACATCGGAGTAAGCCAGCTCTTTTGGGAAGCGATCTCCACCTTCCTTCGCCTTTTTTCTCGATGAAGCTCACAAGAATCTCGTCCTCCTCCGCCGTCCACGGTCCTCTCTTCATCCCCATCTTCATGCAACATGGGGACGTTTTCTTCGTGACCTGCTTCTTCACGCCAGATGACGTCATGTCCGCCGTCTTCAACAGAGAGTTCTCTCTAGGGTTTGGTGAGCTCTTTGAGTTTCTCTCGATTGGTTAGATTCTTTCTCTCAATGTCCTCTCTCTCTCTTCCATAGTCTAGTGATGTTACCAATGAACCCACCGACCTTTTGCTCACTCTCTAGTTTTCAGCGTTTGGTGGTTACGCGCTTCTAGTTTCAATTCTATTTATTTATTTTCTTAAGATTTGTAAGACTATAATCAAGATGGTTACCACCCTTAGCAATGATCGAGTGATCCGTTAATCTACCAACATCTAAATCTAAGTTCATAAAATGAACTAACCGGTCATGGTGAAATAGCTAGAAACGAAGATACAACGAGTTTGCATTGTGGTTCCTATGTGCCATGTAGTATGGACTGGTGCATTACTATTCATGGGGTTTAAAACAACTCTGGACTAGAAATCATATGATATATATTTTCTTCATCAGTTTAGATGCTCAATGATCTATACATACTAATCATTAAAATTATGGGTGCACAACAGGATATAAAGGGAGTATCTTCTATTATTTTATTTTTAAAACATGTAATCAAAAAACCTTTTAGTTATTAATTCTCTTACAGCACGTATTGTTTTGGATTTAATATATTTTTTTGTTAAAATATTTTTTTTCTTAGATTTTTTGGCAGTTCCTAACTGATGACGTTGCCCTGAGAACCAAATTACCAAAACAAATGTTTTATCTGTATAGGCTCAAGACTGACAACGCAGGTATAGATGGTTTCTTAATTATTTGTATTAAGGATAACATTTCTATGAAATCAGTTTGAGTGGCCACACAACATCCGCTTATTCCAACTCCTCTGAATGAAAAAGCTGAATAAAAACAAAGTGTTTAACATCGTTGATGTTACATTAATGAATACTAACCACTTAGATTTTTCTTTTTACATCAACCACTTTGATATAACGTTGTTGATATTACATTAATGAATACTAACCACTTTCATTTTAATTTCCTTGACATCAACCACCTTCATTACAAATAAATTCATTAACAATGACATAAACTAATGAAATAAACATTTAATATTTACACCGACTCTTAAAACCATAAAAATTCAGTAATTGAACAAAAGGCCAGATATTTTTCTTACAAATGAGGAAACAGTGGGGTAATTACGTAAAGAAAGAAAAAAAGAATGGACCCCATAAAAAAAGATAGGAACGAGAGTCACTTTCCAACTATAAAACCTGATTTGTTTTCTTTCCTTTCAAATTTATTTTGTCGTTTTATTTAAAAATTTACCAATAGCATTGTTTTGTTTTTCACCACTGTATCAGAGCTGGCTGGTTAGCAACATCAGAATATCTCTCTCTCTCTCTCTCTGTATCTGCAACGAGAAGATATGACGTCATCTCAGTTCAACAAATCAAAGTCTCCCGACAACAAATACGTAAGCTTTCAGCTTTTCTCCATGGTTCTGTTATAACTCTCAAAAGTTGAGTTATGATTTTTTTTTAACGTATATAGATGCTTGGAGATGAAATTGGTAAAGGAGCTTATGCTCGAGTTTACAAAGGACTAGACTTGAAGAATGGTGACTTTGTTGCCATTAAACAAGTCTCGTTGGAGAATGTTGTTCAAGATGATGATCTCAACACTATTATGGTTTGTTACTTTTATCTATAGTGTTACCACATGTGGTCTCGTAATTTTCTTTACCAACTTCTATACTGACTTGAATCTTGGTGATGTTACATGTGGAATGTACACACAGCAAGAAATTGATCTCTTGAAGGTACCTTCTTTAGCTTTAACACTGACTCTGTTTCTAAGCTGATTTACAAAATTTAGATCATAATGTTAAATTGAGATATATGGGTTTCTTTTGAATTAATGGTTAACATTTCATTGCAGAACTTGAACCATAAGAACATTGTCAAGTATATTGGTTCGTGGAAGACAAAGACTCACCTTCACATCATTCTTGAGTAAGTTGTTTTTTGTTTGTTTGTTTGTTTTGTTGGTCCACGCTGGAGTTCAAAATTATTTGTTTGCAGGTATGTTGAGAATGGCTCTCTTGCAAACAATGTTAAACCAAATAAATTTGGACCATTCCCAGAATCTTTGGTGGCTGTTTACATTGCTCAGGTTCAGTTTATATATCTTCTTTCTACTTAAGTTTTTTTTATGAAACTGTGTACTCACTAGTGAATACAGGTCTTGGAAGGTTTAGTGTATCTGCATGAGCAGGGTGTCATACACCGTGATATCAAGGGTGCAAATATTTTAACCACAAAGGAGGCATGTGTCCATTTTTATTTTATTATTAATTTTGGTTTCAAGATACTTAACTGTCTGATACTTCAGGGTCTTGTTAAGCTTGCTGACTTTGGAGTAGCTACTAAACTAAGCGAGTCTGAGTTCAACACTCACTCAGTGGCTGGATCACCTTACTGGATGGCTCCTGAGGTTACACCTTTGACCTTCATCACCATATTCTCTTTTAGGTTAATTTTTTTGAAACACTTTTTCACCTGATTGTTTTCAGGTTATTGAATTGTCTGGAGTTTGTGCTGCTTCTGACATTTGGAGCGTTGGATGTACCGTTATCGAACTTCTTACATGTGTTCCTCCTTACTTTGATATGCAACCCAATGCAGCTCTGTATCGTATTGTTCAGGTTTTTTTGACAATGTTTTGCATTCATTAATTAGCCAATAAAGTTTAGGCAGAAGTGAACAAAACTATATGGCCTTTCTATGGTATTATTTAGGATGATAGCCCTCCTATTCCTGATAGTCTTTCTCCAGATATTACAGACTTCTTACGGCAGTGCTTCAAGAAGGTATAGTTTTTTATGCAACCATGTCAAAGTCAGTCCAGCTACCTACTGCATCTGATTTTGTATTGTATTGTATTGTGGACATTACAGGATTCAAGGCAGAGGCCTGATGCAAAGACATTGCTCTCTCACCCTTGGATAAGGAACTCTAGACAGGCATTGCAGTCCTCACTTCGGAATAAAGGAACTATTAAGTGAGAACCTGTTATCTGTCTCATGTTAGGGAGCGCAATAGTGTGCCTAGGTTCCACTAAATTTTTAATGCTGTCCTTTGGGTATGCAGATATATGAAAGAAGCCGCTGCAAGTTTAGAGAAGGATGATGAAGGAAGTCAACTTTCAGCAGAAAAAGTTGGGATGTCAAAAACTGTAAAGATTCCTCAGCTGTAATTTTACCATTAGTCATTCTTTTTTTTTTTCTTAAGATGCAAATAAAGAATTTAGAGATGTAAAAGCAGAAGGCATCTGAACATGATGAAGTACCTGGAAATCTTGAAACCGAAGCTTCCATCCAGGTGGACCAGCAGCCATCACATAGTCTTGTCCAAAAAGATGAAGATCACATGCTTAGAAAGGTCAGTTGTGTTGTGTCATTCTCATCCTAGTGCTTTCTTAGACAATATGGTCAGTCACAGTGGACTAACTAGATTTTTTTTTCTTGTTGTTTTCTATCTTAAAGGCTGTGAAAACTCCATCAAGCGTTGGTGGAAAAGAACTGAGTAGATTAAGTGATCCTCCTCCTGGGGATGCTTCTTTGCTTCCCAAGGGAAAATTTAATGAAGCCTCAACATCAATGCCTCCATCACATGCAATCCATGGTGGTGATTCTCCTGCGGCAGATGGTGGAAAGATTGGTGTTTGTGATCCTTGCCTCTTAATGATGGGTGTTTTGAAAGATGTTATTGACATTGATGGCTTGGTATGTTATGTTCTGTCTTGAGAATGCAGGTTTTGGTAATTCAAGTTAATACACACTGGTGGTGACACAGTTTCTATCTTGTTTTGCAGGTAACTGATGAAAATGTACCCGCAGAAAATCTTCACCCTCTGCAGGTACACTTCTTCATCCTCTGAGAATGACATTGTTTCTCAACTCTGTTTTATTTGAGTTTTTTTTTGTGTGTAGGCAGTGGAGTTCAGCAGATTGGTGAGCTCCTTAAGGCCAGATGAATCAGAAGATGCAATAGTGTCTTCCTGTGAGAAACTTGCTGTCATGTTTCGTCAGAGACCTGAACAGAAGACAGTATTTGTGACACAACATGGTTTCCTCCCTCTGATGGATCTACTCAATGTTCCTAAACCTCCAGTATGTTTGTTTGTTGTTAGTCCTCAGTTAACGTTTATGCTCATAATCAGTGCTTACGTTTTTGTGAATCTTTTCTGGTGTTTTCAGGTAACATATGCCGTGCTGCAGCTGCTAAACGAAGTTGTTAAATATAACACTGAGTTCCAGGAAAATGCTTGTCTTGTTGGTCTCGTAAGTTCTCAAATAGTCTTCTAGTATGTTATTTTCTTTGTTGTGGCAAAAAGATCACATGAAAATTGATTATTCCAAGTTATATTGCAGATTCCTGTGGTAATGAGTTTTGCTAGTTCTGGTCCTGAGAGGGATCATTCTCAAGAGATACGTATGGAAGCAGCTTACTTCTTGCTGCAGCTTTGTCAATCAAGGTTATTAACAGTCACCAACTCTTCATTACTTTGCTTCTTCGTTTTTTTTTGTATAAGTTATAGAGAGTTGATTTGGTACCTTTCTTCAACAGCTCAACGTTGCAAATGTTCATAGCTTGTGGTGGAATACCAGTTTTGGTTGGATTTATTGAAGCAGATTATGCCAAACACAGGTGTGTACTTGTCTACCATATTCATGTGGTGTTTGAAATCCTTTCAAGTAACTAACCATGATTTACTTCTATTATGTGCTACTAATTTCTAGGGATTTGAGATTTTCTTTTTTCAGGGAGATGGTTCACTTAGCTATTGATGGGATGTGGCATGTATTCAAACTCAAAATGTCCACACCGTTAAATGACCTCTGCCGTATAGCTGCAAAGAATGGAGTTCTTCCTAAGCTGATCAACACTCTTGTTAGCTTGAATGAAACATCCAGGCTGGCTTTTATATCAGGAGGTCCACTGAGTGTGGATGGTCAAGCTCCACAAGCTCGCTCTGGTCAACTTGATCAGCCTGAGACTTCACTCAGTTTGATTGACCAGCCTGATGCGTTGAAAACAAGTCATGGTGGTGGTGAAGAGCCTTCTCATGCTTCAACTTCAACTTCTCAAAGAACAGATATTCATCAACCTAGATTGAGCAGTGTTGCAGAAGAAAAGGCTAGACCTGGAAGTACCACATCGTCTTGCTCACTTGCCCATATATTCTCTGGAGATGTTGCAAGTGAATACTTGGAGAAAGTGGCTGATCTGCTTCTTGTATTTGCTAGTGCTGATACAACAGTCAAATCACACATGTGCAGCCAAAGCTTACTCAGTCTTCTTTTCAAGATGTTCAACCGTGTAGAACCTCCTATTCTGTTAAAGGTACTTGTGAAGCTCCTTAACATAATCTCCATGTCACATACTAATTACACTGCCTTTTTGCAGATACTGGAGTGCATCAATCATTTATCCACTGATCCAAATTGCTTAGAGACTCTTCAGCGTTCAGATGCAATCAAACATTTGATCCCTAACCTTGACCTTAAAGAAGGGAATCTTGTTTATCAGATCCATCACGAGGTTACCTTCAAGAATGTGCATATAGATAACTAAAAGGACTTAATAGTTTGGTTTACTAAAAGTTTAAAATTGATGTAGGTGCTAAGTGCGCTATTCAACCTGTGCAAGATCAACAAGGGGAGGCAAGAACAAGCAGCTGAAGACGGAATCATACCTCACCTGATGCTTATCATCATGTCGGACTCTTCTCTGAAACAATATGCACTGCCACTCCTATGTGATATGGCTCATGCATCTCCGAACTCAAGAGAGCAGCTAAGAGCTCACGGAGGTCTGGACGTGTACATGAGTTTGCTTGATGATGAATCTTGGTCTGTAACAGCGTTGGATTCGCTTGCTATTTGCTTGGCGCATGACAATGACAGCAGCCACAAGGTGGAGCAGGCGTTGCTCAAGAAGGATGCGGTTCAGAAGTTAGTTAACTTCTTCAAGAGCTGTCCTGAGAGACACTTTGTGCATATATTGGAGCCGTTCTTGAAGATTATAACGTAAGTTAGAAGTACATTGTGATGTTTGCAGCTTCTTTGGTCTCATTCTTGTGATTCTTGATTCACAGGAAATCGTATAGGATCAACAAGACACTAGCTGTGAATGGACTGACTTCGTTGCTTGTTTCAAGACTAGACCACCGAGATGCAATTGTTAGACTTAATCTCCTGAAACTCATCAAGGTTAATATTAACCCTCAGATATTTATCCAAGTTCTTGCTTGTTTTTTTTCTTGTTTTGTTTGGTGTTTTGAGTGTTTTTGTTTTGACTCTCAGGCTGTGTACGAGCACCATCCAAAGCCAAAACAGCTGATAGTAGAGAATGGCCTACCTCAAAAGCTGCAAGTTCTGATAGAAGAAAGACGTGATGGACAAAGTTCAGGAGGGCAAGTTCTGGTGAAGCAACTGGCTACCTCTCTGCTCAAAGCACTCTACATCAACACAGTTTTGTGACTGTACATTCACTCCCATTTTTGCAAGAAGAATTCACCCAAAAGTGTATATCTTCTTCTTCTTTATTTTAAAACATGATTTCACCTGAAGATGGTGGCGATTGATTGAAAACTTTAAAATGTTAGCTTGTGTTGCACTCTTGGGTTATTTTAGTACCTAGAGATGCCAACGCTTCTTTTTTTGGTGGGGGGGGGGGGTAATATATTGAAGTATTAGTATGTTTAAAAGATTTTGGGTTGTGATATATTTTTTAAAATGAATAGAAAAGCTATTTTGTAAGCAAATTGTTCTATATTCAACATTCACACAGCTGCTCCAAATTTCTTATGTGGTAAGTTATATTCAGCCAATCGAAAGAACAATTTGTATTCATTTTTCTGAATGAATGTATTCATCTTTAGCTTTTGCTTAAGAGGATTGGTTTCCATCAACACTATGTGTCATCATCCACTCTTTTTTTCATTCGCCGGCCGTAAAGATGAATTATGAATACAAATAAATATATGAATATGGAGAACATTCTGAAAAGAAGGAGAAATAAAAGCCAAATACTATTAAAACCATACAAAGTGGCGGCCACTTACAAAATTACAGGTATTCATCCAAGTACACAAGCATGAAACTGAGAGAGAGAGAAAAAAAAAACTAAAAGCATGGTCCTGTCATTGCTTTTGTGCATCTCACATGGCTTAACATGTTAGTGTCTGCATACCATCATCCCATACTCCGAATATATACCTTTTGGTTTATTCTATTGCTCAAGTTGATCTGAATCTCTAGCTAATGTTAAGCTAATCTGATATGTCTTTGAAGCTAGATTTCGGTTACGTTTCAACTCTTAGCTAGTTATATGAATATCAAAACTGACTAGATGTCTTTTTAGGGTACGATTTACAGTTACTCCCACTTTTGAGTTTAAATGCAAGTTTGACATTACTTACTTAAGGTTGCAAGAGATGCCTCTCCTAATTTTACCACCGTTGGAGTTTATTATCCCCACAAATTTTCTTCTGTTCGTTCTATTCTATATTGTGAAAAGTTATATTCCACTAGAATTTTATCGGGTACACTCCAAGGCCATAACGTGATATGTCGATAAGAACAATGCTGATACTGACCACAAATAATTCAACGACACCAAGACCCTCCAAAATTTCACAGCTCATCGCATCATTGCTCGAAGATGTGTGGTCGGTTACTATTATCATTTGTGCGGACTTAACGAACCCCACAAACATATATAGTAGTATAAATTATGAAACATATAAACACAAACAGTCTCATGCAATTTAATTAATACCCAAAGTTTAAATTAAATTATATAATATATAGTAGTCCAAATATTAGAAACAATAACAATTAAAAAGCTCATGCGATAACAAAATAAACAGAAGAAAAGAGAAAAGAAGTAGCAAACAATAACTCTATATGGTACGTAGAGATTGGTTTAGAAGAGAAACCCAGATGCCAAAGCAGCAACAGATGCAAACAATGCTGGGACGAACATAGCAGCAGCATCGGAAGTAGGACTTGGAGCTGGAGACTCTGTTGTCTGAGCCGCCACCTTTCCTACGGCTGAGAAAGCCACAATAGCCACCGTCAACACCACCATAAGCTTCATCTTCATTGACTCCATCTCTCCTCTTTTGCACTTGGAAGAAATTTAGTCAAAATATTATTTTGTGTGGTTTTGCTTGTGGTGCGGTGTTGAGTTTGTGGTGGCCTTCTGGTTTTGAAAAGGTATTTATAAGCCAACAGTGGGAATGTTGGTTCATAGAGACAGCTCTATAAAAATAGTTTACCTTTTTTTTTTTAGTAAAGGAAGCACTTAGCTGGGCAAGGTCGCATATAAATATTTTGAAATGTAATTTTGTAAATGTGAATATAAATTGGGTATTGTTCGTGAATAAGAAAGAAACAAAACATGTTGTCCAAAGTGTTTGAACAGCTGGCAGAGATTGGCTGTCTCTTCGCCCAAACTATATTGTTGTTTTCTTAACCACTCTGTTCTTTCTTTACAGCCTCACCACTCATTCATTACTAAAGTTTCATATTCTAACTCATACGGTATTATACTATATAATTTATATTATTATTTTGGTTATAGTGAACATCTTCTTCTAATTCATACGGTAGATTAGAAAAAAATGTTGCTTTCAACATACGTAAATTGTATTGAACTTCGTGGAGATATTTTATTTTAAGGATTTAGATTCTAGAAGATGTCTTTGGCATTCATCTTGGTTCAGATGTGATTCTTTTTTACAACATGGTTTAGTACAAATGGTAAACTCTATGTTCGAAAAATATATAATATGCTTTGTCCAGTTTTATGACTTCTATCCTTTCTTATTCAATGTATCGAGCTTTAGATTATAATGTATAACTTGTATAATTATGTATGATCACCACGTTTAACAATTGGCTTGTTCTGAAAAAAAAAATATGTTTAATCAAGATTACGTATCCTTATTGTCGACTCATGATTCGTGAATCTAAAGATATCGTGTGAACACTCAAAATAATGTAGGTTTAGATGAAATTCAAGAACTCAAGGATTGGGACTTAACTTAATTAGCTATAATCTTCTTTTTGTTCTTTGACAATTTTGTAATGTCAGATAGAAAACTCTAAAGGTGATTGCGTAACTAAATGACCATTTAGCCGTTTTAGCCTTTAGAGTTCCGTTGAAACTAATGATAATGCGTTTCCCCAACGTTCATAGTTTCATATCATATCAAACTATGAAAATGACCAACCACCCCCTTTCCTAAGATCATAAGATCTTTTTTTTCTTCACACTAGTTTAATGTCTTCTAATGTCGGCCATTTATTTTGTTTTAAATCATTATTAAAACAGTATTTGTTTTCGTTATACAATAAAGAAAACTAGCCGGAAAGCTTGAATACCAAACATGCATCATTATAAGCATGAGAGATTTCACTAGAATGTGGCCCCAACCAATGAAACTAAAATTGTTGATTCTTTCTCAGTTCCAAACCAACATGAGTTGTTATTTATCTTTTTTTCTTATGAACAAAATTTATACTACTTAGTTTTCATGAAAACTATACAGACTTATACTTTCACCGTTTCATGAGTGTTGATTTTTACCCCAAAAATGAGTGTTGATTTTCTAGATTTTATTTTCTATGAGGAACGATCTTTTATATTTATATACATATGTCATATTTAATTAGTCTCTATATATATGGATTATTCTTGGGGAAACAAACAATCCAAACAAAATCAATCAAAAATTAATTCACATTATCACATATGAGATGCTTTTTAAGAATGTGGAAATCCTAAAAATAGCAATTAGTCCTCTAATTTTTTTTGTTAGAACAAGACTAGACCGCCAAATGTATATAATTCCAGAAGAAAATTACATTATTTGAAATCGTTTTCATTTTCTTAAGTTTCACATATAAAACTTTTGACGACCACTACTGCTAGATGACTCTAATGTTTTGGTTCACATTTACTTTGGAGATTGTACGTTGGTGGAGTTTGAATTGGATTTGCTTTTTCGACTATCTTTTACTTTGGAAATTGAACGTTGGTGGAGTCTGAATTCAGTTATTTTACTAATGAACGAAGATAAAGTCTACATGTAACTGAAAAAGCATCAATCACAGTACTGTAGCCATGCAATATGACAAATTTTTGCTAGCTACATCCAAGTAGTCCACCATTGCCGCCTAGTAAAGGCCGGTCCATATAATATATATATATATATATTAACCAAGAGAATGATGAACAAGCGGACATATTCATAAACCACTTGAATCCTGCTTCCAACAAAGAGGTTTTGAACAGAGATACGGAGTTGTAAACTAATTGAGTACATCCCAGGGGCGCAGGGGCGGTCCCATGATTTAATATTAGTGGGGTCAAAAACAAGAATGTGTCATGGATGGGAATCGAACCCTGGTTTTCTGTGGGTTTAGTAGGCGTATTTTACCAACTCTGCTACTTATTCTTTGACAATTTTTTATACAAAGCTAAATTTTATCTTTTTTTATGGTGTCAAGTGACCCCACATCCTTGTAAGTGGGTCCGCCCCTGCAAAGACGGATGCAAAGTTTAACGTATGGGGCATGTACCCCCAACTGAATTTTTATTTTCTTTTAGTATTTGGTATAAATATATGAAATGCCCCCATCAAAAATTTAAATACAGTGAGAAATTTGTTTGTGCCCCCATCTAATAACTCAGCACATTCAGTTTTTTTTTTTTTTTGGAATGAATGCTAAATTTTATTCACCAAAAAACCTTTTTACATCGAGTGAGTCTTCATTTTGTATAGGGGATGGTTTTTCCTTTTTTTTTTCATTTAAACACATTCAGCTTTCAAATAACAGAAGAGACAGATTTTCTTATTCGTGTTATATAAAAACAAAACTGATTCAGCAAGCCTCTTAGACATGATGCTGTTGCTATGATGTGTACTCTTAGTTAATCTACTTTCTTCCATGCTTAGTTTTATTTTTCTTTCTTTATTTTTTTAATGATCTGATATGCAACCGAACCCTAATCATTATTGCTACGCTGCTGAACACCAAAGCCAAACAAGTTAATCTTATTTCCTTCTTTGAGTTGCAAACGAACTTTCTCTGCTAGTAGTTTTTTTGTCATCTATGAATTAAACGAAAGTTGAAAGTACAATTGTTACAGACCTTGAACACACTTCCCTACCCCTACTGAACAGCCTTTTGAGATTTTAATTAGTCTAACCTCAAAAAATCACACCAACTAAAAAGCTATACCAAAAGGATATGAACACAACAATGAAGAACCATGACTCTCCGCAAATAGTTTACCTTTTGACTTTTCGTAGTTGATATTTTTCTTTTTAATATTGAAGTTTTGTGATATCGGTTACTTTTAAATTTCTTCAACTTATGGAGAGTTGAGGTCTTTTACAATGAGGAAAAGGAATAGCTAAAAATTTCATGTTTTTCTGAATTATAATATTGAAATAGTTATTTGTATAAAACTGTCCAAAATCTTTCACGAAAATATTAAAACATGAAAAATGCTTTCAGATAGCTCAAAACCGTCTTTTTGTTCTCAAACTAGTTAATAAAGGTTAATTAAAATAGGTTCATTAAAACGTAAATGACTTTAAACAAATAAATACTTTAAAAAGTAAATTCATTTGTCAATAATTCATATTTATATTTTAATAGAATATAGATTTAGGAGATTTTGACCTATCATTTTTTTCCAAATTCATTTTAAAACGGACTTATAAAGTTTAGATATTTAAGGAAAAAGAAGCCCAATATTGAAGCCGTTCAAAAGATTTTGAAGCCCATAAATTGAAAGCCCATATCACTTGTTTACACCTATCCACAGCAGCTTTAGCATTATTGTGTAAGAAAAAGTTTACAATAATGCATGCACAAGAAAAAGTTTCATCATGCTATTGATGGTCGCTCGTCCAAGATTATCCCACGGTAGCTGGTTGATGCAACTTTTGTCACAAGTGTAGAACCATTATGTTTTTTTGTGTGCGCACTAGAACCATTATGTTGGCTCTAGCTTCTTCTCATAAACTTCACACCATTGAATGTCATTGGTAATTTCTCCATAGCAATGTAATAAATGATGCTTACCAAGCATGTTGATGTATGTATTAGACACATGTTGAGGTACAGGAGAAAACACATTCAATTCAGTTTTTTGTATGTATAAGAAGCTTCACCCTCTCTTCTCTCTTAGATTTTAGCTGATTTTTCTAAATGATTCTGTGTCGACAAAAGATGATCTCCTGTTGTTTAGGTTAGGGACAAAGCTAAAAACAAAAGGAACCTTTAATCATTACTTTCCATTAATTGATTCGAATATTGTCCAAATAAACTAGTCTAAGATATACTTTATTTATTTTTGTTGAAAAAGGACAAGCTATAAGCATGGATTATTATACAAAGGATCAATTGTTTTCTGGAGGGGGGCTACTAATGCTTCTGGGTTTTATCTTTAGAGCTTGATGAGGTTACTTATGGAATGTATCCGACCAGTTATAAAATGACTGAAGCTTACACAATAAAAAGCAAATCTAACTCTCATGTGTGGGACAAGTTGAATGGCTTTCGAGTTTAATTGATCTTGAGATCTAATGTCGGAACTCAGAAGCATCCTATGTCGCATCATTATTCTCTATAGTGGCACACGCATTATATGCATATCTACACACCTAGGTATATGAATATACATATCAGTAATTTGCTAAATTTGGTAGACCTACATGGAGACATCATATAGATATATAATTCAGATCATATCTGGATATGTCAACTATAGCAATTTTTTTTTTGGATAAGTACTTCCTTCACATGGAATGACTTATTCCATTAGCATTAATCATTTAGATTTTCCATGAGTCATCCTATATAAATATATATTAAGAATTACAATATACATATATTTTATTGCATAATCTAATGTTTTGTACTAATACCCTCATCACATTTGTACTAATACCCTCATCACGTTTACATCAGAAAAAAGATTTTGAATGCTAAATAAAGAAAACTATTGAGAACAGCTATATTTACCCTCACCACATTTACATCAGAATAAGATTTTGAATACTAGCTAATTAAATCAGAAAACTATTGAGAAATTATAACAACTATATTTAGTATCAAACTAAAAAATAGAAAATTATAATAACAATTTTATATTCTCATAAGAATACAATATTATTAATTAATGATTTGCCTCTATTGGATATATACAGTTCGTTATATTTTAGATTTTATATTCATTTAAACCAACAAAATAATAGCTATATGTATAATTTATTCTTCTTGATAAAACTATGTGAGCACATAGAATATCAGATAGCTGAGTTAGCTAAGCTCATGTTGATAGTTTTCCACTGACCTTTGTCCCTTGATGGAGTTCGAAAAGTTGTGTCGACATACCACATCACAATCGCATTCAAAATATGGTTTATTGAATTATTATTTCTTACATATTTAGAATAAATAATGGAAAATTCAGACTTAAGGTTGTTGAGTGTATGATCAGAAACTTCTGTGAAATTCCTTTTGGGTAAAATTCTGTTAAATTTCTTTTTTTTAAAAGATAAATTATGTTAAATTATTTATCATCAAGATTATAAAAATAGAGAATACATGGATAAATGCATACTCTTATATGAATTTAAAAATACAATTAACTATATCTAAATACGATAGAAAATGTTAATTTTATATATATATATTTATATTAAATTAGTAACATAGCCTATTGATATAGATTTAATCCAATTATTTGAATATAATTATTAAAAAAATACTATTCATTTAAAATGATATTCTACATAAATATAATTACAAAGAAAAATACAAATATGATTAAGAAATATAAATATATTTTTTTAAAAATGTAGTATGCAACCTATATACAGTTTACATTCGTTTTCAACCACCAAAAAGTTAGTTATTATTTGTATTGTAGAATATATAGACATGTAAAAATATTGTCATCCAAGACAGAGATTTAGCGAAGGGAGGAGTTGTTTATTAGTTTAAAAAGACTTCACCTTTTTGATCAAAAAAAAAAAAAGACTTCACCTTTAAGAGGCACATTGCAAAAAAGCAAATTCGAGGACTACCTTTTATATTCTTCTTCTGATGCGAGTGAGAAGAACAAAAGGGTTTGAGATTCTTGTTAACAGTCAAATCAAATAAAAAGTAAATTCCTTTTTTTCAAATTCTGCTGCTTTTCTCATGTCTGATTGTTATAAACTGGAACCTATTCTTTTCCAATTACTATACTTTTGTCTCTTTCCTCATCTGATCAACGCTTAATCTATAGTCTTTGGATTGTATCAGAGAGGATATATATATATTATCTATGTATGGTGGTTATATAACTCTTCCTTGGAAAACCCTTTTACTCTGTTTTTGTTTTCAGAAATCAAAATCTGGTTTCTTTTTTCCAATCTGGGCACATAAAGTTTGCAACTTTATCCAAAAAAAGACAAAAGAGGTCTTATCTAATTGGTTGATGTGATTGGGTGTTTTCAAAGACCCAACATATGTTTTGATGAGGGTTTTGCTGTGTAAGATCCAGTGCCCTTCTTTCCTCTGCTTCTGTAAGCCTTCTACTCACATCTACACGGCATCAGGCTCGCTTAAATTGGAGGAGAACACGCCTCCTCAAGTGTCTACTACCACGGTTGTTGTTGATGACAACGATGATGATGATGATGATCATTATGTTGATGCACATGCCGCAGAATGTGTTGATCATGCTACAGAGGACAAGGAAGAAGCTTGTGCTGTAGAGGAGAAACAAGAAAAAGAAGAGCAAGGTGAGATCTTGAAAAGCAGTCTCAAGAAGGCGGCTTTGGATTCACCAAGGGAGAAGAAGAAGAAGGTACAGTGGGTGGATTTGATGGGGAAAGAACTTGCTGAGATCCGTGAGTTCGAGTCTAGGTTAGTCTTTGATATGAAAGATTGAATCTTTAAATCAATTTCACTATGTTTGGCTTGAGAGTTAGTTAGATTGGCATTTGTCTGATTCCTCATTTTATTTGCAGTGAAGAAGATGACATAAGATATGATGTCGACCAAAGCTGCGTTTGCGTTATCCTGTGATCAACAAAGTTTCAGTTTTTACACGGAGGCAAGGCAATGGTGAAAGGTAAAGAAGCTTGCTGGAGATGGATCCATGTTGGTCATGTGGCCTTGGCTATAGAGTCCATATACATCAAGGTAGTACATATAGTAGAATCTACATTTTGCTAGCCTGAGGTTATATGATGTTTCTAAATATAACATGGCAGCATTTTGTTATGGTTTTAGGATTGTGAAAAGAATTGATTCCTATTACAATTGTTTCTTTGACCAGTTAGTGATTTTATTTCTCATTCAGATTCAAGAAGGTTTAAATGTTGAGTCTTGTTATATGCATTGGTCCCAAGTTCCTCAGCATTATATAGCATATGGTTGTTGTCTTGATCATGTAATGTATAATTTAGACCATATTCAACTACAACTGGTTTACTTTTATGGTCTTATAATCAATCGCATATAGCAGCCCTTTAAGGGAGCCATAAACCATCTCCTAACTATGGCAGAGCCTTCCTCTAGGCCACAATACTGTGTTTGAGAAGGATCCAAGCTTTGTAGACTCTAGATCTCTAATACTGAATATGTTTCTGGTTATGTTAGTGTATATTGGTTGATCGGTATGAATTTGCGTCAAATATGATGAGCTATCACCCAACATCTGATGAACAAATTATTCTCTGGTTCATCCACCTCTCCAGAGATGCAGTGATAGAAGAAACATTGAGTTTTGATGTTATTGTCCAAATCAACCAAGCAATGGAAGACGTGGGAGTGTGAGTCTATGCCATGTGAGATAAAAGGCCCAAATTTGAATGTATTGTTCCATTTGTTGCGACATTAGAAGAAGACCACTAATAGTCCATAACTTAATAAAAACAGGCCCAATTCGGATAGCCTGTAAAATCATCAGAACTGATTCACCTTATTTCTTTGTTCACGGTAACTTTCCCAAAAAGATTATTTTTACATCTAAGGTTTTGACTCGAGGACATATGAAAGTCCCAATAATATAATTATTTTGACAATTTTGGCTCTATTTTCAAAAAAAATTAGATTTTTTTTTCCCTGGTCAATTATATATTTAAGATTTGTATCTATCCAAAAGATTACCAACTTATTCTGGATGGGAAATTTCATTGTAATTACCAAAACCAGAGGGGTCAAGTCTTTATGACGAAAAAGGAAATAACTTAAAGTGGAAGAAATAAAATATTTTTTTAAAGTGTAATAAAAGATAAAAAAAAAAAGAAGAGGAGAGGACGCTCGTGGATCTATTTGAATCACTCGAAAGGTTGCAGAGACACAAAAACCCTTTTTTTTCTCCTCACCTCTTCGAAAAACCTTCTCTCCTTTTGCTTGGCGGCTGCGTCCACACATCTCACCCTCTCCTCCTTCTTCTCCTCTCCCTAAACCCTAGATTCGATCTAGGTTTCTCTGATTCCCTCTAGGGTTTCTATCTATCCCCTCTCTCTCTCGGTCGCATCCCGCGAAGGATCTATCAATTCGAATCTGTCAAATCATGGCTACCGTTGCTTCTTCACCTGCTGATCGTATCCTTTTTTGCTTACCGTCTCTCGATCTGTTTCTCTTAAATTGGATCTCGATTTGAGTTTCTCGTTGTCTCTCTCACTCTCTCTCAGTGCCGTGATTGGTTTCGTTTTTTTTTCTCAGATTTACGTTGATTTAGGGTTTAGGGTTTCATTGAGCAGAGTAATTGATGAAAATCGATTGAAAGATGTTTGCTTTTTCACTATTCTAATCGTTGGTCTTTGTTTCCTTGACTCACATTGTTTTTTTGTTTTAAGAATCTGCGGATATGTTGCAGAAACTTACTTTGGATTCACAACCCAAAGGTTCGGAGATTCCCGAACCTAAGAAGGTGTGTGAAGTGTGAAACTTGCTTTGGTCTTACCTTTACACTTAATTTTTGTTAACAAAGCTGATTTGTTTGTGTGTCTGTGTGTGCAGGCTGCTGTTTACCAGTACGGAGGTGTGGATTTACATGGTCAACAAGTCCCTTCCTATGACCGATCATTGACACCGTTGCTTCCCAGTGACGCCGCGGATCCTTCTGTTTGTTATGTTCCAAATGCCTACCAGCAGCCCTATTACTATGGTACTAGTAGTAAGCTTCATACCTAAACATACTTAACTTGTCACCAATGCTTATCTTTTTATGAAACTTTCAGGATATGGTGCGAGTGGTCAAGATTGGAGCGAGTTCACTGGCTACAACCCTAATCTCGAGGGTGTGGACATGAATGCTGTAAGTATGTGTGTGATGAATAGGTCCGATATGTCTTTGCTCTTCTTAATGTCTTCGATATTTTTTTTATCAGGGAGTTTATGGAGAGAATGGATCTCTTGTGTATCCTGGATACGGGTACGCTGCGTATCCTTACTCGCCAGCAACTAGCCCTGCTCCTCAGGTTGGCGGAGATGGGCAGTTGTACGGTGCTCAGCAGTACCAGTATCCTACCTTTTTCCCCACTGTACCTTTTGCTACTACCCCTGCCACCCAGGGAGATCTCTCTGCAAACAAAGCTGGTGGTGGTGTGAAGACTCTACCTGCAGAAAGCAAGAATATTGCGTCTGCTGCTTGTGGTGTGCCAAAGGGAAGCAATGGACCTGCTCCAGGGAAACAGAATAGCCAGCAGACCGCCATTAACAACACCTCGAGCAATTTCTATGGTAATGGTGGTCCTGGAAGCGGTTTTGCTGCTGGTTATCAGGATCCTAGGTATAGCTATGATGCGTATTATGGTAATGTGTCGTCTTACGACGCCTCTAAGTATTCGGATGGGCAGAGAGCTGTTGCTGGTGGTGGAGTTACATCTTCCTATTCGAAGGGGACCAGTGTGCCTTCATCCAGGAATCAAAACTACCGCTCAAATTCCAACTACACTGTATGGTTTCTTTCTAACTCTTTTTTTTGTATTAACGAACAGTATTGTGTTTTATTGACCTTTAATCAATGTTTCCTCTATGCAGGGTGTGCACCAGGCTGCAGCAATGGCAGGCTACGGTTCAACTCAGGGGTTGTACAACAGGATGTATCCAAACAAGTTATACAGCAACTATGGTAGCTCGGGGAGATCTGCTTATGGTTCTTCTGGGTATGATTCAAGAACAAACGGAAGAGGATGGGTAAACGCAACGGATAACAGATACAGAAGCTGGGGAAGGGGTAACGGTAACTTCTATGGAAATGAGAACAACGGAGATGGTTTGAATGAACTCAACAGGGGACCTAGAGCAAAGGGCACAAAGAGCCAGAAGGGTGATTCAGAAGATAGCTTAGAGGTTAAGGAGCAGACTGGTGAATCAGATGTAACCGAGGCTGTGGAGGCGGAGAACACTTGCATTGTTCCTGACAGAGAAGAGTACAACAAAGAGGATTTCCCGGTGGATTACGAGAATGCTATGTTCTTTGTGATCAAGTCCTACAGTGAAGATGATGTGCACAAGAGCATCAAGTACAATGTTTGGGCTAGCACACCAAATGGAAACAAGAAGCTTGCTGCAGCGTACGAGGATGCTCAGAAGAAGCCTGGCGGCTGTCCTATCTTTCTCTTTTTCTCGGTATGTATATGATCCTAAAATCAAATTCACTTCGTTTGATAATACTGAGCTATATTAACCTTTTTCTTTTGTCTTCCAGGTCAATGCAAGTGGACAATTTGTTGGGCTTGCTGAAATGACAGGACCAGTCGATTTCAATACGAATGTGGAGTACTGGCAGCAAGACAAGTGGACTGGCTCTTTCCCTCTCAAGTGGCATATTGTGAAGGATGTTCCAAACAGTTTGCTGAAACATATCACCCTCGAGAACAACGAGAACAAGCCTGTCACCAACAGTAGAGATACACAAGAGGTAATAGAACTGTAAAGCTTTTGCATCTCTTTGAAGTTATGTCCATGATTTTGTTTATTTTCTGGTGTTGAAGTTTCTTTCGTGGGATTGTTTTATAGGTAAAGTTGGAGCAAGGTTTGAAGATTGTGAAAATCTTCAAGGAGCATACTAGCAAGACTTGCATTTTGGACGACTTTTCCTTCTACGAGGTTAGGCAAAAGACGATCTTGGAGAAGAAAGCCAAGCATCAGCAGACTCAGAAGCAGGCAAGAACAAAATAACAATTCTGTAAAACTTTGTAGTCATAGTTTTACAACTTTGAGTGTTTCCTCTAACGTCTAAATGAATTAAATCAATAGGTAAGTGAGGAGAAGACTGCAATAGATGAGAAAAAGGAATCCTCAACTGCTGATAAGGAATCTCAAACCACCGGGGATGCCAAGGTTGATGAGAATGGGTCAGTTGCTAAACCAGTTGGTGTGGTGGCAAATGGTTGCTAGGTTAGTCCATGTAGCTCACGGCTTTGAGCATAAGAGAGGCAACAAGAGAGCAGAAGATAACATTCCCGTTTACACTTTCTCTTGAGAAACAACAAGTTGTGCCGTGAGCTTTGAAGCATGGAGGGAAAGAGCTTTAGTACCTGAGATCCGTTTCTTTACCCTTTAGAAGTTCAAATCCTAGTTATTTTTTTCAATCTTTTCGTCTTCTCATTTTCCCCTCGTCTTCACAATTTTCAGTTTTTTGTTTTTCTTTTTTTCAATTTTCAGTTGATCTTCCTACCCTGTAAAAATGCTTATAGGACCTAGAGAAAAGGACACAACAGCAGGGTGGGATTTGTTTTCATTTCTCTTGGATTTTAGGCAGTTTTTTTTGTTCTTCTGTTTCTTGTTTTTGGTTCAGAATTGGCTTTGTTTTGAGTTTTTTTTTTTAATTTGTCTGAGACTTGGCCTCGGCCTCTTTTCACCTTTTTTGCTTTGGAAGTTAATTGAACCATTCCAGTTTAAATTTTGCAGTGGATAATTTTTGAACTTCCAAAGCTCATTTCATCAAACATCAGTTTCAAAACCACTTGATAATTTTTGTACAGTAGATTTGTAAGAGTGACTTTATTCTTATAAAATAGATAGAGATGAAAAGTGAGAACTGATCCTTACAAGTTACAACTTTAATACAAGTCCCATTATTTGCATAAACAACTCCAGAAACTTGTTTAAAGAACGTGACATCTATTTATTGTACAACTCAACCTTTATGCCCCACATCATCGTTGATAGTGTCATCAGCCGATAATTTTCAAAATCACGAATAAAAGACTAACTAATAAAATTTACGAGGGGTCTTCTTAGTTCGTCTCCTTTTACTATTTAGCAACATCCGTCCGCCGGTGGTGTTATACTATGTGGTCTGCCGATCGGAAGTCCAACTGAATAAATTAATATTAATTATAGGTTAAATAAAGAGAAAAATATAGAACAAACCATATATATCAATGGTAGGTATAACTATGGAGCTTTTTGTTATGTATTACTCACCTAGTTTGTTGCGGGTTCTGTAGGGCTGAGGCGAAACCATATAAGACGATGAGATCGCCAAAGAGAGCAACAACCATAAAGCAATGAACCACAACTTCTCCTTCATTTCATCTGTGTATTTGTTTGTTGTAAGTTACAAAAGTTGTAGGTAGTATTTATATGAACTAAAGTCTAAAAGGTGTGACTAAGTTTAATCATAAATCAATATCTAATTAAATGGGTCTTTCTGTTGATTTTCATTCATCTTTTACTTCAGATCGTTGATGGTGCAAAGTCTTTCAAGATATAAGTTATGGAGAATATTGATTTCAAAAGTTATGAGGAGTGAATTATATTTTTATAATATGAGTTTCAAATAACGCGTGAATGAACTCTGAAATGAACATAAACTACAGATATGACTAGAGAAGACTTTGAAGAAGAAAACTAAAGGAGACTAGGTCTTGATTCTTATGGTTACATGTAGAAAGAAATACATGAATTTACAGAGTAGATGATTTACTCACTCTTTCTGTTTCAATAGTTAAGCACACGTTTACCATTGAACATTAGGTAGTTTCCAAAACAAATATTTAAAATGTAATTTGTTGTTGTTGTAAATACCTTTGCTTGTAGGGCAGCCAAAAACTTAATTGAAAATCACGAAAAAGAAAACTTTTGAAACGATAAAATAAAAGTAGGAAACCAGTTGAACAAAACAAAAAAAGTAGGAAACCTTTAATAATCGTTATAGAAATACATGAATTTACAGAGAGTCGGAGATTTGATATATTTTCTTAATAAATTGTCCATAGTTTGTGACATTGTGTAATTTTTAAATTCCAATTGAGACTGTCGCAACGCATGTAACAGAATCTGCGAATTTAATCTCTACGACAGAATCTCGCAGCATATTTAAAAAGAAGACTTGGATTTTGGATGACTTCTCCTTCTACAAGGTTCGGTAAAAGACTATCTTGGAGATGAAAGCCAAGCAGCAGCAGACTCAGAAGCAGATAAGAACAAGAGAACAATTCTATGAAGCTTTGTAGTCATAGTTTTACAACTTTGACAGTTTCCCTAATATGTAAATGAATTAAATCAACAGGTAAGTGTTGAGAAAACTGCAACGGATGAGAAGAAAGAATCCATAACTGCTGATAAGGAATATCCTCCAGTTGCTCAAACTATTGGTGATGCCAAGGTTGATGGAAACGGGTCTGCTGTTAATATTAGTCCATATAGCTCAAGGCTTGAGCATTAAAGGCAACAGAAGAGATGAAGATATGAACTTTCCGGTTTACACTTTCCCTTGAGAACAAGAAATGCCGTGAGCTTAGAAGCGCTGAAGGAAGGACATTTTTTGAAACTGCCCTGCCTCTTCAAAAATTAACTTCCTAGTGGTTTCAAAAAAATTAAGCTTCATGGTGGATTATAATGGAAATGTTCATGGGTACTTTAAAGGAAAAAGAGGTTTGAGGCAAGGTGACCCATTATCCCCATGCTTATTTGTGATTGCTATGAACTGTCTATCTTACATGCTTAATGATGCAGCATCACAAGGGAGATTAAAATATCATCCTAACTGCAAGTCTCTAAAGCTTACTCACCTCTCTTTTGCTGATGACTTGCTCATTTTCATTGATGGGTCGATAAAGTCTGTACAGAAGGTTCTACAAGTCCTCCATGAATTTGAACAGCGTTCTGGCCTCGCAGTAAGCTTTCAGAAAACGAGTTTCTTCGCGTCGGGCCTGTCCACTCAGGAAATTGACACGATCAGGGCTTCGACTGGAATGACTTGTGGCACACTGCCTGTGAGATATCTAGGAATTCCCCTGAACTCCAAGAAGCTCAACCTCACCAACTGTGAACCTCTACTGCAGCAGATCAAGAAACGTTTCTCATCCTGGTCAGTAAAGTCATTATCCTTCTCAGGCAGATTACTTCTACTTACGACGGTCATCTCGGGTATCACTACCTTCTGGTGCTCAGCGTTTATCTTGCCAAAAGCCTGCATCAAGAGAATCAATTCACTATGCAGTGTGTTTTTATGGAAGGGCAACATTGAAAGTCATAACTCGGCTAGGGTGGCTTGGGATACAGTGACACTTACGAAGGCGCAGGGCGGCTTGGGACTTGATGATCTTTACTCCTGGAACAAAGCATGTTGCCTTAAGCTAGTGTGGATGTTGTTCTTCAGAGCGGGGTCTATTTGGGTTGCTTGGTTCATAGATGTTGTCCTCAAAGAGTCGATTCACAACTACTGGATCACAAAGCCGAACCCCTCCTACTCGTGGCTTGCTAATAAGATCTTGAAGATGAAGGATGTGGTGTTCCCATTGATCAAACTAAGACTGCAGAACGGGCTCTCCGCACGGTTCTGGACCGACAATTGGTCGCCGTTTGGTAGTCTCACAACTTTTCTTCATAACTCATCGTCAAGGCTAGGCATTCCTATGAAAGCTTCGGTTGCCTCTCTACATAGGAACGACAGTTGGCAACTCCCACCTGCTAGAACTGATCAAGAGCTTCAGCTACTCGCTCATCTCACTACGGTCGTGTTGACTCAAGAGGAAGATCACTATGAATGGGAGCTGAGTGGAAAAACAACCTTGAAGACTTGAAGTACAGTACCGGAGAGGTTTACTCGCATCTCAGAGGTTTGGTCATCATACGGTATCCCGAGGCACTCCTTCCTTGCTTGGCTCGTTATTCTGAACAGATGCCCCACTAAAGATAGACTCATTAGCTGGGGTCTCCAAGTACCGCCTCTATGCCTACTCTGCAACTTGCTCCCTGAAACTCGCGATCATCTCTTCCATGAGTGCTCCTACGCTACTGCTTTGTGGGCTCTTATTGCTTCCAAAATCGGTCTGGCGACCCCTGCGATTTGGAGTGGAATGGTCGCTCAGATGTTTCATCTACCGCTAAGTAAAACTCAAAAGGCAAGAACACTGCTTACTCTGCTTGTCTGGAAGGCGTCTTTGTACTGGTTGTGGAATGAAAGAAACACTCGCTTGCACAACAACAGCTTTCGATCGGTTGATTCTCTCTTCACTGTGATGGAAAGGCAAATCAGAAATAAGATTCAGAGTTTCCGTCAAGCAAATCCTGTACTAGCTTCCGCGATGATGCAACTTTGGCTGTGATTCTTCATCGGCATCATCGTTCTCCTACTCTCCATCAAACTTTGGGTTCTGTCGTGACTTTGGTTCTAGAGTGTATCGACTCTTGGTTCTCAGGTTATAGGCTTGGGTAAATTTCCTAACAATTATGGGTTCTAAGGTTCTTTTACTATGAGTGTTTCTTTTCTGGGCTAGGCCCGGTAACTTAAAGCCTATGGCTTGTAAACATTTTATTTTTCCTTTGTTTTATAAAAAAGCCTAAGTTACAAAAAAAAAAAAATTATTTCTTTGCCCTTAGAAGTTACAATCCCAGTTATTTTTATTTTTCAATCTTTTCGTGTTCTCATTTTCCCCCGTCTTTACAATTTTCAGTTTTCTTCATTTTGAGTTGATCTCCTACCCTGTAAAAATGCTTATAGGACCTACTAAATAGTGGGAAGAATAGAGAGGATATAACAGCAGGGTGGATTTATTTTCATTTCTTTTGTATTTCAGGCAGATTTTTTGTTCTTCTGTTTTTTTTTTTTTTGGTTTAGACTTGACTCTGTTTGAGTTCTTTTAGCTAGTGTTTTACACACTTGATGGCCTTGGCCTCTTTTCACCTTTCTTGCTTTGGAAGGTAAATGCATTCCAAGTTTAAAATTTTCAGTACCAGAATTAATTTGTTTCTAGGGGATTATAGTGAACTTTGAACTGGACTATTACACATGAAACAAATATTCTAATTTGAGGGTATCTAACAAAGGTTTTCAATATACTATATAAATTATTGTATTGGATATCTGAAAATTATGAGAAACCCAACCTAAAATATCTCAACTACTTATACTTATATTTGAGTTGAAACTTCAAATTGAGAAACTTCAATATATTGGAGATGCCCTTGAAGCATCAACCATTGCTGAGAAAATTGCAAAGTGAGATGGATTTTTTTGAACTCTTTGAGAACTGGGTATAACTTCAACCAAACTATATATTGGGCCACTGGGTTTATCAATTCTTGATCCGGGTCAGTTTTAAATCATTGGGTGAACGTCGTTTGCACCACAGTTTGTTATATGTAATAGTCAATGCATGCATTAAGTGTTGACTTAAATCTTGGTCCTTTCTCTTTTTACTTGCATGAGACGAAAAACCAACGTTTGATAATCAATTTTGGTAAAAATAATTTTGGTCTCATAGTTGTAGACTCAATACAGTAGACTATATAAATATGTAAAATTAGTTCAGTGAATTATATCTAACTATCTTTTCGTTTATTTTACAAGACATTTTTTCTTTTCTAAAATGTTTTTTTCAAAAAAGAAGACATTTTTTCTGTTCTTTTTACAAGACATCATTTGGAGCAATATGACAAACAGAGTTGAAGAGTGACAAGGCACATACACACAATACACGCACAAGACAAGACAACACACATAACTAGCTATATATTGAGAGGGATTGTTATCAAAATGATAGAACAACAAAGAACGGAAGGTATCTTGATCATGAGGCTTCGGTGGCTGACAAGTGACAATAGCATTAGGTATCTCCAGCTGATTTCGCCTTGGTAAAAACCACGTGGGGCGGATCCTGATTTACTAGGTAATGCTACTCTTGCCACTGTTGGATAAATTAACTTTACTTAGTAAAATAAAATGGAATATACGGAGCAAAATTAGATGATAAATAGTTAGGACTCCTTACAAAGTTTCCTGAATTGGTATGGTTGAGTTGAAGCTGCATAAGATGAAATTACCAAAGAGAGAACCAGAAACAAAGCAACCAACCACAAATTTCTATTCATTTTCTGTCTCTGTGTTGGTGTCTTTAATTTTTTTAGGTGTGTAATATGCCCACTTATATGCAGCGTATGGAAATCATATATAGCCTGA
This sequence comes from Raphanus raphanistrum subsp. raphanistrum, assembly GCA_019706035.1. Classification (NCBI taxonomy): domain Eukaryota; kingdom Viridiplantae; phylum Streptophyta; class Magnoliopsida; order Brassicales; family Brassicaceae; genus Raphanus; species Raphanus raphanistrum. The sequence goes on from CM033980.1 coordinate 42,470,109, forward strand.
CCTGAAGAAGAGTCACTGAAGTAGACAAACATGTGCTTATTCTTTTAACAACGTGTTAACTTATGTCTTTGTCCTTCACTTACAATGGTCTTCATTAAACTCGATTTAATCCATGACTTAGTCAATCTTCACAATAGCCTATGGTAGAGGTCCAATAAACACACAAGAAACCCTGTTTAGTGGGGGAGATTATGTCTGATCTTTTAGTTTTTCTTTTTCTAAATAGAACTATACAAGTGAGAACTGAAATCAATCATGGTAGGCAAAATAGAAAAAAAAGTTGTGGGTTGTGATTGGGGATTTAAATTTAAAAAAATTAAAGACTTTACAATGATCTAAAGTTTGTAAATTCAATAGTTTACCAATTACACTTTGGATTTCCTAAACTTTCTCAAGTCCCTAAAAACATTAAAACTTTAAATTCTATTTTCTCTTCATGTTTCTTTGTTTTAAAGGATTTTCAGTGATTAAACCCCTCAAATATTTTGTAATTGTCACCTTTTGTCTATAATTTTGTAATGGAAGGTAAGATATGTTAACGGTTTGTGAATTGAGGGTTTAAAAAATTAAAAAATTTGTTGAAGATTTATTTTACAATTCAAAAATAGTTGAGAGATTTAATCATTAATACACATTCTTAAACAAATTGGTTTAAGAAAAAATAAATAAGTTAATTTTCTCTAATTATCAAATATTTATTTTGTTAACTAAGAACACTTTAGTTTAGACAATATGACTATAAACTGACAGTGAAACGATATTAGTCTAAGTGAAGAAAGAACGCAGTGGGATTTGTTTTCATTTCTCTTGGATTTTAGGCAGTTTTTTTGTTCTTCTGTTTCTTGCTTTTGGTTCAGAATTGACTCTGTTTTGAGTTTTTTATTTGTCTGAGACTTGGCCTTGGCCTCTTTTCACCTTTCTTGCTTTGGAAGTTAATTGAATCATTCCTACTTTAAAATTTTCAGTATTAGGACATTTTTGTTTCTGAGGGACTATAGTGAACTTTGAAACTGGACTATTACAAATGAAAGAATGATCCGAAATTCAAGGAATCTAACAAAGGTTATCAAAATACTAAAATTATGAGAATCAGTACAATATCTCAAATGCTTATTACATTTGAGTTGAGAACTTCAAATTTAGAAGCTTCAATGTATTGGAGATGCTTTTAGATGCAACCAAGTAGATATTGAAGCATCAACAATTTACTAAAGTAAGAAAGCTCCGGAGATCATTTCACCGCCATTGCTTCTCCATAAACGATGATAAAGATCTTGAAAACTGCGACACAAACGACACTGATGATGTCTCCTTGTCCACACTCTCCTCATCTTTGTCTCTCCAGAACTCAAGTATAATCAGATTCTCCACCTCTGAACCACGATCCTTGACGCATAACCTCTTTTCCTCATCACCAAACAAATCTCCGACAGGTAATTCGAAGTCGACATCACACCATGTTGAACACACCCTTCTCAGAAAGCAACCATCAACCACAGCCCACAGGCAAGACTCAATCAGTACAACAATCTACTTTGACTTGCATGAGACGAAAAACCAACGTTGATATCAATTTTGGTAAAAATATTTCTGGTCTCATATATAGTTGTAGACTCAATATAGTAGACTATATATATAAAGATATATATATATATATATGTGTATATATATATATATATATATATATATTCAAAAATTAGTTCAGTAAATTCTTTTTAGCTCTCTTTTAGTTTATTTTTACAAGACATTTTTTTTTCTTTTATTTTAATGATTTTTTAAAAAAACAATGACATTTTTTTTTCTTTTTACAAGACATCATTGGAGCAATATGACAAACAGAGTTGAAGAGTGAACAAGGCACATACACACAATACACGCACAAGACAAGACAAGACAAGACAAGACAACACACATAACTAGCTATATGTCGAGAGGGATTGTTATCAAAATGATAGAACAACAAAGACGGAAGGTATCTTTATCGCGTGAGACTGCGGTGGCTGACAAGTGACAAATAGCATGTATCTCCAGCTGATTTCGCCTTGCTAAAAACCACGGCGGGCGGATTCTGATTTACTAGGTGATGCTGGTCCTCTTTGCACTGTTTGATAAATTAACTTTAGTTAGTAAAATAAAATGGAATATACGGAGCAAAATTTGATGATAAATAATTAAATAGTTTGGACTCCTTACAAAGTTTCCGGAATTGGTATGGTTGGGTTGAAGCTGCATAAGATGAAAATATCGAAGAGAGAACCAGAAACAAAGCAACTAACCAAAAATTTCTCTTCATTTTCTGTCTCTGTGTTGGCATCTTTTAATTTTTTTAGGTGTGTAATATGTCCAGTTACAGATTAAAACGTGAGGTTTATATAATGAGCAGGCAGCGTATGGAAATCATATAGCCTGACCTGAAGAAGAGTCCTCGACGTAGACAAACATGTGCTTATTCTTTTAACAACTTGTTAACTTATGTCTTTCTCCTTCCCTTACGATGGCTTCATAAACTCGATTTAATCCATGACTTTGTCAATCTTCACAATAGCCTATGGTAGAGGTCCAATAAACACACAAGAAACCCTGTTTAGTATTTTATATTCATCTTCTTTGTTCCATATTAGACTTGGACTTATTATTTGGTTCACCTACTCTCTTGGGTGAACTTCTAGATTCACCAATCAATAGGAACTATATATTTTATATTAAATATCTTTTAGAAAAAAAAATATTGTTAAGTTATTTATATTTTTAAAATAAAAAACTAAAAACAAATGAAAATAGTAATATATGCAAAAAATATTTTTTAAAAAAATATTTTAATTACCGTCATCAAAACACTAAACGCTAAATCCTTTAACTCTAAATCATAAGCCTTAGATTAAAAATGCTAAACATTAAATCTTAAAATACTAAATTCTTAATCCTAAAAAGAATTTAAGAATTGGGATTAAGGGTTCAATATTTTTTAAGATTTACTGTTTTAGTGTTTTATGTTTTTTATTTAGAGTTTATGATTATCCAAGAATTTAGAGTTTATCTAAAGATTTAGGTTTAGGGCGTAGAGTTTATGGTTTCGTCTTTTGATGACGGTGTTAAAATGGTTGCTACCGGGAATGCCAAGGTTGATGAGAATGGGTCAGTTGCTAAACCAGTTGGTGTGGTGGCAAATGGTTGCTAGGTTAGTCCATGTAGCTCACGGCTTTGAGCATTAGAGGCAACAAGAGAGCAGAAGATAACATTCCCGTTTACACTTTCTCTTGAGAAACAACAAGTGCCGTGAGCTTTTGAAGCATGGAGGGAAGGAGCTTTAGTACCTGAGATCCGTTTCTTTACCCTTTAGAAGTTCAAATCCTAGTTATTTTTTTTTCAATCTTTTCGTCTTCTCATTTTCCCCTCGTCTTCACAATTTTCAGTTTTTTTTTCTTTCCTTTTTCAATTTTCAGTTGATCCTCCCTACCCTGTAAAAATTCTTATAGGACCTAGAGAAAAAGGACACAACAGCAGGGGCGCAGCATGTACAAACTGTTGAACGGTCGATCAAAGAACCTTTACGGTTAGAGACCAGTTCTTGGATCGATCAAAGAGTTTCTTGCGATAGCTTCTTTGAGACCAACTTCTTGATAGATGAATTTAATCAAATCTTACAAGGAATAAGCAAAAGCTCTATTTTATTATCAAATCTTACAAGGAATAAGCAAGATCCTAACAAAATTTTCACAAAGAAAGTCGCTATGACGTACACAGTCTTGATGTTTCAAGAGACTTGTCTTGCAATAGCAAGTATAAACATTTGAGGCAGTAGGAAGCTCCATAGGTGGATTCATAGCAGATTCTGAAACAGCACCAGTTTTGTTGGGTTCCACAGAATTACCTCGAACAAAGACAGTATGTGAACTTGATGGACCTCCTTGATAACCGAGACCAGCTGTTGTCTTCTCTGTTCTACCCAAACGTAAAATCTTGTCTAAAGTTTTGGATCCAGTGTTTAGCATCCGTATATTCTTGCGTATTTCACTCAACTCATGCTCCAAAGTTTGGTTTTTCTCTTGTTCTAACAGAAGAGCCTCTTGAAGTGTAGTAATCGTTGCATTTAATAAATATGTATCCGCTTGTTCAGCTTCACGACCTTGACGTCGAACACGATCTGGTGGCTCATGATTGATTTGTCGGGTAGAATTTTTTTTGCACACACCATAATTTATATGGTCCCTTTGCAAATCCACAAGAGTATTGTAGTCACTATGTTCGTAAACTTGAACATGTTCTGGGTTTAGATCGTCAATGTGATATTCTTTTTGGTTGGCCATATTGATCTTCAAAAAGATATTCTCGTCCCAGCCAACTATTGCAAGCTTCGTTTGAAAGGCAGGAGAAGTATCCTTGAGAATAAAGTCACATATAACCTCATTACTTGTCGCAAAATATTCTGGAGAAAACGTTGGAGTTTCTTGAGCATAGACAGAGTCATTAAATTTACTGCTTTGAACTTCCACTTTTTCAATCATAACCTGTTCTGTCGTCTCGTCGTCGAACATGTCATAGATTGGAGAAATTTCTGCAAAATCGACATCTGTCATGTCATAGGTTGAAAAATTTTCTGTGGCTTCTTGATCAAACACATCAAATATTGGAACAAAATTTTTCTCTGAAATATCTTCTCCGTCTTCTTCTGTATCAAAAACGTCAAAAATTGGATCTCCAAGTTGAACAACATAAGAATTCTCATTGTCTCTTGTGTCATAAACTTTTGCATCCAAATCTGAATTGTTGTTTTTGTTGGGGATAGGGGTTGATGACGAAGCGGAGACAAAGGATTTTCATCCTCCTCAAATTCGTCGTCGTTAGCAGCTTGGTTGTTGCGTTTATGGCGAAATAATGGAGTCGCGTGCTGTGTACTCAAGGCGGCCACTGCAGCTGTAAGGTTCTCGATTTGAGCTTGAAGATCTGCGACGGCTCGTCGCGTGATTCCAGTCTCTGTTGGAGGAACAGCTTTCTTTAACCTCACCATTGAATCGTAGGAGCGTAGCGAAGCTCTGATACCAACCTGGCGTAGCGTACAAACTGTTGAACGGTCGATCAAAGAACCTTTACGATTCTAGAGACCAGTTTTTGGATCGATCAAAGAGTTTCTTGCGATAGCTTCTTTGAGACCAACTTCTTGATAGATGAATTTAATCAAATCTTACAAGGAATAAACAAAAGCTCTATTTTATTATCAAAAGTAGCGTAAACATAAGAGCCTCAGCTCTGTTTATATAACCTCTCCATTAGACAAACCCTAATAGGAAAAGGAAATTATAAACTTAATCTAAAAAGAAGAAATAATCATAATTATCTAAAAGAAAGCAAAACCAAAACAAAGTTGAAAACCTATTTGAATCTTCCATCGTTATAGTTATGTTGGCGCCGTATTCGAAGATGCTGCTGCATCAAGCAGGGTGGGATTTGTTTTCATTTCTCTTGGATTTTAGGCAGTTTTTTTTTTGTTCTTCTGTTTCTTGTTTTTGGTTCAGAATTGACTCTGTTTGAGTTTTTTTATTTGTCTGAGACTTGGCTTTGGCCTCTTTTCACCTTTCTTGCTTTGGAAGTTAATTGATTCATTCCAGTTTAAAATTTGCAGTGTTAGAACAGTTTTGTTTCTAAGGGACTATAGTAAACTTTGAAACTGGACTTTTTCAATGAAACAATGATTAGAACTTCAGGGTTACCTAAAATAGGTTTTCAAAATACTATAAACTATTGCATTTCTGATCCAACCTATAAAGCATCTCAAATTCTTACATTTACATTTGAGTTGAGAATTTCATATTGAGAAACTTCAATGTACTGGAGATGAAGCATCAACCATTTACTAGGAAATTGAACGGTGATTTACATACTAGAGGTAGATCTGCTTGATCTCTTTGAGAACTGGGTATATATTCTCAAAGGCTTTGTATGTCTCTTTCATCTAAGATAGAGAAGTGACCTCTGTAGTTATCAGGAGACTATCACAGAACCTAAAGAGAGAGAGAAAGAAAGTGAGTTTGATTCAGACAATTCTTTTTCACATATATTAACTCTTTTACTAATAAGTTATAATTAAATTCGGATTAGTAATTTTTGGCTCGGTCAGGATATGATGCTATTTTGCCCAAATTCTTCTAGTCGAACTTTACTAAAGAAAAAAAAAACTTTACTGAATCAAATCACGGTTATGGCTAGACCAACACAGAACCGGGTTTTCGCAAACAAAAAAAGCCTAAAAAATTTACGGTTAACAGACTTTGCAACATGGCAAGCAAGAAAGCTCCATTTAAATATATAGTTATATTTCACCGCCATAAACGATGACGAAGACCTCGAACATTGTGACATAAACGACACTGATGATGTCTCCTTCTCCACACTCTCCTCATCTTTCTCTCTCCAGAACTTAAGAATAGTAAGATTCTCCTCTTCTGTCGACCTCTGCACCACAATCCTCGACGCATAACCTCTTTTCCTCATCATCAAACAGATCTCTGACGGGTATAGAGATCAAAGTTTTCATTTCATCAAACATCAGTTTCAAAACCACTTGATAATTTTTGTACAGTAGATTTTTAAGAGTGACTTTATTCTAATAAAATAGATAGAGATGAAAAGTGAGAACTGATCCTTACAACTATGATAGAAGTCACATTATTTGCATAAACAACAACTCCAGAAACTTATTTAAAGAACGTGACACCTTTTTCTTGTACAACTCAACCTTAATGCCCACATCATCATTGATGGTGTCATCAGCCGATAATTTTCAAAATCACGAATAAAAGACTAACTAATAAAATCTACCTGAAAAAATCCACGAGCGGTCTCTTAGTTCGTCTCCTTTTACTATTTAAAAGCAACATTGGCCCGCCGGTGGTGTTATACTAGGTGGTGTGCCGATAAGAGGTCGAGCTGTATAAATTAATATTAATTATAAGTTAAATAAAGAGAAAAATATAGAACAAACCATATATATCAATGGTAGGTATAACTATATATCTATATTATTAAAAGAGAAGTACCCATATAAATTACCCCTAAGTTTTCAAAGTTATTTACACTACTATACCACTGAAAATTAAATAACTTACCTATTTTAATGGTTGTCTTTTCCAGTTGAGTTAGTGTGATGTCCTAATATAAATTAAATTGCCTATTTAAAGTTTGTCTTTTTCAGTTGAGTTAATGTGATGTCTTAATATAAATTAAGTTACTTATTTTAATGTTGGCTTTTTCACTTGAGTTAATGTGTTGTCCAAATATAAAATTTAATTTTCCTTCTCTATTAAATCAATTTCGAAATTATTTATAGTTTTATTAATTGCTGTCTTTTCAGTTTAATAAATACATTTCCTAATTCTAAATTTACCACATTTAATGATAATAAAAATCGCATATGGTAGGAAAATTATTGTGCCATCACTATCTTTTAATATTCGAACCAAATCAATTTTTTATGTTAATTTTAAGTTTTTGGCATAGATTATTCAAATTTATATATATATATATATATATATATATATATATATATATATATATATATATTTCTTACACATACATCTAATCATAGATGTTAGATTTGTTTAAATGATCTCCAGTATCAGTGATATATTTTACGTTAAATGCAAAATTATTAAATTACTTAATTTAATATGATTACATTTACAAATATAACATTTAGTACACACAAAAATTAAAATTTAAAATTAAATACCGAGTGAGATTATTTTCTTAACAAATTTATATTAATAAAAATTCCAAATATTTGGAATTCGAAAGCATTATGATCCACACCTATACTATTTTAATTATGATAATTGAATTTATATAAGAATATTTTATTATAATTTTAATTTTATTTTTTTTATAACTGCAAAAAAATTAGTTTTTGATCTAAATTTATGATCAAATATTACAAATATATCATTTAATACAAACTGAAAACTAAAAACATAAAATAAATACCCGTGCGGTCGCACGGGTCAAGATCTAGTATATATTTAAATGGAGCTTTTTGTTATGTATTAGGGCATCTTCAACCTAACTCCACTTTTTCTTTTAAAATAGAGTAAAAGTGAATATGCAGTAAAAAATCCTATAACCCAACTTTATATCCTACTCCATAATGAAATTTACTCCATAAATGGAGTAATCTATTTTTGTATGTTCATTACTCCATTATGGATTAAAAATAGAGTAGAATTAGAGCATTTTTACTTTATATTCACTTTTCCTTCATTTTAGAGGAAAATATGGAGTTTTACATTGGAAATACTCTTAGAACATTTTTACTTCATATTCATTTTTCTTTCATTTTAGAGGAAAATATGGAGTTTTACATTGGAAATGCTCTTAGAGCATTTCCAATGTATTACTCCATATTTTACTCCAAAATGGAGTAACTCCAAAATAGATTAGGTTTTGCTCCAATGTATTACTCCATTTTCTACTCCAAAATTGAATATTTTTTAATATTTTATATTTTATATTTATTTAAAATTAGTAATATCACCTTTTATTTATACTATTTGCAAAACAGTTCATTTTTACTTTGTAACATTTCTATTAAATATAATATTAATCACAATTATTTTTTTTATATAATTAAAATTACTCAACAAAGTCTAAAAAGAAATATTTAATACACTAAAAATTATATTACATTGTTTAAACACAATAATACATCAACTTAAATTATTCATTAGAATTATTATAATTATTCACTACAAATCTTTTTTGTTTTATATTATATATTTTGTTGCATAAAATATTTTATTAGATGATTGTTTATATAATTAATAAATATTAATAGTAAAATTTATAATATATAGTAAAATAACATTATTATATTTATTTATAATAATATTCTATTAAAGATAAAAAATATTTAAATGTGAAGAACCATTTTATAAATAAAAAAAAATTCAACTTCATTTTGGAATAATAAGTTGGTTTACTCCATATTTGAAGTAATCATGTCTATTACTCTATTTTTAAGTGGATTTTGGAGTGGAATTAGAGATAATTTTACTGCAAAATGAAGTTTAGAGTGGGTTTTGGAGTGGGGTTGGAGTTGCTATTACTCACCTAATTTGCGTGTTTTGTAGGGCTGAGGCGAAACCATATACGACGATGAGATCGCCAAAGAGAGAAACAACAATAAAGCACTGAACCACAACTTCCCCTTCATTTCCTCTGTGTATTTGTTTGTTGTAAGTTATAAAAGTTGTAGGTATGTGTATTTATATGAACTAAAGGTGTGACTAAGTTTAATCATAAATCAATATATAATTAAATGGGTATGGCAAAAGATGCATTGATTGTACATCTGAAATCTTCGTGGATGGTGAGATAGTTATTGCTCCCAACTAATCTTTCTAAATGAATTTTTTTCTTTTTATTAATCTGAAGGTATTCCATACCCATGGAAAAACCCAAACTAATCCTCAAGGGAAGGTGCAGCCCACAGATAGATTCTTTTTTCGAGTATTCAAATCGGCCCTAAAACACATGTTTATATCCATGTAAGATGACTAAGATAATTGTGACTTAATTTCGCGCAACAGATGCATCGAACCTGAAACGTGTTAGCGTCCTAGTCCCGTCTTCTTACCACTCGACCACAATCATTCGGTCTTCTAAATGAATTAAGTTATTGTTGATCAAAAAAATTAAATGGGTCTTTCTGTTGATTTTCATTCATCTTTTACTTCAGATCGTTGATGGTGCAAAGTCTTTCAAGATATAGTTCTTTATGATTCACTGAACTTCCTGGAGGGTATAACTTACGGAGAATATTGATTTCAAAAGTTATGAGTGAATTATATTTTTATAATATGACTTTCAAATAACGCGTGCATGAACTCTGAAATGAACATAAAATACATATATGACTAGAGAAGACTTTGAAGAAGAAAACTAAAGAAGACTATGTCTTGATTCTTATGTTTACATGTAGATGATTTATTCACTCTTTCTGTTTCAATAGTTAAGCACACACGTTTACGATTGAACATTATGTAGTTTCCAAAACAAATATTTAAATGTAATTTGTTGTTGTAGTACCTTTGCGTGTAGGACAACGAAAAACTTAACTGAAAAAAATCACGAAAAATAGAACTTTTGAAACGATAAAATAAAAGTAGAAAACGTCAAATAATAATAATCGTTACAGAAATACATGAATTTACAGAGTTTAGATTTGATCTCTTTTCTTAATTCAATAAATTGTCCATAGTTTGTGACATTGTATAACTTTTGAATTTCAATACAACCGTGATGAAACTATTTCACAACCCATGTAACAGGTTCAAATCTAAACTCTGTAACAGCCTGCAAGGAAATTGCATTATTTAGATGCATTTTGTGGATTATTCATAAGATAAGGAAGAGACAACTAGGTTGTAAAAATGGAAGATGGAGATGGTTGGTACTGTGTGGATGAGATAAAGTAATTCTAAACAGAGGTAACTTCGCTTATTTTGTTTGTAAATTGTTATAATTTTCTAGATATATTATCTATAATTTATGGATTTATGCAAATACAAATTTACTCTTTTCAGCATCTTTTGGTGTCCTCTACGAACAGAAAACAAACTATATGGTGTTTAACCAAAAATAGTGTTTGATTATATACATATTATGATGAAAGAATTCAAATAAAATAAGTAACTATCCCGTACGTAGTATGGGACCAAATACTAGTACTATATAAATTATTGTATTGGATATCTGAATATTATGAAAAATTCAACCTAAAATATCTCAAATGCTTATATTTGAGTTGAAAACTTCAAATTGAGAAACTTCGAAATAATTGAGATGCTCTTGAAGCATCAACCATTATTAAGAAAGATGAAAAAATTGAAAGGTGAGATGGATTTTTTTGAACTCTGTGAGAACTTGATATATATATTCTCAAAGGCTTTGTAGGTCTCATCTGATAGTGAAGTTCTCAGGAGACTATCACAAAACCTAAAGAGAGAGAAAGTGAGTTTGATTCAGACAATTCATTTTTCATATATACTTTTCTAATCAGTTACGATTAAATTCAGATTAGTAATTTGTAAATATAAGTTGTAATGGACATATCCCAGATTATTTCGTAGTTAATGTTCAAATCTCTTTCTCTTTCCATTATGGATCCTCTCAAATAATGATGAATTAAGATTACAACCATATGAAAAAATAGTTTAATTCAGAACTAGATCTTGACCAGCGCAACCGCACGGGTTTTGTTTTCATTTTTATAAATATAAATATTATTTTTAGAATATAAATGGTAAATATTTTTAACATTAATCTTATATTTAAATGTTTATATAACTATTTCAAATACAATAATTTCATAATTTACATGTTATAATTAATCAATTGCGTAAAACCGTATGTATTTGTCACTTTTTATTATATATTTATCTTATTGTATATGCATTTAGCTAAACAAATTATTCATTCGAAAAAAATTTAAAAACTATATTGTATTTAATTTACGTAAATTATGGCCCGCCATTCAAAGTTTGATTTTTTTACAAATATTTTTATGCTTATTTGTTTAAGATAATATATTATTGTATTTTTGTTTTTAGATATGTATTATATAGTTTGCAATTTTAAGTCATTATGTCATCATATTTAAAATAAAAAGATATCATGATTAAAATAGTTACAACGATTTTATATTATTAACTTTATTGAAATACATATAATTTTTATACATATATTTATAGTTTGTCAATGTTAACCCATCTTACCAACATGTTAGATTTTAGTTTAGAACATAAATATTTTATATTGGCGAAAATAAAATATATTAAATAAATAAATCTAATAAAATGTTATTATATTTAGCTGAATATAATAATTTTCTTTTAATATGATTGATTGATTATATAATAGATAAAATATAATATAATATTTATGTTTCATTTTATAAACGATAATTAAATTTATTAATGTATAATAATATTTCAAACTAATTTTGAAACTAATGAAATTATTTAAATATAATTTCAAAAATGAAGATCTAGTAAAAAAATTTTAAAACAGATTTGTTAGAATTTTTGAATAAATATATTTACATTTAAAATGAAAATATATTAAAAGATACTATGACTAAATTATTTTAAAGATTCTATATATTATTATTAGTCTTAGTTGAATACATTTAATAAAATTTCTAATTGATGGTCCAATTTAAAAAAAATCATACATGAAAAAATCATGATTTCTGCTTTAATATATAAGATTCATATAGCTAACTTTTGTAAGTTGAAGATTCATTTACAGAACATTTCCACAATTTCTTAACATTCATAAATATATATTAGAATATTTTTAAAATCTATCTTATTAAAACAGAAACATTCGGTTAGACCTAACATTTATTTTGTAAGTTTTTAAATTAAATACACCTTTATACTTTATAGTTAAACCTACATTAAATCATTAATGTTCCTTTCTTTATACTACTATCCATGTTTCCAAACAATATACTTATCTATCTTAAAACAGAAACATTCGGTTAGATCTAACATTTATTTTGTAAGTTTTTAAATTAAATACACCTTTATACTTTATAGTTAAACCTACATTAAATCATTAATGTTCCTTTCTTTATACTACTATCCATGTTTCCAAACAATATACTTATTTCTTTATACTACTATCAATGTTTCCAAACAATATATTTTAGATACTACTATCAAGGTTTCCAAACAATACAATAATTAATCTTAGTTATTTTATATCCATCATTTTCTCTTTAAAATTTTGTAGAAACGTCATAATTTCAGAAATTACAAAATAATGAACTTTAAAATTTGGATTATAAGATTACAAATTATGAAACTATTACAATTTCAATCAAATTAGATTACATGTCGGTCATCCATCAGTTCAATCGGTTAGTCTCGGGTTTTAGTGACTTTTTAATAAGAATATTTTAAAAAACTAAATTGAATTGTTAGATCTCCGGATTAACCGGTATAATCACAATCGGGTTGAATTTAAAAACATTGATTTAAATACAAAAATATTTTAAATACACACTCTTTAAAAGTTAACAAAATATTTCTAAGTTATTAGTGAAATTTTTCATCGTAAAATATTCCGCGCTTCCAAAGCGCGGATCAAGATCTAGTAATAATTTAAAACTCAAAGCAGATTATATATTGGATCTTTTATCTATTCACCTGATAATTGGATTTCGGGTTTTAAAGAAGTTTGATCAGATTTTCAAATAATATATTAATACTATTAAAATAGAAGACCTTTTTTTGAGGTGACCTTCTGTTTCACAAATATTTACCATCATGTGCCACTGAGTTAATTTAGGCTATTGTTTTTATTTAATGCTTTTATTCTTTTACTAAAATCGATGCTTTTATTTGCTGAGAAATCGTTGCCTTTGTTTAAATGCAATAATTACATGCCACTATCATTTATATTTAATCAATTATTTCCTCACTAATCGTTCTTGATATATATGTAAAGTCTTCAAAAAGTAACTATTAATACATGTTTTTCCCAATCGAACAAGTTCAGTGCTTTTGACGATCATATAATTATTTTTCACAGATATATTATTTCTTCACATAGATTTTTATGTCCATTTAATTTCACGCATTCATATATACGTTTTAATCTATATCAAATACATTGACATTTTATAATCCATAACGAAACCCTTAACTCTAAAGTTGCATTACAAAAAAAAAAGTTGTATTACGGTTCCAAGGTAACTCTATTTTAAAAAAATCAATAAACTCATAAGAAATTGAAAACCGTTGATGAACTTTAATAGTATTGATCACAGATGAAAATTGTGTATAACAGTTCATAGCATATTTATTCTAATATATATTAGTTTTTAAAATGAAAATTGCTGATTTTTCTCCCTAACAATATTAACCAAATATGACTAACAATATTTTAAATTTCGGCTACTAAAAAAATATTGTGTAACCGTTTTAGAATATCCATATCCCAAATCACATTTATAGCAAACCAAAAGGGCATCTTTGCATATACCAAAAAAAGTAAATAATATCCTAGCAGATATATTTTTTTCTTTTCAGTTTGAGAATTATCATTTCAATTTTTCATAACGAATCCAAATAGAATACACTCCTAATTATACCAAAATTCAGTTCGCAATGCATATCTTTATAAATATCTTTAAACGAAAATTTTTAATATCCATGTATCCTCTTTAAACCTATTTATTTTGCTATATATACTATCTAAGCGACACATTCAACCTTAAACTAAAGCACACAACTTAAGCAAATAAAATAAATGCTACACCAAAGTTATCATATACATGTCCGATATCAAGCTTTACAAAACTGAATGGTGGATCCCAATGAAAGTTGTTCACACCAGGAAACAATTCAGTGAACAATTTGGTGAGACATTGGAAATCATTTTCTCTGACAAGAAGGTAAACGATTTTGAGCTGCTTTATGTATGTAATATACAATATTTATGGCGTTTTTGTACTTTGCCATTATTGATTTATTAACTCTGTTTTTCATCATTGCAAAGGATCAAAAAATCATGCATCATGCAAAAAAACTACTTGCTTAGTTTGGGCAGAGACTTCCATGTGGGTGATTGGAAAAACATAGAATTTTTTTCACTAAGTGCAGCAGCTGGTGGATACTGACCTACCACTCACGTTATAAAATGGGGTTTATGAAGTTCACCTCCACTCACAGTAATATGATATGTTTATGGATTTACTGCAGCTTTAAACTATATTGAGTGGAATTCTAAACACAAGTTTTCTGATTGGTAAGTTCTTAAAGACGTGTTTGTATTACATTTTTGTGATTATTCATTAATATTTTTTTCTGTTGTATATAGATGCTGCAGAACAAGCCATAGATACTGTGGAAAAGTAAGCAAGTACTCTCGGATGGTTAACCATTTTTTATTGTTTTGATTTCTTTTGCATGTACTCTCGGATGGATTAAATGAATAGATCAGATGAAATCAATTCCGATGCAGCTGTCTAAAATGAAATCTGAGGCATTCACAGGCGGCTATTTGTGACCTCGATCGAGTTGGTATCTAAATGAGCAAATCTCCAAAGGTTTGTCTTTGATTGAGAGTATATCAATTCAAATACTAATTTGTTGAATTTATTTTTTTCTCTTGCAAGGATTGATTATGTATAAATTCTTTGACTTATTTTTATAAAATATAATTATAATTACGTATAAAATTGTCTATATTTATCCGGACAAAATAATATATACATGTTATAAATATTATTTAGTTTTTTCTAAACTATTGATAAAATATATGTTTATTAGTAAATTTAATTATATCATATTGAATATATGTTTAGTAATATAAATTATGTATAAAAATCATATATTAGATAAAGTGAATATGAAAAATCAATAGGATGAAGAAGAAGGCTGTGTAATACAAAGAAGAATGCCGTGTAATATTTAGTATTCAAAAGTGAAGAAGAAGGCTATGTAATACAAAGAATCAATAGGAAGATAAGTGTTCTTCTTAATACCATCGTACTATATAATAAAATAAATAATCTATATTAATCATATTTATCTTCTAAAATTAAAATGTAAAATTTAATATATATAAAAATGTAAAAAAAAATTATATCAGTCATCCTATCATATATCATTAGAATTAATATATATATATATATATATATATACATAAAAGACAAAATATTTATGAGACTCTCATGCGGAATATGTATCTTTATTATTTAAATAGATGGAGATTTTGAAGATGTATCATCTCAAGACTCTTATGTGGAATAACTTTTTAGATTATTTATATAGCTTTGATTTAAACAATTAGGTATTTGTTTTATTCAATATTTTATTAAAGTTTTGGATTTTTAATGTTTAAAATTTAAATTATATGATAAATCATTTTATTCTATATTTTATTTGTAACTATTTTTTAATATTGTTTGCGAGTTAGCTCATTTAACTCATGATCTAAATGATCTGATTTCATGTTTACATATTGAAACTCATATAATAAATGAGTTGAATTATCTCATGAAAGATGCGAGATCACAATGAGTTGAACCGAATTGAGCAAGTTACCTCATTTTGACACCTCTACAAATCTACACGAACATACATCGTATATTTATTTCATACAAACAATAAATAATAATAATTTTCATAAATAATAGTATAATATAAATTTAATATGTTATAAAATCTAATTTTTACAAAGATAAAATTCCGCTCTTCCTAAAGGCGGATCAAAATCTAGTTTTTTCTTAAAACTTCAACCAAACTATATATGGGGCCACTGGATTTATCAATTCTAGATCCGGGTCAGGTTTAAAACATTGGGTGAACGTCGTTTGCACCACAGTTCGTTATATGTAATAGTCAATGCATACATCAAGTGTTGACTTATAATTTTGTTCCTTTCTCTTTTTTTTTTTTTTTGAAATTGTGTTCCTTTCTCTTTTTACTTGCATGAGACGAAAAACCAACGTAATAATCAATTTTAGTAAAAATAATTTTGGTCTCATAGTTGTAGACTCAATACAGTAGACTATATATATATGTATATATGTAAAAAATAGTTCAGTGAATTATATTTAGCTCTCTTTTAGTTTATTTTACAAGACATTTTTTCTTCTTTTCTAGAGTGATTTTTTTTTAAAGAAGACATTTATTTTCTTTTTACAAGACATCATTTGGAGCAATATGACAAACAGAGTTGAAGAGTGAACAAGGCACATACACACAATACACACACATAAAAGCACATAAAAGACTAGACAACACACATAGCTAGCTATAGAACAACAAAGAACAGAAGGTATCTTGATCATGAGCAGGATCGACCCTGGGACAAGCCTAACGAAACATTCGCCTCAAACCCACAAAATTTTTGGAAAAAATTATATGTATATAAACCCCTAAAAATTTAGACTCCAAAACTTTTAATTTTTGTTTTTACTCATCTTCAGCCCCCAAATTTTCAGGGTCAGCTTTGATCATGAGGCTGCGGTGGCTGACAAGTGACAATAGCATGTATCTCGAGCTGATCTCGCCTAGCTAAAATCCACTGCCTGCGGATCCTGATTTGCTAGGTAATCCTGATTTAGTTAGTAAAATAAAATGGAATATACGGAGCAAAATCTGATGATAAATAGTCGGGACTCCATACAAAGTTTCCGGAACTGGTATGGTTGAGTTGAAGCTGCATAAGATGAAATCATCAAAGACAAAACCAAAAACAAAGCGACAAACCACAAATTTCCCTTCATTTTCTGTCTCTATGTTGATGTCTATAAACTTTTTAGGTGTGTAATATGTCCAGTTACAGATTAAAACCTGAGGTTTACAACTTTACATAATGAGCAGGCAGCGTGTTGAAATCATATAGCTTTACCTGAAGAAGAGTCCTCGACGTAGACAAACATGTGCTTATTCTTTTAAGTTTTTAACAACTTGTTAACTTATGTCTTTGTCCTTTACTTACGATGGCTTTCATTAAACTCGATTTAATCCATGACTTTGTCAATCTTCACACAATAGCGTATGGTAGAGGTCCTATAAACACACAAGAAACCCTGTTTGGTGGGGGAGATTATGTCGGATCATTTAGTTTTTCTTTTTCTAATAGAACTATACAAGTGAGAACTGGAATCAATCATGGTAGACAAAATAGAAAAAGTTGTGGGTTGTGACTGGGGATTTGACTTTTAAAACTTTAAGGACTTTACAATGATCTAAAGTTTGTAAATTCAAAAACATTAAAAGCTTTAACTCTATTTTCTCTTCACGTTTCTTTGCTTTTTTTTTTAACTAGAATTTGAGACTTTTAATTTTTTTCTTCTAAAACTACAGCCATAAAAGTCATAGTCTTCATGCCGTTATCATCACTAATGGTCTCATGATGAGACTCATCAGACGATAATTTTCAAAGTCATTAGTACAAAGACTAATTGTTATAAATATGAAGATATGAAAGTCAAATAGAAATGCATCGAATATTGAAATGTCCGTGTGAAATAAATAAATATATGTAGAGCTCACCGTCACTATACACATACATTAATTTTAATTTTCTTACTTCTATATAATCACACCTTACTTTTCTTCTTCCTCTTTATAATAAAATTTTTCGCATATTTATTTTATAAGAAGATTATTTTTTTGCGGGTATAAATTTCGTACTTATTTTATTTTATAACACTAAAATTTACCAAGTCTTTAAAAAAAAAACTAAAGTCACATGAACTTTTGAATCATCAAAAAATTTCAATTAAGAAGATTTTTCTTCTTAAAGGATTTGATTATATTGAACTTTGAAACTGAATGTTACGCATGAACTAAACCAATTACTGAGAAAGATGAGAACATTTAAAGGCGAGTTGCATACTGAAGCTGGATTTCTTGAACTCTGATGATTCCCAAAGGCTTTGCAATGGTAGGATTCTTGTGACATGGCAAAAAAGCGAGGAGTGATAAAAAACAATACTCATTCCGTTTTTAGTGTATGATGTTTTAGAAATTTATTTTTATCTTAAAAATGTCAATAATATTAATTAAAATTATTCAACTAATTACAAAATAAAAAACAAAATATTATTGACTACAAAGGTTTCAATAAAATCGAAGTTACATAAAAAATGAAACCATCTTACATATTAAAACATCAAAAACTCTATAAAACATCATACATTAAGAAACAAATGAAGTATTAAGTACCTTTTATACACTAGAGTAGAGAATATTCAAATTCATAAGACAATATCAAGCTTTTTAATCCATTTGCAATTGTAAATTTGTAATCATGTTTGATTATATATCCATGTGATTTAACTAACGGTTTATTAAATACTTATACACTAAATAGTTTGGATTTCGAATCTCTAAAAAGATACAATTATGTAAATTAAATTAGAAAAAAAAAATACAAAAGATCTTCACCATAGCACAAAGAATATCATCAAATGTGGTTCAAATGCAATCAGGGTTTAATATGTAGATTTGTGGGTTGTTGAATTGTCGGTAACATTTTTGATAGCTAGTGTTTAAAACTAGAAAATCATGTTCGATTGTATAAACTTTAACTAAGCAGTTGCTATCAAATTCGTATTAGTAATTTACAAAAAATCGATAGACCAAAACAGAACCGGATTTTCATAACAATCGAACACTAGAAAAAAATCACGGTTAACAGATGCAACATGGCAAGTTGTCTCAACAAAAGAAAGCTCCTGAGATGATCATTTCACCGCCACTGCTTCTCCATAAACGACGACAAAGACCTCGAGAACTGCTTCACAAACGACACCGAAGACGCCTCCTTGTCCACACTCTCCAGTCTCCACCTCCTCTTCCTCCCTCCAGAACTTAAGAATAATAAGATTCTCCTCCTCCGTCGACCTCTGCACCACGATCCTCGACGCAAAACCTCTCTTCCTCATCACCAAACAAATCTCCGACGGGTAGTTCGAAGTCAACGTCACCAAGTAGAACCAACCTTTATCCGAAAGCAAACCATCAACCACAGGCAAGACTCTATCGATAACACTCCTCCCGTTCTTCCCCTCCAGCCCAAGCAGACGCTATCCCTTCAACACCAACCTCGTACTCAGGCGTGGGGACATAAGGAGGGTTCACCACCACAACGTCTACACAGCCGGCGAGCCTCTCCTCCAGACAAGAAGCTATGTCCGTGCAGAGAATCTCGGCAGAGAGGCCGTGAGCTTGTAGAGTCTCGTTCGTCACACGTGCGGCGATGGGGTTCGTGTCTGTGGCAATGTAATGAACGTTGGGGAGATTGTCTTTGAGGAGGAGGATGAGGGAAGTGATGACGTATCCGCTTCCGCAGCCGATCTCCATACAGAGCTTGGGGTTGTGGTTTATTAAGTTGGTTTGGTCGGCGAGTAGTGCGTCGACTAGAGCGAATGAGTCGTCGCAGGGCTCGTAGACCTCACGATGCGAGCTCACACGCATGATGTCAGCAGTTCTTGATGACGTCATCTTGGACAATAAACCAGACAGTAGTTAGAAAAAGGTTGGAACTTTGAGAATTGTGTCTTAAAAGCAAAATCATTCCGAAACTAGAAAGTTTGAAACTTTACGATTCATCAGACATGAATACGATTTTACGAGATTAATCGTGGGTTCTCTTCTTCTTAAGCAAAAACAGAGTATCGAAGAAGTTCTAGTAAGAGAAAAGAGAGTTTTTTTACCCACTGAGGATTGAGAGAGTGTTAAAGAATCGAGCTTTTGGGTATCTTCGAGGAGGGTAGATTTCACAGACGGCGACGGTGACGGCGGAATGAATAAGAAGAAAAAGGTTGAGAAAATGCCTTTTGAGTTTCTGTAAATTACACTTTAGCCCCCAAAACTTTCATTATAAATAGGATAATGGTTGAATATTCATTCCGTTACATCTAATCAGTTGAGTTCATAATGGGTCGTGTAATGGGCCTTAATGGTTAGTACATGTTAGACTATTCGGTAGAGACAGAGCCGGGGGCCTGACTCCCTAGAGATGATGATCGTGATTATGTACCCCGGTTCATCGCTCTAGATGATAACAACTTTTTGATTAACCTTCTTTGTTATTTGGAGTTCGACTCATTTTACAGTAATTTATTTTTCATAGATTCCTCTTCTGATGTTGCGACAGGTCTTCTTCAAAGAGGAAGAAAACATCATTAAAGAAAGGTAAGCATTTTACTGAAACCTTCATGTTGTACTCATTTGAGTATACCAAAAAAAAAAAGCTATTCCAAGCTAAGCCAAGTTCACTACCACTGCCACTGTTTTATCCCCGGCGTTCGCTTGATGCCATCAAGTTGATGGGATGAAACATTTTCCTCTTCGCCAATAAACATTTAACCCAATAACCACTGGTTTTCCTGAAAACTTCATGATCATGTTTTAGTCATTTGGTTACTTTCTAATATTAACAACAGAGTTTATGGGTCTTACCTTTTTTTTTGTTTGCGATTCTCTTTACTCTAAAAATATATTTCTAAAAAAAAAAATCTGTATACTTGATTTAGGAGGTAATTCTTAATTATGGAAACGGAGAAGGAAATTTTTGATCTACACTGGTTTAGAAAAATAGATATGACCTATCTATATAAACCCTTGTAATCCGAAGAAAAACATTTAAAAAAAAACACAAAATTAATTTTTATTTCTGAATAAAAGAAGGATAATCATGAAAACTTTGATGATTTGCTTATTGGTGATTTGTAGTGTCGTGATAATAGGAAATGCAGCAGAAGTGTCGGGTAAGCATTTAGATCCAGGGGTGCTTAACCGTTGCTTGGGCCCTAACCCGCCACCCGGATGTCAGGTTGCCGATCCCAAGGAGAAAACTCCAGCTCACGATTATCGTCGTGGTTGCCAGAAAAGTCAACATTGCCGTCCAGATTAAAACTAACATTAACCCAAGAATCCTAATACATGATTTCTGATACTATATTTACATATAGACAAAGATTATGCACTCTGTAATATGTTGTTATTATTATTATCATTATCATATCGTTGTACATATTATGTTTCAATTGTCCGACTATTTTTTTGGCATGCAATTACCAACACAAGTTTGGAATAATGTATTGTGATAAATGTATAGATCAATTACCTTCAAATAATGTAATATAAATGTATAATTCACAAATATTTATATCAGTCAAAATAACCAAAATAATTAGAATAATATTATTAAATTTTGAAAGTAATGAAATTGCATACATAATTGTATATGCAAACTGCAACTGGTTTTTGACATATATAACATATTTATGAATTTGTTTCAGCTTTTTTTACCAATTAGTATAGGTGATATTGAAACAATTTCTTCTAATTCTTACATACAATAATTTCTTCTAATCTTACATAAATCATATAAATATTTCCAAAAATTATATATGAAGATAAATCAAAACTGGATCCATATATCATAATATTTATTTTCACTTACTCAGATTTGGATATAACAAATTTTTGTAGTCTAATTTTAAGATTAAGATATCGGATCTACATTAAATCTAGCATCATATATATTTTTAATATAATTCTGGTACTCTCTCCATTTCATAATATAATCAATTTGGGTAAAAAAACATTTATAGCTCATCATAGTTGTAGAGTCAATAATCTCTGTAAAAACTAGTTCAATGAATTATATTCACCTCTCTTTTATTTATTTTTACAATACATGCATCATTGGGAGCAATATGACGCAATAAAACAACATATTACAAGAATACTTTGATGCGGTCCATACTTCTGATTCATATACTTGCCATGCCTTGTTTTCTGTTGCTTCTCAAATTGATAGGTTTTAGATCTTACCATGAAATGTGCTAGACTCTGTTCCATTATTATGCAAGTCGTTCCTTACTTTTTAAGTATATTAGGCCAGACAAATCCTATGCAAATTCCAGCCTGTGAAGCTTTTTGGGTAGTTACTTGATTTGATATATTTTCATTAATGTTTAGGATTAGCTCTTGGTGGTATTAGGGTAGGTTCCTTTTCCATTATATATGATGATAAAATGTATTAAAATTTGAAACTATCAATGTAGGTGAATGACAGAATAATCCAGACCGTGTTGGGTTTTTCTACTGGAGACTATAGTAGTAGGCCACTAAACACCAGAAAAACAAAAACTACTATGTGACATGTGTTAAAGAACTGAAGCTCTTGTTGGTTTACTTTTGAAGTAAAGTTTCTGTGTAATTAAAGAAAAATCCAGGCTTAGTGATTTGAATTAGTGGACACACCAATTATTGAGGATGCATTACCTTTCTCTTTTGTCAATAAACATCGGTCCTATCCTTGTGACTTGACATTGATTTGATCATGAATGACCATTTTTTGTTGTTATAACCAAGCGTTGGTATCATTTTTTAAACATTCTTAGCATTTGTTTAGTTCATTCGGCTGACTATTCTTCGGGAGAAACTGGGTCTTGGTTTGAAATTCGAGTTCCCTAGAAAATATATATGTTTTTCACATATATTGTAAATAATATGATGAGAGATAGATGGGAAGAATTATATTTACTCTCATGATCATAAAGCTTATACATGTACAACTTATATAGGAAGATAAGAATATAAACATTAAACCTAGTTTCCTTAACTAAATATATACATATCTCAATAATGATATTCACATTTATGTTTTATATCTTCATGATTCTCTATACGCCCCCTCAAACTCAAGGCGGTGATGAAGTGACAACTGAAGCTAGGCTTGAGATTGAACGATAATAGATCAAGACATGATGGAGAGCGCAATGGTGGCTATGAGCTTGATGCTTTTTTTTCGTTGGTGGCGATCAAAGAGATCTCAGGATGGGGATAGAGAGAGGCGGAGATCCAATGATCTGTGTTTGTGAACGCAGCGGATCCAGTAACTGTGGTAGCGAGAGACTGGAGGACATAAGATTTGGGTTTTTTTTTTTTTTTTTTTTGACATTGGAAGCCTCGTCAACGTGAGATGGTTGGAGAGGAAGCATCTTGGCTTGGAAACAGGAAACAAAACAGAAGCTTGAAGGCTTATAGATTCATAGATTCAGAGGCTCGTTTGATGAGCTTGAATGATGGTAGGAAGCTTTGGCATGGTAACAAAACTTTTCTTTTTTTTTAATGTTTTTTTAATACCTAAGAAATATAGAACAAAGAAAATGTTTTTTTTTTTTTCAGAAAGAATAAATAGATCCAGAAGTCTTTGGAGACATGAATAATAAGAAGCTCAATGGCTTAGATTCAGAGGTTCACATGAACATGAATGGTGAAAGCATATAGCTTAACAGAAAATATAGTAAAAAGAAGCTCAATGGCTTGAAATCGAAAAATAAAAAAAGCTTTGTGGCTTGAAGGAAATAAAATAAAAAACAGGAACGGAACAGATCGTTAGATCATTGTGGCTCTGATACCATGTAAATAATATAATGAGAGATAGATGGGAATAATTATATTTACTCTCATGATCATAAAGCTTATACATGTACAACTTATATAGGAAGATAAGAATATAGACATTAAACCTAGTTTCCTTAACTAAATATATACATATCTCAATAATGATATTCACATTTATGTTTTATATCTTGAGTGGATTCTCTATATATATCAGTCACAACTCCGTATTAAAACCTTGTGGTTTTAAAAATTCAGCTTCCCGACCGATTCAACTGCACACCCTTTCTAACTAGCACATTTACATTTACCACTAGACTACTTGCAAATCTATAATATTTAACGGCCGAAATAGGTCTTACCACTAGCTTATAATTTTTCTTATTATTAAAAATGCATATAAATAAAATATCAGTTATAAAATTTAGATGGGGTAAAAAAAAGCCTAAAGAGAGAGAGAAAGTGGCCTGGAGAAAAAAAAAAAAAGCGACAGAAGAGAAAAAAAGCGACAGAAGAGCGACTTCT
Source organism: Raphanus raphanistrum subsp. raphanistrum (assembly GCA_019706035.1). Classification (NCBI taxonomy): domain Eukaryota; kingdom Viridiplantae; phylum Streptophyta; class Magnoliopsida; order Brassicales; family Brassicaceae; genus Raphanus; species Raphanus raphanistrum. The sequence continues at coordinate 42,494,573 of CM033980.1, forward strand.
TCAGGGCTCTGGTGTTTGGCTTCCTGCCATCACCGGAAGCTCCCTTTCCCCTTTTTCTTTGTTTTGTTTTGCTTTTTTCCTTCCTCTCTTCATAGATATCGATATGATTGGTGTTCTGGTGGTGTATCTTCGCGGCGGAACCCTAGATCTGCTTCGGGGAGAGCTAGATCCGGCCGTATGAAGCTCTGATCTGGAATATCATCGAGGCGTCCATGAGTTTGGAGGTAGACGAGTCGGCTTTTTAGGTTTGATCCCGACAGATCTCGTTTTCACTTTTGTAGATCTGCTCGGGGTCATCCGTGGTGGCAGCGCGTGAGGTAAGGGACGACTCTCTCTCATGTTCTTCAAGGTTACAAAGCGGCGGTGGTCGTTTTGAAGTGGCGGTGTGCGCCGGGAGTGGTACGGTTGGCTTCCTTTTGACTTGAGACTTGGTGTCTTGTCTCGGGAATGGGGTTTGCTACTGTTCAAGGGAGGTGGCAGTTGTGGTTGTCGGTGCGCGCCCAGTCCTTTTGGCGGTCGTGTGTCTGCGAGATGTCTTGGGTGTTGGTAAGGAGTTGAAACCCATTTATTACTATGCTCTGTGCTCGGTTGTCCTTTGTTTTCGCTCAAATCTGGGTATCGATTTATCTCTACGCTTGGAGTTCGGCATTGATTTAGCAGACTTTCTTCCAATGGTGGTGAGTGCAGTGATTGCTTGCTGTCCGTTTCCTTTTCCGTGAATGCGTCCGGTAAGTTTCGGTTAGTAAGGCTTTGTCTTCGTGGGGTTTTGGTTGAGCTTCTATCTAGGACTAAATGGACGATTATGATTGCGTCGCATCCGTATCCGAAGGTTGAGTTGATCGAGTTTCGATCCTTCTTGTCGGGTTATGAAGTCTCAGGTTCTTGGGCGTTATTGTTGGCGTGCGTAGGCAGCAGCAATAAGTCGTGGTGTGGGTGTAAGAAGTGGAAGTTATCGTGTGGCGGGGCTATGTGCAGCAACGGTATTTCCCGATCATTGGCATGGGTTTATTTCTTATGTCTGATGAGTTGATATGTTCCAGTTTCGAATGTAGTAGTTAATCGTTGTCCAGGGTTTTGTTGCGGTTTTAGTCTTTATGTTGTGTTTCAGTAAGTTGCCCCGGTGTGGGTTCTAGTTGCCGCTTTCTATGGGCTCTTGTTTCTGGGGCTATCCTGTTAGACCGCCAGCTTATGTATGAACTCTTGTATTTCAGTTTGGGATGAATATCAAATCTATTGACGGAAAAAAAAAAAATTTAGATGGGGTAAGTGATAAAAAAAGAACAAACATTTCTAATAACACAACACTCCAGGGGGGCAACGGTGTAACAGACTCACAGGATAGGCAACTGTGCTCAGCATGACAAAGGCGCAACTGTGCTATCAGGAGACTACTACAGAGGCTTAGAATTTACTCAAACATGTTTGGGAGGGGTCTCGCAGCCATGAACGCATCGACCATCTGATTATATAGAAGAAGAAAATAAAAATCAATAAAAAAAACGTCTTGATTGGTCTAATAAAAAAAAGAAGTTAAATTAAATCGAACTTTCTTTTTACCTCTTCAGTAACAGCAGCTCGAGCCCTGCGGTGTCTCTCAACAATTTCTATCACAACTTGGGTGAGACGATTCTTTACTGTTCCGGTTAGCATTCGTCCTTCTCCATACTCCTGAAAACAATGTATTATCTTTTAATCTCATCAAGCAACTTCATCATTCGAGGCAAGTATATAAAAGCTAATTTACCTTCTTTATGTGTTCAAGTTCGGCATCATCTTCGAGGAAGAAACTCAAATACTGAAACGGTATGTCTTCCTGTGAAAAAAAGAAAAGAAAAACAGAGACTTGTTAAAGTTTTCTTATAGCACTAAGACCAATAAGGGATCAATGTGCCTAAACAAAAGAGAATTTGGTAACCTTCAGATTTGCTCCATATTTTTTTTGATCTTCCTTGTTATCTCGCCCACCACTAACAGAACTCTTTATCTGCATGTTAAAAAAAAATATCATCAAGATTAGTGGAAGCAATTCTCTTATTTCTGGAATCAGAACCAAAGAAAAACAAAACTCACATTTTTTTCAATGTGGGCATTGCTATCATTCATATAAATAGCGGAATTTGGATCACTTGCTGACATTTTCCCATTATTTCCCTGCAAGAAATAAAAAAAAAGGTATACATTCAAATAGTGTGAAAGCATGAATTTTAAACTTGTAAAAATATCCTTTTAAGACTAGTTAAAGAAAACACTTGCCCGCAGCGCAGGAAGAAACTTTGACTCAATCAGAGCAGGCTTCATAAACTCTAACCGAGCTGCAACATCACGAGTAAGCCTGAAGTACGGATCCTGAACAAAACAAATTATGATCAAAAACTCAGTGATAGATGTTAGATTCGGATTAATTATGGACTTCCAACTTAAAATCAATTGGTGATTAGTGGATTGACCTTAATCCTTTATATATTACTTAATCTCTCTTACAGTTCCCGATATAATATCCCTAATAATATACACAGAGGCTAAGTTCCAACATGAGAAAAAACAGTAAACCTGGTCAATTGCACAGGGAATCAAGCAAGGGATATTTTTCTTGGCAGGGAACAAGTGTGGGAACGAGCTAGAAAAAGACGGAGCTGCCTGAACAGAAGGGAAGATCATTTTCGCAGTAGAAACTTCCCCGGTAAAGCCGAAAGTGGAATTAGCCTTGTTAACCGTGATGCAATCCGCAATCTCCACCAGATTCTCATACAACGCACCGCCAACAGTGGCGTAGCTGGAGAAAACAAAGGTGTTCGAGGCATCGAAACCGCAAGCAATGATATCTTTCACGTTCTCTCTGCCGAGTCTTTTACTCTCCTCCTTGTTTAATTTCTTCCAGATTTTTTCTTCATCATCCATGATCTGTATAACGAGCGGGACCTTGAAAGCCTCCTGCAAGTACTTGGTGAACAAGAAAGGAATCAAATGCCCTAAATGCAAAGATTCTGACGAAGGTCCTCTCCCAGTGTAGAGGTAGAACTTGTCTCCTCTCTCGCAACGGTCGAGGATTTTATCAAGATCCCTGTGGGCGAAGAAGACGCCACGGCGGAGGAAGACGTGAGCTCGACGGCAAGTGAGTCTTTCGACACGATCGATGAGCTGCTCGTCTATCTTCTTGCAGCCAAACTGTTTGACCACCTTCTCGTGATCGATGGTTTTGCCGCGGACAGACCATGGAGTCACGGTTTGCTGCTCTGATGATGATTCAGTCTCTCTCTCATCATCATCCGAGGAGGACTGTTTGATGATCTCCTGTTTCGAGGAGCTCTGTTTCTCATCAAACAACTGTTTCAAGCTCAGATTCTCATCCAACAACCGTTTGATCTCCTGTTTCAAGCTCAGATTCTCATCCAACAACTCTTTCGTCTCCATCGTGAAACTGATGACTCCTAGAGATGATGATCGTGATTCGTGAAGATGTACCCCGGTTCATCGCTTTAGATGATAACAACTTTTTGATTAACCTTCGAGTTCGACTCATTTTACAATAATTTATTTTTTCATAGATTCCTCTTCTGATGTTGCGATAGGTCTTCTTCAAAGAGGAAGAAAACATCATTAAAGAAAGGTAAGCATTTTACTGAAACCTTCATGTTGTACTCATTTGAGTATACCAAAAAAAAAAGCTATTCCAAGCTAAGCCAAGTTCACTACCACTGCCACTGTTTTATCCCCGCCCCCGGCGTTCGCTTGATGCCATCAAGTTGATGGGGCGAAACATTTTCCTCTTCGCCAATAAACATTAACCCAATAATCACTGGTTTTCCTGAAACCTTCATGTTTTAGTCATTTGGTTACTTTCTAATATTAACAACAGAGTTTCTTTAAAAAGAAAAAAAAAACGACAGAGTTTATGGGTTTTACCCTTTTTTTTTGTTTGCGATTCTCTATGCTCTAAAAATATATTACTAAAAAAATAAATCTGTATACTTGATTTAGGAGGTAATTCTTAATTATGGAAACGGAGAAGGAAAATTTTATCTACACTGGTTTATAAAAATAGATATGAACTATCTATATAAACCCTTGTAATCCGAAGAAAAACATTTAAAAAAAAACACAAGATTAAAATTTATTTTTGAATAAGAGGAGGATAATCATGAAAACTTTGATGATTTGCTTATTGGTGATTTGTAGTGTCGTGATAATAGGAAATGCAGCAGAAGTGTCGGGTAAGCATTTAGATCCAGGGGTGCTTAACCGTTGCTTGGGTCCTAACCCGCCACCCGGATGTCAGGTTCCCGATTCCAAGGAGAAAACTCATACACCAGCTCACGACTATCGTCGTGGTTGCCAGAAAAGTCAACATTGCCGTCAAGATTAAAACCTTATGGTGTTAAACTAACATTAACCCAAGAATCCTAATAAGTGATTTCTGATACTATATTTACATATAGACAAAGATTATGCACTCTGTAATATGTTATTATTATTATTATTATCATAATCATATCGTTGTACATATTATGTTTCAATTGTCGAACTATTTTTTCAAGTATTTTTTGCATGCAATTACCAACACAAGTTTGGAATAATGTATGGTGATAAATGTATAGATCAATTACCTTCAAATAATGTAATATAAATGTATTATTCACAAATATTTATATCAGTCAAAATAACCAAAATAATTAGAATAATATTATTAAATTTTGAAAGTAATGAAATTGCATACATAATTGTGTATACAAACTGCAACTGGCTTTTGAAATTTATAACATATTTATGAATTTGTTTCAGCTTTTTTATCAATTACTATTGGTGATATTGAAACAATTTCTTCTAATTCTTACATAAATCATATAAATATTTCCAAAAAATTATATATGAAGATAAATCAAAACTTGATCCATATATCATAATATTTATTTTCACTTACTCAGATTTGGATATAATAAAATTTTGTAGTCTAATTTTAAGATTAAGATATCGGTTCTACATATTGAATCTAGCATCATAAATATTTTTAATATAATTCTGGTACTCTCTCCATTTCATAATATAATCAATTTGGGTAAAAAAAAATTTATAACTCATCATAGTTGTAGAGTCAATAATCTCTGTAAAAACTAGTTCAATGAATTATATTCACCTCTCTTTTATTTTCTTTTACAATACATGCATCATTGGGAGCAATATGACGCAATAAAACAACATATTACAAATACTTTGATGCGTTCCATACTTTTGTTTCATATACTTGCCATGCCTTGTTTTCTGTTGCTTTTCAAATTTATAGGTTTTAGATCTTACCATGACATGTGCTAGACTCTGTTCCATTATTATGCAAGTTGTTCCTTACTTTTTCAAGTATATTAGGCCAGACAAATCCTATGCAAATTCCAGCCTGTGAAGCTTTTTGGGTAGTTACTTGATTTGATATATTTTCATTAATGTTTAGGATTAGCTCTTGGTGGTATTAGTGTTACTTGCCGTGTTGGGTTTTTCTACGGGAGACTATAGTAGTAGGCCACTAAACACCAGAAAAACAAAAACTACTATGTGACATGTGTTAAAGAAAAGAAGCTCCTGTTGGTTTAGTTTTGAAGTAAAGTTTCTGTGTAATTAAAGAAAAATCCAGGCTTAGACCATCTCCAACCCACCTCTATTTTTATCTCTATATTTTCCTTTAAAATAGAAAAACTCTATTATAGAGGTGAATTTGTTCCAATGTATGTCTCTATAATAGAGTTTCTCTATTTATAGAGGAAAATATAGAGATATGCTATTTCTATCTCTAAATATAGAGGCAAAAAATAGAATTCCTCTATTTTTTCCTCTAAAATAGAGAAACTCTATTATAGAGGCATAAATTGGAGCAAATCCACCTTTATAATAGAGTTTTTCTATTTTAGAGGAAAAAATAGAGGTGTACATTGGAGATGCTCTTAGTGATTTGAATTAGTGGACACACCAATTATTGAGGATGCATTACCTTTCTCTTTTGTCAATAAACATCGGTCCTATCCTTGTGACTTGACATTGATTAGATCATGAATGGCCATTTTTTGTTGTTATAACCAAGCGTTGGTATCATTTTTTAAACATTCGTAGTGTTTAGTTCATTCGGCTGACTATTCTTCGGGAGAAACTGGGTCTTGGTTTGAAATTCGAGTTCCCTAGAAAATATATATGTTCTCGCATATATCAGTCACAACTCCGTATTAAACCTTGTGGTTTTAAAAATTCAGCTTCCCGACCGATTCAACTGCACACCCTTTCTAACTAGCACATTTACATTTACCACTAGACTACTTGCAAATCTCTAATATTTAACGGCCGAAATAGTTATTACCACTAGCTTATAATTTTTATTATTATTAGAAATGCATATAAATAAAATATCAGTTATAAAATTTAGATGGGGAAAGTGATAAAAAAAAACAAACAGGTTTTTTCTAATAACACAACACTCCAGGGGGACAATGGTGTCACAGGATAGGCAACCGTGCTCAGCATGACAAAGGCGCAACTGTGCTCAGGTGACTACTACAGAGGCTTAGAATTTACTCAAACATGTTTGGGAGAGGTCTCACAGCCATGAACGCATCGACCATCTGATTATATAGAAGAAGAAAAGAAAAATCAAATAAAAAAAACGTCTAATAAAAAAAGAAGTTTAAATTAAATCGAACTTCTTTTTACCTCTTCAGTAACAGCAGCTCGAGCCCTGCGGTGTCTCTCAACAATTTCTATCACAACTTGGGTGAGACGATTCTTTACTGTTCCGGTTAACATTCGTCCTTCTCCATACTCCTGAAAACAATGTATTATATCTTTCAATCTCATCAAGCAACTTCATCATTCTCGGTAATGGAAAACTCGAGGCAAGTATATAAAAGCTAATCTACCTTCTTTATGTGTTCAAGTTCGGCATCATCTTCGAGGAAGAAACTCAAATACTGAAACGGTATGTCTTCCTGTGAAAAAAAAAAAAGAAAGAAAAACAGAGACTTGTTAAAGTTTTCTTATAGCACTAAAACCAATAAGGGATCAATGTGCCTAAACAAAAGAGAATTTGGTAACCTTCAGATTTGCTCCATATTTTTTTTGATCTTCCTTGTTATCTCGCCCACCACTAACAGAACTCTTTATCTGCATGTTAAAAAAAATATCATCAAGATTAGTGGAAGCAATGCTCTTTATTTCATCATGTCTCTGATGTGGAATCAGAACCAAAGAAAAACAAACTCACATTTTTTTCAATGTGGGCATTGCTATCATTCATATAAATAGCGGAATTTGGATCACTTGCTGACATTTTCCCATTATTTCCCTGCAAGAAATAAAAAAAAAGGGTATATATTCAAAAAGTGTGAAAGCATGAATTTTAAACTTGTAAAAATATCCTTTTAAGACTAGTTAAGAAAACACTTGCCCGCAACGCAGGAAGAAACTTTGACTCAATCAGGGCAGGCTTTATAAACTCTAACCGAGCTGCAACATCACGAGTCAGCCTGAAGTAGGGATCCTGAACAAAACAAAAACCGTCATTTTATTATTATCAAAAACTCAGTGGTAGATGTTAGATTCGGGTTAATTATAGACTTTCAACTTAAAATCAACTGGTGATTAGTGGATTGACCATAACCTTTTATATATTATTTAATGTCTCTTAAATTTTCCGATGTGGGATATAATATACTTAATATAATAGATACAGAAGCTAAGTTCCAACGTGAGAAAAAACAGCAAACCTGGTCAATTGCACAGGGAATCAAGCAAGGGATATTTTTTTTGGCAGGGAACAAGTGTGGGAACGAGCTAGAAAAAGATGGAGCTGCCTGAACAGAAGGGAAGATCATTTTCGCGGTAGAAACTTCGCCGGTAAAGCCGAAAGTGGAGTTAGCCTTGTTAACCGTGATGCAATCCGCAATCTCCACCAGATTCTCATACAACGCACCGCCAACAGTGGCGTAGCTGGAGAAAACAAAGGTGTTCGAGGCATCGAAACCGCAAGCAATGATATCTTTCACGTTCTCTCTGCCGAGTCTTTTACTCTCCTCCTTGTTTAATTTCTTCCAGATTTTTTCTTCATCATCCGTGATCTGTATAACGAGCGGGACCTTGAAAGCCTCCTGCAAGTACTTGGTGAACAAGAAAGGAATCAAATGCCCTAAATGCAAAGATTCTGACGAAGGTCCTCTCCCAGTGTAGAGGTAGAACTTGTCTCCTCTCTCGCAACGGTCGAGGATTTTATCAAGATCCCTGTGGGCGAAGAAGACGCCACGGCGGAGGAAGACGTGAGCTCGACGGCAAGTGAGTCTTTCGACACGATCGATGAGCGGCTCGTCTATCTTCTTGCAGCCAAACTGTTTGATCACCTTCTCGTGATCGATGGTTTTGCCGCGGACAGACCAGGGTGTCACGGTTTGCTGCTCTGATGATGATGATTCAGTCTCCTGTTTCGAGGAGCTCTGTTTCTCATCAAACAACTGTTTCAAGCTCAGATTCTCATCCAGCAACCGTTTGATCTCCTGTTTTAAGCTCAGATTCTCATCCAACAACTCTTTCGTCTTCATCGTGAAACTGATGACTCCTACTTAGAGATGTTAAAAATCTGAAACACCAACACTTTTGCTTTGTTATTCAAAGCACGAAGAGAATAACACAAAAAGCACTTAGCAAAAAAAAAAATAACACAAAAAGCAATAATTAAACACTGTTTAATCTCCCTATCTCTCCAGTCGATTCAATGACCACCTCTCGTATTTATAATCTATAGAATTACAATTTTCTTGTTCACAATTGCCTTCGCAATTAGACAAAAACAAAAAGGAAACTTTCTATGTATAATCACAATTGCCTTAGCAATTAGAAGAAGAAAAAGGAAACTTTTCTACTATATATCTATAGTAAATGCAAGTTTAAAATAAACAAAATATTTTATTTTATCTTAATTTTATGTATAATTAAAATAAAATCTAGATTGGAATATTGGTAGAAAATAATAAAATAAAAAAATATCAATAAAATTTTATTATTAAATATAAATTAATTTAAAATTTTATTACTGTATATGTTGCAGGAAAACACCTACCTATAAATTAAATAAAAAAACAAACCAAATTTTATTATTGTACTAGATATGGACTCATGCGTTTGCACGGATTTTATTTGATGTTTTAATTTCATAAATATATAAAAAGAATTAAAAAATCACATTATTTCTTGGATTTTTCAGTATATATTGGTGACTTATTTTAGTAATAATGATATGTTTTCTTCCATAAATTTGAATAATATTTTTATTTCAATAATCACAGTTTTTAAGTAGTATATTTTTTTTAACAAATACTTCACTTTAATTTATTTTTCAAAATAATATTTGTTGTAGTTAATTGAAACATATAAAAATGTGAACTCTTTATATTGTTTCTATTGTTTTAAGAAAAACTAAAATAACACAATTCAAATATTAATGTTACACAACACCAATCATATTATTGATACTGAGCTGAATATCAAATATATTCCTAGATAAACATCAAATTTGATTACTTTAGCATTTATGGGTGTGAATTTAACCTCTTTTTAATATATCATGTATTATTGAAAATTTTTGATATATAATATTTTGTAGAACACTATTGCTTTTATGTTTTAAAAATCTGAAGTTCTATAGTTGTTTGACAATGCGGCGTATAACTGTAAGACTGGATTTGGCAAATATAGACCAATTTTTTTTAAGTTTTGACTTTAACTCTTGTTGATAGTCATTGGATAGCAAAATCATATAGGAAATTAAGATCTTTTCGGTTTGAAATATCATCTTGCATCTGTTGGTATGAGATGCTAGGAATAAAAATTCATTTTCTCGCATAACTTTCGATTATGATTTCTGCCTCAATAATCGATTTGCCTTGGTTTTCTCTTTGATTTAAAAATTCCTTAGTATCTTTTTTTTTTGTTTTTTTTTTTGATTAACCTGGGGTATCCCGGGCCTATGGAAGGGCCCAGACTAATCCCTAAGGGGAGGTGCAGCCCACGGATAGACCCTCTCTCCGGGTATGCAAATGGGCCCTAAAGCATAGGTCCATATCCGTGTTGGTGTCCAGAAATCATGACTTAGTTCCCTCCAGCAGGGTTCGAACTCACAACCTGGGTGCAGGAAGGAGCCCGTCCTTACCATTGGGCCATGATGTTCTAGACCCTTAGTATCTTGACCTATAATAGCATAACCAATTTTCTTAGTAGCATGGAAAAATCCATTTTTTCACGTAACTTTCGGTTAGAATTTCTACTTCAATAATTAGTATAACCTTGTTTCATCGCAAAATCTTTCTCTTTTATTTAAATTCTTTAGTAGCATGACCTACAATAATGTAATCAATTTTATATGTCGATAAAAACAAACACACATAAACATAATTATTCTTAAACATAATAGTTACATTAACTTCTCCCATTAACTTACATACAACACATAATATCTACTTGTACAAAAGTTTTTTAGTATAAAACTGTGGCAATAACTAACATATACAGTAGTAACGTGACAACTAAAAGGAGTGAGGAGCTGAATGTTTGTATTTGGCCCGTGAAGGGAGCATATATAAAAGCCCATTCTGACCCAAGACGCCTTACCGGTTATCCTAACTAAACCAAAACCGGTTACTGATTACTCCTTCCTGAAACGTCGTCGTACAGGTCGTCTCTCAGATGTGATTTGAGGATTCGGAGATACGATGACGACGAGTCTGTCCTCTTTTGTTTGAATGATTGATCTCTCTCGATTCCGATCGCGAAAATATAATTTGATTGATTATTCAACGAGGTGAAGATATTATGATGAAGATGCAAATCGGTATCCTCGCGCTTCTGGTGACTCTCTCTGCGATTGAATTCGGATTGGCTTCTCCCAACACCGTCCCTGCTTTCCTCTGGTCTCCGCATCTCCAGTTACGCCTCTCTCTCTCTCTCTCTCTCTCTCTATATATATATATATATATATATATACACACAAATGTCTCTGCTTTTGGATGTGTTCTGAGATAATTGTCGATTTCAAAATTTTGATAAAGCCTGAGACTTTCGAGCTAAGATTAGTGGTTTGATTGGTTGATCTGACTCTCTCAAAAAATTAGGGATGGGAATGAGGGTGTGAATTATCAGGTCATGTCTGGAAAGGATCTAGTTGACTCTGTTTTCACTCAAGGAGGATGGTCTAACCTTCTTGTATGCTCTTCCTTCTTTATGTTAACTCAGATCTCAATTCTTCAAATCATATTGTCTTAATGTTTTATTCTTTGTCTTAGTGCTCTGAGAAGAAAGCCGAGCAGCCTGTTGTTGATGTTGCACTTGTCTTCATCGGCAGAGAGGTAATGATACCCTTTTTTTTTTAAATCTATGGAAATGAGGAAACTTATATCTATAAACAGAGCTATCATCTTAACTCTGTATGAGTGAATGGTGTTAGGAGCTTTGTTTTAACAACATTAGCATGAATGAATGAACTTTTTGGATCTCTCTCATTGTGAAGAAACTTATGTGTTTAGTATTGCAAAAAACAAAAAAAAAGGTGAAGGGTCTACACTCTTCTGCATCTTCTTTGCTTACTAATGTTATTAGCATTTATGTTCCTCTTGCAGTTACTGTCTTCTGATGTTTCTTCCAAAAGTAGTTCCCTTGTCAACACATTGAGTGTAAGTTTTCTTCGGGAACATATTGCCCCCTCACAAACGCAGAATCTCTTACAAATATGTTTCATTTTAACCTCCACAATCTTTTTGTTTCAATAGGGGCTCTTTACATCTTCCAACTTCTCATTGGCATTCCCATACATTGCTGCCCCAGAGGAAGAAAGGATGGAGAGTTTGTTGCTTTCAGGGCTTAAGCAAGCTTGCCCTCACAATGCAGGAGTCAGCAGCAATATTGTGTTCTCTGATTCTTGCTTTGTTGAGGATGGAACGATTCAGAAACTATCAGACCTTCAGTCTTTCAAAGTAATGTCCATTTTGCTATTCATGTTTTTCGATTTCAACCTGTTGTTCACTCCTAATATACTCAGGAAAAATAATTGACAGGATCATTTGCTTGCTAGAAAAGAAACAAGGAAAGAAGGAGAAACCGACTTGGTTGTGCTCTGTTCCGAGGGTTCTGAATCAAAAAGTCAATCTGGCCAGTTACATTCAGAGCGTAAGTGAAAAGATCATTATCTCAATAGAATGTTATAATTCTGAGAACAAAGAAGTTAAAGCAATTCTGTTACCTATTATTCTGCAGATGAAAGCATCTCCGAGCTTGTTAGTTCTGTAGAACAATCTGGCAGTAAATATACAGCTCTTTATGTCTCTGACCCTTATTGGTACACATCTTACAAAACTCTCCAAAGGTTTCTAGCTGAAAGTGGTACAGGAAACAGCACTGTTGGTGCTGCTACAGCCTGTGATGAACTCTGCAAATTTAAGTCATCACTTTTGGAGGGCATACTAGTGGTTAGAACTTTACTACTTCTGTTTTCATTCTTTCCAAGATCTGACTGCAACTCATCTAACATACTTTGATTAGGATATAAAACTAATATGCTTTCCATATGTTTTCTTTATTTAAAATCGCCTCGTTATGTCTTTTTTTTTTGTGTAGGGAATCGTTTTCCTTCTCATCTTGATCAGTGGACTTTGTTGTATGGCGGGTATCGATACACCAACTAGATTCGAGACTCCTCAAGATTCTTGAGCTTGTTGTTGACCCCTTAAAAGAGTCATCCCCACCTTTTGCTTTGCTTTGCCTTTTTGATTGTGACGGGTCTTTTCTTCTGCATAGTGCGTATGGTGAAAAAGGTACTTATTACACTACTTTTAAAAACAAAAATTTGCATATGCGATTACAAAGTCCCCTTGTAACATTTTATTCATCTTGTTTGTGTCTTTCTTAAACGTTAATAAGTCAATAATGGAGAACGAGTGAAAACCAGAGACACTGGAACTACTACGTACATTCTTTTATATATAAATGTATGATTTTATAGTTTATAAAGAGGTCTCTTGGTGGTATCAATTTGGGGATTTGGAGATAGATATCGTGGAATAACTCAGGACAATGATGTTGGTAAAGTCAGAGTGATGGGACATGTTTACTAGTACTTGCAAAGTTTTTTTGGGTTTAGAGAAAGTAAACGAGAAGAAAGGATTCAAGAGTTACTGTGCAAGCTTTTCTGAAAAAGATTATATATTTTTTTTTGAATAATTTAACATTCTTCAAAAAATAAAATGTGATATAATATATCAATCATGCGTTATATTCTATTTTTTGTGACATAATTTGGTTCAATATTTTCCAAATTCAGCATATGCTTGGGCCATTATGGTCCCTTCTGCATGGACCGATTGACAAAGTCACAAGATCAAATCTTTCAGATTGTCTAGTTGACCCATGTCTCTCCATAATGACAAAGAATAGCATTATCTAATCTATTAATTTAGGGATTATCTACTATTTGAAGTTCTCATTTAAATTTTGGACTCTTTCATAGTTGTTGCTAGAATATATCATGTCTCTTATACAATGCAACCTACCAACTTAAATTAAACCAAATCTTAACCAACATAGATTAGTTAAACCTAACCAGTAACACTTTTATAATATTTTGGTTAATCTCTTAATATAATTAGATCATATAAAACTGAACCACTCTTAAATCAACGAGTTTCATATCATTTCAGACATAAGAGAAAAAATATTCGACTCATTTACAACGTAAACATACAAAGACCGTGTATACTTATACTCATTGATCTTCCAAAAACCAAATAATGTGGCATAGACCAACATAGGCTCATGTTCGTATCACTAACTTTACTTCCATATATTTACTCTTCATCTACATCATATCACAATATACACAGTTATGCAAGAACATGATTTTTTTTTGTTCAAACAACCAAATAATGGTGGCATATGGTCAGTAGATTTTTTAAATATGTTTTTTTATATATTACATTTTACGAGACTATGTGTATAAATTTTTTTTTTAAAAAGGCATAACAATGTGTATAAGTTAAAAGTTAAAAGGTGTGAGAAGGCAAATTATTATACTAAAAATGAAAAAAGATTAAATACAAACTAATAACAAGTACAACACAAATTATAACACTATTAAATTCTATATATATTTTATAAAATATTATATATATGTCTAATATGTATATATATATATATATAAATGTTACACAAAATATATATAATATTATATACCATATATTATTAATTGAAATTTGACAAATCAATTTCCGCCCTTTAGGGCGTGTCCTAATCTAGTTAAGGAATAAAAACGAAAATGAGTGCTGCACCTAATCTTTTTGATCATATAGTTCTCCATTTATATTATAGTATGGCTATTTTTACATTTTATTCGTATCCCGTTTCTCTTTCAAACTGTGTGCTAGTAGTCTATAACAAAATATATAAAAAGACGGTATATTGGCTAATTTCGGAAAAGTTCTACAATATATAAGCATCATCTATATGGTCCATACCTATCTTCGACCTTTTTTCTTTTACCGTCACATAATTCAAGCTTTATGCAACAAAAAAAAACGAAAGTTCCAAAAACGCATGAAAGAAAAACTCTTATTATGATTTTCCAATAAATGTTTTTGATGAAAAAGTTTTAACAATGAAAATAAAATAGAGGGAAGCACGTGAGTCATAGGAGTTTGAGCCTAAAGAGCAGTGAAAATCCCACTGCCCTGCCACTCCACCAACTGACATCACATTGTACCTATTTCATGCCTTTTTCTTGTACTAGAAAATTTATTACATGAAAATAGCAACTGCAAAACTGAAATAGTTTTTTCAATAATGAAAATTGTGAAATAATAATTAATTCTTCTCTTATTTATTCTCGTTTTGCAGACCTAAATCACATAGGACGTGCTCATTCCCAGGGGCGGATCTAGATACATTGTTAGTAGAGGGCACGATATTAAAATAACAAAAAAAATTAGATCGAGGGCTCTTTTTCATAAACTAAAAATATTAACCAAATAAGCTTGAGCTATTTAAGAAAAAATAAAAAGAACAGGGGGCGCAGGATCCGTAGCCCTCTACGTCAGCCCCTGCTAATTCCTGTTCTTCTTTATTTTTGTTCAAGTATTAACACATGACATGTTTTTAGAACTTAAATTTGCTGAAAATATGACATGTGACATCATAATAACTTAATAAATGTTATTAAAACGATGAAAATGTACGGCCACGCAAGTAGCCTAGCTACTCGAGCAGGTCCATTTTTATCTTTTCGATAATTTTGAGATTCCACGTTCTGATTTGTGTGTATGTGGAATATACATCTTACAGTCTCTGTTTTACAGCTTATGTATGTAAATCAGCACTGCTCGTGAAAATTTAGGGGTTATAGACGGTTTAATAAAGATTTCAAATTTTCAATAGTTTGAAGATTTTTTTTTTTACAAATATAAGATCTTATGTATTTATTTTTTATTTTTTAAAATAGAGGTCTGAGATCATCGTCTCATCCATCTTGGTTGAGGACCGGCCTAGATGTGAATTCACATACATACATATATATCTCTTGCCAAGAAAAAAAAGATATCACTAGTAGAAAAATGTTGTATAGACACGGAAATTTTCGTAACTGTAGTGGTTTTTTCGTGACTATAGGATGATATTGTCACGATTAGTCACGAATAAAAAAAGTGTCTATACGATCGTGACCAAAAATAATGGTGACTAATCGTGACTAAAATAGATACGTTTTTGACACGATTTTTATCGTGACAGTATAGTCACCGATATTACACAAAATAAATCGTGTCTTTTAGTCATGTCTTTTAATCGTGGTATTTCATGACTTTTTCTTATTATTTTTCAAAAAAAAATCAGAAATTCATATTTTAATTGCTAATTACAATAAAAGGAAAATAAATAATATTTTAGATTAAATCTTTATTATCAAACTGAATTTGGTTTATTAATTCGAATTGGTTAGCAAATTAAATTGGTCTATAATTTAAGAATGGATTACAAATAAATTTTGTTTATCATTAAAAAAACAGTTTATAATGTACTGGTTTACAAATTAAACAAAGTTTACTAACCTAAACCTAATTACAACAGAAAGTCTACACCTAATTACAACAAAAAAGTCTAAACCTAACTACTTTGACGGCCGCTGAAGCACCGAACAATTCAACTGGACTGCCACACCCCATTGGACTTTAAAGGAGTAGAGAGTAGACTGGATTTCCACCACCGAGGAGACTGGACTGCTACGCCACCTTGTACCACCGGAGAGGAGATGAAGGAAGAGGAGATGACCGGAGAAAAGACAACCCTAAGTAGAGATGACCGGAGAAAAGACAACCTGAGAGGATACAAAATAGAGGAGACCGAGCTTTGCACCATCGGAAAGTTAAATGGAGATGAAAAGATTAGATGATCAATAAAGGAAAATAGAGATGAAGAGATAAGAGATGAAGATGAGAAAAGATGAAATAGAAGATCTGAGAAAGAAGAGAAAGAAGAAAGAAAGATAGGGAAAGAATATTAAAATGCAAAAAGTCTTATCCATTAGATCAATTTTAATCGATGGCTAAGATTAGAAAAAGGGTAATCCTCGCCTTTTTCATTGACCAATAGCAGCAATCTTAGGAGATCGACAGATTTGAGAAAGAGGAAAGAGAGATGGAAAAAAATGTAAAACAAATTGTATCCTTTAAATCCACTTTAATCAACGGCTGAGATCAGAAAAATATAAATCTTCACCTTTTTATTTAACTAATAGCAACCAACCTTTGGTAAATAGATTTATAATTTATTATAATTTATGGTTATAAGTTTTTAGCTTAAAGATAGTTTGAAGTTTTAAGAGTTAAAATGTTAAGTTTTATGATTTAGGGAAAAGAGTTTTGGTTTAAAGTTTAGAGTTTGTGATTTAGAGTTTTAAGTTTAGATTGATGATTTAGTGTATGGTTTAGAGTTTAAATAAAAAATTGTGGTTAATGTTTTAAAAAGTTTAGATTGGAAATATATGTTGAAATTTTGTGTTAAAGTTTCAATATTATTAGATTTGGAGTTTGGATTTGAGATATAATGTTTATGATAGTGGTTAGAATATGACAAAGGGTTTGAAGTATATGTAGGGTTTGAAGTATATAGTTTAGGGTTTAGATTTAAGATTTAAGAATTGAGTTTTAAAAAATTAGATTTAGGGATTAGGTTTAATGTTTGGGTTTTGAAACTTATAATTGAAAATTAAATTTATTATTATGATTTATGATTTAATATTAAGGTTTATGGTTTAGAAAAAACTAATATATCCATAGAAATACTGTGGTAAAATAGTGGCTATACAACCATGTTTTAGTCACAACTTTTAAACATGACTATTATAGTCACGGTTTGTACACAGTCTTGTAAACGTGTCTTTTTTAGCCACGAAGCTAACACAAATAGTCACGTTTACATGTTTCGTGACTAATTGTGACCGTTCCGTGACTAAGTAAAAAAAAGTCACGCCCTACCGTGACAAAACCCTGTCTATACAACATTTTTCTACTAGTGTATACAGCTTACTTATTTGGGCCCCTTGCTTATTTTATAAACATGCATGTTGTTTATTCGTGCCCTTTCGATTACCTGTTGGGATAAGCTAACTAGGGGTACACGTACGTAAATATAAAGATTCCCTTCTACTTTCAAAAAAAATGTTTACGAGAATTTGTCTCTCTGCTCTCTCTCTCTCCCTCTCTACATTATTTTCCTAAGTTATTTTCTTAGTAAGTACTAAAATTAGAAACTTATGGTACTATCAACTTACCAAAACCAGGTCTATTTTCTGCAAGTGGGTCTGCTTCCTCAAACCACGTATTATTGTATTTTTCAAAGAGAATCTATTTACCTAGATTAACCAAAACCTTTAACTCTTAGCACCTTATATAATATACATGTATATTAAAGATACCCTGATGATTTATAAAAAAAGAATATTAAAATTTCTGCTAAGGTGTTTACAAATTTCAAGATGGAAGGGGACAGCGAAAATTAATTTTTATCAAGGAAAGGAGATTCAGCAGTTCAACAGATGATTACCAAAAAGTTCAAGAGGTGAAAAATGGCTATACGATATAATACACTGGTAATCTATGTCTAATCTATGATTAATGGCGTATCGGTATCTATGTGTATACGTTTGTATGTGCATGTATATTAATATGGCTGTGTTGTATGTGTATGTGGACCCATAGCATCTGCTAAAGCTGTAAAGCCATTGCAGCTTAAGAAAATTAATATTATGAGGATGGAGAAGCATGGAGGAACCTTATCTCTTTAATTATTGAATCTCTTTGATTCTTCAATTATTATTTTTGGGTAAAATTCAATTCTATTTTATTACAACTGGTTTTATTTTATTGCGCATTAATATTTAGGGTTTTTGCATATCTACCTTCTTGGGGGCATAAATGAAAAGAATGCATCTCAAATTTCTCCTTTTTCAATTTAGTAATATTATTTCTTCTCATCTCTCTTCACCATCTTCTATATAAATCCAGAGCGAGTGAGTCTTCTAGTATTACACATACCGAAACAAAACATATTATACACCTCCTCTTTCATATCTATTGTTACATTCGAGAAGAGAAATACCAGAAATATATGTTATCACATACACATATATCTGGTGTGGTTGTCATACATACATGTGTTAGAAGAAGGCGTATGTGACCAAAGCAGTGTGCAGCCAAGGATGACTTGCCGATTTATAATATCTTTATAAATACTTTACTAAGACCTTTTTTCAATTCATTGGTCTTGATCAGAAGTTATATATAGGAAGAAATTAGGATATACATTTATTTCGTATTTTAAAAGAAAATTAACATGATCGGCAAGTTGCCCTTGGCTATACGTTTCTTTGTGTCGCGCATAGGTGAGTGTGGTGGTAAGATCACAAGAACTCAAGCTGAGGAAAGTATTAAACAGAATGACGAGAGGTAAGTACGGTCCTGAGTTTTTAGTCCTTCCTATATATGTGTGGTTTTAATTAACATGCGCTTGACAAATATATTGTTGTGTGATTAGATCTATACTCTGTTTCCTTAATTCAAGTTTTTTAAATGTATACTATAGTCTACAGATACTGGGACAAAATCTCACGTAAGTCTAAACTGATCTTTGTTATACGCGAAAGAACCAAATATTTCTAGCCAAAACCGAAGAAGAAAAGCTCAATTCTATTAGTTATTATCCGTGGGGACTGCGGGTTTGCATTCTTGTGAGATAGATGTAGGATGATTTTACACTTCACACATACACCTATATGTATCTGTAATCTATCTATTCGACATGTGTTTCTCGGGCTATTATCTAAAGACTAATATGTATGATATTGTTCAGCGAAATCTATAAAAACTGATGTACAAAATAATACTTATCTAATTTTAAGTGGATTCTTATCGATTTTTATTTTCTTTTAGACTAATTCTTGCCAATTCATTTATATATGAAAAGTGATATAAAAAAAAGTGTATAAGTAAAATCCCCCTTATTGTTTTCATTTAAGTATTTTATTACATATTTTACATTCTTTTTTCACTTTTCCAAACTATTTCATTAATTATATTTATCATAATAATTTGACGACATTTAACCATAATAATTTTACGTGTTTAAATGAAATTGCTCCATTAGTATCTAGAATTCAAATCGGTTATCAAAATTATTTTATTTGTTTACGTAATCAGTTAGACATTCAGTATATGTTACAGATCGATTTTTACGAGTATCGGGTTTTTAGATTTTAAAATTAAACTATATTCGAATATTAAAAATTTCGGACAGTATTCGATTTGAATTCTTTCGGATTTAGATAAATTTGTATAATCCTAAAAATATCTAAATAATCTATATATTTAAAAATATCACCAAAAAATTATAAAAATATCAAAACCAAACCCCGTCAATTTCTAGTTATGTTATGTACTAAATTAACTCCCGAAACTATGAGTATAATTGTGCCCAAGGTAGGAATTGACAAGTTTTACTCACACAAAGCGAACCTATATCACCCCTAAAAAAATAGAACTAATAAATGTTTATAGTATTAGATGTCAAGGTTTGGATTATGAAATGAATAACAGTCTTTTGTGTTAGGATGAGGATTATATTAAGTGAACTAAATATTGTATATACTATTAGTGAAACAAACAATTGGATCTGTAATTATAGTAGTAGTATGTTTAATGAGATTAGGAAAGGGTTAATCAGTCACGTAATACACTCACTTGTAAAAAGTAGAACTTTACATATCAAATAAATAAATAAAACTTTTGTGGAAGTGAGTTTAATTAAATAGTGTAGGGTGTAGGTAATGGCAAGCCCTTGACGATACCACAGAGGTTGGTGTTGAGTGGGATGTTGTATTCGTCTCTTAGTGATTTCTCAGGGGAAAGAACACTGACGTACATTTGCTGTCCCAAGTATCTCTTCTCCCAGTTCTCTGATCTGATGTTCCACATACCTGCGTTGTCGAATGTCAAGAGGATGGCTGACCACGACTTGGGGAACACTTGCACGGTGTGTCTGCTGACCGCATCGAGCAAGTTGTAGTTGCTTCTCTTCTCTGGTGTCCATCTTCCTGGCTCAGAACTGTTGAACAAAATATATTAAAGAAATTTGTTAGGAATCAGTAAGAGACCAGAGCCGGTTCTGGACATAGACAAGTGAACTTACGCGACTGAGAAGAAGGAGTAACCATCCAAATGGAAGGATTGCATGCTCTTCTCGTGGTTCTCGAAGACGATTTCGACAAAGGTACGGAAAGTGATGTTAAGGACATTAGGCTCGATGGTTAGTGTAGTGATCTTGGCTGCTGGTTCATCCTTGATGACATTGTATTTGAAGACCTTCTCGGACATCTCGAAGTACTCAGCAAGCTTCAAGGGAGTCTCGGTGTCAACGTGTGATACACCGTTGAACCCAAACCTGACCTTACCGTCCACCAAGTTCTTGGTGTTGGCGAGCTTGATGGTACGTGTGATGTTGATCTTTCCGTAATGGTAAGATCCTTGTGGGTTAGGTCTAGCAGCACTGGCGGTTAAGTTCCATCTGAATGATCTGAACTGGTTAAGAGACCAAGCCCAACCAACTGGAGCCTTGGGAAGCTCGTTTGAAGGCTGAACATTGCTTCCTTCGTAGCTCATCACACCAACAGTGCTCACTTCCTTCTTGAGGAACCTAGTGGATGCAACCATGTAGTAGCTCTTGGCCTCTTGGTCAGCGGTCACAAGAACAGCATAGCACTGACCAACGTGGACGTCAAGTGAGTCGTAGTCGTTCTGGAGAACGTGGGATCCTTCCATCTCAACAAGCTTCATCTTGTGTCCTTGGATCCTGAAGTTAAGACTGGACTTGAATCCAACGTTACAGATTCTGTACTTGTAAGTCTTTCCTGGCTTCATGGTGAAGAGAGGCTTGTTCTGTCCTCCGACTTTACCGGACTTTCCGTTGATGAGAACACCGTCAGGGGAACCAAGAGTGCGACCGCTGTCAAGGAAGGTCTTGAGAGCGGTGTGGCTCTTGGTGTACCAGTCGTTGATGAGGACGGTGTAGTCGTCTTCGGGGTCAGCGTAAGGGACGGGGATGAGGAGACGGCTGTTGACACGGAGGCCACCGAAACCACCGGCGAAACGGTGGAGAGCGGTTGATGGGTAGTAGAAGTAGCTACCGATCTGGTCCTTAGGCTGGAAATGGTAAGTGTAGTTGGTTCCTGCTGGGATTGGGCATGAGGTTCCGGTCAGACCATCTTGCCATGAGTTCTTCCTGTGCTGGAGACCACTCCTGCCATATCACCAAACACATAGTCAGGACTCAATATCCAAAGTTACAATGAAGACTAGCAAACTGAGCCACTTGTGTGTGTGTGTTATAAGTCCTTTTATTTTATTATTTTAGTTTAAACTATTTAATATGATAAACTAAAACTACATTTTATTTGATATAAATGTTGTAGATGTAATAGTGTGAAATAAATATAACATTTGTTTTCTTTTTCAAAAGAAACGAAGATCTGAACGGAATCAAACCAGACTTTTCACAATCCAATTAAATGGAACGATCTAAATAGACCTTGATCTCAATTTGTTTATGAATTATTCAACCTAAAAAAGCAGGAAACAAAAAAAACATAACTAAACCAAGACCCTTTTTCAAACAAACCTACAATCTTAAAGATCTGAACATAAAAATCACTTTTTTGTTAATTGTAAATGAAAACATCAAACGAAAAAAAAAACACTTGTTAATCTTAAACCATAAGTTGACAAAAAAAAATCTTAAACCATAAAGAATATTTAAGAGAAAAAAATGCAAACATCAAACGAAATGAGAACTTTCCACTTGCATTTGGTTTTGACCTTTTGTAAAAAAGTTATTAAATATGAAAAAAAGAAATTTGTGGCATAAAAATATGATTTAAATTTTTTAAAACAAAATTCTTATGTAAAAATGCCTTCTGCGTTTGGAGCAACTGAGAGGTATAATTAAATAATTTAAGAAGAAACGAGAGAAAATGGTAACGAACCAGGTCAAGAGGAAAGGCTCGTCAAGGTTGTTGAAGACATTGATGACGACATTGTTGTTGGATGTCGAGTTTAGGTTAGGACCAGGGAACTGTCCGTTAATGAGGATCACCTGTTGAGGGATTCCTAGAGGAGCAATGGTTCCGTACGTCACGTTCCACGTGTAGTAAAAGTAAGGATCACCAGCATTCACCAGCGCCACCGTCGAGACGAGGCACACAAACACCGTCAAAAGCTTACCACCCTGCATTATCTTTTTATTGATAAATTAACCCTTTCCTATATAAAATATAATATTTATTTTTTTCCTCAAAAGCAAGAAGAAACTATGTTCTCTTGCTCTTGACGAGTCTTTTGGTTGGTGTCGTGATTAACTATATATGCAGGTGAAGATACCTTGGTTTGTACGGAATCGTTGCCTAATCTCACGCTTCATCTCTAATTCTACATATGTTTTCCTATATGTGTAAGTTCTATTTTTGAATATTTCTCTCTCTTTGGTTCTCAGGGTTTGAAACAAACAACTCGGATCATTTTCTAATAATGGAAATATTCTCAAACGATGACAAATAAACTACTCCACATATCAAGTGATTTGGTTTGTTTTTAACATGTTTCAGCTACGGTATACACACGGAAATAATGTTTTTTGTCTCCTATAAACTAGACATAATTAAGTTACTACATTTTGTAATTCTAACATTAATAACTCGCATTTGATTCTTGATATATTTCATATTTTTGGTATTGTTTTATTGGTTAATAAGTTATGCTATAAATATGATATTATTGGTAGGAACATTTATATGATCCAGAGAGTTTTGTAGTTGGGGTACAATGTTAAAAGTACACTAGAACCTCTATAAATTAATATTCGATAAATTAATAATCTCTATAAATTAATAAAGAGAAATTAGGATGTCTACCAATGAAGTATCACCTAATTAACTACATACCAAAGCTCCATATTTAGACGATGTTTGTAATTAATCTTGACTCTGTTATCCCTACTCATTCTCGATGCTCACTATTTTCATGTAAAGACGAAATCCTGCAAAAGATTTGTGATATCTTTTCTTCTGAAACCATATCTTCTTAAAAAGCGACAATAAACACAACTCTTTATCTTTCTCAAAATTGTAAACATTTTCGAAACTCAAAATCATGTTCGCTCTCTTTCTCACACTTCGTTACTATTACTCAAAATCAAACTCTCCACCTCTGTGTCGTTAGTGAAGCTCTCCACCGCTCATCTCTGGTGAAGCTTTCCGCCGCTGCATCTCCAGTGAAGTTTTTCGCTGTTGCGTCTCCAGTGAATCTCTCCGCTGTATCTCCTGCGAAGTTCGACGCTGTGTCCCTGGTGAACTTCTCCGCCGTTGCGTCTCCAATGAAACTCTCCACTTCAGCATCTTCGGTGAAACCCTCCACCAGTGTGTCTTCGTCTGATATAGATGATATAGTACTGATATGTTAAGCCACAATCTTATTTAACCATATGTTATTTTTTGGTTTGACATATAAGAAAATATCATATTTATTAACAGTATAAATATTATATTAAAGATATAACAACTTGACATTACCAACAAATCTAATTTTACTCTCAGGTAACTCATTTTTTGAAGGTGTAAGTATTGTATTAACCGTTCAAGAATTTAACATATACCGACAAATACATATACCCAAACATTATTCATATTTTCATGTCATATGTCATAGATGTGAATTTGATTCTTATATGATCAAAGAATGTGATATACATTCATGGTAACAAATAACTTATTTGTTAACTGTATACATATTATATTAACTGTCTGACAAATTGACACTACCAACAAATCATTTTTTTATCTCATTAATCAGTTTTAACTTATTCTTAATTACAAAATAAGCCAATCATACATATAGCTTTCTAAACATATAATTATGCAGTGTATATTTTTATCAATATTTTTATCATATGACATATGACATGAAATTGTTGAAGCATTAGACGTACACACAAAATCGGTCAAACTAATTGTCCGGTTAATATTTACAGGTGACAGCCAATGCGAAAATTGTCCGGCTAAAATATACGTAATAACTTTACCGCTAAATGAAAAAGGCGATGTTAGCCGGTTATGAAAATACATGACTGTTTAATAAATAAATTTTATGTATAACTTATTTACACTGACGTTCAGCTGTTGCGGTACGTTTCTGAATATGAGTATATGGTTTAGGGTATAATAATTTAAATTTTATCAAGTAATATGTTTACGGGGGTAAGGGTTATACTCTTTACCCTTTGGGTTCCGGGGTCCATATTGGGTTTAGAGTTTAGCATTTTGTGTTTAGGGTTTAGATGTGTCCACTCTTTCTGCTTGTCATTGTCGAAGCATTAGATGTACTTGCAATATAAAGTCAAACCAATTACTCGGTTAATATTTACAGATGACAACCAGTGCAAAAACTATCCGGCTAAAGTATACGTAATAACTTTGGTACACCGTAACAAACCAAAAGTAATAGACGGTTTCATAATTTATTAGATGGGATAATTGACATTGTTAGTCGGCCAACAAAATATAAGAACATATTATAAACTAAATTGTTGACATTGTTAACTTCTCTCTCTTTTCCCAATGTTCGAAATCTAGAGCTAAACCCCAATTTTTGCGTCTCATGCAAAGCTCTCGGCCTTTGCGTCTCTCGGCCTTTGCATCTCAACCTCACGTGCTCACTTCGATGTTCATGTTCAAGCTGCCGGCTGCTTTGTTGGGACTGCTACGGTGGCGACGACTCTGATCTTGTGGTTTGTAGAAAGCGGTTATAGACCCGCAAAGATTAGAAAACAATACACAATTTTAGGTATGTAGATGATGCAAATCTTTTGCTTGATTTGGTTTTCCAGATGCTCGAATGTGTGAGACATGTTGTGGAGGAGATTAAGCTTCACAATGCACTGTATATTCTTCATTTACCGAGGATAATGTAACAAAATCTATACCAAATCCTAAAATATCAAGAAATCTAATAAAATCTTTCTCCTAGCCTATTTGACTATACTCCCTTATAGGCTATAGGTTCAAGTTGTCCACAACTTCTAAGGTTAATCTTGTCATTACATTACACCATCTATACCAACGTAACAACAAATTTTACTGTGCTTGGTAAATAGCTAATTTCATAAGTTTTCATTGTTTTTCAGCAAATTATCCCATTAATAAATTACGTCGGTCCCAATTTGGGCCAATATAAAATATGATGCAAATCGATAAAATAATAAGATAATAATATTTTTGAAACTCCCATGTAAATATATAGTCCCACTAAAATTATAAATTAATAATCTATCAATATATTTTTTTATATAAATACAAACTAAACATTATATTGTTAGTTTTACATTTACAATGAAAATACATCTATTTTCTTAATATTTCAATATATGTTGATAATAATTAGTAAAATTATATCAAAAAATCACATAATAATTCTATGAAACATAAAAATATACACCAAATAAAATAATAAAACAATACTAAAGTTAAAGTTTAAATAATGTATATATGGTAAAATCAAATATTTTCTTATTTTATAAACAAAAATAAAAAATAGAAAAAATTCTAAAAAGAAAACTTTTGTAAATTAATATCTCTATAAATTAATAAAATTTTAAAGTTCCAACATTATTAATTTATAGAGGTTCTACTGTATAAATAAAATTAGATTGGGGGCACTTTTCATATTCTTCTCTAAACTGATGAATAATAATTAATTAAATAAACTTAAGCTATTGAAACAAAAACAAAAAAAAAAGAGCAGAGGGCACAGGATCACATACCCACAGGCTATCGTCTGCCCCTGTGGCCCTGTGTATATCAAGCTTGATGGTTTGTTCATCCAACTTTTCAAATTTTCTTAGGATCTAGTTAAATAACTTAATATTCGGCTCAAATTACGAAACATTAAACCATACAATAACATTAAGTGATTCTACCTGTAATTTTAAATACAGATAGAATTACAAAATCATATAAATTAAAGTACTATGACTTGTTCACACTTTAATGACGATATCTAACACAAGTATGTGTATGTTGTGCGCATTGGTTACATACATTTGAATATATATACTAGATGCAATTCTATGAATTTAACATGAGTTATCGTCCAATAGTCTCTTTTCACTTGGATCCTGTCCAATCACTTTTTGGATGCGATCAATCATTACCTTTTGTGAGGGTAAAATGAGTAATATAATCATTGATGAGAGTTTAAACCAATCTAACTAGAGATATCTACTGGTATGTTTATGTGATTATGGAGATCATGGTGGAAGTGATCAATCTAACATGAGTTCTCTAATGATATGTTCCTCTAGCTCCTGTCATTTTCTCTTTAGGTTTGTTATCCTCAATTAAAAGTTAAGTGTATATATATATATTCCCATTTCTCTTAAACTACCTGTTCAAAACTGTTTGACCTTGTAAATTACAGTTTTAATATTTACCTTGTATTTTCAATGAATGTTATTTCGTACAAGACAAAGACATATGATGGCAGATACAATTGTAACAATTCTATAAATTTAACATTTAGCATGTGCCCGTTTTTTATTTAGACACATTCAACTTTATACATAATCTCTACTTAATTCAATTTTTTCTTAGAAAACCTATGATATTGTTGTTGGAGGTTGAATAGATATAGGGACCAGGGAATTGGCCGTTGATTAGAATATAACTTGTATAGGTCTACAACTTTATAATATATAAAAAAAGTTGACAAAGAACTTTATCATATTTTCTCTCATAATTTTTTTAATAAAAAATTTGGCAAAAGATATGGAAACCAAAGCCAAAAGAAATTAAAAACACCAAAAATAGGGTGAGGTTGTACTTCAGTTTGTCAAATATGGACGAGAGGAATAGCGAAGTGCGAGGAGGTACCAAAGAAGACGAGAAAAAGCAGGAAAAAAAACATTCGTCTTCAGAAGCCTCCTATAAAAAATACCTTTAATCATTTCCACAACTCGAAATACAAATTCCAATAAACAATTAATTAATACCCCCACGAAAACATAAAACATCCAAAACTGTTGTCGGAACCAAAAAAAAATCATTTACTGTTATGCGAGGAGCTAAACTCTTGGCCGCGTGCCTTTACCTGGCTGCAGCCGCAACGGTTGTGGTCCGAGCCGAAGACCCTTACTTTCACCATGTATGGAACGTGACCTATGGAACCGCATCTCCTCTCGGCGTTCCACAACAAGTCATTCTAATCAACGGCCAGTTCCCTGGTCCTAACCTCAACTCTACCTCCAACAACAATATCATCATCAATGTCTTCAATAACCTAGACGAACCCTTCCTCCTCACTTGGTAGTAACCGTTAATACTACCAACAGAATAACACTTTCACATGTGTACAATATCAGCTAATAATATGGTTTCTTGATCTATGCATACATGTTTTTTTAAAATGTTGATAACTCTTTACCTACCAAGGAGAAGTTGACCTAGTGGTTAAAACTATTAAACTACTAAATAAAAATCTAAATGATTGTTTATTCGATTCTGTTGGGAGGTTCTTAGCGTAATATAAAAACCGTATTTTAACTTTAACTAAGAAAAATTAAGAATCGTCTCTTAAATATCATGGCTTTATTATGTGTTTTAATAATATTTGTCTTGGACATTTTAGGAATGGGATCCAGCACAGGAAGAACTGTTGGCAAGATGGGACACCAGGTACCATGTGTCCAATCCCAGCAGGCACCAACTTCACTTACCATTTCCAGCCTAAGGATCAAATCGGTAGCTACTTCTACTACCCTACCACAGGGATGCACCGTGCCGCTGGTGGATACGGTGGACTCCGTGTCAACAGCCGTCTCCTCATCCCGGTCCCTTACGCTGATCCGGAAGATGATTACACCGTCCTCATCAGTGACTGGTACACTAAGAGTCACACTCAGCTGAAGAAGTTCCTTGACGGTGGTCGTACTCTTGGTCGTCCAAACGGTGTTCTCATCAACGGAAAGGCAGGGAAAGGAGATGGATCCGACGCACCTCTCTTCACCATGAAACCTGGAAAGAGTTATAGGGTTAGGATTTGTAACGTGGGTCTCAAGACATCTCTCAACTTCAGGATTCAGAATCACAAGATGAAGCTCGTTGAGATGGAAGGATCGCACGTTCTTCAGAACGATTTCGACTCTCTTGACGTTCACGTTGGTCAGTGCTTTGGTACCATCGTCACCGCGAATCAAGAATCTAAAGATTACTACATGGTTGCATCCTCTAGGTTCTTGAAGTCGGTGATTACAACAACCGGGCTTCTCCGCTACGAGGGAGGTAAAGGACCAGCCTCTTCGCAGCTTCCGGCTGGTCCTGTCGGATGGGCTTGGTCGTTGAACCAGTTCCGATCGTTTAGGTGGAACTTGACGTCTAGTGCAGCTAGGCCTAACCCTCAGGGGTCTTACCACTACGGGAAGATCAACATCACACGCACAATCAAGCTAGTGAACACTCAGGGCAAGGTCGATGGTAAGCTTAGGTACGCATTCAACGGAATCTCTCACAAAGACCCCGAAACTCCGTTGAAGCTTGCTGAGTACTTTGGTATTTCCGACAAGGTGTTTAAGTACAATATCATCACGGATAGCCCCACCACGGAACAGACAAAGAGCATCAAGATCGAGCCAAACGTTATTAACGTCACTCACCGCACCTTCATCGAGGTGGTGTTTGAGAACCACGAGAAGAGTGTTCAGTCTTGGCACTTGAATGGTTACTCTTTCTTCGCCGTCGCGTAAGTAAAACAAACAAAAACTCTGTTTTAATCACATTCTTGCGTAGCAAGTACCTCTTCATTTTAACCTAATTTTCAATTTATTCTCTGTTTAAACACATTCTTGCATTGCAAGTAACTAATTTTTTTTTTTTTTTAAATATCTGTTTCAAAGTGTGGAGCCAGGGACTTGGACCCCAGAGAAGAGAAAGAACTACAACCTCTTGGACGCAGTGAGCAGACACACAGTCCAAGTCTACCCAAAGTGCTGGGCAGCGATCTTGCTAACATTTGATAACTGTGGAATGTGGAACATTCGATCTGAGAACACAGAGAGACGTTACTTAGGACAGCAGCTTTACGTGAGTGTCTTGTCTCCAGAGAAATCACTTAGAGATGAATACAACATGCCTGAGACAAGCCTCCAATGTGGTCTCGTCAAAAACACACCTAAACCTGCCAACCCTTACGCTGGAGCCTAAGTTTACTTTTAACGAAACAATAACAAAAGAGTTTAGATTTTTCTGTTGGTGTGATCGTTGAGAGTGACATTTTTGCCCCACGTCTACCCAACGGATCAATTTTCTTGTTTTAATTAATTTAATTTTACAAAATTGATTTTTAAAATTATATGGTTTATTCGTATATGCATGAGATTGAAATGTACGTATGTCTGTCCCATAAATATTTTTTGTTCATTTATGAAAAAGCGCATTAATCTTCTTTTGTCCTTGTTCTTCACTTTTTGTAATCTTATTTGTTTGGTAGGATTGTTCCCTGATAGTGGGCCATATGGGCCAATGATTTGGGCTAATTGGACCCTCGCTATAAAACATTCAATATCTTCAGACACGAGACCTGAAGAAGTTACAATGGGCTTTAAAGCCCAATAAACTGGGCTCATATATTACACGTTTACTATACAATTCCGACAATGTTGTACTTCCAGATCAGACATCATCCAGCTGTCCGCAGTGGGGTTTACGTCATGTGGAACCCACGTGTGCTTCGCACCATTTTCACCACTATCGAATCCATTATTCTCTTTTTGTAATAATGTTTTTTTTTGTTTCCTTTTCTTCGTCCACCAATAAATCATTTCGCTTCCTTTAATTATTCCGAATAGTACGCAGAGAAAAGAAAAGAATCGCTTCCGGTAATAATCCAAACTCAACCTCAATAATGTCGGCGTCTTTCTCCGTCGCATGAACCCATTGATGTCTAAGGGAAGCCTTCTTTGAATAACTGTCTTAGTGGTAAGCTCTTCGCTTTATGTCAATTGGATTCGATTAGCTTCTCTCTGTTTATCAGTTCGTCTAGTACTTTAATCAAATCTTAAAAGTATTTCAGATTTGTCTCTGATGTCTTGATTGGTTTTGTCTTAAAAGTCACGAATGGACAAAGAGAGTGTAAATGGTATTGGATCACCTCAAAGATCCAGCAGCGTTGACAGCTTAAAGGTTGAATCTCCTGGTGGATCGACGAGAAAAGGTTTCGGTTTGAAGAAATGGAGAAGGATCAAGAGAGACACTCCTGTGAAAGACGAAGCTGCTGCGTCTGTTGACGATGGTAGTAGTAAATTGCTGAAGCGTAATTTGACTGGTCTGGTGAACCCTCCATCCAAACATGTAGACACGTCTTCGGTTGAAGCAAGACAAGGTAGCGAAGAATGCTCTGTTGGATCTGTGAATATGGCTGTGCATCATCATCATCATCTTCTTCCAGGTGTAGTCAACGGGTTTAGTCCTGCTCCAGGTTTTATGTTTAACGTAGGCCAAGGTTTTGACAAGAGTGAAGAGCATAGCGGAGGAGGAGGGAAGATTGTTTCAGGTAGCCAAGGGAGGGATACCATCAAGAATGGAAGCGAAGAGCGCATAGTAGATTCGGATAGTGATTTTGTGTTTTCTAGTGGCTCAGTTTCTGCTGTGAACCATATATCGGAAGGTCAAGGTAGGGAACAAGTCCAAACATATAGCAGAAGCGAGAACGGAGTAAAAGGTGAAGATGGAGATGAGAGTCATAAGAAAAATAACGAACATGATTGGGCAGACAAGGATCACATTGCAGATTCTATCAGATGTCTTGCGGCTCTGCAGGAAGCTCTTTGGAAAGGTTTGCACATGAAACTATACTTCTCAACAGGATGTAATGATGTTTCTAAACTTATTAGAGATAAAGTATCAATGTCCAGACATTAGCGTCAATCGACTAATCACCAATTGATTTTAAGTTGAAAGCCTATAATAGATCCGAATCTAAGAAAACTAACTATACGAGTTAAAACATTTTGCAGAGGTTCAAAGTTTTCAGGAGCTGAGTAAAGAAACTATACCACAGCATTCCAACATTGATGAAGTCGATTCAGGATCACAAGTACTGGTTTTGAAGCAGAAGGTAAAACATCTCCAAGTTAAACTCGAGGAAGCGAGAGCTGATCTCGATGCAAAGGAAGCCAAGATCCAAGAACTCGAAAACTCCATGATCGAATCCGAACTTGAAAGCGTTTTCCAGAGAAAGATGGAAGCTGAAATCCAGCATTTGATGCTAACGAGTTCTCTGAGTGCATCATCATCACTACAAGTACTCAAAGAACAACCGAAGAAGGTACAACATTCTGTGACTCAAGATCCTGTACCGAACCGTGGGAACATGTTAGGGAAAACATGCAAGTCCAGTTTGTATTTCTTGACGCAGCTGATCTTGCTAGTCTCTATACTTCGGTTACTGCTCCACCAGTCTTCTCCTGCTTCACGATTAGTTATACCAACCTGAAAAGAAAAACGGTTCATGTTGGTGTTCATGTTGTTTTTTACCAAACATTTTTGTTTTCATTTATTGTTGTGATGACTAGTTGAGTTTGCTTGGGCATAAAAATACAAGGATGAATAATAATTTAATAGATGTGTGATATAAGCTTGTAATCGAATTATAATGGACAAGACTAGTACTATATTTTAGTTAAAAGCATCTCCATATCCTAAAGGATCTTTTAATACTCCGAGTTCCTACGACCACAAACACAAGACAAGACTCAACAGCCACGAAACAGAGCAAGAGCAATAATGATCCATGCATCCCAAATCAACTTCGAACTTGGGTGCAGTTGAGGCACACTACAATGTCTTAATCCAGTCACTGAACCGGCTCTTTCTGTACACATCTTGAACCAACCTTTAGAAGACCAGACGTAAGGAGACATAAACAAAACAAAAAGAAAAACACTAATTACTAGCATTTGCAGAACACGTCATTTACACCTTTAAGAGAACCATTATTATATCTATGATTCTGCTTCTGACGAGTTCACCAGTTGCTGTATGAGCTCATCTTTTATTCCTAGGACATGGGTGGTGACCAACCATTAAAGGAAATAAAAAGGATGCGCCGTTGCCGGGGATCGAACCCGGGTCACCCGCGTGACAGGCGGGAATACTTACCACTATACTACAACGACACTTGTTGTTTGTTTCGCGCCATAAAGATAATTATTAAGATACGAACCCCAGCTGGAAATAATTTTTTGAACCAACCATATATCTGAGTTTGACATAATATCAGGTGGTGATGTAATGTCATATATTGCATCTGGTTGCCGGATCATGTGTATGTAGAACCTATACCCGTAAAATCTACATTGGCTTGGAAATATTCCCCTTTTTTTGGGGTCAAAAGACAATAACAGTACAAATTTTCACTGTCACTCATAGAGGTGAAAATGGAGAATCAAAAATCAACAGAAATGCCATGTATCTGGTGTATATATATAGCACAAGAAATAAACAATGTTCAACCACTGTAGATCAACAAAACTTGTAACCTTCTAAACCACCAAGAGTCTTCATTAATATAAACCTTCACTTGTTCCATACAAAACGTCTAACAGGTTCAAGTTTGTGGGAACCAAATAATTTGAATCAGGTTTACATTATAAAATATCTCCTCAACACTTCGTGTCCCTGAGATCATCATACTTCCTTCAACACCAGACTCTTCCACGGGGCTTATATACCTCCATCTAACCCACACAAAAAAGAAAAAGAACAAAGCAAAATGCATCAGACGGTTCCTG
This sequence comes from Raphanus raphanistrum subsp. raphanistrum, assembly GCA_019706035.1. NCBI lineage: Eukaryota > Viridiplantae > Streptophyta > Magnoliopsida > Brassicales > Brassicaceae > Raphanus > Raphanus raphanistrum. The sequence continues at coordinate 42,528,002 of CM033980.1, forward strand.
TTAAATGTAATCAAGAGAAACCAACCAACCAACTAACCTTGTTGAGGATCTTCGTGTACAAAGAAACTGGCAGCTACTATCAAATAACAAAGAATGAGCATCAACCCTTTGAAGTAATTCGATGTCCCTTCCTGCATATATAGAGATCCATCCATCAGTTATTGGTTCAAGGCAAGCCTTCAATGACATCTTTTTACCCACCTGGATAAAAAAAGCTACTACTATAACGGTGATGAACAGCATAGCCGTCTCAAAAAGCTGGAAATTAAGGTCCATCTGTTCACCCATCACCCATCCAATCACCACACAGAACGGGACCTAACCGTATCAAACATCAACAGAGATTATCCAACAAGCCTTGTTAGTGCTCTTGCAATGTATTTTTTTCATGTTACATACCGCGAACATTGAAATCTGGATAGAGGAACCAATAGCCACCCCCAATGACAAATCCTGTAGAGGTTTAAAAAAAAAAGAGTCTCAAGACAAAACTGAGAATGATGAATAAGTCTATCTATAGATGATACAAACTCTGCCTACCAGTTTATCTTTCATGGCAAACATGATAGCCCCTGCATGCTCCGCTGCGTTCCCAACAATTGGAAGCAAAATCACACTTATAAAAGCTATTGGTATGTTCCAAGACACCGATGCACCCTGAGATAAAACAGTTTACATGTTGTGGTGATTGATTGTCAAGCAAAATACTATAATGAATATAAACTCTAGCAGATAAGGCCAAGTTGATTACTACCTCAATGGCATCAACCAGATAGCCAGAGAGAAGAGAGACCCAAGCAGTTAAGATTGATAGCCATATGATAGATTCCCACTTTGAGATCTCAGGTTCTTCATCATCATCAGAAGCTTCCTCGTTCTGATTTGTTTCCTACAGTTTACATCACATATGTCAATGTTTTGAACAAAGAACATCAACTACTGGTGGATGGCAGACAAGACAAACAAACCTCTTCAAGAGGGCTGTAAGAGCTAGACTGGCTCTTCAACTGGAAGAAAAGGTAAGCAGCATAGGCTATAAGCATTATACAACTGCTAAACCTCGACAGTGCCAGCTCCGATGATCCGGCATGAACCTCGCTGTGCGTGTAGTGAAGAACAGCAGGGAAGAGTATCCCCATGACAGCCATCAAAAGCAATCCTGAATTAACAACCGCCAGTCCCTGTATGCAGAAGAAAGAAACAATAGCAATAAAACAAAAGCTACAAAACCTACACGTGGCAACACGTGACTAGTCTGGATCATTTATGTGGAGCCAGTATATCTCTGTATAATTTCAAAAAAAAAGGATGATACAAAGAAGCTATAGCCATTACTAACTTTGTCAAAGACTTGGTCTTTCTGGTGAAACACAAGCCCACCGCAGAAGAAAGCGCAGCCAAGCACAAGCAACATGTTGGAGAGAATGGATCCCAACAGAGTCAGCTGAACGACACGTATCATCCCGTTTTTCAAAGCGAAGATAGATATGATCAGTTCTGTCACGTTCCCGAATGTAGCGTTTAGGAGTCCTCCAACTGTTTGAAAAATTCGTAACATGTCAAAAAAAAAAGAAGAAATAAAAATAGAAACTGAATAAGGAAAGCAAGTTCATACCAGTGGGGCCAGTGTAAAAAGCTAGTTGTCTGTTTTCAAATAAAGCCAACACTTAAACACATAAGTCTCTCTCTCACAAAAACAGAATGATGATTATGATATGGTTTTTAAGTTTTATGCTTACTCTGTGGCATATCCTAGACGCTCAGCCAATGGTGTGATACCTATTAAGCTTAGTAAAAACACCCACCCCTGAGCCAGAGGCAAAAAGAATCATTTCTTGAGAGTCTTTAACACTTAAGACAAGTATTAGTACACTAACGATTTTTTACCTTACTGTCGATCATGTAGTGGACTAATATTGCTAGAGGACCGAAAGGTAGTAACAGATTGAGTTTGTTAGATAAAATAACGATCTTGATGCTCTTAAGCACGGTGTTCTTTGGTGATTTAGTGGTGGTGTGTTGAGGGAAACTTGGAGAAAGCGAACCTTGCTCCATCAAAGAAGCTTCTTTAGTTTGCTTCTTGGCATCTTGGCTTTTTTGCTCAACTTCATCAACCGACCCCATCTGTTTACATTATAAAAATCTTTGGCAATCCAAAAGAAAAAAAAAATCAAAATGAGTGTGTTGTGTTGGCGTGAAACTTACTTCAACTTGTGCTTCAACAAGAGGTGGGACTTTAGAATGACTCATAATACCCTCAGTGTCGTGCTACCGGAACATGGAATAAACAAAACAGCGTCTGGTTCTGATGCAACCTGTGTAAAGAAACTTCTTGTGTGAGATCTGAAGTTTGTAACTAAATAGAAAAAAAGGTAAGAGTCTTGTGGGGATATATAGACACTTGTCACTTCCCTTATATACTAAAGCACAGCACTTTACTGAGTCAACTTGCCAAAAAGAATGATACTTTTCTAACTAAATAGAAACTCCGTGAATCCGAAAACAGACAGAAACTTGGTTTTAAGAAAACAAACTTTAACCTTGCACAGTCAACGGAGGGGTCAGACAGAGAAGTAGCAAGAAACCAGATCCTCTGATAAGAAACTGACTTTGAGGGTTTCGTCTAGTATTCTTCTTCTTCTTGTTGTGATCTGGTGGTGTGGTGAAGAGAAAGGAGAAGTCAAGTGGTGCTTTCAAGAGATGGAGTAATAATATAGTAGTTCATGCCTTCATGGAAGTCCTTTAGATCTCAGATGCTAGTAGTAGAAGAGCACTAGCGAGGAAGTTTCGTTCTGCGTTGAATTTAAAAAAAAAAATTGAAATCTTTCATCAGTTTTGAAGAAAACGAAGTTTTTTTTTTTGTTCTCTCCTATTATTCTCTTTTTTTTTCTAACGTAGAAGAAGACATAAACAACGGCGCCGTTTTAGACTTTTACGACAGTTCCCATTTCCCCTCGAGAAATCCAGCCTATTTGTCTATCTATAGCCCCGCGAATGTCGGAAATAAATCTTGTAGTAATAAATTGCTTTCGAACAAAAAAAAAAAATAGTACTCCATATCAATAAATTGTTTTTGTATCTGTTACCGATTTTCAAACTCAACGCTCCTTTTCAACTAATTTTCAACTTATAGTACAAAATAAATAATAGTATCTTAAGGGTAATTAAAAAGAAAAACTAAGCAACGAGTGAAGTCATTTAAGCAAAAAAAAAAAAAACGAGTGAAATCATGCCAATAGGTCAACTCTCAAAGATGTGACCTCAATTGAAACCCCCAGTGGGCCAAACAGTAGATTTGACCCAAATTGGCCCATTAGATTGATGTCGTGGTTGACATAGTCAATCACCATGAGAGTTAGGGAACCGATTCTTTGCCAAAATGTTTGAACTGGAGTGGACTCGATATACCTGGCTCACTACGATTTAGCCCAATTCCCCCAGTAATTTAAAATTCCCAATTGATTACGGGTTTCAAGAATCGCATAATTAGAATAGTTTGATTGAGCATAAAACTTAACTTGTAACGAAGTTGAGTACTTTTCAGTTAAGCACATGGCCTGCCAGCTAGCTTCATACCGACTTGTCTCTCTATCATACACATTGTTATTGGTTTGTTCAGCTACGTTGTTACTTGTTGTTTAATTATTTTATCAAAATAAGCCAAAACACTAATTGCACTCGAATCAATGACCTCGCAAGAATATGATTATCAACTTAGAGTTGCTACAGCCAACACCATATCCACGTACTAAATGACTATAATTAATAAACTATCTACATGAAAGAAGGAATGGTAGTAACAGAATTATAATTTGTTAATCTTCATGTTTTTTTGAGAAAAAGTTAACGTCTATACTTTTTACAACAATAGTAAAAAGAAACACACGAGACACGACTCCCCCCACCGAGTCCTCCAAAAGAAGTAGTAGCCCCCACATAAATTACACAATTAAAGGATTGACCATTATAATAATCAAACCTTCATCATTTTGCTATTGTTGTAAAAACTAAAAAGTATAGACGTTAAATAACCAACACAGTTGAATTCCACTCATCCATTTAAATTTTACCACTATAGTATGCTTTGCTTATTATTTGTATCAGTCACACTCATCTAGAAGCTTATGCTTATTGAGAGTGAATCTTTTTTTTTTTGAACAACTACGATTACTCATTGAGAATGAGTCATATGCAAAAGTAACTAACAAAGGGCAACTCCCATTATTCAGATACTAATAAAATAGTTAATCTATGCCGATTGCTATCAACTACAATTTACTTTAAAAAATATACAATTTACAGGCCATATCTACTTTTATTTTTTTTACTAAAAGATGGTTAGTTTTCATTATCATTTTTCCACACAAAAACATTTGCGTTGACAAAGTAAATCCATTTCTTACAACTTCTGTTGTAACATCTAATCAGCAGTGAATGAATTTGTAAATTGTAAGTAAGAAGCTAAAATAATCAATCGTTTATACTAAACACAGAACAATGACTAAGGAGTAAGCCCGTCACAAAAAAAAAACAATGATTAAGGAGTGTGTTACGGACAAAATCGTATTGTAATTTGTATATGCGTTGTGTTTGGGTTCGATTTCTTCTAGAAGACCTGTCCATCCCCGTGGCCCAACCGACATATTCTTGCGAGACACTTTTGTCTCTTTTTCTGAACACTAATCCAACCCTAAATATTTATAAACGCAATAAATAATAGTTTGGTAGACAAAGACAAGAAAAAGCTTCTAGAATCAAATGCGTTGATATTTATATGTCGACGCGTTTATTTTTCTTTGTTGTAAAAGATACTTTGTGTTTTGCTTTTTATTCTCAGCCGTTGATTTGCTGGAAAGATTTCTTCTAGAAGCACATTTTTTGTTTTGTTTTTGGAACTGGATATATTATTCTACAAATATTATAATCAGCGATATGGTGGCATTGTTAAACATAACAAACATTATTGTCACATTTAAATAATGGTTAGAGTTGACTGTTCAAAAACTACATCCTTTTCATTGAATAACCAGATTTAATTTCATAAAACATGTACTAATACTCACATTAATTCTCTAATCATATAATACAAAAAAAAAATATATACAGGCTATATCATTGACATGTCATCATTACAATCATAGTGAGCCGATCAAATAATGTGAAACCGAGCCGAACAAAAGGTGTTCTAGAAGGCCAATCCTTTGAACTGGATGACACGTCATCGTACCATAGAATTTTCACAAAACCGGTGACTGCACACTCCCTTCCCACGGGTTTATACCTTTCTTTTTCCTTGATTTTCGCTCCTTCTTAATCACTTTATTTCCACATCAACCCCATAACTTTTTACAAACCCATCTACATTTAAAACTTACATGTATGACAGTGGATTTTATTAAATCCCCAAAGAAAGTTTAAAGGAACCCTTAGCAATTCCTCTACTTTTTACTAAATCCAAAAATAAATATAACCGGATTCTAAAACCATTATCGCATAAATGTGGCCCTGTTCGTTTGCTGGTCGCTAGCGTCAGCGACCAGAGTCGCGGCCAGTAACTGCGACTTAATGTCGCTGATGTTGTTCGTTTGGAGGTCGCGCGATCGATCGCAGCGACTATTTAAAAAAAAAAAAATTAATCACACGATTTTAATCCCGTCGCTAAAATTTTTAGCGTCCAAAATTTTTAGTCGCTGGTCGCTAGCGTTTGGTTACTGCGATCGGTCGCTGAACCCACGACCAGTAAACGAACAACGTTTGGTCGCCGACACTAGCGACCTGCAAACGAATAGTTTTTGTTTTATTTTAATTAAATAAAATAGTAATGAAACCACACAAGAAAAAAATCTTTTGGGGCTCTCGCTTTGTATAAAGGGGACATATCTCAATCCTCCTCTCACCTTGTGGTTCTTGTCTACATTATCTTACGAACTCTCTCTCTCTCTATCTGTGTCTTCAAATTCTACAGTTTCTTTCGAATTAGCTCCTTCGGTTTTACATTAATTACGCAAATGTCCGGAATTTTATTTAGTTTCGCCGGTAACCCCCTCCGCTTCTCCCAGGGAACCAGCCTTACTCAGCCGAAGCCAACAAGATCACACCGCGGAAACGCGCGGTTTCCCAGCTCGTTCAAAGCTTCGTCGCAGACTCTCAACGCAGAGCCAGCCGTAACAGAAACCGCTCGCCGGCGATCGACGTCGAGCCTCTACGAGCTCCTGAGAGTCGACGAGACGGCGTCCTTGCCGGAGATCAAGACGGCGTACCGGAGCCTGGCGAAGGTTTACCATCCCGACGCCGCGTCGGTGGAATCGGCGGACGGAAGAGATTTCATGGAGATCCACAGAGCTTACGCGACGCTGGCGGATCCGACGACGAGAGCGATCTACGATTCGACGCTGGGGGCGAGACGGAGGCGGGTGCACGCTGGTGCTATGGGTCGGACGGGTCGGGCGTATGCGACGACCCGGAGATGGGAGACGGATCAGTGTTGGTGATTTAGGTTTTAAGATGATGAGCGAAAGGGCAATCTTTTTTTTTTACTTCATTTTCCCCCCTTTTTTTTTGTTTTCCTTTGTCATGTATTGGAAAATTAAGGGGAAAGATAAGTTTTATCAGTCTTTAGCTTTAACTTTATGAATATAGAGATGTATATTATTTTTGTTTTCTCCTTTATTTATTTTTCGTTCTTCAGGCATACGAAGAACCGAAGAAGTTAAAGGCTCTTTTCAAAAAAAAAAAAAGAAAACTGAAGAAGTTTTTCTGCCGACGGATTAGAACAAGTTGATTTTTTTTAATGAATCTTAAAACTATAGGCGATTGAAAGATATTTAGTCAAACGGTTTACTGTTTGGTTTTAGTATATCAAGAGATGCTTTTCTTTAAAATTTTTGGTTTCTTTCTGAAAAATTATTGGTCCACCATGGTCTGAAACTAGATACTTTCTTGCAACCACAACCGAATAACTACAATGAAACATTTTTTATTAGATTTTTATCATCAAATTTGTTGTTAGCATAAGTATATATATATATACACTGTAAACAGCATGAAAGAAAACCAATACGTCGTGCCTGCGTTCTTACATGAAACTGTAGTTGCTAAAGACAAAAAGTAGTAGTGACATTTTCAACCCGTGAAGAAAAAAAGCCAAAACCATCTCTATAGTTACATAAATCCAAACACTGATTTGGTACTTAGATAAGATCTTCTTGAGGAAGACAATAACGTATATGAAACAACGACATTTTACATTTAAAAGAAGACTCAAAATACAAAATTCAAACCAAAAATGAAAAAAAGGACAAATCAAAACCTAACAGAGGTAGAGATGCCGAGAATAGTAGAGACTAGAGATTGCTGTCTTCCAATGTTTTCGTTTTCATATAAGCAACAGAAACGAACAAGATGTGGATGAAAAGGAGAAGAGACTGTATATCATTTGCAGCCCATTAGCATAGAGTTGATGACCTCCATTATAAGTCTGACGGTAGAACGTTTCCGCCTGATGCATTTCGGTAATGGTGCAGAGAATCTAATAGACTTGCTCAAAGATAGGGCGATCGTGGACTGCTACCATCTGGTCTGATGGGTTAATTAATGGCTGCAACCACATCCGTCATCCAAGCAAGCTTACAGGAGGCTAGCTGCTGCAGCAATGACAAAAGTCACAGCTCACAGAGAGAGAGAGAGAGATGTGAGATGACTTGAAAGTGAGACAAAGGAAGAGAACTACTTTAGACTTTGGAGTTGTCATCGTGTGTTTATCAACATTATGAGGATGCTTTTGTAAATAATTTATAGTTGACCCCCTGCAGTTTTGTTTCCTTTATTGGGCCTCATGTTTTTGTAATAACTAATGGGCCTCAAACGTGGCCCAATATAGAATCCTAGTCAAACTTTTTTTTTTTTTCCTAGTCAAACTTAGCTAAGGAGACCGTTGTGAAACTAGTTTAGTGATTCTGATTTAGCTTTAAAAGCAAGTAAATAAAGCCGTAACGTCCCCACACACACAATTTCTCGCCAACAAAACCAACAAACATTCTCTCTCGTCTTAAAGCCTAAATCGAAGACGAGTCTCGTAATCTCCGGCGACAATCTTTCGTTACAAAGCGGAAAAGAGAGATGTGTTGTGGAAGGATCTGCATGCTGTGCACGTGTTTGATTCTGGTGGTGATCACGATTGGGTTTCTATTCGGATTCGGAGTTTTCAAGGATGGTTTCCACAAGATCCACGATTCCGTCCATCTCGATTGCGATCGGAGATTTGCCTGCGGCGGAGGAGGAGGCGTTGGCCGTCGCGGTTACAGTTTCTCACCTCCCGCCGGTCATTAACTAGATAAAGCTGCGATTCTTCGTTTTTTTTTTAAATCTTTTCTACAGTATTGATACCTTTGGGCCTTCTAATGTTTCGTCGTTAATCAGTTTTTAGATTTTTTATTTTATTTTAGCTACAATTCGATCAAACTTCGTGACGTCTCTAATTCGTAGGTTCATCATTCTTTTACGTTTAATGCAGAGTTCGCAGCTTTTGAGCAAAGAAAAGTTAAAAACAATATTTATTTCAAGATAAATATAAAAAGATGCCTGATAAGCCTATAGCACTACTCCATTAGTTTTTTTTGATCCATTATAAAAATATAAAATAATTCTTATTCTTATCTACTACACAAAAGTAAAAGATTCTCGATGATTACAAAAGTAATATTCTCGCAACGGGTAAACCGTAAACCTCTTATAACAGATTATGAAATTTGCGGAGTGGTTAATAGATCACAGTGGTTACTTTGTTGAAGATTTTGTAAAATTTTGTTTATTGGTAATAAATTGATTTATTACGAATAATATAATGAAAAGCTATGGATTACCGGAAAAAGAAACTATTATCTGAAACGTCAAATGAGTCGAAATATAAACGGTGGGGCGGGTAAATCCAAGTCCAACTAACAAATTAAAACGACTCAGGGGTACTTTCGGGATTCGTCCAACTTCGGGTAGAGCCTCTTGCTCAAAAGGCGGGTTTAGTAGGGTCATTGTGTTGACTTCGTTCATAAGACAGAGAGTTAATAGTTAATACAGCAAGAAGGAAAGGAAACCCAATTGCGAAGCCAGAGAGATACTAACAAAGAAGAGGAGAAGAGATGAGGATCACTGTGATGACCGCCGGCGAACAAATCATCACCCTAGACGTCGATTCACACGAAACCGTAAGTCTTTTCTCCCTTCTCAGAAACCCTAGCTTTCCTGATTCTTCGCTTATTTTAAATCACAATGCACTCATCTCGAATTGATCGATGATGGATCTTGGGTTTAGCTTATTCTTCCTTGATTAGTTGACCCTTTTGCTGATCATTAGGTTTTTGGGTTTTCTCTGTAGGTTGAGAATGTTAAAGCCTTGCTCGAAGTTGAGGTAAGCGACGATCTCAGATCTCTCTTGTTTATTGTTATTCTGAGAATAAAAAGTTCGAAGCTTCTGCTGAAAGTTAGGGTTTTTAAGAGGTTTTTGTATCAATGAGCAGGCGAATGTTCCGATTCAGCAGCAGCAGCTCTTGTACAATGGAAACGAGATGAGGAACTCTGATAAATTGAGTGCCTTGGGTGTAAAGGACGATGATTTATTGATGATGATGGTCTCCAACGCCTCATCTGGGTACAACGCTGGATTGAATATTTTTGAATATTTTTTTTGCAGTTGAAACTATTCAATGTAGTTACCTACCCTTGGTTTTTGTTTTATATGCATGTTGTGATCCAGTGGTGCGGCGGGGAATGATTTGGGTATGAATCCTGATGGGTCAGCTTCCAACCCTGCAGCTTTTCAGCAACACATTCGTGGTGATGCTAATATTATGGGACAGTTATTCCAGGTCTGAGTTGATTCTTATTACTAGAACTTTAGCTTGAGAGTTATTGTTAGTTAGTTACCTTGGCTTTGATGTTCTGAATTGTTAGACGGATCCTGAGCTTGCACAAGTTATCTCTGGAAGCGATTTAAACAAGTTACAGGATGTTTTGCGTTCACGGCATCAACAGAGATCTATAGCGCAGCGTCAGAAGGAGGAGGAACTCGTAAGCCTTTCGTTTTAGTTTCAGGGAAACTAGCTTTTATAAAGTTGCTAGCGTCTGCACATTGAGTTACCACTATCAAAGAATTCTGCTTATGTATTCCCCCCCTGCAGGCCCTTCTGTATGCAGATCCTTTCGATGTTGAAGCACAGAAGAAAATCGAAGCTGCAATTCGTCAGGTTATTTTTTTCTTACTTAAGTTTCATGTACTCAACTCTAGTATATGTCTGTAGTTGCAAATAAGTCTTTTGTGATTCCTTGTTCCAAACATTCACTTAGGTTTGGTTCTTGTGTTATCCCTAATTAGCTTGTTTATCTTTTCGTATCATTCCTGACCTTTTGGTGCTATCTTGAGCAGAAAGGAATTGATGAGAACTGGGAAGCTGCTCTTGAACATAATCCCGAAGGTTTTGCTAGGGTGGTATGTATGCTCTGGTTTATTTTAATGCTTCTGAAATTCCTTAACTATATTGTAAGCACTCTTGATTTTTTTTTCTTCTCATTTCCTTAGATAATGCTGTATGTGGATATGGAGGTCAATGGTATACCTCTAAAGGTAACAATTCCGCTACCAGAATATAACCTCTCCTTTGCTTCCTATCTATCGTTTCCTGGTTATAGATCGTTTGTATGTTTCTAAGCTTATATTTGAAACCATCTCCAGGCTTTTGTTGATAGTGGTGCTCAATCTACAATCATATCCAAGAGTTGTGCTGAGAGATGCGGGTAACTCTTGCATCTTTTTTTGTTGTTGTTGTTGTTGTGGTACTTCTTTTAAGATAGAGTGATGTAATAACTCATGAGTCTTGTTTGAATGGGGTTACTTTCAGATTGCTGAGACTCATGGATCAACGGTATAAAGGTATTGCTCAGGGTGTTGGCCAAACAGAGATATTAGGCCGCATTCATGTCGCTCCAATCAAGGTTAACAGGACAAATTGTTTTCCTTAAATGATGTTATATCCCCTTTGTTATAAAGATATTGCAGAAGTAATTGAATATTTTCATAACTTGCAGATTGGAAAAAACTTTTACCCGTGTTCATTCATAGTGCTGGACTCACCTAACATGGAGTTCCTTTTTGGCCTCGATATGCTGCGTAAGCATCAGGTAACATCTCCATCATTTGATTTTTGAATTTAATCTGTGTTTTCAACCAAATGTTAATCTGTTTCTCTCTCTCTGGTTATCTGTATGTAGTGCACTATTGATTTGAAGGATAACGTCCTGACTGTTGGAGGAGGAGAGGTCTCGGTTCCCTTTTTGCAAGGCTAGTTCTCTCTACCTACCATCTCAGTCTTGAACCCTTTTTGTTATGTTTGTTTATCTTTAGATTCAGTTAACCTGAAAAAGAACGCTTTTACTTCCTTCAGAGAAAGACCTCCCTTCTCGATTCCTTGATGAAGGTGGTGTTCCGAATCAAGCATCTAGCTCTGGAGCAGCGGTAAGAGACTTTCCATTTTGCTCATTATCTTTGTGTTTTGATGAACTATATAGCTGGAAAGAAGTTGTTATTATTAAATTTGTTTTTGGTCCCTATAGGTTCCTTCTGGGTTTACAGAGAAGAGTAGTAACACAGTTGCAAGCCCAGCGAGTCAACCTTCAAGATCAGAGGTTAAAAAAAAGTTTAAGCCTCGCTTCTCTCTCTATTACTTTGCAGTCTCCGTTAATGATTTTCATCATGTTAACAACCCGCAGGGACCTGAGTTTGAAGCTAAGATAGCAAAGCTTGTGGAGTTGGGCTTCTCGAGAGAAGCAGTGGTACAAGCTCTGAGATTGTTTGAAGGAAACGAAGAACAAGCTGCTGGGTTTCTCTTTGGCGGCTGAAGATTATTAGAGAAAAATAAAATTGTCCCATAAACCAAAAACACCAAACAAACTGTGATTTTATAAAGAGAGACTCTTTTCAAACTGCCTTCATTATTTGTATCTTATTACCTCTTCTTTACAAAACATAGCAATTGTGTACCATCTCTTAGACCATGTGTTCAAGAGACATCCCTCCAGTTGTTTTATGCTGTCGAGTAAGCAAAGCAGACTATCTTTAACTCGATTAGTATCATTGTGGCGGGACCCACTTAGGGGTTGAGATAATCAGGCGCACATTAGCAGCAGTTTCATCATCCCACACGCACGCGCATTCTAGTTTCTAGCCGATCGAATTTGATTACACAAAAACTAGCTAGCAATAGCATCAGGGTTTTTAGCCGTTCTCTGAGATTCTTCTCTCTAATAAGGGGAGATGTTGAAACTAGGGTTTAGGTTATCGATTGGCATTCAACACCGCGTGCTCGTGATCCCATGGTGAAGTTTTAATTCAATCCTCTCTTTCTCTTCTTATGATCCATTTTGCTTGGGCTTCGTTTCAAAAAAAGTTTAAGACTTTGATAGAATTTAAGTCGTGGGTAGCACTGGGTTTTGGGAAATGGACAAGCTTTTCTATCTTCTTCACTTTTTTTTTTGTTTTTTTTAGTACTGACTGTTTTAAACTTGTTACCAATGAGGACATACATATACGTTTCTATATAAAGCAAGAACGTAGTTGAAAATCCTCAACCTTTCACTTGTAGGATGAAGAGACACTCTGTGACGCCAAGAATCTTGTGTTCATCAGAGAAGCGGGATTACACTTCCTCCGGACTGAGTAGGTATGTTCCCAAGAAGTCCCGGGAGATTAGTGAACAAGTGACATCTCAGCCTCTTGATAGCTCTGAGAAGAGTGTAAATGCTAGTAGATGGGATCGTAGTGTATCGGAGTCTATTAAAGCCAAGGGTAACACGAAAGAGGCTAAGGAGGAGGACATGTATATGGATCTGCAAGACAGAAACGATGCTGGAACAAGTTACATGAATGTGTCTTTTGATGGAGGCTCTAATGAAGGTACCATGAGTTTGGAGAAGGGTATGTCTGCTGGTAGATGGGATCATTGTGTACCCGAGGGGCCTAAAGGTGACTTTAGAAGAGAGGCTGGAGCTGGTACGTATTCTCAATACCCGCAGGGTAAAAACGATGACTCTGATGATGTGTCTTCTGATGATGACTCTGGCGAAGGTATTATTATTATTATTATTACATAAGCCTCTGTTGTGGTGGTACTTCAGTTTCTTATTTATTGAGAGTAACGTTTACATCACTGGGAAGTCTTCTATATTTTTCAAAAATATTCTATTAATTAATCTATCCTAAATTACTATTTAATTAGATTTCACTATCATCTCTGAAACCAAGCCTAATGGTACCTACATTTCTGTGATTTCCTTTTGCAGAGTTGGAAGAAAGCAGTGACGATCTTAGATCAATGAGACAACACAAACAAGCTTATGATGAAATCAAGCGATATATGGATGCTGAGACGGCCAAGAGTAGCAAAGAAACCCAAGAGGCAGAGAACATGGCTATTCGTTATCTTGGTTTAAGGTTCTGTCTTTCATCCTTTGCGTTTGTATAGTAGTAGCTTCTAAAATGTTGAATAGAAGTTTCTTTTTCACTCTTCTCTCCGTGTATGGTTTCAATCTTCTTACTTTCAATTTTCTGCAATGGCCTCAGAGCATATACAGCAGTTGAGCTGAAGAAGAAGCTCATTGGAAAGAAATATCCTCTTGAAATCGTTGACAGTGTGATCAATGACTTTCAGCACCGGTAAAGATTTCTCTCTGTTTCGGTTATTTCAGTTAGGGTCTATCCACTTTACTGATTACTTGAACCTTTTTTATTGTGTTGTGTGTTATTAGAGGTTTCATCAATGATAACTTCTACGCGGAAGCATTCACACGGTCTAGATGGTCTTCCTTAAGTTGGGGACCTAGACGGATCAAGCAAGTAAGTTTTTTTGCCACTTTGCCATTCACATAGTTACAATCACATGATACTTAAAGCAAAATGGGTACTTTAAATGTGGACCAGGCATTGTTTAAGAAAGGCGTAAGCAACGAAGACTCAGATGCGGCCATAAAGCTTGTTTTTGAGAAAGACAACCAATGCAAAGAAACAGAACTTAGTCACGGGATGTCCAAGGAAGCGATGGATCAGCTCTATGTTCAGGCGTCAAAGCGTTGGCTCCAAGGCAGAGACTTGCCTATAGAAAACCGTAAAGCTAGAGTTATACGGTGGCTTCAGTACAGGGGATTCAACTGGGGTGTTGTCTCTCAGCTTATCAAGAGGCTAGAATCTCCACTCTCCTGAGTCTAAGATCAAGTTTTTACACTTTTACGGTTTTGGTCCCTAGATTTTCTATTTGTTTTGAATTTCTTCCTATTCTTTATGTTTGACTGGAGTTTGGCCCACAATTCCTGTGAAAAAAATAAAAGCACTAGCCGTTTATCAAGAAGACATCTAAGTTCATGCTACATTCAAAATCACAACTAATCAGTCTAGTGAAGATGATATCAGAAGCGAAATGCAAAGAAAAATTCCGGAGTTAGCATTTATGTATGATGAGCACAAAAGAATTTTGATGAAATCATCGATTTTCTTTTTTCCAGTGAGAAGATAAATTCTAGATACATTAACAACAAAATTTAGATTAGTTTTATTTATCAAAAAGTAATGCAAACTGCATTTTGGAGATTTTGTCAAAAAGTGATATGTAATGAAAATATGTGAAAGAAAATTATAAATTTTTTATATTACTAGTCTATAAGTTTTCCGTAAACAAAACATGGTTATTCTCTGCTATTTCATTAAAATTGCTAATTTTATATATTAAGATTAATGGTTGTATTAAAATTGTATTTATACCTTGTCAACTCTTTATGATATTAACTAAACTCTAATGAAAAAGAAGTCTTGAAATTGTCATAACCAATAACCAAGAATGAAACGGTTAATCAATTTGATGTCTAATAGACCTATAGTTAAACTGACTCAATTGGTAAACATAACAAATTTTGATAGACAAAACTGTATATTTGATATCTTCGTTTATTTATTTATGATTTATTTTGGTTAAGCCGTTATTTGTCGTCAATAAATGTTAAACTATAATTTTTTTGGGAGAAGTTAGTGTAGAGTACTTAAACCTTCATATCATATTTATAAAATAGCATTATGGGGCATAGAAAACCATAGTGTTATGGTGTAGAATACTTGACCTTCCAAGTAGATATGGTGTTACTTCGGTTCAATTCATTCCTAACTGTAGCCATGTTACTTCGGTTCAATTCATTCCTAACTGTACATGGCTACATTGAAAAAGTTATTCCAGAAATCCATACGATAATATCGTGGTGCTGAAATGATTGTGAGAAAAGAAAATTATACCCTTTGATAATTTTAGTGTTGATATTATATTTATTAACCTTGTTATAAATTAGACATAATTAATATCTTTCATAAAAGAATTTATGGCATGTGATGCACAATAGGTGTACACTAAATTATATATCGAGAGAACATTAAAAAAAAAAATTAGGATTTGTAAGATATTAGTTATGACAGATTTGTTATTGCATTGTATAAGTAACAAAGTGTGCCAAAATTTACAAACAAAAAGATAATAGTTCAACTTTCTCTAAAATATTAAAATATTTCTATACAAAGACAATTACTGTTTTCCCTTCTTCCTTATTATTATTGGAAGAAAGTAATCAATTGTCCATGGCCGAATGATGCTCTAATTTGGGTTAAATGTATACAAACTAATTTAACTTAAATATATATAAATTGATTTCATTTCGGACTAGTGTTTGTTGATATCTAAACAATTGATTATTGCTTGTTAGTGTGAAGGATTATGTCCAATATATAAACTAACAAACTCGTATTTTGTAGAAACAACAAAAATTATTTAGTTATGATCAACAAAAATTCAACATTAGAATTTTAGCCAATATGTCGAGGTGGTAGATCAAACCTACAATATCTTTTAGTTATGGATGTGGAAGCCCACACAATTATAATCCATCATTTTATAGTTGTAAATTAGTGTGGCATGATATTGAATGATAATAAATGAATAAATCATTATTTTCACAAACTATTATCACATAAGAGTCAATATTCAATATTTTTTTCGACATCAATATTTTTTCGACAGTGATACCTTTTACCACAAGGACATTCTCTTTGATATCGCGTCAGAGACAGATTTCTCCATGTTAATATTAGATCTTATTTATAATTTGCAGATTTCCATTTGCAAGAATGTCATGACACAATTGCACTTACATTTGAATGTTGTTGTAAAGGATAGTGATTTTTCTTTGTAACCAAAACTAAATAAACTTAAACAAAACAACAAAGAGCGCTATTTGTCTTTTGGATCGGACAAGTTTTAGTTTGGACAAATGTATTTAGAAACTGTCCTTTACCAAAGTTTAAATGGGACGGGCCGAATTCAACTCAACTGAATGAGGTTAAACCGGGTATTTGGCAAACCCTAGTCTTCTTAAACGGCATGAAGAATCACAAACTAACCCAATATTAAAAAAAGAAAACGGCACGACGTCTAAGGCGGATACCGAGAAAACGATGTCGTTTGGGTGTGCAATAAAGTTTTTTTTTTTTTTTTTTTTAACCATCTCAGCAACTCGCCTCTTCTTCTTCTTCTTCCTTTTGCAACTTCTTCTTCTTCGCACTTCTCTGAGCCTTTCCTCTTGTGTATTCTTTTCCGCTTGAAAACGAAGGGCTATAGGGTCCGTAGGGAGAGGGTAGAAAAATCTGATGGGGAAGAGAAAAGAGCGTCGCTTCGCCGCTAATAACACGAGTCGTCGTGTCAAGCTTGATCTCTTCGCGGAACCCTCTGGTATGCCTTTTTTCTATTTTCTCTTCGTTTTCAGCTCTTTTTTGATTGATTTAATCTACTGGGTCGTTTGGAACAACGCCAAGAATTATCCTTTTTGGTGAAAGGATTTGAATTTAATTAGAATGACTTGATTTGCAGAATCACTCTCTGCCGTTTCTTAGGGATTCAATCTGAAGCTAGTTAATCAAGATTTAAGATTGAGATCACCTGTTTGTAGATTCTTTAGGAAATTCCCGATATAGTATTGTAGTTACCTCTCTTTGATATTCTTTTTGTAGGAGATTTGGGTGGCTCAGATGTGCGTTGTGAGGGAGTTGAGAAGGAACAAACAGAGCCTAATGAGTTACCTAAGTCACCTTCTTCTTCAGGTGGGTTCCACCAGCTAGATCTTCAGTTCCGCTATATGTTGTAGTCCACGCCTCTCTTAAGTGCTCCACATCTTAATTTGGAGTGTTCTTGATTGTGTTCCAAACACATGTTATGTTGTTTCCCCCCCCCCCCCCCCCCCCCAAAAAAAGTTTCTTCTCAGAGTATGTGGTCTAGGGAACATCGTATGACATCAGTTCAAGCCAGGCCACAAGTTGATATTATGAATAAGTTGCTCTATTTTTGCAGCTCCAAGCTTTATGGGGGCTTTCTTCTTCTGGATATAGCTCCTAGCGGTTTGTATGTCTCTGCCTGTTTTGGCTTGCAATACGTTAACTGACGACGGCTTTGTCATTTTATTGTGACAGGTCGCTGATAAATCCTTCCCCGATGCTATTCTTCGTCCTTTTTTTTCTTTTAATTTTCTAATAATGCAACCTAAAATATACTATGGCTATTCTTTTTTATAAGTGCATATAGCTGAAGGCTAGTTAGTTAGTTATGTAACAGGTTTCCAATTTCTGACGATTTAGTCTTTTTATTTTCAGGTAAAAAAACAGATAACCCTTTGCTGTTACTTGGGCAATATAGTGATGAGGAGGTGGAAGATGATTCGGAGGAGAAGGCAGATGATGCTGCTGTCGATACTTCTTTAGCCAATAAAAATGAGCAGGTAACAATTATTAACTTGTATAAATCAATCGGCTTTACTGATGTTATCTCTGTTAGTCCTGATTAACTTTTATCTAAAACCAGGTTGATGGACACAAGGATACAAATATCAAGTTGGGTGCAGACACCTCTATGCAGATGGTTAACCAACAGAGAACAGCCGAGGATTCTTCTGCTACTTATTTTAAGACGGAAGGGGGAAGTGGTTATGTCACAGCAAGTAACTCGACAGCCTTTGATGGACTAAACAAGCAGACAGATCCCTCAGCTCAAGCATCTGCCACCGTGTCTTTGGAGCATTATGCTCCCATGGATGTTACTTCGCAGTGGAAGATGATTTTGCATGAGGAGAGCAATCAGTATTACTATTGGAACACACTAACTGGTGAAACTTCTTGGGAAGTTCCTGCGGTTTTGACTCAAACTGCGACGGCATATGGGACTGGATACAATGATTCTGGTCATATGGTTACAGATGCGTACACCTTGAATTCTGGTGCTGAACCAAGCTATTTGCAGCAACCCATGGAAAATATGTACACAGGAACTGACTCCCTAACAGCTGAGCTGTGTGAAAGAAACAAAAGTGAAGATCATTATGCCAAAAACTTAGGAACTGATGTTCATCAAGTTGAAAGTCAGATAGACTCTGCTGTTAACTACCAACCATGTCAGGAGGAGCTTGCAGGGCCAGGAGTATCAGAACATGTGCAGGCTACTGTTGATCAAGGAGCGGCTACTGACCTCCCTTCTCGCCTGTTGAGCCAAAGCGAAGGTTTACTGGAGAAGCTGAGGTCTCTGAAGAAGTAAGCATTCTTGTTTTCCCATGTTTCTTTATCTTTTTTGAAATATGATTCTCTAATTTCTAAAAAATTGTAGGTCTCATGGGAACTTTCACAGCAATGAGCAGATATCAAAGTACATACTGGAGCTTGAAGTGAGACATTCTGATGTAAAGGCGCTTTTAAATGATACCTCGCCTTTACTTCCCTTTTGGCTCCACACTGAGAAGGAACTCAAGCGTCTTGAAGACGGCGTTAACGATGAGATTTACGAGCTTGCAAAATCTGCAGTGATGGATGGAATCGCAGAGACTGACAAGAGCTCTCCCAAAGAAAAGCTGGTAACTGATGAAACGCAGGACAGTGTTGAAGAAGGAGAGTTAGCTCAGTCTGGAAAAACTCTTTATTCAGATGAATCAGCTGATGCGAGTGGTGGCAATGGATCTCCCACTCACTCCCAAAGCAATCCAGCTGAGCAGTCTGATAACGTCACTCCTTTAGATGAGATTCAGAAGGTAGGCTCCTCGGTTGTGGAAGATGTTGACATGGATGTGGATATGGAGGTTGAAGAACCAGTTCCGTTGTCTCCTGCTCAAGTGTTAGATGCTTCCGGTGGTAATCAAACATCGCCATCCAACCTTCACGCAGATGTTCCACCACCTCCAGGGGAAGAATGGGTTCCACCACCGCCTTCTGAGATTGAAGATGTTCCGCCACCACCGCCTGATAGTTTTAGTGAACCAGTTCCTCCACCACCTCTTGAAAATGATCATGTCCTTCCACCCAGTGACACTCTGGGACTGGGTGTTACCTATACCGTACCTCAATCTTACATTCAGCAACCTGCTGATTATGCTGCTCAATACAACTTATCCTATCCAGAGGCCAGTTACCAATACATTACTAACGCTGTTGCTCCTAACACTCAGTTCTATGGCCATGTCGACGGATCTCAAGTCTCTCTTCCCCAGTCGGCATATTACTATGAAACTGTTCCTGGTACAAGTGAAGTTGCTCCTGTTGAAGCTTATTACAATCTCAATAGCGTAGCTCCGCTGTTTCCAGTCTCTGCAGAGACAACACTGAATCATGGTGGAGTTGGTTCTGTTAACTACAACATCCCAAGCGATTCTTCTAAAGCTGTAGAGCCTAGCTCCAAATCTAATGATTCTGCTGAAACAGCATCTTTGGGTACTGCTCCTCAACCCACAGATGGATCGTCTCAGCTAGCAAAGGGTCAATCTAAAGGTATGATCCTTCAAAAGTCACTTTTATAATCTCTCTAAAATTCTTCTTTTCACTTTCTTTGGCTTTTGGTAACAGTGAAACGGCTTAAAAAGCGAACAGTTGCTGCTACTACTACATCCACATTGAGGTCAAATAAAAAGGTTTCTAGTTTGGTGGACAAGGTACGTTGTTTATCTCTTGAACCTCACAGACATACACTTTTTTTCCTTAAGATTCTGTTAAATACAAAACTTTAATGTCTCTTCACTTTGCGCTCATCAGTGGAAAGCTGCGAAAGAGGAGCTAAACGATAGTGAAGAAGAGGAAGAAGAAGATGATTACGGGATCCTAGATAGAAAAAGACGACGAGAAATCGAAGAGTGGAAATCACGACAGATTGCAAGTGGAGAGGCCAAAGATAATGCTAACTTCCAACCACTCGGTGGAGACTGGTTAGTTCCTCTTTGTAATGCAAACTTACATTTGTTACCACCGTGAAAACATGATTTAGTTAACATTGTGTGTGTTTGATGATATGATTTTTAGGCGTGAGAAAGTAAAAAGGAGGAAAGAACGAGCGGGACGTGAAGGTGATGATGAGCCTAAGAAGAAAGAGGACAAGCAACAAAAACCTGATCTGGCAAAACTCTCAGCAGATCTTCCCTCGGGTTGGCAGGTATCTTTATTAAGCTCATTAGCCATTTCAGTAGCCTTTTGTTTTGCTACATACATTCTCAAACTCACTTTATCATCTCTCTCTCTCTCTGGCAGGCGTATTGGGACGAATCTACCAAAAAAGCTTACTATGGGAATACAGTTACATCTGAGACCTCTTGGACACGACCCACTTCCAACACCTGAGTCTCTTTATCTGTTTTCTTTTTTTTTTTTTTTTTTTTTTTTTTTGAAACACTCTTTATCTGTTTTCTTCACCCAAAGTTTTGTACTATTACTTATATTTCTAGAATACATTTGTTTCTTAGATTTCTCATCTTTATGTAAATCTATTACAGAGCTCATGTCCCACTTGTTGGAGACAAAATCTTTCTATTAGGGGAGATCACATTTTAACATTCCCCAATGCAGACGCTAATCTTAGTTTCTCAGTGCTCAAACCTTACAGACTTGTAAGTTCGAAATTTAATTCATTTGTGCAAAAAATGAAAAGAAAGCCAAAGCCTATCTCACGATTTATGTACACAAACGCATTAGCTAATATAGTTTGAATTGAGAAGAAACAACATTATATATCATTTAATCGTGGGACTAAGGCTTCAGAACTTGGGGAGAGTTAAGAGTTAGAGCCTGCTCCTGCCAACATGGAAAGGTTGGTGTGTGGTTTGTGCACATAAACAGTTTAGCTTCACGCTCGATGACTATCCCATACCCGCCATCGAGCCAACACCACCACCTGTGCACGTGGAGACATGTTGCAAGCTTCTTGTCTTATCTTATCTTGGTCTGCCTCCTTATGTTTGGTCTTCATCATCATCACTCTGTTTGGCTTCTTCTTTCTCTTTTCCTTCCATTACTTTTTTTTGCTTCTCTTTCTGATCTTTCTTCGTTTAATTGTTTCTCTACCTTCTTACAAATAGAGAGACCTCTAAAAATAGTCAAGAATGGGAATTATAGAGGTTTAAAGAGTTCAAAAAGTTTTGGTATAAAAAATTAAATTAATTTGCAACTAAAAATAGTGATTTTCCTATCTACAATCTAAAAGAGACTAAAAATGCCATTTTCAGATGAAGTAAATAGTAACATTCTTTTGTGTTTGATTATTTTGGGCTTTACTGATACGATGGGATTTACTGGAATTATTTTGGGCCTTGAAGACAAAATAATTTGACTGTAATAAACAAGATATTTTTACGACATTCCGAAAATAGGGTCAGTTTCTCTATGGTATAATTTACATAAAGTACCAAGTTACAATCAATTGCTACTCAACAATTGATAGTCACAAATTTACATGTAAGAGTTCCAAACAGTTCAACTTTCTTAATATACTACGAAAGTATGTAATATGTACTGGAACTTAGGCTAAACTCACATTTGGATGCTAAAATTACAGACAACAAAATCAACATTGTCGGCAAGACGCGAAGAAAAAACCATGGCCTATTTTGACATGTAGGACAACAAAATTTTGTTATTTTATCAAGTAAACAACCAAGAACTAAAATGGCTAAGACTTACGTTTAACAGTTTTCCTGAATAAAACCTTGTTCTAGCTTTCAGTATTCAAAAATAAAACCTAAGGTAAGATTAGACCAAAGAAAGACTTCAAACTTGAGCGCTAAAGAAAGATGAATTCACTTTGTGCATAGGTTCTCTTAAGCTATTTCTTACGATAACACAAACTAAGCAAGGGATGAGAGTTACTTAAAGCAAGTTACTGATCATCTAACGAGAGACTACCAGCTGATCATTCTTATGACAGTGACAGATAAACCAAACTCCAAATCCCAAATATGCTAAAGTCTAGATAACACAATCTAAGTCGAGAGATAGAAAAGAAGCAAAACTTAAGTTAAACAAACACACACAAACTAGAAGATGTCTAATACGGCAATTAAAAACTTTAAGATGGCTCTTCCTGTCCTTATCAAATCCTTCCTGATGTGGCCGCTACATGAGATAACTCTAGTTTCCTCTATAGCATGCACCTAGGCGAATCTAGAGAATAGCGTCTACCAAAAGGATCTGAACGGTTCGAGCCTATCTTGCATATGGATGGTATCGACTACTGCTACTATAACCTCTGCCATATGGACCAGGACCACCTGCTCCTTCATAACTGCCACCTGGGCCACCTGATTCAAATCCCCCACCATAACCTGGGCCACCACCATATCCCCCGTAGCCTTCCCCTCCTCCACGACCATATCCTCCACCACCATAACCACCACCACCGGCTCCATAACCCTCACCACCAAACCCGCTACCATAGGGTCCAAAACGACTAGAATAGCCAAGGGGCGGCTCACTCCTGTAACCTAAACTAGCACCCCCATAGCCACCATACCCTCCTCCAAACTCAGGGCCTACACCGCCACGACCATACCCATACCCCCCAGGAAACCTACTAGGAGGACCTCCATGCGACCTAATTGGACCTGGAGGAGGACCATACCCTCCATCAAAACCTCCGTAAGGTCCACCGTAAGCGCTGCCATAACTATCGTTAAAGGAAGAACGGCCTCTAGGGTGACTACCATAAGAAGGAGGAGAACGAAGGTTCGAAGATTTCTTTGGTTCGGCTTTCTTGATCTCCACCTATACAACAAAGCAACTTAATTAACCTAGGCTACGCTAACCGTTGCAAACTATACCAAGGGTGTTTTCTAGCTTTACTATGGCAAGCTAATGGGTTACTAAACTTAAACGTGCATACAATTTTAAAGACCTAATTCAAACAAAGCTTTTTACCTGCGTGTCAGCCATGTCGACCATGTTTCCTTTAGACAACAACTCATCGACAACCTCCTCGCTGTCGAAAATCACAAAACCGAAACCTCGAGACCTGTTTGTTTCATGGTCACGGATAATCTGGTGCTCCACTATGGTCCCATACTTGGCAAAAAAGTCCTTAAGCTCATCTAAAACAACACAAACAATAAGCAAGCACCAAAAAAAAAAAAACCAATAACACTCATGAGAAAAAGATAAAACTTTTATTATACCTTCAGTAACAGAAGAGGGTATACCACCAACGAAAATCTTCTTAGTCTTGAAATCCTTAGACTGATTCCCACCACCACCACCACTACCAGCACCTTTCGGAATCGTCCTCTTGATCTCAACCTAGTCCCAACAAACAAACTATTGATCAACATTGTATGCTTAATTAACTAACATCCCATATAATATTAGCACAACGAGAGAGAGACCTGTTTGCCATTGAAGGTATGAGTGTCTTCGATGACTTGATCGACAACAGAAGGATCAGCAAAGGTGATGAAACCGAACCCTCTAGGTAGCCCCGTGTGTCGATCTCTCATTATCACCGAGTCTGTAATCTCTCCGTACTTTCCAAAGTGCTTATTGAACTCAGCTGCAAATCAATCAAATCAACGTTTTAAAATCCAAATCTAATCAAATCAAATCATGAACAGAGACGATAAGAAGGGAAGGGACTTACTGTTAGTGGTGTCTTTGTGTAATCCTCCGATGAATATTTTCCTGCGAGATTCGGAATCCAAAAACATCAAAATCTGCTACAACAGAAAGATACAAAGGAGAGGGAGAGAAGGAGAGAAGGCTACCCTGGGCTAGCGCCATCGCCGGATTGAAAGTTTTCGTTGCGAGATCTGGACCCCATCTTGATTGCTTAAGTGTTTATGATTTGAACGAGAAGCTTAGCTCCCGAGAGAAAGATCGAGAGAGCTTAGGGTTTTTTCTTTTTTTTTTTTTTGTTTGTTTGGAGGAGCTGCGGAAGCTGATTCGATCGTAGATCTGAGATACCTACGCCACACTTCGTATATATAATGAAGAGAAAAAAAAAACAATTTTCCATTTTTGATATTTAAGGGAGGTCTAAAAAGTAAAAAGTAATTGTTGACAGTGGGATTTGAACCCACGCCCTTTCGGACCAGAACCTTAATCTGGCGCCTTAGACCAACTCGGCCATATCAACCTTGTTGTTCCACGTCTTCGTATCTTTTATATGTACTAGTAACGTCAGCGTATAGAGAGATATTAAAGCGGTAGTTTTATACGGACTATATATGAAGTCTTTTCTTCAAGTCATCTCTCCCCATTACTCTCTACTTCTCTCTCCTCCCTCCTCTCTGTTTCGCTCTCTCTAAAACCTAAACATGACTACCACCAACGGCGGCGATGCGGGCTCTAGGGTTTCGATTCCGGCCGATCTGCGTGAGACCTTTCAGAGCATCAGAGACTACACAGGGAAACAACATTCCGACGAGGATATCCTCTCCGTCTTCAAGGATTGCTTCAACGATCCTCATGAGACCGCTCAGAAGCTCCTCTTTCTAGGTTAATTTTGCCCCCCCCCCTCCCCTTAGGGTTTCTGCATTAGGGTTTTGTTTTCTGCTTAATTAACTGAGCTCGCGCTTCTCCTAGGGTTTTTAAAAGTTTGTTTTGTTATGTTAATAGTTCGACAAGGGGCTTTGGTGTTATGTTTGGGGAGATGATTGTGATGCGCTTGTGTCGGGATAGAGTTTGTATGAGAATTGTGTTTGGTTTGGTTAGGATCGATGTGCCCTGGGAATCTTTTTTGACTACTGATATGGAATATTCTGAGTTTTGGGTTTTTATGACTAGGAACTGTTTTTTAGTAGTGTTCACAGATTCGCTGTAAGATGATGGAACTGTGAAAAGACATTTTAAAAAAAAGGCTCTG
Source organism: Raphanus raphanistrum subsp. raphanistrum (assembly GCA_019706035.1). NCBI lineage: Eukaryota > Viridiplantae > Streptophyta > Magnoliopsida > Brassicales > Brassicaceae > Raphanus > Raphanus raphanistrum. Next base: position 42,553,216 of record CM033980.1, read on the forward strand.
ATTGTGGATTTCTAGATCAACCTAGTGGTTTATGTATTCCCTAAATATATTCTTTTCATAAAAACTATTGAATCAAGATTTGGTTTTTGGGGCACTTTAGTTGATACTCATATGATCTTTGGAATGTTTTCAGATACATTTCATGAGGTGAGAAGCAAACGGGAGAAGAAGAAAGAGGTAAGAGGTTTCTCTTTCTCTCATTGATATTGTTATGATGAACCCCTTCCTGTTGCAAAAAAGTTTCTTTCTTATAACTTGCGTTATCAATTGTCACAATCTGTGTTGTGTCCTCTGTGGGAAATTCATTGATTATTGTGTTCTGCCTGTTTGCAGAATTTATTGCCGAAAACACAAGAAAAGGTGGGCAGGAATGGTCGGAGGAACTTCGCTTCAAATTACACTGGTGATTGTTGTTTTTATTTGTTTCTCTACATAATACCCTTTAACTTATGTAATTTCCCATGTCCCTTAACTTATCTCTTTGTTGATTTTCAGGTGCTAATAATGGAAGAAGTGGAGGTTTTAGAAGGCAGAGTGGAGTTAATCACAGAATGAGAGGTTCCAGAGTTGCTTCGCCTACTCCTAGCAAAGCATCAAACGACAGTTCCATAAAGTAGTATACCATACATATCTTTCCTTCTATGTTTTTTTTACAATTTGGATATGGGCCTCCTAAAGCATTATTCTATTTTTTTTTCAGGGCGTTGAAGCCTGTAATTCCTCCAAGTGGAGTCAGTAACCCAAATATTACAGAAGAACATCCTCCCTCCAAGTCTACTTCCTCTTCTGAGGATGTTACTGAGCTGACGAAGTCTAAAGCAAGTGAAACTGTACCTGTATCAGATTCTGTTGTACAAAACGATACTCAATATGCTGTAGATGAATCTTCTATGAGCTCACAGCAATCATCTACTTCTGCTCAGCAATCAGCCACTTCTAATTTCGGTAGCCAGTCAGATCAAGGTATTCTTCTAGCTATAAGCAGGTTATGGACTTCAGATTGTTTCCTGAGTTGGATTATTGAGACTAATTTGATTCGATCTTTGGCTTTTTTTTTCCCTTCTTGGAACAGTCACTAGGAGTGAGGATGCAGCCCATAAAGTCAATAATCAATCGCTTCTGAAGTCAGATGTTGGTGAACGGCCCCATGTAACGTTCCCTGTCCACCTTCAGGTTGCCAAAATGTTTGAAAAGGGTCTGACGTTTGGGAGCTTCGATTCCAGTTTTGTCAAAGAGACATCTTGTGACAATTTTACTTTTGGGCGTGATGACTCCACGATCAAGTCTTCCCATGGGACAACAACCTGTGGGGATTCAGATAGGTTAGTGAATGACATCTGCTTTAAGTAAATATTACAGTGTTGTTTACTTCTACATTCTTATGAACTGCTCAATAGTCTCATATGAGTGAATGTTCGTATACATATTCTGTAGTGCAACTTCATATGAAATGGGTGTTTCAATACAATAATTTGGTTTACAGGGAAGACGTATCAACTTTTTCTCAAGATAAGGATCATGAGATTTCAAATGCAGTATCTGAAACCGAGCTTAAACTTGTAGAAGGTTCCGAAGTAGATAAAATGAATGAGGAGTCTTCACCAATCAAAGACATTCACCAGGTCAGTTGTGTTCAAGAGGCCACACACAATGTCATCATGAGGCCAAACCTTTCTTGCTTGTGTATTTCAGTACTATGCTTAACCACTGACTTTTATATATTGTTGATAATTGCAGGCTGCAAATTGTGATGGTACACCTATCTCCTACCCTGATCAGTGTTCCATAGCAGCCTCTCAACAGGGAATGAACCTTTTCAGACAACAACAATACCCTCTAAACTTTTTCCCTTACGGTCTCTATTATCCACCACCCTTTTATATGCCGCAACCATACATTCACCAGTTCTTGAGCCCAAACGGGTACCAACAACAGTCTTACTTACCGCCTCAAGATGATACTCCACTACCTCCTGGAGATAAACTCCCTTTCCCTCAGATCAAATCAGGAACTAACATCGGAAACACTCCACCTATCACATTTCCATCACCGTATGATTCGTACGCAGCTGCTTTTAACCACATCCCATCAGCAGCCACCGTAGAATCTACCAACAAGGAAGAAAAGAAGGAAGACTACATAACTGGACAAATGGTTAGTTTTTTTACCGTCTCTCCTCTCTCACTCATTGCGTCTTATGCTAGACGTTAACATAGTTTCCATGTGCACAGAGTCTAGCTAACCTGCAGGCTAGTGCCATGTACAACTTATCCCTTCAGGGCCAGCCATTAGCTTTCCCAACCTTGCAGGCTGGGTTCACAGGAATATACCAACAAACACAGCCCATACTGCAGGCTCCAGTGAACGAACAACCCATAGGACCCCCTCTCATACCTAATCAGCAATCTCAAGCTGCACCCACGAATATGGACAACAACTACTAGGTCAAGCAGAGATACATTTCAGATTGGTAAGAAGATATATTCAAGTCTTGATTTTTGAGTGATTCTATGCGTAAATAGTTAGGAAACATCACCCCCAAAGATGAAGTTAGTGTGTGAGCAGAGAGAGAGAAATGGTGTCTTGGTTCTTTAGTAGACATCCATGTGTAGTACTTTTTGAAACAGATGATGTCTGGTTCGTTTGTAATTCTTCCGAACTTTACAAATATAAACAAGTTCTCATTATCTGAGCATTGTACTACACTCATTCTACACCTTAACAATGAAAGCCATAAAGTAATTAACTTTGATATCTCATTTTCTTGTGCAAGTCAACACAGCATAAACTAAAAAAAAACTTAATTCCATTAAACTAAGAGGCATTTAAAGAATGTGTTCTACCAAACTAACACCATGATAGAAGGAAAGAAAAAGAGAACACAAAAAGTAAGAAAGTTTCAGGTTTGACACAGTTGATCCACACACTTCATTCCATTATATAACAATGCCCTACCTTAAGAACAACTCCTTGCATCACAAGACTAACCCAAAAAAAAAAATGGAGATCAAAAGATCTACAGAAGAACTTGAAGACAACCATGTAATGCAGATTTCAGGAAGCAATGGCATAGTTCACAACATGGAGTTCATGTCCCAAGCTTACCTCAGAAACCAATACTCATCCGAAATTGACATCCATGAAGAATTCGTTTCTCCTTATCCTCATGAAGATGCCCCTCTTCCCATCTTCCTCAAGGTCCCTCCATCTCTCTCTCTCCTTGGTTTCTGTTTACTTTCTGTTTCAGGCTACAAGACAGGCTCATTGGGTTATTAGCTGCAGTTTGAAGATGTGGAGTATAAGGTGAGAAACATCCAAGCTAGCTTGAAAACAATGGTGTCAAAGGTGGTGACACATACTAATCAAGATCCAGACGGGTACAAGCACATTTTGAAAGGTATTACAGGAAGCACAGGTCCAGGAGAAATCCTAGCACTAATGGGTCCTTCCGGTAGTGGAAAAACTACTCTCTTGAAAATAATGGGAGGAAGATTGATAGATAATGTCAAAGGGAAGCTTACTTACAATGACATTCCTTACAGTCCCTCTGTCAAGAGAAGGTAAGATATTTGACACACGCATGCAAAGTTGCTCAGTTTCTCAATATTCGCTCATATTTGATCCTTTTCTTTTCCAGAATTGGATTCGTTACACAAGATGATGTTCTGCTGCCACAACTTACTGTGGAAGAGACCTTGGCATTCGCTGCGTTCTTGAGACTTCCAAGTAACATGAGCAAGGAACAGAAGTACGCTAAAGTGGAGATGATTATCAAAGAGCTTGGCCTTGAAAGGTACATTCTCTTCAAACATGTGCTTGATGATATATTGGTGATGACCAGACACATATCTTGTAGACACTAATAAACTGTTTTATTCTTGAATAACCCTTAAAAGATGCCGTCACACAAGAGTTGGAGGAGGTTTTGTCAAGGGAATATCAGGTGGAGAAAGGAAAAGAACGAGTATAGCATACGAGATTCTCGTAGATCCTTCCTTGTTGCTTCTGGACGAGCCAACCTCTGGACTTGACTCCACTTCTGCCACCAAGCTTCTTCATATTCTGCAAGGAGTGGCTAAGGTGACATCATTTTTATTACCTGCAAACAGATATAGAAAGCATAAGATTCTATTTTTTGGTTTTGCAGGCAGGAAGGACTGTTATTACAACAATTCACCAACCCTCAAGCAGAATGTTTCACATGTTTGACAAGCTCCTACTGATCTCAGAAGGCCACCCTGCATACTATGGCAAAGCAAGAGAAGCTATGGAGTACTTCTCATCTCTGAGAATCTTACCTGAAATTGCAATGAACCCAGCAGAGTTTTTGCTAGACTTGGCAACCGGACAGGTGTCAGACATTAGCCTCCCTGAAGAACTATTGGCTACAAAAACCTCCCAACCTGATTCTGAGAACGTGATTGTGAAAGTAAGGATGAGATGGGAGTCATAAAACTATATAACTTGTGTATCTAATGGGACTCAGTTCTTGTGTTGTAACTGCAGTACCTGCAACTAAGGTACAAGACAGACTTGGAGCCAAAAGAGAAGGAAGAAAACCATAGAAATACAAAGGCTCCAGAGCATCTTCAAATAGCAATCCAAGTGAAGAAGGACTGGACGCTTTCATGGTGGGATCAGTTCATGATTATATTCAGAAGAACATTCAGAGAGCGGCGTAGAGATTACTTTGATATGCTAAGGCTAGTTCAGTCACTTGGCGTGGCCGTTGTGTTGGGTCTACTCTGGTGGAAATCAAAGACAGACACAGAGGCACACCTTAGAGACCAAGTAATGAAACTACAAAGTTTTTTTTTTTTTTGCGTTTGTATTAAAGCTATAGGCCTCCTGATTATCTAATAAGCTTGTACTGCAGGTTGGTTTGATGTTCTATATCTGCATCTTCTGGACATCTTCATCGCTCTTTGGAGCAGTTTATGTGTTCCCCTTCGAGAAGATATACCTGGTGAAAGAAAGAAAAGCAGACATGTACAGGCTAAGCGTGTACTACGTATGCAGTACACTATGTGATATGGTGGCACACGTTTTGTACCCTACATTCTTCATGATCATTGTCTACTTCATGGCTGGGTTCAGTAGGACAGTCCCCTGCTTCGTTTTCACCGTGCTGACAATACTACTTATAGCCATAACTAGCCAAGTAAGCATAACAAAGCTTGAGACCACTCAGTTTCTGAGACTGAAACATATGTTCATTCCAATGTAACTGCAGGGTGCAGGAGAGTTCTTAGGAGCTTCGGTGTTGAGCATTAAGAGGGCTGGTATGATCGCCTCTTTGGTACTAATGATGTTTCTTCTAACAGGAGGTTACTATGTTCAGGTGCAAATCATAACTTGGATGGATTGCTCTTTGTAGTGAATCATAGCTACATGCTGTTTTTGAAAATCTAACTACTTGATGCACCTTGCAGCACATACCCAAGTTCATGCAGTGGCTGAAGTACTTGTCCTTCATGCACTACGGCTTCAGACTGCTTTTGAAAGTTCAGTACACAGGGGACCAAGTTTTCGATTGTGCGAGCAAAGGCGGTTGCAGGACACTGCAGAGCTCATCATCCTTCGACACAGTTAACTTGAATGGTGGTCTAGAAGAACTGTGGGTTCTGCTTGGCATGGCATTTGGCTACCGTCTTTGCACATACTTCTGCCTTCGCAAGAAAATAAGCATTTGTCATCTTTGAAAAGGAACAAGTGAGAACTGCAGAGACCAAAAATATATGTAACAGAGATCAGAAACGACTCTATCAGGCTATTTCCAGTTTTGTGCCAATGGTGTCAGTGATAGATAAGAATCTAGTAGAAATCTGAGAAATAGCATTAAATTCAAACGCATAAGCTTTTTTATATTAAACAATAAGAAGTTGGGTTCAGTATTAGTACAAGAGACAACATAAACCCAGACAGAATAAAGAGGCTTAGCAACAAATAACACTCTTGTTCAAATCACTTCATGTATCTGTGTAGGAACTTTCTGTGGAAGTCATTCCTGATTGTATCATTGATGAAGCGCTTTGGTGCTTTCATTTCTCCACGTGCCTGATTCTTGAACACCACATCATCATCCCACCTGAAATGAAGAAATTTAGTTCTTAGGATCTGCCTCCAAGAATTAATATAATCCCAAGATTCATGAAGACACAAGACTTCAAAAGATGCTAACCTTCTTTTGACACTAAACGAAGTGGGAGTGGTGTTAAGCAGTGGGTTTCCTTTGAGAAGCTCCTCTTCTTTGGCGTTTAGCTCTTCCATCTGCTGCTGTTTTTCCTGAAAAAGGCAAATAACACATATTAAGACAAAACTTCCGTTATGTTAATGTGTTTGATCGGAGCAAAATCATCTCACAGAAAAGAAGACATACCTTCCTGAGCCTCTCCTCAATTCTTTCTTTCTTTATTTGGTCGAGTTCAGCCATAAGAGCTTCAGTGTCATCCTCATCATCGTCACTTTCGTCATCACTAACAAAGACAAACATATCGTAAGATAACTTGAAGGAAATTATGACTCTTTCAGTTGACATAAGTCATCAAAAACTCTCGAAAAAAGATAACAAGGAGTTAAAACATTTTCCCTAAAGTTTAGCACAGAATCAACAACTGCATATTCCCAAAACCATGGCTCAGATGAAAAGCATTGAGTACATCCCTAGCAAAGAGTCTTTAGCCAAATCTAAAAAGCGCACACAAACAAAAAAAGAACTGGAATAGGAAGACAAGAAATGAAAGAATAGTTACCTATCATCCTCATCGTCGCTTTTGATATCAACATCAGAATCATCAGCATCTACACTGCGAGGAACAATCCGATCTTCAGGGTCCCTTTTAGAGCCTAAAAGCAGGATATCAAAGTTAGAAAACATATGATCAAACTACATATAATCAATTTTAAAAAAAAAAGTGATTTTCACTAACCTTCCAGTAATAGCTGATTCCCTCTCCTGCGGTCTCTATCATCTAATGACAAAAAAAAAGAAACAATACCTCGTTACTGAAAGAAACAAAGGAAGAAGCTTTACAAAAAAAAAATCATATCGAAAAAGGCTTCAAATTTACCAGTGTAGAATTTGTCTTTGGAAGCTAAGTGTCTCCTCTCACGCTCTTCAAGCTCGTCACGAAGGTTCTTCTTCTGCACTTCCTCTTGAGTGTGTTGCCCTTCCCTCCTGCCCCAACCCAAAAAAAAAACAAGAAAATCAAGACGCGTTACGATACATACATCACAAAAACAATCAAATCTCAAAAGCAGAACTAAACCCTAAAGATCAAATCTTTCTCAGATACTATATTGCAATAAATAAACCCTAGAATCTCATCAATCAAAGATGAATTCGATTTATGATTTCGGATGTAATCGGATTGAATTGAAGGAAAAAGAACAAGTTTTTGACGAATCTCTCACCTAGGCTTTAGAGTTGTATGAGCGGCGACATCACGAGACGAATACTTCTGAGAGGCGCCGAAGATACGAGCACCACCCCGCTCGTTACCTCCCTTGGCCGGTGCCCACGTTGGCCTTGCTGCAGTCGTCATCTTCGGATAATAACCCTAATTCCCAAATCAAGGAGACGAATCAACCAAAATCGATTGATCGAGAGAGAGAAGAGAGTCAAAAGTTTTCGATTAATCGATTTTTAGAGAGGTGTATATTGAAACCCGAACCGACTCGACATTAACCGACCCGGAACCAAACCACCCGAACCAGTCATTTAGAACACTGTTACTCAAAAGACCGTTTTGCCCTGGTCTTAAATGGAGAGTAAACCCTCTTTCTGGTGGAGAAGGTTTCTTTCTGAAAATACGATAATGTTCAAAACTGCAGGTTTTGGCTTTAACTAACCAGTTAAGAGAGATAGAGAGATAGAGAGAATCCATCCATGGCGCAACTGCTCTCGTTTCGCGTCTATCTCTCTGCCGAAACGCAGAAAGCTTCTTATCCAGACTCGTTCAAGCGAACCCAAAAGACTCGCAAACCGTTTACGCCTCGTCAGAGAGGTAAAACACACTGTTCTATCTTGTTCCTACACTGTGTTCCGTCTTCAAATCTCTATGCTTTACTCGAAACTCTCTTAATTATGCAGGTCCGGTGACTCCAGTGAGGAAGCCCCAGAATCTGAATTTGGAGGTTTCTCCACATAGAGCTGGTAATAAAAAGACTAATCCTTTCCTTTTAGTTCTTAACACTGGTTGAATTAGAATTGTCTGTCACGTTTAGCGAGTAGTTAGTAGTAAAGTAGAGTGTGGTCTTTATAGAGAGTCTTTGTGCAACTAATTGAAAAGTTTCTGTTTTGTTGCAAACTTATAACAGTATCTGCGGTGAGACTGATGAGAATCGAGTTCGGTGGTGCGTTTGCTGATCTTTTGAATGAGAAAGGCAAAGGCTCTGGGAGTAATGAGATGAGTTATGTCGAAAGAACCATCGGTTTTCGGACACGCGATTTGGATGACCGGGATCTTAGACTGGTTTGTGTTTTCACCACCATTCAGTATTTAAAAAAAAACTGTGGTTTTACTAAAAGGTTTAGTTATCTGCAAAACACACACTTTATAGGTTACTGATGTTGTTGGAGGAACAATAAGGTGGAGGAGGTACCTTGATCACCTCATTGGTTCCCTTTGCCACAACGAAAGGACGTTTCGTAATATGGAACCTCTTCTCTTGCAGGTAATAATAAGTGTGAATTATTTTTGTTAAAAGTCTGCCTTGAGGTTTCTATAACCTTGTTCTCTCTCTCTCTCTGTTGTAGATTCTCCGCATTGGTTTCTATGAGATCATTAAGCTTGATATGCCAGCATACGCTGTTGTAGATGAGGTATAATACACCAAAGTTCCAAACTTCATTTATGCTTAGTGAGTTGTAGGCTTTCATCTGATAGTGTCATTTGTTGTTTTCCTCGTCTCATTTTTACAGAACGTAAGGCTTGCGAAGATTGCACTAAGACCTGGTGCTGGAGATCTTGTCAATGGGATTCTTCGTAAGCTTGTCACTCTTAAGGTGTTTCTCGTTCTGTAACTTTTTTCTCTTTCGCTCGGCTCGAGAGCTTATAATACAAAAAGAAAAAGCTTATAATATAATGAGTCCTGACGTAGGTGTCTGCAGGAAAAAGATGCCCTTCCATTACCCAAAGTGGAAGGGGATGATCGTGCACAAGCACGTGCACTTGCTACACTTCATTCCCACCCCGTTGTAAGTGTTCCTATAACCTCATCATTTCTTTCGTTTATTTAATATGATGCAGTGAGGCCTCTTTTTTTTTTTAATTCCTTTCCTTTTACCAGTGGATGGTTAGGCGATGGGTAAAGTATCTTGGGTTGGATGAAGCCACTAAGCTGATGACATGGAACAACACTGACCCTGGATTCAGCTTAAGGTTTTATATCTCCAAGAATTTTATTTTTTCTTTCACAGAAGGAAAGAAAGGTTATCAAATGTCACTCATAAAATTGTCTTTATGATGACATCAGGGCCAATACGGGAAGGGATATTACAAGATCAGACCTTGTGGAGCGTCTAAATTTTTTAAAGGTATTCGTTTAGTCTTTGTGTTAGTGTGTAAAACAGGCACATGATTGTCTATTTTCTTATTTTCATTTATTCTTTTCCTTTGCTGCAGGTTCCACACGAACTGTCCTTACACTTGGAAGAGTTTGTCCGCATCAAAACAGGATTGCAGGTGTTTTTTACTGTCACCGTTAATAGTTAATAGCGTTCTATAAGTTTTCAATTGAAATTTGATCATTGACATTTTCTTGTACAGATCGTTGTGCAAGCTGGCTTACTCAAAGAAGGCATATGTTCTGTTCAGGATGAGAGTGCAGGACTAGTAGTCTCAGTGGTGAAACCTCAGCCAGGAGATAGGATACTGGACGCATGTGCTGCTCCTGGAGGGAAGACCCTTTTCATGGCATCTTGCTTGAAACGCCAAGGTAATCTTATTTTTGAGTATGTTTTGTTACTTTGACTGATTCATTTCCATCTTCAAACTGACAAACTCACGTTGATTACAGGTATGATATATGCTATGGATGTGAATGAAGGACGGCTAAGAATTCTTGGGGAGACAGCAAAATCACACCAAGTTGCTGGACTTATCACAACTATCCATTCCGATCTACGTGTCTTCGCTGTGAGTTTGATACTGTTTGAGTAAGTGAGCTTTTACAAGTGTGTAAGCTACTCCTCATATTGCTTGCTTCCAACTCAAATGTGTTTTTTAGGAAACAAAAGAGGTACAATATGATAAAGTGTTGCTTGATGCCCCGTGTTCTGGACTCGGTGTCCTCTCCAAGGTTATATAACATGAGCAATTCTAATCAAACTGCTTTCTCATTAGTTTAATTAGCTTAACATGTTCCCTCTCTCTCTGTGTTTGTAGAGAGCGGATTTGCGTTGGAACCGTAAACTAGAGGACATGGAAGAGCTTACGAATCTACAGGATGGGCTTCTTGATTCTGCCTCCAAGTATGCACACACACCCTGTACATAGACTTCAATTGGTCACTCGAGAAAAACTAATACGGAACCTAACTAATACTCTTCTCTGTGTCAAAGACTGGTGAAGCCTGGTGGGTTCTTGATATACAGTACTTGCTCGATAGACCCTGAAGAAAATCAAGGAAGAGTCGAAGCGTTTCTCCTAAGACATCCTGTAAGAATCTTTCTAGATCTGTTTCCTCTAGTTTAAGATGTCGATATTACTAACAAGTTGTCTCTCTGATTCCACAGGAGTTCTCTGTAGATCCAGTGGACAGATTAGTACCATCAAGTTTTGTAACGTCGCAAGGCTTCTTTTTATCCAACCCAGTGAAACACTCCTTGGATGGAGCGTTTGCAGCTCGTCTGGTTCGAGCCTTATGATGTAAAAGTCAAGCGTCTCGAGATCATCTTGATGACAGAGAGAGTTAGGGTTCCATTTGTGTCTCTGATGAGATCGAGGAAGGTATGGAAAGACCTTTTGGTTCAAAAGGGATCCATGCATAGAGTTAGAGATGTTATGAGAGACTTGTAAGCTTTGTAGAAATTATCTGTTGGTATGTAAACATCATGCTGTTATAAACAGTATAAAGAAAATGTCTTACCGTTTCAGCGATCTACAAACGGTGTGTCGTGCAGTTGTCAAAAGTATACGTTATGGGCTCAGAATAAGCCCACTGTTAATAGTTTAGTCGGCCTAGATATAAAGTCCATAAAATCAATCATGCCAAAGGAACAAAACTACATTGAAATGAAATGTCATTCATAATATTCTCTTGTACAATTTACTATCAGGTAATGAAGTAGGCTCCTCTACTTGCTAAGAACATGGTTTCCAGCACTGAATGACGACTTAGAAGACACAATTATAATGGGAATTGGAAAAACATCATACGCCATATGAAACATCTCTTTAGATCGGGTTGCATTTGTTTCTCCAATACTTCAAGACATCTAGATTCTGAAAAACAATTATATCTAAGATCGGTTCAGTCAAGTACACATTTAAAGCTGATTTTCATATTCCAGCATTTTGAGAAAATAATGCATAAAACCTTTGTATTAAAAACATAAAAACAGTAAGAACACATCAAGTACTAAAACCAATGTTTATTGACTAATTACTTATACCATATCCAGCTGGTATATTGTTCATCACTGTAGTTTCTGAAGTGCTTGTAGTAGTGTTCTTAGGATCCTTCTTACTCCATACAATTTTCTATCTTCGTCCGGATGTGATCAATTTTATACTTATTTGTTGACGGATTTAAATGTCATAACAATATTCCAAGACCACGAGCTTCCACCTTGGATTCAACACTGCAGCAATAGCAAGTATGTCACTGTAGACTTTCCAATATTTGTCAAATTTCAGCTTAATTGTTTTCACCATTTGACAAATTGTCTCATCATAGTTCTAGAAACATCTTATGTTATATCATAGTTCTCGTACAGAAATAGATCAGAAATAGATCGTCTTCTCTATTCTAAAACATAATTGTGAATATTGTTATTGAGATATGTATATCTATCTTATTAAAGTAGAAATACTTTAAGCTTTTGTTTGGTAATAGTGATAGGAGTATTTAAAAAAAATTAAATTTTGTTTGGTAACAAAGATATAGAGAATTTTGTATTTTCCTTATTTAAATGATAGATTTAAGTATTTAATGTATTTTCCTAATTTAAATAATAGAATTCTTTCTTATAATGAATCTTAACCAAAATAAATTTCCTTATATATTTTTGTTAACATTTAATATTTTCAATATTTATTAATAAAAATAATTAAATAAAAATCACACATCAAAATCAATTTATATATCATATAAATAAAATATTTTATTTATAAATTGTTAGTATAACATTTTTATAATATAAGTCCAATTAGTTATAAATATTAGATTTTATATGATACACTGTGATATAATAGACGATTAAAATCACATAATATAATTATTTAAAGTAATAAATAAAAAAATTGTTTTAAAAATGTTATACTAACAATTAAGTAATACATATTAATTTACACACATATATATATATAGATATTATCATTAGAACAAAGAAAAAAATTGAAGTGAAAGTAAATATTTATACGGCCACGGGTCAAACTATAGAAATCAACAACAATGGTGTAAGATTTTTTTTTAACAAATTTATTTTAATTTCAAATATGTTTATATATTTTATGTATTTATAAATTATTTTCTTTGTTATTAAGAATGGTAAGATTTTGGAATTGGAAAAAATTATGACCCATCTCTATATAATTTTAATTAGGAATTTAAAATTTATATCAAAATATTTTTTAAAACTTTTAATTTTTATGATAACTACAAATGTTAATTTTCAATCTAAATTTATGTTTAAATATTACAAATATACCATTTATAAATAAAAAACTGAAAACATAAAATAAATACCCGCCCGGTTAGGCGGGTCAAGATCTAGTATTTAGTTAAAAAGATAAGACATTTATGATCATAGTTGAATTGATTTGTCAATTTCCCTAGCAATAAGAATAAGAATAGTCAAACTCCATACACTTCAATGTTTTAGAGGAAACACTTGAATCAAACTCAAATGGCTGTTTGTTAAAAAAAAAAACAAATTTGAATGAAATGATTCATTTGCTTCTAGGTGATCAATTATCTTGATTTGAAGGTGATGATGAATCCATTTGTTAATAAGACAAAAGCAAAGAAGCCGAGTCAGTCAAGTGATCACATGTATAAGTCCATTTCAATAAGATATTTTTTTTTGGTCAATAAAACAACTTAAATTGTTAAAACGATATCCTTATCAGAAATAGTTTTGAAAACAATTAAGTAAATCAAGTAAACAACGGTTTCACTGTAAGGTTTACTATCATTTTTAAACAATCAATAAAATCAATTAGAAGACGAAGAAATGATATTCGGAAAATACTAAGAAAAATTGAATTTAGCTTTGTTCTTCTTCGAAGATGTATGTAGAGAGGAGACAATAAGAATTGGCTTTGTAAGGTTTGGAGTTTGATTAATTGAAATTTGATTATCTTCAAAATAGCAAATTTCTTGAATTATAAAACTAGTAAGGTCAGCTGGAGGCACTTGAATATTTATTATAGAAAAAAAAGTTGTAAAGTTTGTATTATATAGTGTCGAATATCTTTTTTTATTTTCTTTTGTGCACTTCGAATACCTTTGTTTTAATTTCGGAAATTGGATAATAAACCAATCGGTGTTCGAATTGATGAAAGCCGATCTGGTTCGGATGGATAATAACCGAATCGGTTTGGTTCAGAATTCCAATTTTTAAATTTGTTCCGATTTTATAGGCAAACCGACCTATAATCTGTCGCAGCCTAAAGTCCCTATCAGAGCCGAGAACGAAGTAAAGCCCTAATCTACACGAAGCTTTTCTTCTGCAAGATTCACTCACTGCAGAGAAGATTCGAGCTCAGAAGAGATTTCGTAGCTCTTCACCGTAAGTTTCCTTCTCTCTCTCTCTCTCTCTCTCTCTCTCTCTCTCTCTCTCTCTGCTTCGTTTCGCGGCATTTTCAAAGTTTGATTTCGGTTAATTCGACAATTAGGTAAAGGATTCGCAGCCGGAGAACGAAGAAACCCTAATCTACACGAAGCTTCACTCTCTGCAGAGAAGATTCGAGTTGTTTCCGTAAGTTACATTCTCTCTCTCTGCTCCGTTTCGTGGCGGTTATTAGGTTTAAATCTCGTCGTTCGATCAGATTCGATTTTTGGTTTTAACATTGTTTATCTGTTTAATTTTGAATTGTAGGGTTTCAGTGATGGCGAACTTGGGAGGCGGGGCAGAAGCTCATGCCAGATTCAAGCAGTACGAGTACAGAGCCAACTCTAGCTTGGTGCTAACCAGTGAGAATCGTCCTCGGGATACACACGAGCCGACCGGAGAACCTGAGACTCTGTGGGGGAAGATTGATCCTAAGTCCTTTGGAGATAGAGTTGCTAAGGGAAGACCTCAGGAGCTGGAAGATAAGCTTGAGAAGTCGAAGAAGAAGAAAAAGAAGGAGCGGGATGTTGGGGATGATACTGTCTCTGCTCGGCAGAGCAAGAGGCGTCGGCTCAGGGAAGAGAGTGTGCTCACGGATACTGACGATGTGGTTTATCAGCCCAAGACTAAGGAGACGAGGGCTGCTTACGAGGCGATGCTTAGTCTGATTCAGCAGCAGCTGGGTGGGTTGCCTCTGAATATTGTTAGTGGTGCTGCAGATGAGGTCTTGGCTGTTCTCAAGAATGATGCTGTGAAGAACACTGAAAAGGAGGCGGAGATTCAGAAGCTGCTCAACCCTGCGCCTGATCAGATTCATCAGGTTTTTGATCAGCTTGTTTCCATTGGGAAGTTGATCACGGATTTTCAAGAAGGTGGTGATTCTGGTGGTGGTAGAGCAAATGAGGATGAGGGGCTTGATGATGATCTTGGTGTGGCTGTTGAGTTTGAGGAGAATGAAGGAGATGACGAGGAGAGTGATCCTGATATGGTACATGAGGAAGAAGATGATGAGGATGAAGAACCTCAGAAAACTGAAGGGATGCAAGTGGATGCAGGGATAAACGAAGAGGATACAGGGGATGCGAATGAAGGCACCAGTCTGAACGTTCAGGATATTGATGCTTACTGGCTCCAGAGGAAGGTATCTCAGGCTTATGAACAGCAGATTGATCCGCAACAGTGCCAAGTACTAGCTGAAGAGCTGCTTAAGGTACTCGCTGAAGGGGATGATAGGGATGTTGAGAACAAGCTGCTTAGGCATCTTCAGTATGACAAGTTCAGCCTCGTTAAGTTTCTGCTGCGGAACCGCTTTAAGATTGTGTGGTGCACCCGTTTGGCTAGGGCAGAAGACCAGGAAGAAAGAAATAGAATTGAAGGGGAGATGAGAGGGTTGGGTCTGGAATTGGCAGCAATTGTGGAGCAGTTGCATGCAACTAGAGCAACAGCGAAAGAGAGGGAGGAGAACCTACAGAAAAGTATTAATGAAGAAGCCCGGCGTTTGAAGGATGAAACTGTTGGAGATGGAGTTCGAGGCAGGAGAGATGTTGATAGAGATTTAGAGAGTGGTTGGTTGAAGGGTCAGCGTCAGATGCTGGACCTCGAGAGCTTGGCTTTTGACCAAGGTGGTCTTCTGATGGCGAATAAGAAGTGTGACCTTCCACCTGGCTCCTACAGAACTCATGGCAAGGGATATGATGAAGTTCATGTGCCAGCGGTTTCTAAAAAGGTGGGTACCAGTGAGAAGCTTGTGAAGATCTCCGAGATGCCAGATTGGGCTCAGCCTGCTTTTAGGGGAATGCAACAGTTGAACAGGGTTCAGAGCAGAGTGTATGAGACTGCTCTATTCAAGGCTGATAACATACTTCTTTGTGCTCCAACTGGTGCAGGGAAAACCAACGTTGCCATGCTCACCATACTGCAGCAAATTGAGTTCAGTAGGAACGAAGATGGAACATTTAATCATGGAAACTACAAAATTGTGTATGTTGCACCCATGAAAGCCCTTGTTGCTGAGGTTGTCAGTAACCTGTCGAATCGTCTGAAGGATTATGGAGTGATTGTGAGGGAACTCAGTGGGGATCAGTCGCTTAGTGGGAAGGAAATTGAGGAGACCCAGATCATTGTCACTACACCCGAGAAGTGGGATATCATCACAAGGAAATCTGGTGATCGCACTTACACCCAGCTTGTGAGACTTCTTATAATCGATGAGATCCATCTTCTTCATGATAATCGAGGGCCTGTGCTAGAAAGCATTGTTGCTAGGACTCTTAGGCAGATTGAAACCACAAAGGAGAATATTCGCTTGGTGGGGTTGTCAGCTACACTGCCTAATTACGAAGATGTGGCTTTATTTCTGCGGGTTGATCTTAAGAAAGGGTTGTTTAAATTCGACAGCAGCTACAGACCAGTGCCTCTTGGTCAGCAATATATTGGAATCAGTGTGAAAAAACCGTTGCAGAGGTTCCAGCTGATGAATGATCTTTGCTATCAGAAAGTATTGGCCGGTGCTGGAAAGCACCAGGTTCTTATTTTTGTTCATTCGAGGAAGGAAACAGCAAAAACTGCACAGGCAATAGTGGACACTGCATTGGCGAACGATACACTCAGCAGGTTCTTGAAAGAAGACAGTGCAAGCCGTGAAGTTCTTCAGAGTCAGATTGAACTTATCAAGAATGGTGATCTGAGAAAACTTCTGCCTTACGGTTTTGCTATTCATCATGCTGGGCTGACAAGGGGTGATCGTGAGATAGTCGAGGCTCTTTTTGGGGAAGGGCATGTGCAAGTCTTGGTTTCCACAGCAACTCTTGCATGGGGTGTGAATCTTCCTGCTCATACCGTCATAATCAAAGGAACACAGGTCTATAATCCTGAGAAAGGGGCGTGGATGGAACTCAGTCCCCTGGATGTTATGCAGATGCTTGGGCGTGCTGGAAGACCTCAGTATGATCAATTTGGGGAGGGTATAATTATCACTGGCTACAGCGAGCTGCAGTATTATCTGTCTTTGATGAATGAGCAACTACCTATTGAGAGCCAGTTCATTTCCAAACTTGCTGATCAGCTTAATGCTGAAATTGTTCTTGGAACTGTTCAGAATGCCAAAGAGGCTTGCCACTGGCTTGGGTATACGTATCTCTATATCCGTATGGTTCGTAATCCTACGCTGTATGGTTTAGCGCCTGATGCCCTTGTAAAAGACGTAGTCTTGGAGGAAAGAAGAGCTGACCTGGTACGTACTTCATCTGCTTTAACCTGTCGCTATCTACTGTTTAAAATTTGTTTGCTATCGTAATGCCTTTGACTTAAGCTATCTAATGTTAGAAAATTATTTGCTATCGTAATGCCTTAACTTAAGCTTTCCCACTTTTTAATATGGTAAAATTATTTAATATCGTAATTTGGTTGCTTTTTATCCTTCAAGTTGATTACAAATTTAGTATTCACTTCATGTTCTCTGAGAATTTGAATAAGAAGTTAGCATCTGATGATGTGATGTCATTTCCCTGAAATTGCTTTTCATATGTTTAATAGTCTTGATGAACTCTTGAGTTTAACATTGACAGTTTTGCCTCTGTCCACTATATGGCCTTGATGAACTGTTTGGATCACTTGTGCTTATCACATTGATTGTGAAATTGGTATTGTAGATTTCTCTGAGTCTGTGAGAATTTTGAGTAGGAAGTGTATCTGATGATATAACGCCATTTGTTAGCTATCTTTTCCCGTAACTGTAGTTCCTAGTATCAGTAGCTTTCTCTTTGTATGTTACAACTTACAAGAACTCCATGATGAACTGTTGGATGCCTTGTTTCTTTCAAGTTGATCACAGATTTAATATGTCATTGCTGGTTTAAAAAATATCATTTATGGCTATCTGGGTCTAAGGTTTACTTGAACCATTGTTTTTGCAGATACACTCAGCTGCTACTATCTTGGACAAAAACAACTTGGTTAAGTATGACAGGAAAAGTGGATATTTCCAAGTTACTGATTTGGGAAGGATTGCTAGCTACTACTATATAAGTCATGGGACCATAGCTACGTACAATGAGCATTTGAAGCCAACGATGGGTGATATAGATCTCTATCGTCTGTTCTCATTGAGTGAGGAGTTCAAGTATGTGACTGTTCGGCAAGATGAGAAGATGGAACTGGCCAAACTTCTGGATCGTGTCCCAATTCCTATCAAGGAAACTCTGGAGGAGCCCAGTGCAAAGATTAATGTTTTGCTACAGGCATACATTTCACAGCTAAAGCTCGAGGGTCTTTCTTTGACATCAGACATGGTTTACATTACTCAGGTTTGTTCTCTCTGCTTTATTCTCTCATCTCTACATTATTAAATTGCTGCATCTGTTCTCTGGTTTGTTCCTTGTTCTCTCTGCTTCTGTCTGTCATTTTTAGTTACATTATTAAATTGCTCTGTTCTCTGGTTTGTTCTTTCTGCTTTCTTTTCTCAGCTCTCCTAGTTACGTTATTAAGTTGCAGTATCTGTTCTCTCTGCTTTCGTCTCTCATCTCTCCTAGTTACTTTATTAAATTGCTGAACCTGTTCTCTGGTTTGTTCATTGTTCTCTCTGCTTTCTTCTCTCATCTCCCTAAGATACTTTATTAAATTGCTGAATCTGTTCTCGGTTTGTTCCTTGTTCTCTCTGCTTTCTTTTCTCATCTCTCCTAGTTACATTATTATATTACTGTATCTCGTCGCTGGTGTGTTCCTTGTTCTCTCTGCTTTCTTATCGCATCTCTTCTAGTTAGGTTATTAAATTGCAGTATCTGTTCTCTCTTCTTTCGTTTCTCATCTCTTAGTTAGTTGATTAAATTGCTGAATCTGTTATCTGGTCTGTTCTTTGCTCTCTCTGCTTTAGTGCTTTTTTCTCTCATCTCTCTTAGCTACATTATTAAATTGCTGCATCTGTTCTCTGGTTTGTTCCTTGTTCTCTCTCTGCTTTCTTATCTCATCTCTCCTAGTTTATTAAATTGCAGTATCTGTTTTGTGCTTTCGTTTCTCATCTCTTAGTTAATTAAAGTGCTGATCTCTGCTTTGTTCCTTGTTCTCTCTGCTTTCATCTTTCCTAGTTACATTATTATATTGCTGTATCTCGTACCTGGTGTGTTCCTTGTTCTCTGTGCTTTCTTCTCTCATCTCTCCTAGTCACATTATTAAATTTCTGTATCTGTTATGTGGTTTGTTTCTTGTTCTCTCTGCTTTCGTCTCTCATCTATCCTTGTTACCTTACTAAATTGCTTTATCTGTTCTCTGGTCTGTTCCTTGTTCTCTCTGCTTTCTTCTCTCATCTCACCTAGTTGCATTATTAAAATGCTGTATCTGTTCTCTGGTTCTCATGTCTCATTTTTTTATCATTTTCAGAGTGCTGGACGTCTTGTACGCGCTCTCTATGAAATTGTATTGAAGCGTGGATGGGCTCAACTGGCTGAGAAAGCTCTGAACTTGTCTAAAATGGTTGGGAAGAGGATGTGGAGTGTCCAGACACCTCTTCGTCAGTTTCATGGAATTCCTAATGAGATTTTGATGAAGTTGGAGAAGAAGGATTTGGTGTGGGAGAGGTACTATGATCTGTCGTCACAGGAGCTAGGAGAGCTTATTCGTAGTCCTAAGATGGGCAGACCGCTTCACAAGTTCATCCACCAGTTCCCAAAATTGGTTCTTGCAGCACAAGTTCAGCCTATTACTCGAACTGTTCTGCGGGTGGAGCTCACAATTACACCAGACTTCCAGTGGGACGAAAAAGTTCATAAATATGTGGAGCCATTTTGGATCATTGTGGAAGACAATGATTGTGAGAAGATCCTTCATCATGAGTACTTTCTATTGAAGAAGCAGTATATCAGTGAGGATCACACTGTAAACTTCACTGTCCCAATCTTTGAACCGCTGCCACCTCAGTATTTTGTCCGAGTGGTTTCAGACAAGTGGCTTGGCTCGCAGACTGTGTTGCCTGTATCCTTTAGACACCTTATACTTCCAGAAAAGTACCCACCACCTACAGAGCTACTGGACTTGCAGCCCCTCCCTGTCACAGCGCTTAGGAATCCGAGTTACGAGAGACTCTATCAGGATTTCAAGCATTTCAATCCGGTGCAGACTCAGGTCTTTAATGTTTTGTATAACACTAACGATAATGTGTTGGTTGCTGCTCCAACTGGAAGTGGAAAGACTATATGTGCTGAGTTTGCTATATTGAAGAATCATCAAGAAGTACTCCTAAGGCAGGAAGATGATACTAAAAGGCAAAGCGGAGCTGATGCTCATGCTCCAATGCGTGTTGTCTATATTGCACCCTTAGAGGCTATTGCTAAGGAGCAGTTTCGCATCTGGGAGAGGAAGTTTGGGAAGGGTCTTGGTTTACGGGTTGTTATGCTGACCGGGGAGACAGCGTTGGATCTTAAGCTGCTGGAGAAGAGTCAGATAGTCATAAGTACTCCTGAGAAATGGGATGCTCTGTCTCGCAGGTGGAAACAGAGGAAATACGTACAACATGTTAGTCTTTTCATTGTGGACGAGCTTCATCTAATTGGTGAAGGTCAAGGTGGTACAGTCTTGGAGGTGATAGTCTCTAGAATGAGATATATTTCTAGTCAGGGTGATAATAAGATCAGGATTGTTGCGTTTTCCACTTCCCTTGCAAATGCAAAAGATCTTGGGGAGTGGATTGGGGCCAGTTCTCACGGCCTATTCAATTTCCCTCCTGGAGTCCGTCCTGTTCCACTGGAGATCCACATTCAAGGAGTGGATATATCCAGTTTTGAAGCCAGGATGCAGGCAATGACCAAGCCAACCTACACCGCCATAGTCCAGCATGCCAAAAACAAGAAGCCGGCTATAGTTTTTGTTCCAACCCGTTCACATGTCCGCTCGACTGCTGTGGATCTGATGGCTTACTCTCACATTGACAACCCACAGAGCCCTGATTTCCTGTTAGGGAAACTAGAAGAACTTGAGGATTTTGTTAAGGAACTCCGAGAGGAAACATTGAAGGAGACACTGCGCCATGGTATTGGGTACTTGCACGAGGGTTTATGCAGTCAGGATCAGGAGATCGTGACACAGCTCTTTGAAGCTGGACGGATTCAGATTTGTGTGGTGAGCAGTTCATTGTGTTGGGGCACTCCATTAACTGCACATCTTGTGGTGGTAATGGGAACGCAGTACTACGATGGAAGGGAGAATTCACACTCAGATTATGCGGTCTCTGATTTGCTTCAGATGATGGGGCGTGCTAGCCGACCTCTACTGGACAATGCTGGAAAGTGTGTGATATTCTGTCATGCTCCTCGTAAGGAGTATTACAAGAAGTTCCTCTATGAAGCCTTCCCTGTGGAAAGTCACCTCCAGCATTTCTTGCATAATAATTTCAATGCAGAAGTTGTTGCTGGGGTTATAGAGAACAAGCAAGATGCAGTGGATTATCTTACATGGACTTTGATGTACAGGAGGCTTCCCCAGAATCCTAACTACTACAATCTTCAAGGAGTGAGCCACAGACATTTGTCTGATCACCTATCAGAGCTGGTTGAGAACACCTTGTCTGATCTTGAAGCAAGTAAGTGCATTGAGATAGAGGATGAGATGGACCTCTCTGCTCTCAACCTTGGTATGATTTCATCTTACTATTACATCAGTTACACCACCATAGAGCGCTTCAGTTCTCTTCTGTCTTCTAAAACCAAGATGAAGGGACTTCTGGAGATCTTAACATCAGCTTCAGAGTATGACATGATCCCAATAAGGCCTGGCGAAGAGGAAAGAGTTAGGAGGCTCATCAATCACCAGAGGTTCTCGTTTGAAAACCCAAACTGCACAGATCCACATGTGAAAGCAAACGCTCTTCTTCAGGCTCATTTCTCGAGGCAAAGCATTACCACAAACTTGGAAATGGATCAGGGTGAGGTCCTTCTATCAGCAACCAGACTTCTACAGGCGATGGTGGATGTGATATCAAGCAATGGCTGGTTGAATCTTGCTCTGTTAGCAATGGAAGCAAGCCAGATGGTGACTCAAGGCATGTGGGAGCGTGACTCCATGCTTTTGCAGCTCCCTCACTTCACAAAGGAATTAGCAAAAAGATGCCAGGAGAATAACATTGAAACCGTGTTTGATCTTGTGGAGATGGAGGATGAAGAACGGCAAGAGCTTCTCAAGATGAAGGACACTGAGCTTTTAGACATTGCCAGATTCTGCAACCGCTTCCCAAACATTGATCTGACTTACGAGGTTGTGGGCAGTGAAGATGTGACTCCAGGGAAAGAGGTGACATTGCAGGTGATGCTTGAGAGAGACATGGAAGGGAGGACAGAAGTGGGAGCCGTAGATGCACCTAGGTATCCCAAGACCAAAGAAGAAGGGTGGTGGCTGGTTGTGGGGGACACCAAGACGAACCAGTTGGTGGCCATCAAGAGAGTCTCGTTGCAGAAGAAAGCAAAGGTGAAGCTGGATTTCCAAGTACCAAGTGAAACAGGAGTGAAGTCTTACACACTGTACTTCATGTGCGACTCTTACTTGGGTTGTGACCAAGAGTATGCTTTCACTGTTGATGTCAAAGAATCTGGCACTGGAAATCTGATGGAAGAGTGATCTTGTGTTTCAGGTTAGTGTTTTTAGTGCATTTGTCAGATAAAACTTGGATTTTTGGTAGTTTGAAAGTCAGAAATTGAGACATGCTTTCTTTTCTTTGCAGGCGTGCTGGATTCTGGAGAAGAGCATTCTCACTTTTATGTAATATGGCGTCTTTGAGTTTTAGACCAAAATGTGTGGTTCTGTACTCTTCCTTTTTTTTTGTTGGCTGGACCAAAATCGAAACAGTAGACGTGTAATAAACTTGTAGAGACGTGAGGCCAGGATGTTGTAGAGACGTATTGAAAGCAGCACTGAGCGGTGACTGAAGTAGTCAACTCTGATTTGAATCTTTCTTTGCTTAAGCACTTTAAAAATCCAACACTCTTGGGGTGTTTTGTCTTTCTTTTACGATGACACTTTTGTTGTTCGAGTTTGGAAAGAGAGAAAAGACAAAAAAACAAGCTTCGGACTATTGAATGAGCATCTTCAGTTTTGTTACTTACAACAGTCAACAAGGAATGAAATCGTGAAATTTTATATCTGAGATCAAGTAATTTTAGTTACACTCTTTGCTATGGCCATTTAGTGCTGCACAGATATAAAGATTCATTCTCTGTTTAAAACAGATTAATAATGCATCCATTTGAAGAACAGATAATCATTCTTGCTTCTCTTACAGGGATCTTAAGCCTTTTGGTTCAAAAGGGATCCATGCATAGAGTTAAAGATGTTATGAGAGATCTTGTAAGCTTTGTAGAAATTATTTGTTGGTATGTAAACATCATGCTGTTATGAATAGTATAAAGAAAATGTCTTACCGTTTCAACGATCTACAAACGGCGTGTCGTGCAGTTGTCAAAAGTATACGTTATGGGCTCAGAATAAGCCCACTATTATAGTTTAGTCGGCCTAGATATAAAGTCGATAAAATCAATCATGCCAAACGGACAAAACTACATTGAAATGAAATGTCATTCATAATATTCTCTTGTACGATTTACTATTAATGTTAGAAAATGTCGCACACTCTTTGACTTTTACCGACATTTTCATCATTTTGTTTAAGAAACTAAAAACCAATGTCTTTCTTTTTTTTTTTTTTTGAAACTGAAACCAATGTCTTTCTTAGAAAAATAAATAAATATTGAAATCACTAAACAATATAGACAGAGTCTATAATAATATAACAAAATTTATGTAGTATTTATTTAAAATAAAACGATTTGATCATCTAAAAAAATTCAATAACACATGATTATTTTCCTATAGCAATAAAATAAATAAATAAAAATCAACTTGACGTTTTCCTTGCAGCCGGAGAATCTTTCCTGTTTCTTTACGTTTACAGACGACACTAGAGAGAACTATATCATATGAATATTGCTTACGACCTCTCTCACTCTCTCTCTCTCTTTCATATCTATCTCTCACTTGTGGTTTGCAAAAACAAAAGTCACAGAACATATCTTCCATGGAGTTCCGAGAGAAGCTCGTAACGTTCAAGTTCCACATCGTCTTCGCCTTGGTTTTGTCTCTCCTCACCGTCGCTCTCGTCACTTATTCTCCCCGTTTCCTCACCGTTTTATCTTACTTCTGGCCTCTATTTCTCTCCACCGCCCTCTTTCTTGCCGCCGTTTTCTTCTTCGCCCGGAACTCAGACCTTCCGACGTCATCTGCTATCTCCAGCGATGGCTCCGGCATAAAAGTGGCGGCAGAAGGGATCCTTGACTATGTCGTTGGCGGACAACATGAAGACACTCTCCTTGATAGCTTCACTAAACTCGACTAGTATGAGATGTATCTCTCGGTCTTTAAGTATTTTCGTTAGTTTATGATTAATAATAATAGAGAGTACTTATAAATGTAATAGTAGTTAACCGTGGAATAAGAATAAATCTTGCTTTATGCTGTTTTGTGATTCCTTCGGTGTATGTAATTGACTATATGGTTGCTTCTAGGCCGACGCGAAGCTTTTTTGGATCTCTAGGTTCCATCACTTATTTTTTTACGTCACTTTACATTGATATGATTTACTTTTTTTTTTTTTTAACTCAACATCAACTATTTCATTAGCCAATAACTTGATACAAAGATTTTGACCACACCATTTTGACCACACATACAAACAATGCATCTTAGTAACACCCTGAAACACTCACTAGGTGATCTCTCACTCGGATCCAGCGCAACCTAGAGTACATTGCTGTATTTTTCACCACTGCAAAAACGAATTCATCCCAAGACTCGGAATAAACCGTCTCTTAAACCACCTAATTCTACCACTAAAAAACAAGATTACTAAGCTATTCCTAAACCCATTTAAGTCTCCTAGAGTGAAACTCGATAGGTAGATACAGAGCAGTTGATGCCGTAAGATGAGAATTCAGTGCGTGACCAATTGCAACCTCACCAAAAGGTGTATGTTCCACTTTAGGAGACTCCAAATAGTCCGGATGTAAGGCATTGTAATCTTGTAAGGGGGCCATAGAGTAGCTTGATAGAACCTGTGACCATAGGCTCACGCGATCCTTGAACTACTTAGGCATCCCTCTGAAAATCGGGTTGAGGTTTTAGCATGAACACACGATTCAGCTCACCCTCCAGGAGAAAACGAAGTGAAGCTACCTAATAACACTGTGATTAGGTATCGCGAATGCTCCACCACGAAACGTGACCACCACTGAGACTCAAACTCCTCGTTGACCAAGCGAAGGAACTTTAACCTCCTCACGTCCTGGCTCTGAGAACCAGAGAACAGTTTCTCCTAAGTTAAGCCGTCCTGCGGTTGACGGAGCTCCGCTTGTCCGGAATGAAGCGCCATTTTTCCAATCTCCTTCAAGGCCATCGACGACCCTTTGCGGCTATAGGAACCCTAGCAACACGCGACTCATGAGCCCATCCAGCTTACACACGTCCGCCTTTTGGAGCTCTGGTTGCGTCGTTGAGACAATGAGGTCTCAAACGTTCACTTGGCGAGGTTAGGGATGATAGAGCCTTCCAAACGCTCCAAGCTCCACACGACCACCACGCGCCCCTCTCCTTTGGAATCCGAGACACCAAACTCCAGATCTACAGAAAGGGGGACATCGACAGAACCACGCGCCTCCATCTCCTTGTTGAGGACCGACAAGTCAAACTTGAAAATAGACTGTCGGAACCTAGCAACAAACCCTAAAAGCCGACCCTTTCCAGTGGTTCTTCTTCACACAGCTCGCCTGAGCTCCAGAGTTTCGCCTTCCTCCAACCAGTCGCGTCTCTGCCGCGGTCAGATTAAAGACAGGGGCCTCCGACGAGTTCCAGAAACACAGAGCATATCACTGGTAAGAAAGAATCACCATGAGAGCAAAAGAAAAACAGAGGAGAAGGGGAAAGGAAGCCTCCGGCTCCGGGAGTGGTCACCGGCCACCGGGGGACGCCGCCAATCTAGGGTTAAGCTTTTCTTTTGTCGAGAGAGTTTTTTGAAGGGTTTGTTTTTGATATGATTTACTTTTAAAAAATCTAAAACCCAACCACCGACGCAAGATGTTGTTCATTTGTTTACTAATTTACCATTTGGTGTATTTTAGTTTGAAAATACAGGATATGCCTCTTTTATATCTCAGTTCATTCGCTCGTATTTTGTGTTTGATTATTATCAATATTAATTCGTCATCGAGATAAATACAAATATAATATTTTCTAATTTTTTTATTTAAATAAATTATTACCCATCATTAAAATGAGTTAAAATTCGTAAACTATATAATATTTTTATTTAAAAAATAAATTTACTAACATAGGTTAAACTTTTACATCTACAAATATATATAATATTTTTATTTATTTTGAAACTCTCAACAATATATTGTTTAAAATATTTATATACAAAAATATCATAGTATAAACAAATCAATGTTTTTCTTATAAATCCCATAAAATACTAAAATGATATATGTCAAGGCATATTTTCTTAAACACAACATGTAAATATAAGTTATCTTAAACATATTTATTTTCTATAATATAAATAAATAGAATTTAAAAATATATTATATGTAAAAATGTATAAATTAAAGAAAAACATATTTTGAAGGAAGTTTTCTATTTGATTATTTCATATTTTTATTGTACCTAATTCAAAAATATATTAGTAAGTAATCAAAATTAATAATAAAGTAAATGTTTTAACAAATCACTATATATTAATAAAGCCGAATAGAAAATATAAATGATAATATTAAAGAGTTACACAATATATAACATATAACACTAAAATATATATTTTAAACATTGTAATACTATCAAATACAATATATAAAATGGAAAAATATCAGCACGGACATGCGGGTTAAAATCTAGTTAGAATGTTAAAAATATAGCTACTGTAATTGTAAAAACTTGCTTCTTTATAAGTTACTTTGGACATATATTAGTTATCAATACTATTAAATTAGGAATCATTTTATCGATTTACCATTGGATTTTCTTGGAATATTATTTTTTGTTCCATCAGTTTTACCTTAGAAACTAGAATTCATTAAAAGTAGTTTAGGAAATGAAAAATAGACCATCTAAGCTATAACAAAGGATAATCTCAAAACTATACTTCCTATTAATACTTTAATCGCCTATTATTGTTCAGTTATTATTATGATACCTAAGATACTAATCTCCCCCTATTCGAATTGATCTTGAACACCGTAATACTTGTGATACATTAATATAAACCATACATTAAATTATGAGTATATTTTCAAATGACTTCTAACAGTGGTTGACAATGTCTCTATCGACAATTACAAAACATGCAGAAATGATATTTAGTTTTGTTGATCTTAATAAACTTTGTAGAGGTATATTAATATATTATTTACTATGTCAAAACAAAATATATTTTTGAAATTACATCAGACATGCTGATCTATCAGTCAGAAAATTAGAAAAGTTTACCATATAAAATTTAATCTTGGGTTTGTGAATATTCATTATTTAAAACTAAAACCAGAACTAAATTTATAAATAATCAAATGGTTCTTATATTTCTTGGACTGAAAAAATACTACAACTGATCAAAATCTATATTTAGATCTATTCAAATTATCCGGTATTTTTATCAAAATCCTAAAATGTGATTTCTCCGAATTATTCAAAATTATCCAGAAATGTGAATCGAACCTAAATTATACCAAATTAAACTCCAATTTTTGTTTTCTGAATCAAGGAAAAAACCCAAATAGTCAAACTGAAACCGAAACTAAATTTATAAATAATCAAACGGTTCTTATATTTCTTGGACTGAAAAAATAAACAAAAACTACAACTGAACTGGAAAAAAAAATTGGAATTGAATCGAAAACTAGACTAATTCTTAGACATATTAGTGAACAAAACCAACAAATTGTCAATAAAAAAAAACTCCACTGTTAATGCAGCTTGATATTTGTTCATTAAAACAAAACCAATCAAAAAGCTAAATCAAAATTGAATTAATGTTGACAAATATTTGAAGCTTTCCTATACCTTTAGAACAAAAAAACTAAAAATTGAAACCAAACCAAAAGCCTAACTATATATATATATATATGTATATTTAGTTTTAAACTATCAAATATCTTTAAAATACTACTTATAATTCGAGCTACTCAAAAACAAGATTATTGTATTAGTTTTTATCTGAAATATTTTTAATTATCATAACTCAATATTAAGATTTATCCGAATTATCCGGTATTTTATCAAAATCCTAAAAATGTGATTTTACGAATTATTCAAAATCATCCAGAAATGTAAACCGAACCTAAACCAAATTGAACTCCACATTTTGTTTTCTGAATCAAGGAAAACTACGATTGAACTGGAACCAAAGTGAAAAAAACTGGAACTAAATCGAAAACCAAACTAATACTTAAACATATTAGTGAACAAACAAACAGGTTAATAAATTGTCAATAAAAATTACATCCGCGATTTAAAATCGCAGATCAAAATCTGGTTAGTTTTATATTTAGTGGTCATTCAATTTTTTTTGTCAGCAGTGGTCATTCAATTTAATTTGCTTTTATTATGAATTCAATAGAAGATGAAGTTACATAAGTAAATAAAATTAATAATGATAAGAATTATCCAAAATCTAGAAATATATCACAAAATAAAAAATTTAGAGTGGTAAATATCATTTATACCCCTGATGAATAAAATATAAATTAACCACAAAATAAAAAACCAATTTTAATTTTTTGATTAGATAAATTATTAATATTAATAATAATTATCAAAATATATATTAAAATAAAATGAACTTATATTAATCATATTATTTTAATTAAAATATATATTATTTTTATTTCAATCTAACAATAAAAATATTGATCCAAATATTACTTTTTGTAAGTAAATTTTTTTATTGTTTATGTTTAAATAGTATAGATAAGCAAAATATATGTAATGAAAAATATAAATAATGGAAAAAATGGAAAATATGAGCAAAATATGAGCAAAATATGAGCAAAATATAAGTAAAAATAAATGTACAAAAAGTGATAACAAAAGTATAAGGTTTCAAAATCAAAAATATTTTTTGAAAAGAGCTTTGACTTCCCTTTGAATTCTAGACGTTTGTTTCACTTTGTCTCGAAAAAAATGAATCAGGTATAGAGTAACTTATGTTAATAATTTATAATTATCATTGATCGACTTACGTACATCATGTTGTTTTGTTTTGTGTAGATCATCTCCTGCGTTGAAAACGCTTGTACGATGCGTCAACCACCAAGGAATCTCACCAAGAGTCTTGAGAAGATGTCCGAGTATTTATGTGAAAACACTTCGCACTCGGTTTATGCAAAAGCCATAATTACTGGATTTTCCAGTCGGTTGGGAGAAATGTAACGGATGAAACGACCCGTAAGTTTAATTGTCAAATTGTTGTAACTTTGTATTATAGAAACTAGGTGTGTTGCCCGCAGTGGTAATCCATTTTATTGTGTGAAATGGATGGCGAGAGTTTTGAGATTAAAGGGAACGTTAAAAAAGTGATTACAGTTATACAATTATCTTTATATTTATATATAGGTCATAGTTAATTAGACACAACATACAATCAATAGAACATGATTCATATTTAATAGAATATATAGCTGCCTTGTCTTTTCTTCTTTGGTACAATAACCAAAAACAATTAAAACAGAAGATAATTTTCTCAAAACAGAGAGATTTTTACGGGTAGCCTCTCAAAACAACGATCAAAACGTGTACTTATGTACTTCAGAGCATCTATTACTAATAGAAACAACAAATGTTTTGTCTTACAGTAGTAATCACTATCTTTTTAAGTGTATACACCGAACAAGTGATAGGAGGGTCCTTCTTTATCTATAACCAGGTGCACCATGGATCCCTAATGAAAGTCCATTGCAAATCCAAAGACAACGATATGGGGTGGCACGTGAGGAAATACAGAGGGGTGTATGGTTTTGATTTCAACAATAGTATATTTGGTTCAGCACTATTTTGGTGCAACATATGGCAAGGTCCTCATCTGGAGCATTTCCAGGTGATAGTCGCGTTCGAAAGTAGGCAGTATCGTGACTTAAACGCTTGGATAAGATGGTCTGTGAGGGGAGATGGCATTTACCAATCTATCAATGGTGCAACTCCTTGGAAATTGAAGTATATTTGGGATAACAAACTTTTAAAAATAGGGGGCTCATGATCTCTTATTATGTTCATATAATATACTTTAAAATTCAAGTATGTATAATTGGGATGAAAAACTTTGCAACATTGGAATTTGTTGTTGTTGGTATCTTATGATTCATATTAATATGCAAACATTCATGTCCTATTTGAGTGATTCCTAATATGATATTATTTTAAAAAATCATATATTTTTTTTTGAATTTTTTTCTAAATATTCTATATAATCTAGTGGTATATAATATAGATATATAATATTTTAATGTAATTTACATGTATACAATACATGTCCGTGTATATATTGAATTGTGATAAAAATCAGATTCTTGGAAGGATTGATTCACGTTTCAATTGTAATGTCAGAAAGTTAAACTTTAATCTTTTTAATCGATTTTTCATCTGTTTTTTGTTTGTTATTGTTTTCGGTTAATTATATTCATGGGACCTAGTTTTTTTGCTTTCAACATATTGAATGTCATGTCATTTTTTTTCCGACACCCTTGTTATAGAGATTAAACAGTTGAATAAGATATTCATCATGTCCATTGTACATAGCACATAGTCTAGACTCTAAGGTGATCTATGAGAGCGACGAAAAGATTAAAATTGTATAGCATAAATTCATGCTTTTCTTTGTGGGTACTTTCCTCGCGTGCCCGAGCAAATAACTGATGAATAAATCTCGACCACTGAATCTAAATCATCCATATCTATCTAATTAACCCAAATGCATCAAACGGTCAGCAAATGATGACGTCAGTGCGGGCAAAAAACGTTACGTAGTTCGCACACGCGTTTTATAATGTCGGTTAGTATTTGGCGGAGTTTTTCAATTCGAGTGTAGTAACAAAGCGTCACGCATGTTTTAGTTTCAAGCTTATAACGGCAAGCAGTTCGCACCCTTCCCTTTCTCGTCTTTTAAAAAGTCCTCCTGGCCTCCCATTGCATTCTCGATTCTAGAAAAAGAAACACGAAGGAGATAAAGATGGAGGGAAAATTTCAAATTTCAGATACAACCAATTTGCTTCGAAAGATCAAAGGTACGAACCCTAATTTTCCGAATCGTACGATTAAATCCTCATCTAGGTCGAATGATTTCGTTGCTCAATCACACACTATGTATGATTCGAGTTTCGAACCAGATTTTACCCGATCGATCGTTGAAGATCTAGCCGAGGGAAAATCTCCAGAAATCTCCATCAATCGATTCAGAAACTATTGCAATGATCCAGAAGCAGATTGGTTCGTCTCTCTCTCGATTTTCAATTGTTACGTGCTGAACTCTGATACCTCACATTCGCTTTTGCTGTCTACAGTTTTTGCAGCTCTGATGAACCGAAAGGTAGGGAGATTCTCACTCTTAGGAAGAGATCTCAAACGTATAGAATCGGTTAGTTAAAACTCAGGTTCAGAGTCATATCTTTCTCGGAGTAACTAGTATCTCAATTTCTTGTGATGTTTTTTTTTTTAACCTTCAGATATGTTACTAAGAGTATTGTTGATAGTTCAACAACTTCTTCAAGAAAATAGACATGGATCCAAAAGAGATATCTACTACATGCATCCATCAGCATTCAAAGGTAAAATTTGGAAGGGGCATAATTGCCCCCTCTCTAATTATTAATTAGTGTCTCTGATTATATGATTCTGCATCACTATTGTTGTGTTCTTGTTCTGCTACACAGCACAATCAGTTGTGGACCGCGCAATTGCTGATATATGCATCCTTTTTCAGTGTAGTCGGTACAACTTGAATGTGGTTAGTAACTTGAAATAACTTTCACCTTCAATTTGAGTATCATCAGTATGTGATTTTACTCTGTGATTCATTTGAATTTTTTTTGCAGGTGTCTGTTGGAAATGGGTGGGTACTACTTTTGACAGCGATTTACAGTGGTTTTATCATGAGGCGTGTTCTTGTTTTAAGATTCACTTTTTGTTGTAGGTTGGTGATGGGCTGGTTAAAGTTTAGGGAAGCTGGAAGGAAGTTTGATTGTTTAAGCAGCCTGAATACTGTAAGATTGAAACATTTAGATTATGGTTGCATCAGGAAGTATAACTCTGCATATGATTTTAATTTGACAGGCATTTCCCGTTCCTGTTCTTGTAGAGGAAGTCGAAGGTATGCTATGAGTGCAGGATATTTTTCTTTTCATCTGTTCTAATGCCTGCTGATGTGATCTTTAGACGGTCTGAGGTCTGTGGTCAAGGTCACATAGATAGCAGCATTTTCCTTTGTAACTAATAGACAATATTTTTGTACGGGCTCTCTAGAGAAGTCATATCCTATCTAAGTTGATGTGTCAGGAATGATAATTGGATGTCATCTTCCTGCCTGCAGATGTTGTTAGTTTAGCAGAGTACATACTGGTGGTGGAAAAAGAAACAGGTAACCACCGTCTATCTTTATATAGTCACCAGAAGATGTTTTTCTTTCTTCATGACTTACCAACTAATCACTTACTTGATCTATGGTTTATAGTATTCCAGCGTTTAGCAAATGACATGTTTTGCAAGACGAACCGCTGCATCGTTGTCACAGTAAGTACTGCACAATTTATTCATCCTTACTGCTTTCAGTTTTGCCTAGTTTTCCTTTCCGTTTCTTCCGGTTTTTATTTCACATGAAAGGTATGATTGTTTTTGGCAGGGAAGAGGCTATCCTGATGTCTCTACAAGAAGGTACATAACTTAATTCCAGGAGCTTGGAATACTATCGTATAATCAGACATTCTCCTCTATATACGAATGTATCAACGAATGATTCTCACCAGGTTCTTGCGACTCTTGATGGAGAAGTTGCAACTACCTGTGCATTGTCTAGTCGACTGTGATCCATATGGCTTTGAGATCTTAGCTACATATCGTTTTGGCTCCATGGTTAGATTCAGTTATAGAATAGAGATCATATAATTCGAAATATTTTACCGCATATGTTGTGTTGTTGAATGGTTTTGACCCATTTCAAACTGATCATTGTTTTACCTTTTTGTTTTTGTGTAAGCAAATGGCCTATGATATAGAATCACTACGAGCACCAGAAATGAAGTGGTTGGGAGCTTTTCCTTCAGACTCTGAGATATACGGTGTTCCCCAACAGTGTCTCTTGCCCTTGACAGAAGAAGGTAAGATCGTTGAACATTTGTATCCGTCCCTTATTCACAGCTTTTCTGAGACTTGCAATTATCACTCACAGATAAGAAAAGAACTGAAGCAATGTTGCTTAGATGCTACCTGAAGCGTGAAATGCCACAATGGAGGTATCATCAAACTTCCATGTGTTTTTTTTGGATTCACATGTCATCCAAAAGCAGAAAACTAATATGACTTGGTCTTTTAAAGGTTGGAACTTGAAACGATGCTGAAAAGAGGAGTGAAGTTTGAGATCGAAGCACTCTCAGTTCACTCACTGTCTTTCTTGTCAGAGGTTTACATTCCTTCTAAGATTCGCAGTGAGGTAAGTGTCCACTGAAAAAAAAATGTTTTCATTGAGCTACGAGTCTCCAACTCAGGTTTGCTCACACCAAATGAAATTAAGAGGGAAATTAATCAACCACTTTTTTAATTGATAACAATACAAACAATTTTTTTTGTCAGCTAAAAAATATTGAATAAATTCTTCTTTTTTTTCAATAAAAACACTGATAAAAATACAAATTATTATTTTTTAATTGATCAAAAATACAAATGATTATAATTCTCAATTTTGAATAATACAAAGACCAAAGTAATAAATGTGTTGTATATTACAAAACTACAACTCACGGTTCATTTTCTTTCTAAAGTCGCTTCCAGTCGCAAACCTAATTTGAAGCAAGCCGTTCCCCTGAAACCCTTAAAACCTTTGGACATTTCGACCTAACAAAGACAAAACCTTTTCACACACCAAACAAACGATGTCGTCTCTCTCTCGCCTTCTCCTCCGTGGCACCAACAGCTTCAGCGCCCCCACGAACGGCCGCTTTTTCTCCGCCGCTACCGCCGCTGCAGCCGCGACCTCGCAACGAACACCGTCCCTAATAACCCTCGTGAACGACGAACAAGACCCAAAGTACATCACGGAGAAGTTCAAAAAGGCCTCCGAAACGGAGTGGTTCCGGAAGAACATTGCCGTCTACGAGAGAACCGTCCGCCGCCTCGCCGCCGCCAAGAAGTTCGAGTGGATCGAGGAGATCCTTGAGGAGCAGAACAAGTACCATAACATGTCCAAGGAAGGATTCGTGGCGAGGATTATAAACCTCTACGGACGAGCTGGTATGTTCGAGAATGCACAGAAGGTGTTCGACGGAATGCCTGAGAGAAACTGCAAGAGATCAGTGTTGTCTTTCAACGCCTTGCTGAATGCGTGTGTGAACTCCAAGAAGTTCGATTTGGTTGAAGGTATCTTCAAGGAGTTGCCAGGTAAACTCTCGATCCAGCCAGATATTGCATCTTACAATACTCTGATCAAGGGGTTGTGCGGAAAGGGTTCCTTGTCGGAAGCTATTGCGTTGGTTGGTGAGATTGAGAACAAGGGTCTGAAACCTGATCATTTCACTTACAACTTGCTTTTACATGAGACGTATACAAAAGGGCACTTTGAGCAGGGAGAAGAGATATGGGGTAGAATGGTGGAGAAGAACGTTTCGAGGGACATACGTAGTTACAATGCTCGGTTGCTAGGATTAGCCTTGGAGATGAAATCAGAAGAGATGGTTAGTCTCTTTGATGAGCTCAAGGGTAATGGGATAAAACCTGATGTATTCACGTTCACTGCAATGGTTAGAGGATGTGCCGGTGCGGGAAAAGTGGATGAAGCCAAAACGTGGTACAAGGAGTTAGAGAAGAACGGTTTTCGCCCGATGAAATTGATCTTTTCCTCGTTGCTCCCTGCGATGTGCAAGGCTGGCGATTTGGAGTCGGCTTTTGAGCTCTGCAAGGAGATATTCAGTAAGCGTCTACTTGTGGATGGGGCCATCATGCAGGACGTAGTTGATGAGTTGGTGAAAGGATCAAAGAAAGAAGAAGCAGAGGAGATTGTCGAACTCGCTAAGAAGAACGACTATTTACAGTTCAAGCTACGTCTCTCTTCCGAAGAGTAGTTCATTAACAAGTTTCTCTAGTCTATGTTTAATCTTTCTTAAGTGTCTTGTTGTTGCACACTGTGAGACCAGTGTTCAAATAACCAAACTACCTATGTGTTTGTGTGCCTTATTTGAATTTGAGAAGTAAGACTTTCAGTTTTTTTATTTTTTAATGTGAACCCACAAAAACGCTTTGCAGTTAATCATTTCGCTAGTAAAATGGCATGCAGTCTGGGATTTTAAAAGCGCCAGCTTTCTTTCCTCCTGTTAACGGCATGCAGTTGGATGTAACCACATTTAACCGATGATTTTACACGAAAACGCTGCGTAGTCTCTCGATAGATAGAGCCCTTTGCATAGTAGAACGGCACGCTGTTCTATTTTCTCTAGACCTAGCCTCACTCACTCGTCTCTGTCCCAAAACCCAAAACCCTCACACTCACATTTCCACCTGCACGAAGAACAATGAGCAAAGTGGGCTCCTCGCTGTACACTCGCCTCCATGGAATCTTCAAAGAAACTTCCATCTCCACCGTCAAGACCACCGCAAAACCCAAAACCAAAAAGTTCGTTAGCAAATCGAAGAAACCCACAGCTTCATCCGCCTCCGCCTCCTCCGTCGCCGGAGGAGACGCGGTGAACTCCTCGAGCGACGCCAAACAAACGAAAGATTCGAAATTGACGAAGAAAGTAGAGAAATTCAAGAGATCCTGCGAGTCCCAGACCTTCCGCCAAGTCCACGGCCTCTACAGCGCCTTCATCCGCCGTCTCAGGGACGCGAACAAGTTCTCGATCATCGACGACGTCCTCCAGCACCAGAAGAAGTACGACGACATAAAGTCCGAAGATTTCGTCATCCGCATCATGCTCCTCTACGGATACTCTGGAATGGCCGATCACGCCCACAAGCTGTTCGACGAAATGCCCCAGCTAAACTGCGAGAGGACCAACAAGTCCTTCAACGCGCTTTTATCCGCTTATGTTAACTCCAGGAAGGTCGATGAGGCCATGAAGGTGTTCAAGGAGTTGCCGGAGAAGCTGGGGATCACTCCCGATCTCGTCACTTACAACACCATGATCAAAGCGGTTTGTCGTAAAGGTTCGATGGAGGATATACTGTCGATCTTGGAGGAGGTTGAGAGGAACGGGCTTGAGCCTGATATGATCACTTTCAATACGTTGTTGGAGGAGTTTTACAGGAGGGATTTGTTTGCTGAAGGAGATAGGATTTGGGATCTGATGAAGTCCAAGAGTCTTGTTCCCAACGTTAGGAGTTATAACTCGAGAGTTAGAGGCTTGACTCGGAACAAGAGGTTTGCGGATGCGGTTGAGCTCACTGGTGTTATGAGAGCTGAAGGGGTCTCTCCTGATGTGCACACGTACAATGCTTTTATTACTGGTTACCGCGGTGATAACAACCTCGAGGAGGCTTTGAAATGGTACGATGAGATGAAGGAGGCAGGGTTGACTCCTGATACTGTGACTTACTGTTTGTTGATCCCTCTCGTCTGTAAGAGAGGGGATCTTGATAGAGCTGTTGAGATGTCGGAAGAAGCTATCGGACACAAGGTTCTGTCTCGCCCCAACATGTATAAACCAGTGATCGATGGTTTGGTGGGTGAAGGCAAGACTGATAAAGCAATGCAGTTGGTGAAGGATGGTAAGTTACAGAGTTACTTTCGCTACCTACCGGGCGTGTCCGCTGGTAAGAAAGATACCGCTACCGTTCCTGTCTCTTCAAGTCCGGTCGAAGCTACTAGCGTGGGGGACGAGTAAGAATGCTTGATAGCAAATGTCCTAACGAAATGCGTTATAATGGTGGTTTCCTGTCTTGTTATCACTCGTTTAGATTTGTTAACCAGTTGACTCCACTTGCAAGGAAACAAGGTTATATTGGTCTCTCTTGTGATCTTTTTTCAATTTATAATTTGGAATTTTGCATTTTCTTTATAATTTCTTCATTTTAAGGAATAAAGTTTTGAACTTTCATATTATCAAAAATGAATATGCATATACGTAATAAATCTAAATTTCGACCAGAAAAAAAAAAGAAAAAAGAAAAAGCAGTTTAAATGAGAGAACAACTAAAGCTGGATATATATACAACGAAGCTAGTGTCATTTCGTCTTTTCCACGATTATATTAAGATGTTTAGCATGATAACTCCCTAGCAATAAAATTTCGAACATGAAATGTGTTTTAATCGTGTCCATAAACTAAAAAAAATTAGCAGGATGGAGTTGTTTTCGGAATTATAATACTTCTGATCAAAATTTGATTTAACAAAATGTTGTATTGGAAAAAAACCGAAGCAGTTGTGAGACATAGCCAAAATTTTAATTTAAATATTTTAGTATTGGATTGGCCTTTGCTTACCTTTGATTGATCTTGTACAATTAATGAGTATAATATATAGTGAAGATATCATCAAATTACCTTTCTGTTTTCCCTACTAGTATCCCGTAGAATAATCAATTATCGGAAATTTAAATATTTTAGACGACGCATTTTCAGGCAAGACAAGATAACATTAAAGTCTTGTATCAAAAAAACCAAATACACTTGCCTTAGTTAAACCAGAACAATCTTATGTTTATTACCTATATAAAAACATTCTATAGATTTTCTTCGTTAGACACCAACCAAACAAGCAAGTATGATGCCGCAAGGTTTTCCTCCAATGGATTACTCTGTGGATGTGGTTAGCGAAAACACGAATACACAATTCTTCTCTTTTAAATCCAATTAAATTACATTGTCAGAAAACTAGTTTTTCTTTAATTTCAGAGCTTAGAGATGGAGGTGACTAAAAACTGCGAGCTTTGTGAACAAAAAGTCACGGGAATTCTGCAATCTATCATCGGTACCATTTTCTTCTTTTTACGTGTTGTTGTTGTTGTTGATGATGATGATCTATTCCAATTACGTTACATACATTTAAAAAAATATAATACAATTTTTGGCAGCGGTTTACTCTGTGAGTTTTGGCGATATAATGAAGCTGGAGGCTAGAGCTAACCCTAATTTGTTTATGGCGGTTATTATAAAGTATCGCGATCACGCTAAGGTCAACAGGCTCCACTTTGAAGGCTCACCTGTCACTCCTCAACCTGGAGAAGGAGGAGGAGGCTATTACAACGCCCCTCATGTTAATTATCCATACCCTTATTCTCCTTATGCTCCTCCACAGCAGCAGTTTCTCGCGGGAAACTATGGTTATCCGATGTTGAAGCAGCCGCCACCGCCGCAGAAGGAGAAGGAGGCTCCAGAGGGGGTGCATAAGCAGCAGCATACTGTGCCTCCTCCTTATGCTATGCAGCCGCCACCGCCAATGCCGTTGTCTAGTTACTCTTACATTGAACCTCCGTATTGGCCGGCGGCTCCGCCGAGTGGTGGTAAGTGCGTGATTATGTGATGTGTGACGAAGAATGGAGGCTTCTTGTTTTGTCTCACGAGCTGCAGCCTTTTGGTTATATTCGTGATCGCTGTTTTTTGAAAATGCGGTTGCGTTTATAATAAACAAAG
This sequence comes from Raphanus raphanistrum subsp. raphanistrum, assembly GCA_019706035.1. Classification (NCBI taxonomy): domain Eukaryota; kingdom Viridiplantae; phylum Streptophyta; class Magnoliopsida; order Brassicales; family Brassicaceae; genus Raphanus; species Raphanus raphanistrum. The sequence continues at coordinate 42,592,057 of CM033980.1, forward strand.
TGGATTCTGACTTTTTTTTTTCTTTTGTCTGAACAACAGTTATAAAAGACAAATCCTTGGCTAGTGCCTAATCTATTTGAAGCAGAATAAAGTTTGCATTATGATTATATTTCGTGTGTGTGTGTGTGTTGGGTTCATCATGATTCCCATAACAATACCCATAGGGCCCAAGGAACTATTTACTGATTATTTCTAACTTCAAACATGACCTCTCAATATCTCATTCTCCCATCATTTGCTTCTGGTGGTTGTCCAACTTCACAGTCCTTAAACCCTTTCCACCAAAATTTTATGTTATGAAATTTAAGGTAAAAGAAAAAGTTGATAACAATTTTTATTTACTTTTAGTTATGTATCATAGCTTCCTTTCATGTACATGAAAATTATTGCATTTATTGCTTTTTATTTGTTCCTCAATCATTCCATATAGACTCGAACAATACCAATGCATTATCTTTCTCCAACATAATAATTTGTTTTAGACTTTTACGAGTGACGTTAGACTTTTACAAGTCTTGTGACTTCTTTGCGAATCTTGTTTTTTTATTGAGCGAGATTGTATACATGTACATATGTGTTTAGTTTAAAAAAGGATATATGTGTTTAGTTTGATCAAACTTTTTCTTTCAATAGGAACTGGATCCACTTTGATTCCAAGAGAGCCTGATTGTTTAGCTTGATTCTTTTGTTTCAATTCCTTGTTTAGTCCACTGATTAGGTCACTGCTCTATTCGATAGATAATCATCGTCTTATCTCTCTGCATTTTCTTAGTCTGATTATTATAACCAAACGAGAAAACTACGTTATATCATGTTATTTGTAATCATACTATGTAATATGAATCGAATACCTAATCTTCATGATACGTTCATTTCAACTATCTAATCCTTGTTGTTTGATGTAACACTACTAAACTCTTCTTCTTGGTTCTATCATTTTTTGTTGGTTTTTCGTTTAGATGAATTGATATCAGCCCCATCACATGCATATGTATTGCCTACATTTTAACCAGATCCATGATTGGATATTTGGCACAATCTTTAAACAAACCGTTCACATCCTAAGAAATTGTATTTCTATTCATTGGTTTTTAATTATAAATATACTTAAATTCTTTCTATGTAATGTATTTTATTGATGAAATCTCTAATTTCAGTGGGCTGAAATTTTAAAGAGTTTGTACAAACGACTAAGATCGAGTACACATTCAAATAAAAGGTATTGTCGATGGTCATTACTACAGATCATGTTCGTCATATCAAAACCTAATGATGTGTTCAATAATAACCCTGCACCAGACACATACATTATCTTTGGAGAGGCTAAGATCGAGGTCTTGAGCTCTCAGATGCAGTCGCAAGCTTTATAAACTTTGTGAAGAATTACACATTATTGTCAACATCTTTCATAAATGCATCTATAGTATGTGGTGGACAAAAATATATATAATCATATGGTATATGTTAGTACAAGACAACTATTAGAAGATTTTAACTTATATAGAACTCATGAAAAGTTTTAACTTATACAGAACTCATGAAAAGAAATAATCAGCTTCAAGCGATCGTGCAAAGGTTTTTCATCCAATTGCCTTGGTATTTACACACCATTTTGGGATAACTAAACTATATATGAATATGACCTTTATGAAATGTTAATAGAAAATTATTTATGTAGCAAGTGTTACCACATATTTAAAATTGATAGAATTATTTTAATGATAAAAATAAACAAAATTAATACATGGCAGCTTGGTAAGTAATGAAAATATATGGTCATGCTTTGTCTTATTTCGATACTATTTCCTTTCATTTCATCTCTAGGAACTTTAATAGCGAGGCCGACAATGTGACAAAGTCTGTCTTCGCTCTCTTGATTGTAAACTCCCCCGATAGAGTATAAACGTTTTATTTGAATGAATGAATTGTTGTTTGACAAAAAAAAAATATGGTCATGTTAGATATGCAGTATTCATTTACAATATTTTAAACATATCTTGATTAATAAAGGAGCAGTCTATCTTTTCAAAATTCACATGCAGCCATGTCAGCAGTATATATGCAGGAAATTGCGCAACGTCAGCATTTTCTCACCTATGTTTAACATCTCTTTTATGGATTATCTTTGGACTCCGTTGCGGGCTTGGTTGTTTTGTGCTTAATGTTTGTACAATTTTAGTCCATTGTAACCACCCTCCTTCCACGCTGCATGACTAAATCCTAATACCATTTTCATTGTCGTAACACAACCGAGTAACCGAATCAACGATTTATGTTCAAGCCATAAACTCAGCGTTTAATCTCGGTAAATTCTTTCCTATTATTTCTCATTTCACTAGAATCTTCGATCTCTTCAAATTCTTTAGTATTTAGATCCTATAAATAGGCGTTCATGGCTTCATGATCATCACAGAACCATTGATTTTTTCTACTCAAAACTCAAACACAGACCGGCGAAAACAATGGCTTCGTCCAAGATTTCCCTTCCCGAGTTGAGGCCAGGACGTTGTGCTTGGATCGTTGTGACACGCCTACTCCGATTTTGGGAAGCTAGGAATGCTAAAACGGGCTGTGAACTAATGAGTGTCCATATACTTCTTTTAGATGATCAGGTGAGTTTTTTTACCTCTTACTTGTTTTGACCTTGAATTCTAGCTTCTGATTAGAGATATCTTTATTTTGCGGTATTTTCATCCAAACATCTATTTCTGTTCATCGGCTCATTCTGTGAAAAAGTGGATTCAAAGGATTATTAATATTTCATGTTTCAATAGCGAGGGCGTGTGGAGATAACTTTTCAGAATGTGATTTCTTTGAGCATTTTTCTTTTGTGGTTTATGTCATTGTCTTCAATTCAATCCTATTGCGACACCATTATTGATAATTTTTCAAAATGTCAATGTCTTCTAAAATTTTGTGTGAAACTATGGATCAAACATATAACAGCTTAAAAATACACATTCAAATAGTCAAAACAGTGTATGTGATTGAAATCTAAATCATGATTGGATATATGATTAAGTATATATGAAGTTATACTCTTCAAATCTACCATATATGGTAGGCGCAAGATATTCAAATAACTAAGTGGGCATTTTCTATTGGGCCTAATGCGTATGCATTAAGTGGGCTTTAAATAAATAATTATCTCATTAGATAAAATAAATAAAAAACAAAAAAAAAAGGTTTTGGATAATGGATAAGCCCTTGAAGCGAAGCTGCAGAAGAGGAAGCTCAGCTGCAGAAGAGGAGGAAGAAGAAGAAGAAGAAGAAAGATCGGTTCTTGGTTTGATAATTTCAATGGCGGTTTCTTCTGTAACTTGGTTCACATTGCCCTCTCTCGCCAATCCCACCTCTTCGTCTTCTCCCACCAGACAGAAAGTCTCTCTGCTTTCACTACTTCCATCTTCTTCTACTCATGTCAGCAGCAGCATTGGCTCCGGCTCCTCCGTCCTTAACAAACCTTCCTACTTGTTCACGAATAAGATCTTCGCTGCTCCCGAAACCCTAACTCTCGATCAACCATCCTCTGAGGAATTCTCCGAGGTACACTCTCTTTTCGATTTTGTTTGCATAAGACAATAATGCTGGGGAACACATGTTTTGCAGAATCATTATCATGTCTCATATACGATAAAGCTTCTCCCTTTATGTGTGTGTTTAGTGTTTGTTCTGGTAAAGTTTACTCCTTTTTTGTATCTCTGTGTGACTTTCAGGTTCCGAGCTCTTCCTCCATAAGTGTAGACGCAGATAAGGTATGTTCCAGCTCACTACTTGAATTCTCGATATGCTGATTTGTCAAAGTTGGTGTCTTTTTGGTTCACCACGTTCTTACATTACTTGTGCCTATTAAGTAGATAATTTTCAGACCAGAGTTCTGTTTTCTTTTGAAGGTTTTGTGGAGATTCATTTTTGTTGGTTAAGTTGATTTGTTTTTTTTTATTGTGTAAGCAGATGGCGCCAAAGCAGAAGATTAGGATCAAGCTTAGATCATATTGGGTGCCTCTTATTGAGGACTCATGTAAGCAGATACTTGACGCTGCGAGGAATACTAATGCCAAGACGATGGGTCCTGTTCCATTGCCAACCAAGAAGCGTATCTACTGTGTTCTCAAGTCTCCCCACGTTCACAAGGATGCAAGGTTCCACTTTGAGATCCGGACTCACCAGCGGATGATTGATATTCTCTACCCTACTGCTCAGACCATCGACTCCTTGATGCAGCTGGATCTCCCTGCTGGTGTTGATGTGGAGGTCAAGCTCTGAATGCAAACAATGGGTAACAAAAACACTCTCAAGCTAATGTGTCTAGTTAGTGAACTGAATGCAAACTCTTCATCAGAATAGAATCTAACCTCTTAATATCTTGATGCTTGTTCTTAACTAAAGTGTTTCTTCCTCATAGGTGATGGGCGCTTGCATTTCATGAACAGACTGTTTCAGATCAACTACACTGCTTAGAACTTGTAAGCCATGTATCATCCTTTTTGAGAGCCTATGTAATGAATATTATCTGGTCCTTGTTGTTAATTGATGAACAAATCAGCAAGTAAGCAAGTTTAAAAGGATCTTTTTTTTTTGTATTATGTGTTTACTAATTGTTTTGCTGTCAACTGTTACAAATAAGTTCAATGTATTTTTTCTTTTGTACTTTAGTGGAATCCTTATTTAAAAATACAAGTATGAATAGAAACATGAAATTTAATGGAGTTTACAACGAATGCCTTGTTGATTTGGCATTATGCATAGAATATTCAGCTACGCCGTATATTTACCTTGGAGAAAGTTAGGTATACATATAGCTATATGATTATATTGAATTATAAATAATCATACATACAATCAATAGGAACCTACATATTTTTCTGTTGACATTTGTTGTAGAAAAAGTGGTACGTACACAGACACAACTCTAGCGCCAGGTCCTCCTGCATTATAGTGACGGTTTAGTTAGGGATCGATATATGTCCATGATATTTAGAGGTCTTCACTGCGTCGGTTAGTTTTCACTTTTCACAATATTGTTAGTATTATTATTCAGTGGGAAGTTTCTGCGAAGGTTAGGTTGTGGCTTTGCTGCGTCATGGTCTATATTTAATATTATTTGTAGCTCGTCTTGGTCTTTCATAGTATTATTTATTTGACTCAGTGGCCTATAAAGATCCATACCACTAAGAGTAATCATTTTGGTCAATTCTCTCATTTCGCGATGGAAAATCCTCTCGATTTTCTTCTCATTCAGCCCTTCTACTTACCCTTGCTCTCCTTGTTCTTGAATATGGTGCTTTTTCTGATACTTTTTGGTTCATGGGTATTCAAGAAGAGGGAAGCTTGTGAAAACAATGATGGCTTCATGGCTAAAAGGTCTGCAAAGATGTCTTCGACGTATAATAAGCTGGTTGTTGTATGCTGTGTGTCGTTGTCTGTGTTTTATTCTGTGCTCTCGCTGCTGAGTTGCGTTCGCTGGCATTCTAATGTGTGGACTCTCTTTGATCCTCTGTTTGCTGCTCTTACTTGGGGTACCATCTCTATGTATCTTCGTGGTCTACACGACCAAAAGTTACCGTACTTGCTTAGAGTCTGGTGGGTTTTCTTTTTCTTGCTTTCTTGCTACAGTCTTGTGGTAGACTTCGCTCTATACAAGAAGCAAGAACTGGTGTTTCACAGTGTAGTGTCTGAGTTAGTGGGTGTTTGCGCTGGCTTGTTTCTCTGTTGTTCGTGCTTGTGGAAGAAAGGAGAAGAAGGTGAGAGGAGGAGGACCAACCTTCTCGAAGAACCATTGTTGAGTAGCGGTGAATCTAGTGAGAGTGATAGCTGTGATGAGGCAACCACACCTTTTGCAAAAGCTGGGTTTCTAAGCCTCGTGGGTTTCTCTTGGATGAGCCCCTTGGTTACCTTAGGAAATGAGAAAATCATAGACAGCAACGATGTTCCTCAAGTAGACAGCAGTGACAGAGCTAAGAACCTGTTTCGAGTATTTAGGAGCAAGCTTGAATGGGACGATGGTGGGAGAAGGATCACCACGTTTAAGCTTGTCAAGGCGCTCTTCCTCTCAGTGTGGAGAGATATTCTCTTGTCGTTTCTGTTTGCTTTTGTCTACACCATGTCTTGCTATGTCGCACCGTATCTCATGGATAACTTTGTTCAGTACCTGAACGGTCAAAGGCAATATAAGTACCAAGGGTATGTTTTAGTGACAACTTTCTTCATTGCCAAGCTTGTAGAATGCCAGACGCGGAGGCATTGGTTCTTCAGAGGGGGCAAAGCTGGACTTGGGATGAAAGCTGTCCTGGTCTCAATGATCTACGAAAAAGGCTTGACCCTTCCATGTCACTCAAAGCAAGGACACACCAGTGGCGAGATTATAAACCTCATGGCGGTAGATGCTGATAGGCTAAACGCTTTTACCTGGTTTATGCATGATCCGTGGATACTTGTGTTACAAGTCAGTTTGGCCTTATGGATCTTGTACAAGAGCCTCGGACTGGGATCAGTTGCGGCTTTTCCAGCCTTTATTTTAGTTATGCTGGCGAATTATCCCTTTGCAAAGCTGGAAGATAAGTTTCAGAGTAATTTGATGAAGTCCAAAGACAACAGGATGAAGAAAACGTCAGAGGTGTTACTGAACATGAGGATCCTCAAGCTTCAGGGGTGGGAGATGAAGTTTCTTTCAAAGATTCTTGACCTCAGACACGTCGAAGCAGGCTGGCTTAAGAAGTTTGTGTACAACTCAGCCGCTATGAGCTCTGTTCTGTGGACTGCGCCTTCTTTCATATCTGCAACAGCTTTTGGCGCTTGTATACTGCTCAAGATTCCTCTTGAATCAGGGAAGATACTTGCGGCCCTTGCAACTTTTAGGATCCTGCAGAGTCCAATCTACAAACTTCCTGAAACGATCTCCATGTTTGTTCAGGTTAAGGTGTCTCTCGGCAGGATTGCATCTTTTCTCTGTCTGGATGATCTGGAGAAAGATGTTGTGGAGAGACTTACTACTAGTGGAAGCTCAGAGATGGCTCTGGTAGTCAGCAACGGTACTTTCTCTTGGGACGACTCTTCCCCAATCCCAACGCTGAGGGACGTGAGTTTCCAAGTGTCTCAAGGGATGAATGTAGCTGTCTGCGGTACCGTTGGCTCGGGTAAATCAAGCTTGCTCTCATCGATACTAGGCGAAGTCCCCAAGATATCTGGCACCGTTAAGGTCTTTGGAAGCAAGGCGTACGTTGCGCAATCTCCTTGGATTCAAAGTGGCAGAGTTGAGGATAATATTCTGTTTGGTAAGCCGATGGAAAGAGAGTGGTACGAGAGGGTGCTTGAAGCATGTTCTCTGAACAAGGACTTGGAGCTGCTTCCTTTCCACGACCAGACGGTTATTGGGGAAAGGGGTATCAATCTAAGCGGTGGACAGAAGCAGCGTATACAGATAGCTCGCGCTCTCTACCAAAACGCAGATATTTATCTGTTCGACGACCCGTTTAGTGCAGTAGACGCTCATACAGGATCACATCTCTTCAAGGTTTGAATAACCGTTTCCTTTATTTCTTTCCACTCTTACCATCATCACCTTTGTGCTTATTGTTCTTTTTGTAACAGGAAGTCATTTTGGGTATTCTGAAAGACAAGACAGTCTTATACGTCACTCATCAAGTTGAATTTCTGCCTGAAGCTGATCTTATACTGGTTTGTGACTTTTTCGCTCTCTACTACCTTGCCTGTTATGCGTTATGTTACTTACTATATAGTTATGAAATCAATAACCATTTTTTTAGGTTATGAAAGATGGAAAGATCACACAAGCAGGGAAATACAATGAGATTCTCGACTCAGGAACAGACTTCATGGAGCTTGTGGGAGCTCACACTGACGCTTTAGCGACTGTTGATACATATGAACAAGGCTGTGCTTCATCAGAATCAACTACAGAAAAAGAAAAAGAAGCACCCAAGCTAGAGAAAGATTCACTGTGTAAGCCAAGAGGACAACTAGTTCAACAAGAGGAAAGGGAGAAGGGGAAAGTTGGGTTAACTGTTTACAAAAAATACATGGCGCTAGCGTACGGTGGAGCGGTGATTCCTGTTATATTGCTGGTACAGATTCTCTTCCAGGTTCTAAACATTGGAAGCAACTATTGGATGACGTGGGTGACACCTGTCTCCAAGGATGTGGAACCTCCGGTGAGCGGCTTTACCTTGATCCTAGTCTATGTGGTTCTAGCCATCGCGAGCTCCTTGTGCATACTCGTCAGAGCGTTGCTGGTGTCGATGACTGGTTTCAAGATGGCTACTGAGCTCTTCACGCAAATGCATCGCCGCGTTTTCCGCGCTTCCATGTCGTTCTTTGATGTCACACCAATGGGGAGAATCTTGAATAGAGTAAGTATCTACACGAATGACAATACCAAAAAGAACAACATATTTTAACAAATTAATTTACATGATTACTCTGTTTTTGTTGAATCTTTGTTTTAGGCTTCTACAGACCAAAGTGTAGTGGACTTGAGATTACCGGGACAATTTGCATATGTTGCTATTGCTGCTATTAACATTTTGGGGATTATGGGAGTGATGATACAGGTCGCTTGGCAGGTCCTTATCATCTTCATCCCTGTCGTCGCTGCAAGTGCCTGGTACCGGGTATTGTCCATAATCCTAAAGACTTTGGCTTCTTACTTATTGATATGAAACGTACTAAGGTTCTTGTGTGGTTCTCACTCTTACTTACTTAATGGTATCTATGCGCACAGCAATACTACATATCTGCTGCTCGGGAACTTGCGAGACTAGCTGGAATAAGCAGATCGCCTTTGGTACACCATTTTTCAGAAACACTCTCAGGGGTAACAACTATCAGAAGCTTTGATCAAGAACCGAGGTTCCTCGGTGACATCATGAGACTCAGCGACTGTCTCTCTCGGCTGAGGTTCCATTCCACTGGCGCAATGGAATGGCTCTGCTTCCGCCTTGAGCTGTTATCCACCATCGCGTTTGCGCTATCACTTGTTATCGTAGTTTCTGCGCCTGAAGGGACAGTTAATCCAAGTAAGCCACTACTCACTTCTTTTGTTTTGGTTCAGATTCACAAACTGAGAATCATCTTCCTCTCGTCTTTCTTGTAGGCTTTGCAGGATTGGCTATTACATATGCACTCAATCTAAACAGCCTGCAATCAACTTTGGTGTGGACGCTTTGTGATCTTGAGAACAAGATGATATCCGTGGAGAGAATGCTTCAGTACATAGACATCCCTAGTGAACCGGCTCTTGTGATTGAATCAACTCGGCCTGAGAAATCATGGCCTTCTCGTGGAGAGATTACTATCAGTAATCTCCAGGTGCGGTATGGACCGCATTTGCCTATGGTTCTGCATGGACTGACGTGTACTTTCCCAGGAGGTTTGAAAACAGGAATCGTTGGAAGAACAGGATGTGGCAAGTCCACTCTGATTCAAACTCTTTTCAGGATTGTGGAACCAACAGCCGGAGAAATCAGAATCGATGGAGTAAATATTTTGACCATTGGACTGCATGACTTGCGTTCCAGACTAAGTATCATACCTCAAGATCCAACCATGTTTGAAGGCACGGTTCGTAGCAACTTGGACCCTCTTGAGGAATACACTGATGACCAAATCTGGGAGGCACTCGACAAGTGTCAGCTCGGGGATGAGGTAAGGAAGAAAGAACTAAAGCTAGATTCCCCTGTTAGCGAGAACGGACAGAACTGGAGTGTTGGTCAGAGACAACTGGTGTGCCTGGGAAGAGTCTTACTCAAGAGAAGCAAAGTATTGGTTCTTGATGAGGCTACTGCGTCTGTAGATACTGCGACTGATAATCTGATACAGGAGACTCTGAGGCAGCACTTTACGGATTGTACGGTGATAACAATCGCGCATAGAATATCATCTGTTATAGACAGCGATATGGTCTTGCTTCTAGACCAAGGTCCTGAACTCATCATGATCATTATACCTTTGTTTTTTATATATATGAAGACTTGTATTAACATTGTCTATGTGTCCTAAGTGCAGGGCTTATCAAAGAACATGATTCACCGGCGAGATTGCTTGAAGACAAGTCTTCTTCTTTCTCAAAGCTTGTGGCAGAATACACAACGAGCTCTCGGAATCCAAATTCAGCAGAAGCTGTTAGTTAGTATCAAAAGCTTCTATAATAATGGGACAAATCAAAAGCTATGTACTGAAATTTGTAAACCAATGTTAAGACTTATCATTTGATGATATGACATTTAAATGCAAGTGGCATATTGCTCTAGTGGATATGAACATATCCACATGGCTCCATCTCGAGCCGGTGACATTGATTAGATTATGGACTTGGTGGTGGTATCTTTAATCACTGGCCATAAATCATTTTCAGACCAGAGTTATGTTTTCTTTGGAGGTTTTCTGGAGATTCATTCTTGTTGGTTAAGTTAATTTGTTTTATTGTGTAAGCAGATGGCGCCAAAGCAAAAGATTAGGATCAAGCTTAGATCATACTGGGTGCCTCTTATTGAGGGCTCATGCAAACAGATACTTGACGCTGCAAGAAACACCAATGCCAAGACTATGGGTCCTGTTCCATTGCCGACCAAGAAGCGTATCTACTGTGTTCTCAAGTCTCCCCACGTTCACAAGGATGCAAGGTTTCACTTTGAGATCCGGACTCACCAGCCGATGATTGATATTCTCTACCCTACTGCTCAGACCATCAACTCCTTGATGCAGCTGGATCTCCCTGCTGGTGTTGATGTGGAGGTCAAGCTCTGAAGATCAACCATTGGTAACATGAACAAGCTCTTTCTTCCTCCCACTTCTGACTAATGTGTCTAGTTCGTGAACTGATTATAAAATTTTCATCAGATTATGATCTACCTCATAGTATCTTGATGCTTGTTCTTAACCAAAGTGTTTCTTCCTCACAGGTGATCATCCTTTTCAGATCAAACTATACTGCGTAGAACTTGCAAGCCCTGTGCCATCCTTTTTTGAGAGTCTCTGCTATGGATATTCTCTGGTCCTTGTTCTTATTTGATATACAAATCAGCAAGTAAGCAAGTTCAAAAGGATCTTCTTTTTTTGTATGTGTGTTTGCTAATTGTTTTGCTGTCAACTGTTACAAATAAGTTCAATGTATTTTTCTGTTGTACTTTACTACAGCACAAGGTCCTCCTGCTTTATAGTGACGTTTAGGTTTAGAGGTCTTCGTAGTTTGCATCGGTTAGTTTTCACAATATTGTTAGTATTATTATTCAGAGGAAAGTTTCTGCGAAGGTTAGGTTGTAGCTTTGCTGCGTCATGGTCTATATATAATATTATTTGTGTCTCGTCTTGGTCTTCCAAAGTAGTATTATTTATTGACTCAGTGGCCTATAAAAGCATCCATCCAGTCACAAAGAGGAATCATTTTGGTCAATTCTCTCTCATTTCCCGATGGAAAATCCTCTCGATTTTCTTCTCATTCAGCCCATCTACTTACCCTTGCTCTCCATTCTCTTGAATCTGGTGCTGTTGCTAACTCTTTTTGGTTTATGGGTATACAAGAAGATGGAAGCTTGTGAAAACAATGATGGCTTCATGAACAAAAGGTCTGCAAAGATGTATGACAAGCTGGTTGTGATGTGCTGTGTGTCGTTGTCTGTGTTTTATTCTGTGCTCTCACTGCTGAGTTGCGTTCGCTGGCATTCTGATGTGTGGACTCTCTTTGATCTTCTGTTGGCTGCGCTTACTTGGGGTACCATCTCTATGTACCTTCGTGGTCTACACGACCAAAAGTTACCATATTTGCTTAGAGTCTGGTGGGTTTTCTATTTCTTGCTTTCTTGCTACCGTCTTGTGGTAGACTTCAAGAAGCAAGAACTGGTGTCAGTTCATAGTGTGGTGTCTGAGTTAGTGGGAATTTGCGCTGGCTTGTTTCTTTGTTGTTCGTGCTTGTGGAAGAAAGGAGAAGGTGAGAGGACCAACCTTCTCGAAGAACCATTATTGAGTAGCGCTGAATCTAGTGAGAGTGAAGCCTCTGATGAGGCAACCACACCTTTTGCAAAAGCTGGGTTTCTAAGCCTCGTGGGTTTCTCTTGGATGAGCCCCTTGGTTACCTTAGGAAATGAGAAAATCATAGACAGCAACGATGTTCCTCAAGTAGACAGCAGTGACAGAGCTGAGAACCTGTTTCGAGTATTTAGGAGTAAGCTTGAATGGGACGACGGTGAAAGAAGGATCACCACGTTTAAGCTTGTCAAGGCGCTCTTCCTCTCAGTGTGGCGAGACATTCTCTTGTCATTCTTGTTTGCTTTTGTCTACACGATGTCTTGCTACGTTGCACCGTATCTCATGGATAACTTTGTTCAGTACTTGAACGGTCAAAGGCAATATAGTAAGTACCAAGGGTATGTATTAGTGACGATTTTCTTCGTTGCAAAGCTTGTGGAATGCCAAACTCGGAGGCATTGGTACTTCAGGGCGGGCAAAGCTGGAGTTGGGATGAAAGCGGTTCTGGTCTCAATGATCTACGAGAAGGGCTTGACACTTCCATGTCACTCAAAGCAAGGACACACCAGCGGCGAGATTATAAACCTCATGGCGGTAGATGCTGACAGGTTAGACGCTTTCACTTGGTTTATGCATGACCCATGGATACTTGTGTTACAAGTTAGTTTGGCCTTATGGATCTTGTACAAGAGCCTCGGACTAGGATCGATTGTGACTTTTCCGGCCTTTATTTTGGTTATGCTGGCGAATTATCCCTTTGCGAAGCTGGAAGATAAGTTTCAGAGCAATCTGATGAAGTCCAAAGACAACAGGATGAAGAAAACATCGGAGGTGTTACTGAACATGAGGATCCTCAAGCTTCAAGGGTGGGAGATGAAGTTCCTTTCCAAGATTCTTGACCTTAGACATGTCGAAGCAGGCTGGCTCAAGAGATTCGTGTACAACTCAGCCGCTATGAGCTCTGTTCTGTGGACTTCGCCTTTTTTCATATCCGCAACAGCTTTTGGTGCTTGTATATTGCTCAAGATTCCTCTTGAATCAGGGAAGATACTGGCGGCTCTCGCTACTTTTGGGATTCTGCAAAACCCAGTCTACAAACTCCCTGAGACGATCTCCATGTTTGTTCAGGTTAAGGTGTCTCTCGGCAGGATTGCATCTTTTCTCTGTCTGGATGATTTGCAGAAAGATGTCGTGGAGAGAGTTACTACTAGTGGAAGTTCAGAGATGGCCCTTAAAGTCAGCAACGGTTCTTTCTCTTGGGACGACTCTTCCCCAATCCCAACACTGAGAGACGTGAGTTTCGAAGTGTCTCATGGGATGAATGTAGCTGTTTGTGGTACCGTTGGCTCGGGTAAATCAAGCTTACTCTCATCCATACTCGGTGAGGTCCCCAAGATATCTGGAACTGTTATGGTCTTTGGAAGCAAGGCGTACGTTGCACAGTCTCCCTGGATCCAAAGCGGCAAAGTGGAGGATAATATTCTGTTTGGTAAGCCAATGGAAAGAGAGTGGTACGAGAGGGTGCTTGAAGCATGTTCTTTGAACAAGGACTTGGAACTGCTTCCGTTCCATGACCAGACGGTTATTGGGGAAAGGGGTATCAATCTAAGCGGTGGACAGAAACAGCGTATACAAATCGCTCGCGCTCTCTACCAGAACGCAGATATTTATCTGTTCGACGACCCTTTTAGTGCAGTAGACGCTCATACAGGATCACTTCTCTTCAAGGTTAATAACCCGTTTCCTTTTCTTTCCACTCTTACCATCACCTTTGTGCTGTGTTATCCTTATTGTTTATTTGTAACAGGAAGTCATTTTGGGGATTCTGAAAGACAAGACAGTTGTATACGTTACTCATCAAGTTGAATTTCTGCCTGAAGCTGATCTTATATTGGTTTGTGACTTGTTTGCTCTCTACAAGCTTGCATGAGCATCATCTTAAGTACTTTATACTTATGAAATCAAATAATCATTTTGGTAGGTTATGAAAGAAGGAAAGATCACACAAGCAGGGAAATACAATGAAATCCTCGATTCAGGAACAGACTTGATGGAGCTTGTGGGAGCTCACACTGATGCCTTAGAAACAGTTGATACATATGAACAAGGCTGTGCTACATCGGAATCAACTAGAAACAAAGAAAAAGAAGCACCCAAGCTAGAGAAAGATTCGGGCAAGCCAAGAGGACAACTAGTCCAACAAGAGGAAAGGGAGAAGGGGAAAGTTGGGTTTACTGTGTACAAAAAATACATGGCACTAGCATACGGAGGAGCAGTGCTTCCTGTTATATTGCTAGTAGAGATTCTCTTCCAGGTTCTAAACATTGGGAGCAACTATTGGATAACATGGGTGACACCTGTTTCCAAGGATGTTGAACCTCCAGTTAGCGGCTTTACGTTGATTCTCGTATATGTGGTTCTAACCATCGCGAGCTCCTTGTGCATACTCGTCAGAACGTTGCTGGTATCGATGACTGGTTTCAAGATTGCTACTGAACTCTTCACGCAAATGCATCTCCGCATTTTCCGCGCTTCCATGTCGTTCTTTGATGTCACACCAATGGGGAGAATCTTGAATAGAGTGAGTATCTACACGAATGACGATACCAGAAAATAAACATATTTTAACTGATTCATTTACATGAATGATTACTCTGTTTTTCTTTTCCCTCAATCTTTGTTTTAGGCTTCTACAGACCAAAGTGTTGTGGACTTGAGATTACCGGGTCTATTTGCATATGTTGCTGTTGCTTCTATTAACATTTTGGGGATTATGGGAGTGATGATACAGGTCGCTTGGCAGGTCCTTGTCATCTTCATCCCTGTCGTTGCTGCAAGTGCCTGGTACCGGGTATTGTCCATAATCCTGAATTGGCGTTCGCTTTTGGTTATTTTGATTTTCGGTTTTTGGTTATTACTTATTACTTATTGATATGAAACACATACTAAGGTTCTTGTGTGGTTCTCACTCTTGCTTACCTAATGTCATCTATGCACACAGCAATATTACATATCTGCTGCTCGGGAACTCGCGAGACTAGCTGGAATAAGCAGATCGCCTTTGGTACATCATTTTTTAGAAACACTCTCAGGGGTGACAACTATCAGAAGCTTTGATCAAGAACCGAGGTTCCTAGGTGACATCATGAAACTCAGCGACCGTCTTTCTCGGCTGAGTTTTCATTCCGGTGGCGCAACGGAATGGCTCTGCTTCCGCCTTGAGCTCTTATCAACTATTGCATTTGCGCTTTCACTTGTTATCGTAGTTGCTGCGCCTGAAGGGACAGTGAATCCAAGTAAAGCCACTACTGACTTCTTTTGCTTTGGTTCAGATTCACAAACTGAGAATCATCTTCGTCTCGTCTTTCTTTCTTGTAGGCTTTGCAGGATTGGCGATTACATATGCACTGAATCTAAACAGCCTGCAATCAAATTTGGTATGGGCACTCTGTGAGCTTGAGAGCAAGATGATATCTGTGGAGAGAATGCTTCAGTACATAGACATCCCTAGTGAACCTTCTCTGGTGATTGAATCAACTCGGCCTGACAAATCATGGCCTTATCGTGGAGAGATTACTATCAATAATCTCCAGGTGCGGTATGGACCGCATTTGCCTATGGTTCTGCATGGACTGACGTGTACTTTCCCTGGAGGTTTGAAAACAGGAATCGTTGGAAGAACAGGAAGTGGCAAGTCCACTCTGATTCAAACTCTGTTCAGGATTGTGGAACCAACAGCCGGAGAAATCAGAATCGATGGGATAGATATCTTGACCATTGGACTGCACGACCTGCGTTCCAGACTAAGTATCATACCTCAAGATCCAACCATGTTTGAAGGCACGGTTCGTAGCAACTTGGACCCTCTTGAGGAATACACTGATGACCAAATCTGGGAGGCACTCGACAAGTGTCAGCTCGGGGATGAGGTAAGGAAGAAAGAACTAAAGCTAGATTCCCCTGTTAGCGAGAACGGACAGAACTGGAGTGTTGGTCAGAGACAACTGGTGTGCCTGGGAAGAGTCTTACTCAAGAGAAGCAAAGTATTGGTTCTTGATGAGGCTACTGCGTCTGTAGATACTGCGACTGATAATCTGATACAGGAGACTCTGAGGCAGCACTTTACGGATTGTACGGTGATAACAATCGCGCATAGAATATCATCTGTTATAGACAGCGATATGGTCTTGCTTCTAGACCAAGGTCCTGAACTCATCATGATCATTATACCTTTGTTTTTTATATATATGAAGACTTGTATTAACATTGTCTGTGTCCTAAGTGCAGGGATTATCAAAGAACATGATTCACCGGCGAGATTGCTTGAAGACAAGTCTTCTTCTTTCTCAAAGCTTGTGGCAGAGTACACAACGAGTTCTCGGAATCCAAATTCAGCAGAAGCTGTTACTTAGAATCAAAAGATCCCATAATAATTGGACAGATCAAAAGCTATGTATTGAAATTTGTAAACCAATGTTGGACTTTTCATTTGATGATGACATTTAAATGCAAGTGGCATATTGCTCTAGTGGCTATGAACATATCCATATGGCTCCATCTCTTGACGGTGACATTGATTGGATTATGGATTTTGGTGGTGGTATCTTTAATTACTGCCCATAAATTATAATGTCATTATCATAAAAAGCATAGGTTATATTGATACGCATGTGAGACAAAGAAATGAAGAATAGTAGTAGCCGTTGACTGACAAAAACAGAGACTTACTACTTACTTGCAGCCCACTCTGGTGGGGCTTGAGAGAGAGAGAGTCTGAGAGGACCATTTTTTTTGTAGTTTCTTAGCCGTGCTCTTCAAGACATACTGTGTCTACATCAACTCACTTCACTCTCGTTCTATAAGTACTTCTCGTTCGTTGAAAACTCTGCACCAAATTATTAACTACAACCCACTTTCTGAAATCATTGGTAACACAAAAAGAGAGATCAGAGCAAAGCCATGGACTTTCTGAGTTCCATGAAGGATACTACTGGTTTGTTAAAAACCTATTCTCCTAGGTCTGTTCTTCTTGAACCTCTTCTTTTAAGATGGGTCTCTGGTTTCTT
Source organism: Raphanus raphanistrum subsp. raphanistrum (assembly GCA_019706035.1). Taxonomy (NCBI): domain Eukaryota; kingdom Viridiplantae; phylum Streptophyta; class Magnoliopsida; order Brassicales; family Brassicaceae; genus Raphanus; species Raphanus raphanistrum. Next base: position 42,609,105 of record CM033980.1, read on the forward strand.
GGACGCGGTTTTGTTGCTGGTTCTGTTTTGCTTATGGGTGCGTAACAAAGTTAGGGGAGATAATGGTTCTGGTGTTGTTACAAAGAGTCTAAAATGTAAGCCGGTTCTGTTTTGTAGTTTAGCTCTGTCTCTCCTTAATCTCGTGTTATTGTTGTTGAGTGGTTTCTCTTGGTACTACGAGAGTGGCTGGTCAGAAAATGATCAGCTAGTTTCTCTCGTGGGGTTACTATTAGCAACGGTTTCTTGGGGGACTTTGTCGATTTGCTTGCATCGTTGCAGTAATCATGAGCAAACCAAGTCTCCGTTTCTGCTTAGGCTCTGGTTTGTTCTCTATCTCGCGGTTTCTTGCTACTCTCTTGTAGTAGACATCGTTATGTACAAGAAAGATGAAACCGTACCTGTTCATCTTCTGGTGTACGACGTTGTTTCTTTCAGTGCTGCTCTGCTTCTCTTTTTTTTTTTTTTTGAATTATACAGAGGTATCCTGGCCCCACAGAAGTGGTCCAGACTAGTCATGTGTTGCCACATGTCGGTCCTCTGTCCCTGGCGATGCCGAAATGTTAATTCCCCAGTGGCCGGGATTCGAACCCAGGTGGCGGAATTCACAGCTGTGAACCCTTTACCAACTGAGCTAGAAGCCCCGGTTCTGCTCTGCTCTGCTGCTCTGCTTCTCAGTTATGTGGCTTTCTTCAAGAAAGCTAGAGGCAGCAGCAATGGAGTCTTGGAAGAGCCACTCTTGAATGGAGATTCTAGTGTTGGTGCTACTCTTTACTCTAGAGCTGGCATTCTCAGTCTCTTTACTTTCTCTTGGATGAGTCCATTGATTGAAACTGGAAACAAGAAAGCTCTCGATCTAGAAGATGTTCCTGAGCTTCATGATAGTGACAGCGTAGTCCGGTTAGCTCCCAACTTTAGGAGTATGCTTGAATCATCAGATGGTGGTGGTGTCACCACGTTCAAGCTCTTAAAAGCCTTGTTCTTTTCATGTCACTGGGAGATTCTAGTGACTGCACTCTTGGCTTTCATCTACTCGATCGCGTCATACGTTGGACCAGCACTCATTGACACATTCGTCCAGTACCTTAACGGACGTAGACAGTACAGCAACGAAGGGTATGTGCTAGTCATTACTTTCTTTCTTGCTAAGCTTCTTGAGTGTCTTGCCAAGAGACACTGGTACTTCAGGTTACAGAAGATTGGTATTAGGATGAGATCTTGTCTGGTCGCAATGATATACGAAAAGGGGTTGACCCTTTCATGCCATTCAAAGAAAGGACGGACAAGTGGTGAGATTATAAATCTCATGACTGTGGATGCTGAGAGGGTTGGTAGCTTCTGCTGGTACATGCATGATACATGGCTGCTTTTGTTACAAGTCGGTCTAGCTATGTGGCTCTTGTACAGGAGCCTGGGACTAGCATCTATAGCTGCATTGGTTGCTACCGTTCTAGTAATGCTTGTGAACATTCCATTTGGGAAAATGCAAGAGACGTTTCAGGAGAAGTTGATGGAAGCTAAGGACAACAGGATGAAATCAACATCTGAGATCTTGAGAAACATGAGGATTCTCAAACTCCAGGGATGGGAGATGAAGTTTCTGTCGAAGATATTCGATCTTAGAACTTGCGAGGAAGGTTGGCTGAAGAAGTATGTGTATAACTCAGCTGTTATAAGCTTTGTTTTCTGGGGAGCTCCTACTTTGGTGTCAGTCTCTACCTTTGGTGCTTGTATACTTCTTGGCATCCCCCTTGAATCTGGAAAGACACTCTCAGCGATTGCAATCCTTAGTACTCTACGACAGCCGATCTTCTATCTTCCGGAAACTATCTCCATGGTTGTGCAAACAAAAGTCTCTCTTGACAGAATTGCATCTTATCTTTGTCAAGACAACTTACAGCCTGACGTTGTGGAGAGGCTTCCTAAGGGAAGTTCAGACATATCTGTGGAAGTGATCAACAGCACTTTATCTTGGGATGTTTCATCTGCTAGCCCAACTCTAAAAGACATTAATCTCAAGGTCTTCCTTGGGATGAAGGTTGCAGTTTGTGGTACTGTTGGCTCTGGGAAGTCAAGCTTGCTTTCATCTATACTTGGAGAAGTACCTAAGATATCTGGAAGTCTCAAGGTTTTTGGAACAAAAGGGTACGTTGCACAGTCTCCTTGGATTCAGAGCGGTACTATTGAGGAGAACATCTTGTTTGGTAAGACTATGGAAAGAGAACGTTATGAAAAGGTGGTTGAAGCATGTTCTTTGTGTAAGGATCTGGAGGTACTCTCATTTGGTGATCAGACTGTCATTGGTGAACGTGGGATCAATCTGAGTGGTGGACAAAAGCAAAGGATACAGATTGCAAGAGCACTCTACCAAGATGCAGATATCTACCTGTTTGATGATCCTTTTAGTGCTGTGGATGCTCACACAGGGTCACATCTCTTTAAGGTAACATCTTCCTTCTTTAGCCATTTTTTTTACTTCAGCATATTAATTTTCATTCTTAATGTTCTTTCAGGAAGTTTTGCTGGGGCTTTTGAGTTCAAAATCAGTTATATATGTAACTCATCAACTTGAGTTCTTACCTTCTGCTGATCTTATACTGGTATGTGAATAGTATGAGTTTCTTTTTTATCTTTTCAAGTTGAGTTCTTACCCGCTTCTGATCTTGTCTTGTCTTGTGCCTCAGGTCATGAAACATGGAAGGATCAGCCAAGCTGGAAGATACAATGATATCCTCAACTCTGGAACAGACTTCATGGAGCTTATAGGTGCTCATCAGGAGGCTCTTGCAGTAGTTGGTTCACTTGATGCCAATTCTGTTTCTGAGAAATCAGCTTTAGGTGAAGAAGACAATGGTGTTGGGAGAGATGTTATTGACTCTGAGGGGAAACAAGAAAGTCAAGATTTGAAGAATGATAAGTCAGACTCTTCTGGGGAGCCTAATAGACAACTTGTGCAAGAGGAAGAGAGGGAGAAAGGTAGCGTCTCTTTGGATGTATACTGGAAATACATCACACTAGCCTACGGAGGAGCTCTTGTGCCTTTTATATTGTTGGCACAGGTTATGTTTCAGCTTCTAGAGATTGGAAGCAACTACTGGATGGCTTGGGGCACTCCTGTTTCCAAAGATGTGGAAGCTCATGTGAACCTTTCTACATTAATGGTTGTGTATGTGGCTTTGGCCGTTGGAAGTTGCTTCTGCATTCTTGTAAGAGCCACACTTCTCGTAACAGCTGGTTATAAGACTGCCACTGAACTGTTTCACAAAATGCACCGCTGCATTTTCCGTTCTCCTATGTCCTTCTTTGATTCCACTCCAAGTGGAAGAATCATGAATAGAGTATGTCTCTGCCACTCTAGTTATTTGAGGATCTCCTCTGTTCTGTGATTAATGTTTGTTCTTTTTTTCCTGGTATAGGCTTCTACAGACCAGTCAGCTGTGGATTTGGACATACCATCTCAATTCTCATCACTTGCTGTCACAGCCATTCAGGTTATTGGAATCATTGGAGTTATGTCACAGGTTTCTTGGTTGGTTTTTCTTGTCTTCATCCCTGTGGTTGCTGCCTCCATATGGTATCAGGTACTGTCCAAGGCTCTTCCTAATCTAAGAGTTGGTTCTGTAAAGAAAATGTAGCTATGTTTTGTGACAAGAAAACCTTCAAACTTTGCAGAGATATTACATAGCTGCAGCAAGAGAACTTTCACGGTTAGATGGAGTATGCAAAGCCCCTCTGATTCAGCATTTTGCTGAAACGATCTCAGGGTCGACAACCATCAGGAGTTTCAATCAAGAATCAAGATTCCGTGGCGACAACATGAGGCTCAGTGATGCTTACTCTAGGCCCAAATTCTATTTAGCTGGAGCAGTGGAGTGGCTTTGCTTTCGCCTTGATATGTTATCTTCATTTACGTTTGCCTTTTCACTCGTTTTCTTGATCTCTATACCTACTGGTATGATTGATCCAAGCCTCGCCGGATTAGCCGTGACTTATGGACTCAATCTGAGCACACAGCAAGCTTGGCTGATGTGGGGTCTTTGTAATCTTGAGAACAAAATCATATCGGTAGAGAGGATCTTTCAGTATGCAAGTGTTCCTAGTGAAACACCTCTTGTGATAGATACAAACCGGCCTGAGAAATCATGGCCTTCACATGGAGATGTGGACATCTGCAATCTTCAGGTATCTATCTTTCTATCTATCTATACCATTTTATTACTATTTTTAACCATCTGGTGATATTTTTGGACACATTGTTAGGTAAGATATGCTGCACATATGCCACTAGTGTTGAGAGGAATAACATGCACATTCAGAGGAGGATTAAGAACAGGCATTGTTGGAAGGACAGGAAGCGGGAAATCGACATTGATACAAACCCTTTTCCGCATTGTAGAACCATCAGCTGGAGAAATCAGGATAGATGGAGTGAATATCTTGACCATTGGGTTGCATGACTTGCGTTTAAGACTAAGTATTATACCCCAAGATCCAACCATGTTTGAAGGAACTGTGAGAAGTAACTTGGACCCTCTTGAAGAGTACACAGATGATCAAATCTGGGAGGTGTGTTGGTTTAGTTTATGTTCTCTCTTCACTAGTAAAAATGTTCACTCTTGAGTTATAATTCTCTGTGTGTTTAGGCTCTTCACAAGTGCCAACTAGGAGATGAAGTGAGGAAAAAGGAACAAAAGCTTGATTCATCTGTGAGTGAGAATGGAGAGAATTGGAGCATGGGTCAGAGGCAACTTGTGTGTCTTGGGAGAGTTCTTCTAAAGAGAAGCAAGATCTTGGTGCTTGATGAAGCCACTGCTTCTGTTGACACTTCAACTGACAATCTGATACAGAAAACGTTAAGAGAGCACTTCTCAGATTGTACAGTGATAACCATTGCACACAGGATATCTTCTGTTATTGACAGCGACATGGTTCTGCTTCTTAGCAATGGTTTGTCTGAAACTTTCAAAATCATTCGATAGAACATGTTTCTGTGTGTGTGTGTGTGTGTGCAGATGAATCATCGAGTGTCTTGTTTATGTGTGCAGGGTTCATTGAGGAGTATGATTCGCCAGCGAGGTTGCTTGAGGATAAGTCTTCATCTTTTGCTAAACTCGTGGCTGAGTACACCTCAAGATCAAGTTCCAGTTCTGAGTAAACTTCTATTTAGCTATCTTTGTATTGTACTACTTCTATGACACTTATCAGTTTTTTTTTTTTCTTTTTTTCCTCAATGTATAAAAGATACACCTACATGTTAAGACATCATGATCTGAAACAGAAAAAAAAACAAATAGTGTAATCTATGTCTCTCTGTTTTCCTCCACCATCTTTACCACCTATCTCTCTATACAAACCTGTATCCAATAGCTTCTTGAGCTCCCAAAGAGTTATTATTCTTCTTCTCCTTTCTTCTTCAGGGCATACACAACTTGAGGCACTAAGACTACACTAGCCTCTTCAGTGCCTCCACCACATTTGACACTGGTGGCCGAAGTCCCGGCTCCGACTGCAAAAAAACAAACAAACATTGAACTTACAAAAAGGTCTGAAAAACATAACACAGAGAGAAACCACCAATGACTTTACCATTACACAGATGGAAACTATATGTGCGAATGCCGACACAGATTCTGGGGCGTAGAGTCCACACAAAGCTGGATCAACCATCTCCTCAAGAGTGTCCATGTCTTTAAGCTTTGGCTTTGCCCAAAGAACTAGAGACTGTTCTTGTTTAGGCCTATCACTGAAGATTAAAGGCAAGCAATAACATTTGTCAGATACTTGAATAGTTCTATATATACTCTTATCAGAAAACTATATACTAAAGAAAAGGTTTAATAACTGAACCTGTTATAAGGCATTCGACCGGTTAGAAGCTCCAGCATCACCACACCGAAGCTGTAGACATCGCTCTTTAGTGTGTAAGCCGAGGGATCTGCGCATTCTGGAGCATTGTATCCAACGCCAAGATTCTGACTTGTGCGCTACAGTTTTTCAAGAAAGAAGACATTAAACAAACAACTATGTATCTATTAGTATTATTTAAAGAAGCTCACATGGTGAAAGTTTGCCAGGCCATAGTCTGAGAGATGAGGGTTTAGCTCATTGTCGAGTAAAATGTTTGATGACTTGATGTTCTTGTGAACTAATGGAGGCGAGCAAACCTCATGAAGGTACCTGACAAAAAATGAAAGTACATTAGCTGGTTAGTTAGATGATTATATTTTGAAAGAAATGGTTTCAATAATTACTCTATAGCTTGAGCAGCTCCTAGAGCGATTCGGATCCTTGTGTTCCAAGTTAATGGTCTGCTGAAACCATCAGTCTGGTGAAGAAATCTGTTAAGTGATCCACCTGTGAAGTACTCATAAACAAGCATGTTCCTTCCTTGTTCTGAACAATAACCAACGAGCTCAGCCATGTTGGGGTGGTGAATGCTGGAGATGTTTGCCACTATGTGTGAGAACTCTGCTTGATTCCCTTTGCCTAACAGTGAAGAATCTATCTCTTTCACTGCATACTTCTGTTTTAAACAAAGTTCTTGATGAGAAAGATGATGAAGAAGAAGAGTAAGTGGGTGAAATGAGGGAAGAAGAAAAACAAACCCTTCCATCTTCATATTTAGCTTTATAAACACGTCCAAGAGTTCCTTCGCCAATAAGGCGATTAGGTGAGAAATAAGACGCAGAGTTCTGCAGATCCGTGAGTGTAAAAACCTTCACAGCGTCGGGCTTGAAGAAACGGTCAGGGGTTGCAACCGCTTGGGAAGAGGAAGGTATGAGATGAAAGATAGGAGTGTTCTTGAAACTGGCAGAAGATGTTCTGTTAACAGAAGAAGGCTTTGTCTCGGTCTTTTGGGCTTTCAAGTCATCGGTAGAGTCGAACTGAAGCATCTGAGAGGGTTGTGGTGTGAAGAGCGGTTTGCTTCGGTTGGTTCCTCCTCCTCCTTTCTCTTCGTCGAAAAAGTGAGAAGAGTGATGATGATGAGAGTTCTTTCTTCTAGCGAACAGTGCAATCACTCCTACGGTGAAAATGAGTCCACCTATAGTAGATGCTGCTACTATAAGTCCAGTGATCAGAGCTTTGTTGCTCACTCCTCCAACGCCTCCTCCTGAGTTTCTGTCTACACGGCGTGTCCCTGGAGGTGGTGAGGGAGCTCTACCGTTTGACCAACGGTTTCCTCCAGTGCTGACCAAGAAAGTAAAGAAAACAAACTTAATGACATATATCTTTTGATTGTGTGCTCAATAGAGAATGAGAGATGAAACATACTCAAGGTTACCAATGTTCTTCAGCTCATTTGGTATCCAGCCAGTAAACTGATTGTTTGCTACGTTTCTGCCATGGAAAGATATGACATTAATAAAAGGAAACGATAGAAACTCTGTCACAGCCATGCAAAATACTTACACATCATCGATTTGAGGGAGGTCCCTTAGTGCATTTATAGACCCTTTGAACTGGTTGTCTTGCAAATGTCTAAGAAATGGGAGTTAAAAAAAAACAAAAAGGGTAAGGTAAGTAATAAGTACAAGAACTTCTTTCAATTGTCTTCTTCTTCTCTTACAGTGTTTTAAGTCCTGTTAGATTGGCAAAACTCTGTGGTAACTTTCCTGTGAGTTGATTGGAAGATAGGTCACTGCAAAAAAACATGAAGTTAGTTAATGAAATCTAACACAGTTTTAGCATGTGTCTATATGTGACTTACATTGTTTCAAGTTTTGAAAGCTTTTGAAACATGTCACTAAGTTCACCATTGAGGTTGTTACGACCAAAGTTTCTAAGCAAAAAAAAAAAAAAAACAAGAACGGTATGAACCAAATAGTGATACTTGGGAAAAGAATATGAGAATGAGTCATTAAGTGTCTTTTGGCTTACAGGTAAGTGAGGTCGTTCATTTGAGATACAGAGTATGGCACGTTACCGTTAAAGTCATTCTCAGAGGCATCTCTGCATTGAAGAAAGTCTTACATTTAGTCTGATACATTTAGTGAATAAAGATCAAGAACAGAACATGCACTCACAGATAAACAAGATTCTCAGGAAGCTGATAGGGTAAGTTTCCGTTAAGATTGTTCTTGCTTACATCACTGTTATACAATGACAAAGCATAACATTATAGTTTTAAGTATCAGCCTAAACCTAATCAAGAAGTAGAGATTAAGGAGTTCTCACAGGTAAGTGAGTGATTTCAAGTTTGCAAGCTGGTACCCTAAAGATCCACTGAGTCCACGTCCAGACACCTTTCTACAAAGAAACATAAAAGGAATATATAATCAGAATCAATGAAGACGGTACCATCATTGATCAGATAAGAGAGGAAGTAAAGGTAACAAACATTTCAGTAACAGAAGAGCCCTTGCAAGTAATACCATACCATGAGTCACCACAAGGATCACCTCCGCTTGAAGACCAACCGTTGAGTTTTGATGGAGAGTTCATGCTCTTATAAGCGTCATTAAGAGCCGAAACTACAAAAAGAAAAATCCATGGAACAAATAAATATAATCATTTATGATTCTTCTCTTATATCGTTGAGGCAAAGACACACTTACCGTCTTGGCTCTCTGTTTTTGCAAGAACATGAGAGGTGAAGATTCCAAAACATGCGATGAAGAGTACTAGTGGCTGCATGATTGATGACACTTTGGAGCTCAGAGATCAAGATCTGCGTAGATGATGATCCAAAAGAGAAACCCAGCGGTTGGTTCTGGGTTTCCTTGAGAAGGAAGGAAACACACAAGAACCAAAGGAGAAGAAGCTAGGGTTAGGTCATGGAAGAAAAACAAATTTGGAAACGGTGTGGCAGTAACCAAAAATGGCAAATTCAGTTTCTTCTGTTAGTCTTTTTTTTGTTTTTGTTTTGAGAAATGAGGGTATTGAGTGAAAAGGCGAATAAATCTGGACGTGTGAATAGAGAAATGTACAGCTAAAAATGACGCAGACACCGAAAGATTAGGAGAGAGAGAGAGAGAGAGACCACAACTGGTGTGTCCAAGTCCGATCTAACTGCATAACACACAAAACATTACCAAAGTTGTTTTCAACGTGTATTCAAGCACACGTGTGAACCACGAAACAACATTCAAGGGGGCTTGTCTGAATATATATGTTATACGTACATGTAATGTCATTCCATGGGAGGTATACAAAACTTTGAAGACCCAGAGCTAATGTGGTTCAGAGCCATCGCAAAATATAACTTTTCTATGACAGTATATACACATCAATCACTTCTTCAGACAACTTCCTTACCACACAAGCTTAGGAACCAGAGATGCTTCATCAAACAAAAATATATACATGACTTAAATACCAGCGTTCTGTGAAGTCTGACTAAGCGGAGCTCCACGCTTGCTCAGCTTTGTCAAGAAGTAAGCCAGGGCAACCTTTGCACCTAAGGCGGAGCGACCACGAGAGAGGCAAACTGCACCGCCCACAAGTAACAGACCGTTTGCTATCTGTTTCTTTGAAGGCTTTCTCAACAGTTTCTTCCGTTTCGCTCCTTCACCTGTGTGCATAGTTCTGGAGGAGTTTGTGATGTCATCTGTCTGATATTCTAACTCTGATGGAATCTGTGGGATAACACAAAGGGTGATGTCAAAGAATCCCTTTCAGAAGCCTAATTTGGAAGGCACAAACTTTCAGGAATAGACCATAAAACTGAGCTCAGATTTGACTAACATCTCACTTTCCATCTTACAAACCTAACTCCATATGCCTTTTGAGAAAGCAAGCTTTGCCATCTCAACATTTAATCCAGCATCTTCCTGGTGAAACATGTGGATCTCACATGCATAGTACTTCATAGGACCAACATCCTACAAGAAACCAGAGAGCATAAACTCAGTTACCACCGGACACTCAAGAATCTAAACTTGCTAGTACTTTTGGTTTGCAGATACCGTAGTACTTGAGTACTTCATGGGACTCAATTTTTCTGTCTTTCTTTTTGGCCCTTGATTTATTTTTGTTACAATTTCGTTATTCTTTACTTGATCTATTAAAAGAATATATATCAACTTAGATCAGATCAGTCCTATACGTGATAAACAGAGGTCAGAAGTCAGAACTGATCTGATCACAAATATATAAAATATTTACATAGACCAAGGAATTTTAGAAATAAGTCAATAACATCTTTTAGATTCAATTCAACCACTTGTTACTAAAATATTGATTTATTTGTCAGACATGGATAATACCAAGGACAAAAGTGATCCATACCATTAGCCACACTTGTTGGTGACTTCACATCATCATACAAATCTGAATCTGTTTTTTTTTTTTGCTTGTACAAAGGGTCATGACCCATACTTATCAACCACACAATATAGTGCTTCTTTTGAAAACAACAATCTCTCTTTTCTTTCTAATATGCAAATAATATGGATAGGGCAAAATCATTGACTTCTTGTCTCCTTCACAATCAGACTCGAAAAGCTAAAAGATTGTATGGGCAAGGAAACAGCCAACAAAGAAACAAATTTTGAGAGATGGAGAAAGATGAGAGCTTTGATAGATGGGTGTAATCTGCATCGTTTATTAAATACTGCCTGCAAAGACATATGAAGCTACTTTACAAGAGCAACATTTATATTGTCTCTGATACACATCATCTTCTTCTTCTATCAAACCCCAAAGAGAGAGAGTACATAACTTTGAAAAGAGGGAAATGAATCAAAATGGCTTAAATACCCCATTGAAAAGAAGCTTACTTTACACAAAAACCAGACCAGGCCAGACTTAAAATCCCATTTGAATACCCACCACCCTTCTTAGAACAAACAAAAGATCATTATGGAAACTGAAAAAAAAACATAAAGTCTTTGCTAATTGATTGTGCCTTTTACTTACTAGTTGGATTAACCAGAAGAGACTGCTAATGTTGCTGTGATTGCATCTGGAGATGAACTTGCCTTCCCTGCTTCTTTGCTTCCCTCCTCCAAGCGGACGACTTGAGCAAAACTTTTAGACATGTTCTTGATAAAGTCTGTCTGCAATGCAGCTGCAGCAGCAGGTTTATGTTCGTTTTCTCCTACTCCTCCTGCAGATGGCAAGCTTGGCTGCCTTCTTGCCTTCCGTTCTTGTATTATCTTCTCCCTCTCTTCATAAAACCCAAAATCATCCAAGATTGAAGTCTCAGCATCATAGTTCTTGAAAATCTTCAGCATCTCAATGCCTTGTTCTAGTTTCACCTGTATTTTTTTTTTTTAGGTTGTGATTCTGCAAGTTGGTTTTTAAAAAAGATGTACCTTATAACACAAGAAAGCTTGAGAGACTTACTTCTTGAGTGTCTCGACTGTTCGTCACAGGCTTATTGTCATTGTTTTCCAATATAATGTGGCGGAACTGACTGTTTGGAACATCTTTGATGATGTGCCATTTCACCGGGAACTGTCCGTTCCATTTGTCTTGTTGCCAGTAATCAACGCTCTTCTCAAAATCCACAGGTCCTATCATCTCCGCTACTCCACAGAACTGAGAGCTAGCGTTTACCTGCAAATTACAAACCCCGTAAGCAAATCTCCAGAAGGAAGGCAAATGCAGACACACACACACACAGAAAAGGATTAGACTCGTACAGAGAACAGAAGAAACACTGGGCACGTTTCTTTCTGATCCTTGGCCTCACGGTAAGCAGCATCAAGCTTTTTGTTGCCATTAGGAGTGCTAGCCCATACATTGTATTTGATGCTCTTGTGGACGTTATCTTCACTGTAAGACTTGATTATGAAGAGCTTAGCGTCACTGTAGTCAGTGACAAAATCAGGATTACTGTTGTTGTTGGCTTCCTCTTTGGTACTGCCATTGCTATTCTTCTTAGTATCAGCAGAAGAATCAAGCTCCTCTGAGACCTGAGCCTTGGGCTTCAAAGCCCTTGGTCCTCGGTTCTGCTCGTTGAGGATATCATAGTTACCATTATAACCCCCACCAAGGGAGGATGGATCACTAACCCTTCCACGCCCTCGAGTGTTGTCAACGCCGATCCAGCCTTGGTTCCCCATACCCACATAAGAATTTAGTCTACTCCCATAGTTAGAGCCTTGGCCACGACCATAGAACGATCCCTGTCTCTGTGACCCCTGACAAATAAAAAGAAAAGAATCCATTTACAACATATAGTCTATGCATTGGATAAAGAGTAGCTTAAAAAAGTTAAACAAACCATGTGAATGTTGTGACCATATGATCCAAAAGAACCGAGTGGCTGAGGAGACAAAGCAGGCGAAAAAGGAGAAGAATGTCTGTGCATATCAGAAGGCTTGGACCAATCAGACCATATCCCCCCGTCAAAGCCTTGCTGCCACTCGGGGAAACCAAGGTTTGTCTGGTTTCCATTAAACGGTCCAATAGGGTGAGGTTGGTAGGACGGTCTTGGTGGTGGTGGTGGTCCTATGTTATCACCACCTTGCTGGTCAACGAGGCTGGTGAGGTCTGGCTGAGTTGGGGAAGAAATATATTGCATGCTGGGAGGAACTACCTGCTGGTAAAACGGAAACTGCTGCGGAGAATACAACTGGGCCTCAGAAGGTAAGGGAGTTGCAGCAGGGGAATATGGTCCGTATGGCATCTGAGGGTTGTATCCATATCCTGTTTGGTAGACTAGAGAAGCATTCTCATTGAAGCCAACCTGATTTTTCATCAAAGACTATGAACAATTTTGAAAAAGTTTTCAACACAAAAGAGAAAGGTTAGAGTACACACAGGAGAGTTGATGTCCAAGCCTTCAACGTTGACGTAAGAAGAATACTCGTCCCATTCCCCTGTGGGGGTTTCATAACCTGTCTCCACAACATACAAAGGATTAATCACCATTAGCCTCTAAACATCCCTCAAATCAAATCAAGAACTAGACTTAGTAAGCCATTGTGTTATAGAATAAGGCTTATGCTATCTCTTTTTTTTATTGACAACCAATAATATATGAGACATGTACACCAGTACAGAAACTCCATGACCTCAGAAGATCTGATCAGAGAAGCAAAAAAAAAAAGGGGGTAGATGAATCAGCAGAAACAAACCTCTATAGTAAAAGCCTTGTGCTTGAGGAGAGAGGATGCTGCTAGGCAAGTGTGCAGCAAAATCACCTGACAAACCATAAGGTGCAGAGAGTGGAGCAACTTTTGATGGATGAACTACAACCGCAGGCTCCTGAGAGGACTTAAAAGAGGCTGATGATGTCTCGTTGTTTGCCGGGACAGTCTTGAATATTTAAAAAAAAAAAAACAGATTCAGAGATTTAAACTTATGAATCTCCATTCCTGTTGATATACATAACAAGATACCACAAGATCAATTACCTGCTCCTTCATGATGTCCAGATTAACAGGTTGCTCCTCTGTGTCCATTCATAAAACTCAAATAAGTCGGTGGAATTATCCATGAACAAGATGAAAGATGGGGTTACAAAAGCAGATCCCTATGTTCAATTACTCAAGATTGAACTAACAACATACACAAAAGAAGCAAGCTTTCAAGCAAAGATCCAGATCTTACCAAAAGGAGATAAAGTTACACACTTTCAATATAAATTAAGCTCTAGTAACACAGTGAAATCATGAAACCACTACCAGAAAACAAAACCAAAAGGAAGCTTGTAATCCTAAATCCAAATCAACGAACCTTTAAACAAAGGAAAGGCAGAGACAGAGAGAGAGAGAGAGAGAGAGAGAGAGAGAGAGAGAGAGAGAGAGAGATCAAACGTAAAGGAATCAAATTTAAGAGCAGAATCTGGAAGAAGATGGGGTGGTCTCTCAGTAGTGACGTCTTACCTGAAGTAATAAGATCTGTGGGGTGTGATGGAGGAGTCGTTGCCATGAATCAATCAGATCGAAAGCAAAGGCCCAAGGAGAAGAGAGAATAATAAGGATCTGGATTCAAAACAAAAAAAAAAACAATTAAAAAAACAGAGTCCCCTCTTTATACGTAAGGAAAGAACAGAGGAGGAGGATCTTTCCATATATACGTAGATAAAGAAGAATTACTGTAACTTTTTTTTTCTCAACTTGCCCAAAAACAACTTTTGTTGTAATGACTGATGATGCCATCAAAGTGAAAACCTTTACCTTATTTATTAAAAAAAGGCAAAGCTTTTACTACTACAAGTGCATGTCTCTTTCCTTTGTAGGAAGATGGAAACTACTATGATTTATTAAGAGATTGCTCCCTTGGAGACTCCGAGAATCTCTATTTCTCTTTAAAATATTCTTTATTTTTTTATAATTTGTAATTCAAAAATTTTTTTTTAAAAACTATAGATCCAATCCTGGATGCTCTGCATTTCTATAAAGCTGTGTCATGTGTAAACTTTCTATTACAATTACTCTGTTTTTCTTGTTCTGTTTCCTTTCTAAACAACTACAACGGTTTTAAAAAAGAATCGGCTATACAGAGGAAGAAGATGAAAGTGGCCGCTTCTTGGAGGCAGAAGAGATTGTATCCGTCAGCTCACGACCACTGGTCTCGAACGGGAAGAGACAAACGCAGACTCCTGAAACAAACATCACTACCACGAAGAGAAGAACAGCCACTGTCTGATGGCACCCGTGAACTAACCCCACGGCTACTAGTGGACACAGCACTCCTCCTATTCTCCCCACCGAGCTAGCCACTCCTACACCCGTCGTTCTTACCGCCGTGGGATATATCTCCGGTGCGTAGATGTAAACCACCGCGAAAGCTGCAGAGACGCAGGTACGGCCGCCGAAGAGAAGAGCTGTGGTTATGGTTGGAGACTGGTGAGTTAGCAGAGGAAGAAGGAAGATGCAGCAGAGGAATAGCGTTGACGACATGGTCGCTTTGCGTCCGAGCCTGTCCACCATTGCTGCTGATATAAGTAGCCCTGGAAACTCTGAGATCAAGAAGCCAAAAAAGGATTAGACTTTTTAGAACCGTGACAACATGAAGTATGTAGTGATGTGTGTACCTGCAAAACTGGCGATGAAAACGTCTTTGTAGTTAACATCGTTTGAAGAATGGTGCAACTCTTTTCCGGTAGGATGGCAGCTGTTTTGGGAGTTGTTGAGCTCGGTGGTGAGAAGGACAACGCCGTAGTAAGCAAACGCGTTTCCGAAGAAGACAACCCATAGTAGCAGAGTCCGTTTGATTAGCTCTGGAGATAGAAGAGTTAGCAACATAAAGCCTGGTCCGTTGCTGTTGTCAGGTGGGACTATCTTGGACAAAGAAGGAGGAGATGCTTCTTCTACAGGCTTGAGGAGATGAGTGTTTTCTGTTGGAATGCTTTTTTTACCCTCGGTTTCAATCTCTGAGCGGAGAACACCTTTAGGTAGTGGGGATCCGTTCATTCTCGCAATCTTCTCTAGTATGGATTGAGCTTCAGCTTTCCGGCCTTGTAGGATTAAGTACCGAGGAGACTCAGGCGTCCACCTATAGAACAGAAGAAGCAACGATGAAGGTACAGAGGAAAGTGCAAGCAGCCACCTCCAACCTAAGCTTGGCATGATTAACCAAGCGAGTGAAGCCTCGAAGACGGTTCCAACGGTCCAGAAAGCTGAGAAAACAATCATCCAAGTCCCTCGGTTTGGGGCAGGGATGAATTCGAGGTACCAGGAGACGAGTACAGGACCTCCTCCTAACCCGAGACCAACCAAACAGCGGAGAACGATCAAGGACATGTAGTTTGGTGCAAATGAGCTCAAGAAACCAGCTAGGAAAGTCACCACCGCAGTTATGATAAACCCTCTCCTGAATTAAGAAGATAAAGCACACAAACATCAGATCAAATGAAACCACAACGCGTCTTCATTAACACTCTAACCCTCTCCAAGATAATCAACCCCCTTTATTAACAAAGAAAACATGTTAAACCCTCCAAGAAGCTTTCAGGTAAGTTACCTGCGGCCATGTTTGTCAGCAACAATACCCCAAGAGTAAGCACCAATGAGCATGCCAGCAAAAACAACACTGGTTATCAAGCTCTCCTCACGTGCAGAGAGATTCCATAGCGACTGAACAGCAGGTCCGACGAAAGAGAGGAGCATCATCTCCATAGCCTCAGCAACCCAACCCATTCCAGCGTAAGCAAGAACGTAGAGCTGAAACTTCCCAAACCCAATCCCCACAAGTGCTTCATCCACTGTGAAACTAGGGTTTCCTTCTTCCATCTCAAAATCTGTTAGAAAAAAAAAACAAAAGAACATTTTTTTAACCTAATTTCAATCAATTCTAATGCTAATTCCAAGAGGGTTCGATCACGAGCAAAAGGGAAGCAAACCCAAATCAAAAAGCTAAGAACTTTGGCAAAGGAAATCAAAATCTGGGTATACTTACGACGGAAGCAACAGAGAGAGAACAAGCCTCAACGACGTTGACCTTGAGCGAAAATGCAGATCCTTTCCTCCGCGCTTTCAGGAAAATGAAGAAAGAACACGAATTGTTTAAGAATTCAAGAAGCCGTAGACGAAATCGAAGCATGAAACATGTGAAAGAAAACAAAAAATCAATCTTTTATCGTTTTTTTTGTACGTACGCGTCGACGCGCCTTTCAGTTTGAGCCTCTAGTTGATGATGTATCCTCTTTTACCGGACATTTTTATTTGGGCTTTTTCTTATCAGCCCAAACGTATAAGGCCTATATTACGAGGCCCATTTATCCCTCTTTTCAAACAAAACAAAAACAAAATGTGCGTGAAGAAAAGTGAGAATCATTTGTAGAAGCTGAATAATTGAGCAATTAGTGGACCCAAACTCGTGAACTAGGCGACAGCGACACATATGACCAAAAGTGGTCACCTTTTCTGTGGTTTTTTTTTTGAAACACTTTTTTTTTTTTTTTTTGAAACACCACCTTTTCTGTGGTTATATATTAGATTTTGAGGTATTGGCAACACACACAAACTCAGGAATTGATTTATCTCAAACCTTTTTGTGAAATAATACACATTTGTTTCTTATATTATGAACAAATATTAAGTATGACAAGAACATCTTTAACGTATAAAAGTGATAAACGTAATTCTATTTTTGAAATAACTATGCTATTTCTTTCTTCAAAAGTTTACTATCTCTTTGGTTAGCTTAACTTATTAAGCTCTTTTTTCACTTATAATGCTTTTCTGTTTTTTTTTTTTTTGCCTTGGAAGCATTTTTCAACTAGGTTTATTTCTGTAAGATCTGAACCTTTTTTCATTTTGAAATAATATTAACATTCGTAGCAAAAAAAGGAAATAATTATGCTATTTGTTCTGGAGTTGAACATGAAATAAGACTGAAAAAGGTTTTTCTCTAAATTATAATTTGAAGTTTAAAATTGAGTGCGATTATGAATAGACATAGAATTGGCTAAAGCGATTGAATATTATACCCCACCAGCCAATTATTGCTTAGAATTATATATCATGCCAAAAGAAAATTAAATTATATAGGGATCGAGACATTCTACCACCACTTGATGCTTCAAAGAGTCTCCTCTAACATAACTATTCCTCACTTCCCACTCCATCTTGTTCGATATTGTTTTGTACAAACTCGAAAATTTTGTTTTAAGATTAGAATATCCATTTTCATTTTCAGATTATTTCTGATTTCTCTATGCACACATGAAAAACTAAACTGAATTTTCACTTATACAAAATCTAAATTAATTATATACTCAATTTCCAGCAGATGATATGGACTCTTATATATATAATGTGTGTGTGTGTGTTGAACAACCATATATTTTTGTTAAATTCGTATATGTGATATTGATGGAGCAATATTTTAAAAATTAACTGCTAGTAAACCAAAACCAAGTCGTGGTTTGAGTTCAGATAATTCAAGCGAAATTATAAAATGTGATTTTGTTATTTTTCAGCTTCATTCAAGCTTATTATTGGTCAATTAGGAATACAAGAAACCACTTGAAATAATATATTGGGTGAATCAGACGTATGTATAATCTCAAGATAAAAAAAGCATCTGATGAGCTCATTCTCTACAATGATGAGAGCATTAGATTAAAATTATCTTAGTTTTGTTGCAAAGACTTAGAGACTAGAAGACAAACAAAAGTGGACCGATACGTGTGGTTTAGATTATGACTCCCATCGATACAGCTTAAGGGATGATAATGCTACTTTTGTCTTTCTTTTGGAAGTTTAAAATGATGATTATTAATTAACCATTAAAAGAAAGTAAAATGTCCATCACTATCATTTATTTTCCCATAGTATTATTTTCTTGTTCAACAACTTTTCGTAAGAGATGAACTTCATTTCTATTCATAAGCGAGCTGTTAATGATTAGTTAATAGACTTTAAAGTATACGCAAGGAATCATTCGCAATAACTATTTTTGATCAAGTACTATACGTAAGTAATATAAAAGTGAAGTTGACATTTACAAACACCACACCTAGCTTCCTTGTTCTACTAGAGAACTCCAATATCTTTTTTTTTTTTTTTTTGAAAATGGAACTCCAATTCTTTCGAAAGAAGTCTAGTTGAATTTGTTAACGATGAATTATTTACCAATTACAAACGTAAGGTCACCAAGGTACATCTCATCTTCATGTATACACATACATAAATAACCTTCAATTATTGCAATGCAAGAAATAAATACCAACAGAAAATTCTGTGACAAAAAAAAAAATCAGTTAAGTAAGTTACATTAATAGTTTTTTTTTTTTTTGATCAAAGTTATATTAATAGTTCAGCATCGAAATTAATTAAGTTAAGTACGGATGACTAAGAAAATGGTATGATGACATCATCAAAATTAAAATAAAAAAAAAGGAGGAAAGTTAAGAAGCTTGTGACGAGCCGCACAACCACTTGGGAGTTATAAACAAACGGTTTCAATTAGTACGTGAGTTACACGTGAGTAAGTAGCGTGTGGTATAAGGAAGACGGCCCAAGAGAAGCGGAGACCAATCAAAGCAAGACAACAGTAACACTTCTCTACTCTTCTTCCTCGATGCCCATTCGTTAGCCAAATCTCATTCCTTTAATCTCTTCTCCGCTAGCTTCCTGATTTGGATAAAATCAATCCTCTAAAGTGTTGAGCTTTTTTCTTATGCAGGAGTTACAACACAAAAAAAAAAGTAGAAGACTTTATCATCTTGTCAGGTCCGTTTATATTCCCTCCGTCCTTTGGTAATAACAATTGCTTTCGGTTTTTGTCTCTGACTGGTACTGTTTGTTACTCATTCTTTCTTCAAGCTCTTTCCTTTTGCATTTTGAATCTACTAGCTCTGGACTTCCTTTATTATCTCTCTTATCTGTATTTTTTTTTCAGACCTGATTTGCTTCCGATTTTGCAAGCTTTTAAGTTTCATGCTTTGTCGGTGTAAAATTAACCAACATTTAATCTTTTGTTTCTTTCAATATCTGCAAATCTGGTTAGTCCCATTCTAGGGTGGTGTTTAGGTTTTAAACTCAAAAGGTCCATGTGCTTTTGCTATTTTAGTTCATGAGAAACATATGTAAACTTGTTGGATTTAGTTTTGGATTTTGGCGATTTAGTCAACGATGGAACAGTAGATGATTAATGTATGCCTTGCTCTAGAAGTTAACTATACAAAACTGTTTTGAGTCAATATCCTCTATTACAAACTATACTTTATTGATCCCAACATTCTTATGCTAATTCATCTTTGGTCCTCAGCAACTTGAAGTTCCCCAAAGCTTATGGCAGATCTTGCCATGATAAGACCATCTTGATTGGTGTAAGAGTCCAGCAATCATGAACAGGCATAGGCTTGTGTCAACGGCACAAGACGGATGCAACAAAGGAGTTCAAAAAGCTTGCTCGTCTTCTCTGTCTCCAGCCTATAACTTTCTGAATGTCCAGTCAGAAACCATGAAATCTCCTTTCATACGGTCACAATCTCCGGATTGGCCAAAGAACAATACTTCTCAGGGCACGTTTTCACGCTCTTCTACCTTCTGCACTAACCTCTACTCGTCATCTTCTTCAACCTCTGAGTCTCAGAAACACTTGGGAAACAGTCTTCCTTTCCTCCCTGATCCCTCTCCTTCTGGTGTGGAGTCTGCAAGATCTCCATCTATCTTCAGTGAGGAGGATTTGGGCAATCCGTTTGATGGAGACAACAGCTCCGGGTTGCTTGCCAAAGACTTCCTTAATCTTTCTGGTGATGCTTGTTCCAATGGAGGAGGTTTCCATGATCTTGACTGTTCGAATGATAGCTATTGCTTATCAGATCAAATGGAGTTGCAGTTTCTGTCTGATGAACTTGAACTGGCTATCACAGACAGAGCTGAAACTCCCAGGCTTGATGTAAGTCTCTGTCCATCTCTTGTGAGTTTTGCTCTTGTTGATACATAGAGAGTGTGAAGAGTGACTTTTTTCCATTTAAACACTTTGCTTTTTGGTTGAAACAGGAGATCTATGAAATGCCATTGGCTTCTTCATCAAATCTAGTGACTGGAAAGAGTCCAAGCCAATGCGATGCTGGAGCAATGTCCATTGACGCAGCAGTTTCATCTCACCCTTCTCCAAAATCATCAGCATCAGCAGCTGCCAATCACAAGCCGAGAATGAGATGGACCCCTGAGCTCCACGAGAGTTTTTTGAAGTCAGTGAACAAACTTGAAGGGCCTGAAAGTGAGTTCTATACTTTTAGATATCCTTTTAACCTTCTGCTGATAACACTTAACCGGATGTTGCTTCAAAACGTGTAGAGGCCACACCAAAGGCTGTTCTGAAGCTTATGAATGTTGAGGGCTTGACGATCTACCATGTCAAAAGCCACTTGCAGGTACTAAATCAGTTTGCGTCTGACCTTATTTCACTAAGTACATAATACAAAAGTAGCTTGAATATCTATGACAGACAAACATGAATTTTTTGCAGAAGTATAGACTAGCAAAGTATATGCCAGAGAGAAAAGAAGGTAAAGCTTCAAACTTGTTATTGTAAATCACACAGATTCTCTGTTACTTCTTATGTACTGACCTTTTGTTTTCCTGGCAGAGAAAAAGAATGTTAACTCAGAGGAAAAGAAACTCGCTTTGAGCAACAGTGAAGCTGATGAGAAGAAAAGAGGGTGAGTGTTTCTTGTTCCCAAACATGTTTTCAACATGTTCTCTTTAAAAGTGACTCTCTTCTTCCATGGACAGGGCAATACAATTAACTGAAGCTCTGCGTATGCAGATGGAAGTTCAAAAGCAATTGCATGAACAGCTCGAGGTAATAATACCTGTTTACACTTTAGTAAACAGCAAAAAGATAGAAGATTCAAGATTTGTAAAAGCTATTCAACTTGCAGGTGCAACGGGTGCTTCAGCTGCGGATAGAAGAGCATGCTAAATACTTGGAAAAGATGCTTGAAGAACAACGCAAAGCCGGAAGGCTATTTTCACCTAGTGATGACTCTAAACCAGATTCTCAAAACATTTCCCAGACCGAAGTATCTCTGCCTCAGCCGCCACCATCATCTGCAAAGAACATAGCCTCTGAAACAGAAGATGATCAGTGTGAGTCGCCTCAGAAACGTCGCAAGCTTGAGAACAGTACCGAACCTCAAGATTCTGAGAGATAGCAGGTTTCTTTTTAAGTATGTATATATATGATATGGTTTTGTGTACGTAGTTTGGTAAAGGGGATCTTTGTCGGACGCGTGTAAACTTATTTAAGTATCTTTGAGGATGTTCCTTGGATTTGCTTGCTGATTCCAAGTCGTTTAAGGATTCTTTCAGTTAAATTAATGACAAAATCTAACTGAAGAAGCGCTCTTAAGTATGGTTTGCATCAAGATGAGGACTTCAAATCCATATATCCAGTTCTCTAATTACAGTTTTAACAATGTTACCGGACTTCGACCGGCTCGACCGAAGGGATTTTTTTTCTGTAGTAAATATTATACATAATTTCTAATGTGTATACTAATGTAACATTTTGAAAATTAACAATGTGTTTAATTACATCAAATAATTTTTTTTGCGTTCTACTGTAAATTATACTCGGCCTTATATTTATTAGATATCATATAAATAAATCCAACATTTGAATAGTTACATTTATGTATAAAATATCTAAAAAGTCAATTTTCTGCATTAAAATGTAGGAAAATGGACAAATATGAGTTAATATGGTATTAAAAATTAATACATTAGTTATAACATTTGTAAGAAAATAAAAAGATTGTACACAATTTATTTCATAGAATATTTGATTTATATAGTTATATCCATAGTTTTCAAAATAGAAAATGTGTAGGTATTATAAAAATATTTTATAAATCACATTAGGAAAAAGCATGACTGCATTGGTCGATTGTACATATCAATTTTACTGATTTATGAGTATAATGTTTAATTTTAATTAACTTTTGTTAATTTTCTCAATACTATCGTTATACTAAAAAAAATATTAAAAAAATAATGAATATAATTGAAACTTGGTTAGCAAGATTTTTTGAAAAGTTATAATTTTTTTTTTTGAAAATTTTAGTTAGCTAAAATAGCTAGGAGTATGATCTCAATTTGTAATATGCATTTATTTGTATAAGTGATAACATATATTTTAAAATTTATCCGTTTAAATAATTTTTAATATGATTTTTCTAAGTATAATAATTTTATAGTTTATATTGAATAATTTTATTTTGTCTTATAAACCATAAATTTTATCATCCATACTATTTAGAATATAACTCGTATATTCGCTATATTTTTTGTTTTCTTATAGATCAAAATTTTATGATAATGTATAGCAAAATTGTTGTATATACTATTTAAAATATATGGTGCTATATTATTTATACTTTTCAACATTTATCACGCTAAATTTACACTTGAGTATTATTTATATGAAAATATATGTAAGATAATATATTTATATATTTTATAAATGATTTTTATGTGACTTTTATTTTTAAATATTACTAATAAATAATAAAAAATAATTATAGGGATTGTCTTGGATAATGAATTCTAAGAAGATGGTTTTGTTTATGGTATGGTTTGATATGAACCAAAGAAATAGGAAAGTCAAAGATTTGCTAGATTTTTGTGCTTGAATTTTGACTCCAATTAACATTTTGAATATACACTTCTGTTTTTGAATTAAATTTTATAAAATTATAAGATTTTGGGTGGTCATGAAATTTAGTAAAATAGAAGTAAGACGTTATGCAAAATTGATAATTGTTATGAGCTGATCTTTTTCAATGTTGTGAATTATTCATAAAATATACATCGTTTGTCTTGAATTGTGATCTGAACTTATAGAAACTGATCCTTATTAGTACATGAGCTTATTTGAATTAACATTCTTAGTTGGTGTCGATATTGCAGAAAAACTGATATAACAGTAAAGCATTTTCTAATTAGAAAAGAAAATCTATAGTCATTTAATTATTTGTTTCTTTCGTTAGAAAAAAATCAAATACGTGGAAAAAGATATTATTTTAAAATAATATACATTATTTTTTGCGTTAAGTTAATTAAATAATCAGTAACACTTGATTATAAATATTGTGAAGATTTAACGAATATTCTATATGTACTTCTATTTTAATAAACTAGATAAACTCGATACAATAGTCGCATTCATTATACAAAAAAACTGCACCACAATTTCGAATAGATTTTAACTTTCTTTAAAAAGAAAACAAATCCAACAAAACCTTATTTTCCATTTTGGTCTAATGAGAAAGAGATAGGATTATTACAAGGGTTTACCACAACAAAAAAAAAAGATAGGATTATTACAAGGAGACAGGACCTTCATTTGTTTACGGAGACAAATCAAGTCCATCGCTTTTCCCTCCCTTGAGAACAAGGGTTTCGCTTTCTCTTCCGGCTTTTGTTGTCTCAACGCTTTTTACTCAGCCACTCAGGTAAATCTCTCATCGCGTTCCCAAGTAGTAAACAACAAAACAATGTGGTTTGTGTTTTTAAGTTGGTAGCTCTCGTCTGTTAGAAAAAGGTGTTTGCTTTGAGCTTCTTTATCACACTGGATGCATGTTTATAGTTAAAAAAAGGATCGATCTTTATGAATGATGGTGTAACTATGTTCGATATAGTTTACCGTTTAGCTCGAGCAGTATAGCCGGTTTTTTCTTGGTTGTAACGTTTAAAGTTTCGTTTTTTTTTCTTCTTCTTCTCTCTGTTTATCCATGTGAAAATGCTTGCAAGTCTGATTCACTCTCTGTGTTTTTTTCCTTTTCTTTTTCTTTTTCTTTTTTGTAGTTAAGTTTTAAGTGTTTGAAATGGAGGATACCTTCATGGACATTCGGGAGCATGGAGTTTGTGTGAACAAGATCAAAAACCGGTATACATGTAACTACTGTGGGAAAGAAGTTCAGGGCATCTGTCGTCTGAAGCTTCACTTGGGTGGTGTGGGTATAGATGTAACTCACTGTGACCAAGTCGCATCTAATGTTAAAAAGACTTTTCGAAGTATGGTTATGAAGCAAAGGCACGGCTCTACTGCTGCTGCTGCTGCTGCTGAGTCTGAGACTAGTAGAGTTATTGGGAATGTCCAAATGGGTAATGGTCATCATCATAAGCGTGGAAGATCAGAAATCTCATCCAGCAGAAGTGTTGTGGAGAGTTCTAATGAACATGATGTGATTTTTCAGTCAAACAAGGCCCGGAAGTGCATAGGTCGGTTCTTTTACGAAAGTGGTATCGCCTTTTCAGCTGTGGATTCACCAAGCTTCAGAGAAATGATCATGTCTGTAGCTGGTGGTGGTGGTGGTGATGAGGAGACGGGGCTTAAGATTCCTGGCTCTCGTGATTTAAGCGGATGGATGCTTCAAGAAGCATTGAAGGAAGTGGAAGAGTATGTGAAGAAGATCAAAGATTCGTGGGCCGTCACAGGTTGCAGCATCTTGCTGGATGCTTGGGTTGACGAGGAGAAAGGCCGTGATCTCGTTACTTTCATTGCGGATTCTCCAGCTGGTCCTGTGTATCTGAAGTCCTTTGATGTTTCCGATATCAAAAGTGATACCAACGCCTTGATATCACTTGTAGAAGGGGTTGCTGAGGAAGTTGGAGTGGGTAACGTTGTTCAAATCATTGCATGTTCAACCACTGGCTGGGTTGGTGAGTTAGGCAAGTCTTTTGCGTCTAACAACAGTAATGTCTTCTGGTCCGTGAGTATATCTCATTGCTTTGAGCTCATGCTGGCGGAGATCAGCAAAATGGATTCCTCTAGAGGGATACTTGACAAGGTGAATAGCATCATAAAGTTCCTTCGCAGCAACCCCTTGGTCTGGGAGCTTTTCAAAGATCCTAGTCATAGACATGACATGAGGGACTCCTCCTCTGAGTTTGAGTTCGTTAGGCCTTATCTCACTCTTGAGAACGTTCTCAAGGCGAAGGACAACTTGGAAAAAATGTTTTTTTCATCCGTCTGGAGCAAAGCAGAGGGCACAGCAGTATCCAAACTTGTGAATGATTGGTCCTTCTGGGAATCTGTTGAGAGGCTTGTGAGATCAACATCTCCTCTGATCCGAGGCCTATGCTTGTTATCTACTGCCAACAATCAGCAGGTTGGATATGTCTACGACACTATGGATGGCATTAAGGAGAGTGTAGCAAAGGAACTAAGTGACGAGGAGCTACCTTACGAGCCGGTGTGGGATGTGATTGATGATGTCTGGAACAATCATCTCCACAGTCCTCTTCATGTTACCGGTTACTTTCTGAACCCGGGTGCCTTCTACTCAGGTGACTTCAGTTCTGATCATGAAGTTACAACCGGTTTCATCTCCTCTTTGGTTTATATGGTAAAAGACTGTCACGTCCAGGCCAAAATTTCCGCACAGCTTAAAATGTACAGTCTCGGTCAAGGTTGCTTTGATGAGGCCAGTCAAGCTAATCAAATCACTGACATTGCTCCAGGTGTGTGTGTGTGTGAAGCTAATCTTACAACATTCTTGTACTGTTTTTTTACAGATAGCATGTTGAAATCTGTGAAGCTAATTGTTTTGTCATTTTGTTTGAGTCTCTGTGTTGCAGCTGAGTGGTGGGTTCAAAAGGCTAGCCAACATCCAGAACTACAGAGCTTTGCCATTAAGATTCTGAGCCAGACGTGTGAAGGCGCTTCGAGATACAAACTGAAGAGGAGCGTAGCGGAGAAGCTGTTGCTCACCAGAGGAATGAGCCATCGTGAGAAACAGCATCTGGAAGAGTTAGCGTTTGTTCATTACAATCTCCATCTACAACGCTTCAAAGGTACAAACTAAGTGAAAGAGTTTTTGTGCAGCAAGACTTTTGTGAATGTGCAGATTCTAGTTTGTATATTCATTTGGGGAATGTTAAGTATCAAACTTTGGATGCTGTAAGTTATATTGCGTTGTCAGGATGTTTTGTTTTGAGTCTTTGACTTTGTTGTTTTGTGGAAACTAATTTGAGATTTTAAAGAACATCTAAAACTAGAAATATCTACTTTATATTATACATATGAATGAATCTGTAACACATCTTTTGTCTCTGCTTGGAAGCTTTTAAGAGTGAGACTCTGTAATGTTTCCACAGACAGTGCAGTGTGTGGAGATGAGTCTATGCATGGCGCTTCCTTCTTCAATTTTCATCTTCCTTGTGACTTTATTCCACAGATGTATCATGTAGCTCCCTCTGTTCATCTCTTGCACCGTCTTCTCTACCCACTTTGCTTCTCTTGTAGTCGCCGGTTTCTTGAAAAGACTTGGGATCTTAAGCCAGTTCACTGGGTAGAAAGCATCCGGTGGAAAGATCGTTAGGTTGTACTCAGGTTTGTGTCCTAACCTACTGATGACTCTAGAGACCAGGTAAGGACTGTTGTATCCCCATCTGTTTCCGTCGAAAGTTGTGGAGTACTCGTGCAAGAACTCACGCATAAGAGGATGGTGGTGGTCAAAGACCATCACCGCGTTGTTTAGTCTTGTCCATGTCTTGGTTTTAGGATGCAGACTCTGTGCTCCTATTGCGTTTCTCAGCCCGGTCATGGAGTTGAGGAAGATGATGTCTGTGTCTAGGTAGATTCCTCCGTACTTGTAGAGCACGGCGAGTCTCGTTAGATCAGAGAGGTTCATGAAGAGAGGGATGGAGCCAGGATCCATCTTACCGCTCTTTAGCTTCTTGAGCCAAGCTTCTGCTGGAGTGTTCTTGACGAGGAACGGGATGTCTAGTGTTAGGGCAACGAGGTTGAAGCCTTGGTCAAGCAAGGGTTTAAGGATTGTGTGTCCTTTGGGTGAGTCTAAGGAGTTGGACAAAATCACCAAGCAAGCACCAGGGTTGGTGGTGAAGAGGGTGTCAACGGCTAACATCTCTCTCGGTCCAAAGGACTTTGCAGGAGACAGCCAAACCATAAAGAACTGAGCTGAGCAGTTCTTGTTGTACAGCTCCAATACTCTTCTATGGAATCTCTTGCTCTTGGTTGTTGACTTGAGTATCTCCAACTCGGGTAGCTTTCTCCTGAACCAGCTGATTCTCTCGCTCTTGGTAGCTTTAGGAGGAGGTACCAACGGATCTGACTCCTCTTTTTCTTGTTGATCAGAGACCACACTGCTACTACTACTAGTAGTAGTACTCATGGAAGCAGTGGTTCTAGGAAGAAGAGGCACGTTTTGTTTGGACGGTGGTTTGTCGTCATAAGAGAGAGTAGATGTTGGAGCTTTCATGTAGAGGAGATGCAATAAAGCTAAGACCACCAACATAGCTAACTTCTTTGATATCATCTTTAAAATCTTTCTGAAGAAAACTATTGTTAGCTTTTTACGTCAGACAGAACAAGAGTTTCTTCGTTGCAGATGTATCTTTAGGTAGTTTAGTTTATATAGGAAGGTATGTTAATTAATAAACGGAGTAAGATTCCAGCTGTGATTGCCGCCTTTGAAAATTAATTACATCCTTAGTAGAAACATGAGTTATAATTGCCTTAGGATACAAGTAAGCTTCTATCTCTTCAGCCACCTTTAAAGGGATTTGGAAATTTTACTTTTCTGTGATTACAGTTTCTCATATAGGAAAAACCCTAAGTCCCTCTAACAATAATATAGAGAAAAGGAAAATAGATGTTTCCTTTTTCTTCATATATATATTTTGTTTAATGTGGGTTAAAGGTTATCTGTTTCTAGCCTTCATCTATCAGACTTATCACACAACACGTATATTGGCATGATCAACGCATATATGGGCATGAAATCAACACATATATTCCATTCTATATAGGCTCTACAATGAGAAATATAAATATTTTATTACAAATGTTGTTAGGTCAATCATATGTGGGAGTTTGGTTGTCATACAGATAACATATGATTGGACTTGTGGACTATGCAGAAGATGTGCGTACCACTAACTTGTAGGAATGCCATGTTTTTGTTCATGTTGAAGATTTTCAGTACTAAGACAAATCTAAAGATTAAATATATATAATGCTACAATGATTAGACTTCTATAAACTTATTCATCTATTAAAAGACACAATGTTCATTTTAGTTAATGATATTTACAATTTTTTTTAGCATAAATTTCATTAATAATAAAAGAAAGAATGAGTCCAAAACCATGGTCCAAACTCAGGAGTCCATTACACGGAAGAGAAAATATGAAGAGTCTTTATGGCTAGAGTATCAGCAATCGCATTTTTTGATCAGAAGAGATGAGAAAAATTGATTGATGTAAATCTAGAAAGGATCGAGCGGATGTCGGAAACAATTCCGATGATTTCTTTAGACTGGAAATTGCCGGAGATAGTTTGAATGAATCTTAAATTGTCGGAGAAAACCTTGAGCGTGAAAAACTCCAAAGTTATCGCCATACAAGGTGATATTTACAGTTCAGCAAAAAGATGTATGTAAAAATCTTTTCCCTTGTATTTTATTTAATTTTTGCCAAAAAAATATACGTAAAAGTCTTTTCCTAAAAGACAGAATGCTCATTTTAGTTATTGATATTTACAATATAGGAGAAAAAAAATGTTCTTAAGTGTCATGGTTCTAACTGTATTTTCACTTTTAACAAATGTTATTTATTCAGTTTTTTCAATGCCGTATTATTATAAACCAAACCACTTAATTTTTCTTTTTGTAACACAAAAAACCACTTGAACTTAAAAAGTTATTATTAGTTACAGATTCTAATTAAATCATTTTTAACAAACTCTTTTAATATTTAATGATTCTTAATTATTTATTTTTGTTGCAAGACTTTTTAATGATATAGTTGGTATTTTTTTTACCAAGACTCTTTAATGATATAATTGGTATATTTTTTTACCAAGTCTTTGATTAATGATACAAATCAATTTATGCTAAAGCAAAGTGTTGCAGCAAAGTTAACAGATATTTCATTAATTGCAAAGCATAGAATATGTTATGGTTAGGCTTGGACAAAAAAAACTGCAATCAAAGACCTGAACGAAATTCTAGACTAAAACTAGACCATAATTCTTAAATAACTTAATAGTTTTTATATTTATTATATCGGAAATAACCGAACCGAATAAAAAATACCTAAATATATTAAAAATATTAATTATATATACATAAATCTGATATTTTATCTGAATTATCGAAACTACCCAAAATAACTTAACCAAAACAGGAACAAAGAAAACGGAAACTTTTCAGATGTTTTAATTTTATGGTTCTTAATTTTATTATTTAAACGAACCAAATCAGAAAATAGCCAAACCGAATCTGAACCACAAAAAAAACTTAATCGAAGAGAAGTGAAGAGATTGTGCTGCAACACTTTTGTATGGACTGTGACCCGTTCAGCACTTCAGCTTACTGTGTGAATGTGCAGATTTTAGTTCCTTACATTGTATATTCATCAAAAAAACTCATCTTTCGGTGAATGAATTGAGCAGAGATATGGCTAGAATTACCAATAGTGAATGTTTCCATTAAAAATACGTTTTTAATTTTATTTCGGTCAATGTGAAAGAGAGTGACCACAGTAATGAAGTGGAGCTTCATGTAGACAATCTCTCACTTACGGAGAGAAAAACAAGTTTTCTTCACATTCCCTCTCTCGCTCTCTTTCTTTCTAGGGATTAGAGAATCAAGTTTCTTCCTTTTATCTGACTCGCTCTGACTCAGCCACTCTAGTGAAGAAATAGCAACGGGTTGGGTGAGTTCTCATCTCTAAACAACAAAAGTTGTTTGCTTTTGATCTTCTGTGTCCCCCACTGAGCTCTGTTTTAGAGCCTTGCGGTCAACCATTGAAGCATTTCTAGAATTATTTAGATAATTTATATGACTTTTTTGACTCGTTTGCTGCTTGCTTTGAGCACTATCGCCGTTTCTTCGTTAAATCTATGATAAAGTTTCCTTCTTTATCTCTCTCTATGAACTTCTGTTAGCACTGCGTTACGGCTGATTCGTTCTCTCTATTTGTGTGTGTTTTATGAAGTTAGGTTAAGTCTTTTGAATGGAGGATACCTTCATGGAGGTTAAGGAGCATGGAGTTTGTGTGGACAAGAAGAAAAAACGGGTTAAATGTAATTACTGTGGGAAAGAAGTTCAGGGCTTCAGTCGTCTGAGATGTCACTTGGGTGGTGTAGGTGGAGATGTAACTTACTGTGACCAAGTCACATCTAACGTTAGAGAGAACTTTCGAAATATGTTTATGAAGCAACAACTTAACTCTACTGCCAAGGCTAAGAGAGTCCACAAGCGTGGAAGGATAGAAATTTCATCCAGCAAAAGTGGTTCTGATGATGATGAGGAAGGGACTACAACAAGTGCATTGGTCTCAAACACAGTTGTGTATTCTCCAGGCTTCACTGAAATGATGTCTGTATCTGGTGGTAGTGAGGTTTGGCTTAACATTCCTGGTTCTCATGAAGCGTTGAAGGAAGTGGAAGATCACGTGAAGAAGGTTAAAGACTCCTGGGCCTTCACAGGTTGCAGCATCTTGCTTGATGCTTGGGTTGACGAGGAGAAAGGCCGTGATCTCGTTACTTTCATCGCAGATTCTCCAGCTGGTCCAGTGTATCTGAAGTCCTTTGATGTTTCCGACATAAAAGGCAACCCCAAGGCCTTGATATCGCTGGTGGATGGGGTTGTTTACGAGGTTGGAGCGAGCAACGTGGTTCAGATCGTTGCGTGTTCAGCTTCTGGTTGGGTCGGTGAGCTAGGCGAGGCTTACAGCAAGAAGGGAGGAGTCTTCTGGTCTGTGAGTGTATCTCACTGCTTCGAGCTCATGCTGTTGAAGATCGAGGAGATAGATTCTCATGAACACATTGTTGAAGCAGTCAATATGATTACAGATTACGTCAACAGCAACCCTCTGGTTCTAAAGCTCGTCAGAGATCAAGACCACAGGCATGGACTAGACGTAGCCGTCTCCTCCGAGTTCGAGTTTTTCATGCCTTACTTAACGTTAGAGAGTATCTTCAGAGCCAAGGAAGAGTTGGTAGCCATGTTTGCTTCATCTGAAGAAGACTTGACGATATCCAATTTGATGAATGATTCGAGTTTATGGGAAACAATTGAGAGAGTTCTGAAATGCTCGTCTCCTCTGATCCACGGTCTGCTCGGTTTCTCTGCTTCTGCCAACAACAACAATCAACACGTCGGACATGTCTACGACACTATGGATGTCATCAAGGAGAGTATCGCCAGGGAGTTCAATAACAAGAAATCATGTTATGAGCCGTTGTGGGATGTGATTGATGATGTGTGGAACGAGCATCTCCACAGTCCTATTCATGCTGCTGGCTACTTCCTCAACCCTACTGCGTTCTACTCGACTGACTTCCATCTCGACGCAGAAGTAGCCATCGGTCTTATCTCCTCCCTTGTGCATATAGTTAAAGAACGTGACGTTCAGGTTAAAGTGGCCACTCAGCTTGATATGTACAAAGTCCGTGAAGGCTGCTTTGACGAGGCTAATCAGATATCTGGATCCTCTCCAGGTTTGTGTGAAACCTCTTAGTTGTATTGTTGTTATGCAGACGCTTGTTTGTTGAAATCAATTATTTTTTTTTTTGCAGCTGAGTGGTGGGCTGAAAAGGGGAGCCAGCACCCAGAACTGCAGAGTTTCGCGGTTAAGATTCTGAGCCAGACATGTGAAGGTGCTTCAAGGTACAAGCTCAAGAGAAGTGTGGCGGAGAAGCTGTTGCTTACTAGAGGAATGAGCAGTTGTGAGAAACAGCATCTGGAAGAGTTAGCGTTTGTTCATTACAATCTTCATCTACAGAGCTGCAAATCCACAAACTAAGTGAAGAGTAGTACTGTGCTGCAAGAGGTATGTTCATATATATATGGACTGACCTGTTTCAGATTAACCAATGTGCAACAGATATTAGTTTTGTATTTTACATTGAAAGTTCCATCTTTTGAATCAACGCTGATGAATGGTAGTTTGAAAAATAATTAACTAACATATAAAAATAGAGTCAATCTAATTATGGCTAATTGACTTTAATTAAGTTGAAAATCCATGACTAAATTTTACAGACTTTTTTTATCCAGAACCTATCCTTCCACCTCTTTAGTGTGAGTCTTTGACTTGATTACAATAAACCGCGTCTTTCATTTCCTACTTTCGAAGAAATGGTTAGGTTCTTCTCTGGAATGGTCTCGGTCCTTTAGAAAAATATCACATAACATGGTACGTAGTAGTTGAACACTTGAACCCAATAAAATAAGAGACGCGGCAACAGTCTACTATATCATATTCTTACTCCGATGGCTTGACCAAGACCAACTCGTTATTATATTCACTAATTAAAATCAAACTAACCGTATAAATAAACGAATAAGCAAAGATTTTTAATGAACAAGCTAACAAGGTTGCAATCATATTCCTCTGCATTTTCTCTTTCACTCAAATCTTTTCTATTTTTTCAAAAATGAAGGTTCGTTTTTTTTGTCTTACATTTCTATGAACAAATTTTAGAAATATACATGTGAATGGCTTTAAAATTATATTTATATATACTACGTGATACTAGTTATAACCATGGGTTTTTAAATTAAATTGCAGAAGAGAGTTGTATTCCAGTTCACAGTTTTTGATGAAAGCACCAAAGAGCTAGCGAAGGAAACTGCCAGAGAGTTTGAAGGTACACATAGTTGTGTTAAATTAATTATGAACTTATGATGGTTAATATTCAGTTTACACATAATCTGATTAGGCTTTTTAACAAAAAAAATAAGTTAGAATTCTCATTCTAAAAATAACTTTTAGTTAAATAAATTTTTCATTCTCTTTAAAAAACAGTTAAGCAATTAATTTTTTTTTATATTATTAGGAGTTACGAAGGTGGTAGAGGTTGAAGGAGAAGAAGGTCAGCTAGAGGTGAGGGGAGAATTTAGTACGTCTGAACTGAAAAAGGAACTAAAGAAAATAGATGAATCTGTTGAGACAATCAAGATTCAAGCAGATGGAGTAAAGGAGCCAGAAGTCAAGATCCAGCAGCAAGGTAAAGGCAAGAAGCCAAAAGTCCAGGTCCAGCAACAAGATAAAAGCAAGGAGCCAGAAGTCAAGATCCAGCAACAAGATAAAGGCAAGGAGCCAGAAGTCAAGACCCAGCAGCAAGATGAAGGCAAAATACTACCTAGTGATGTTGCCAGTAGCTCAAATTCGAGAGGATACTTGGAGAAGGCAATAGATGTTGCTAAGGTGGCCAAAGATATGGGTGTTAATGCTGCTGGTAAGGCAATAGTTTTGGGTGCTGATGCAGCTGGTAAGGCAATAGTTTTGGGTGCTGATGCAGCTGGTAAGGCAATAGTTTTGGGTGCTGATGCTGCTGGTAAGGCAATAGAGTATTATGGAAAGAAAAACAAAGAAAATGAGGCTAAGGCAAAGCTAGAACGTAAGCCGATAGTAGGAAAAGGAGGAAACTGGTTACCGTTCCAGAAAGCGCATGCAGGAGGTGGCTTTGAAGCTATAATAAGGATCGAAGAAGAGAAGGCACAGAGGTGGAGGAAACAAGCTGAAGAGATGAAAAAAGAGAAGATCAGGGAGGACAACGAGAGGAGGAAACAAGCTGAAGAGATGGAACAAAAGATCAGGGAGAAGGAAGAGAGGAGGAAACAAGCTAAAGAGATGGAACAAAAGAAGGTCAGGGAGAAGGAAGAGATGGAACAAAGGAAGAACAGGGTAGAGAAGGAGAAGCAAAAAGTGAAGGAAAAAAATTTAGCGATTAATAAAGAAGAGGAAAAACTAAAGAAGTGGGAAGAGAACATGAAGAAACAAGGTTTGGAAAAGAACTCATGTGCTTGCATCATCTTGTGAACACACACACATCTTACTTTCCTCTAGTTTTTTTTTTGATTTTTTTTATTTAGAGGTGGTGATCGGTTTGAGCTAGAATTTCATCTCATTTTCTAAACTAAAATATTTTCTCCTCGTTTTTACTGCTTTTTTTTGTTAATTAACCATAAGATTTTGATCAAGAGAAAAAAGGATCAAAAAATTAACCATAAGATTACCATCTGATGCGCAGGAGGAACGACATATACAGTACCCACAAGAAGTTTGTGGAGCACCCTATCTACACTACGAACCGGAGAAACAAGTACATGGATGCCAACACAAACCGGAGAAACAAGTACTCGGATGCCAACACAAACCGGAGAAACAAGTGCAGCAGCACAAAGACGAAAAAAGGAATCAAAAGGAGCTGACAAAAAAGGGAAGAACCCCAAATAAATGGTTTATTCTATTTCTAAAGAAGCTTTGCAGGTTTTAAACTTGGCATGAGCTAAAACGTTCCTGGTCCATCTCATTTTCTAAAATAAAAATTTGCGTCCTTATTTGCTGTATGGTATTTTATCAAATTTGGCTTTCTATTGCTTTTGTTTGCCTTAATACTTGAACATATAATATGTTGTTTTTCTGTTTTCTTTTTGATTAAATTCTTGGAAGTGTTATTGTTGCAAAACTTAGATGGATCATCAGGAGAATTTATTAACTAATAGGCTTTTGCCAAGAATGGTACATAGTATACAACAAAACGAAGGGATCAAAATAGTGAAAATTAAGACCCCCAAGAATTCAATAGGGATTTAAGTTAAGAAGAAAAAAAGAAGCAATCAAAATTTGAATCAAAAATCACAAATTACATATGCACATTCGTCTATACCTTAAGAATACATGTAAATCAAACATCTATGTACCTCCTTGTGGTGCCTGAATTAGTAACTAGCAGCGCTCTTGACCTCCTAAACTGGCTTCTTGATTCATTCGCCTCCACATTTACAAGCATTGAGATGTCTATGTTGTTGATCAGTCAGAAGTTGAGGTTGATGCGTCAGCGGCTCTCTGCCGCACCATCTCCTTCACAGCAGCTCTGCGTCTTGAATCTGCCTGTTGTTGCTTTCTACTATCATGAGCTCTCAAGTCTCTGTCAAACCCCACAATGTCAGACACCATTAGAGAAAGAAAAATAAAACATCAACTTTCTTGAACAAAGTAGTTCACATCACGTACCTGCATTTGGGTACTCTGCACTGAGAATCTCTGCAGTTCCTTGCGTGCATTCGGAAGATGGCCCACATTTTCTTACAGTGGATGCATCCTTTGCCTTTGGTCTTGCATACAAGACCATGCCTGACCAGAAGCTTAATCGCGCGGCACCTTGGATACTGGCACTGTGTGGTGCAGCATGCCAACATGTGTAGCAGCAGTTCTCTTAACTGCAGCACCAGAAAAAGCCAAAAAACTGTATTAGCAAATAAGCAAAAAACGAGAAGCTGCCAATAGAAGTTTGAAAGAAAGAGATACCAATGCAGTCTGATTAGTTTTTGTGTTGGGGACAACAGAATCAGTAGCAGCTGGACGGTTAATGAGGCTGTGTGGATGGTTAATGCCCTTTGAGTAGCAAACACTGCAAACTTCATAGTCAGGACAAACCTCGCAGCGCCAACCTTGAGCAGGTTCGAGCTCTTGCTGGCAGATAGCGCATGCGGTTGCAAATGCAGGGACGGTGGGGTTGTGAAGATGGTAGAGAATCATCATGGAGGAGTGTTTCGCCCGCCTCAGCGTGTCGTACTGATAGTGGTTTCCTTGGCAGAGACTTAGGAAAGCTTGCCTAGTGTCAAAGAACTCGCTCTCGAGGATGTCATCACTGTCTTTAATCTCAGTAGGAACGTCTTCAATAGCAATCTGTGCAGAGAGAGAGAGAGACCAAAACCTTGTCATGTTTCTAAACCGACCATGGAGAGAAACCAAAATTTGTTAAAAGCTTCTAGAAACTTACAGGATATAGTACATGCTTCTCCCTCTGATTGACAGGATGTTTCTCCTTTTCTACACGGTTCTTTTCCACTTCATGACACCTGTTGTAAGAGGAGGCAGCCAAAAGAAATTGATACATGACTATTGTTATAGTTAGATTAAAAGTTTTGGTGATTTTTCCATTTAATTATTAGTTTTGAATGGTCCAAAAGGTTAGATACTTCTACAAAATTTTTGAAGATTTGAAATTGAAATTAAATAAGTTTCAAATTTAGATAAATAATGAGGTGAGGTTGACATGTAGAACTTACTTGTCACAAATCTGAAAGTTCTTACACTGGTTGCACACCCAGCGATATCCAGATACCATGAGAGTACAACAATGCTTGCAACAATGTTGCAAATGCACCATGATGAAATCTTCCTTCATTGGGAGGATGATCTCACCCAGCTACAGAGAAAGAAAGAGCAATGAATATATATATATATATATATATATATATATTTCTTCAACAAAAAGCATTACAGACAGAACTGAACTTACTTTATGCATTAACAGAAGATCCTTTGAGGCATTAACAGAAAGATCCAGCTGACCTACTGCTTTAAGAGCCCTTTTTGATATGACCTTTTTGGACATTACTTTTCTATTTGACTTCTTCCCATCTTCTTCTTGGCTCATTTGATCTATCAAATCCTCAGCAGCACCTGGCCAGTAGTCCCCATCAAAGTAAGGCAACCTTGCTGCTGTTACCTTAGCTCTACATTCACCAGACTGGACGAAGAAATGATCATAGAAGTTTGTACATTCAACCACCACTTTTTCCTTGGAAGCTTTCCTCAGCATTGCTAAATACCTGAAAAAAAGAATTTGAGTATTATTATTACATTACACATCATGAAGAAACTTCTCTCTTGCACATTGAAAACATCATTTTCCATACCATTCCCTTAGTTTGTCAGTCTTTGGCGTTTTCTGAATCTCAGGATGACAGTATAGAATGTAATCTTCACCCTTAAGAGGAGGGCATGCCCATATATAGCAGCTCGAAAACCCACGTTTCTTACAGTAATCAAGATAACCAATCTGCAAATCCCCAAAAAGGCCATTGTTGATACTACAACACATGAGCCAGAAAGCTAACTAGGATCAGAAAGAAATATAGCTTACCAGAATTTCATGGTATACAAAAGTACGGAGAGCCTCTCCAGACACAGTTCTAACGTCTGGTCTGAAGTACTTAACCGAGTCTAGGTAAGAAAGGTATACTCGCCGCTGATTGGGAGACGCGGAATCAGTTCCAAATTCTTGGACGTACATGCCAAATAAGCAAACTTCAACACCTTCAATCTTCTGAAACAACAGAATGGCCTGAAACAATGAAAAAAAAAAATACATATTAGTTAAGCTGATTGTCAAGACTCAAGAGGCATCACTAGAGAATCAGAAGAAGCAAGAAGCTGTACCTTAGACTTATAAGGGAACTCAGATGAGTAATTCTCTTCTCTGAAAATGTCAAGGAAGCGTGGCTTTACTTCTAACATTTTGTCGATAGATGCAACAACTCTGATAACAAGTGAGTCAGCTCCAGGGACCTGGTACATCAATAAAGAAGGAAACTAGGTCGTTATCTTCCAAAACCTTAGCTATATAAGGAAAGAGCATATAATAAAAAATATACACTAGGTAGATTTTTTCTTAGCGGCCTTAAAAGTGCTATTTTGTATCTTTCTGTAAGCCCTACATTTATTGACATCTTCATTAACCCTAGGAAAGCTATGTCTCTTTGTAAATCAACATCATATGGCTGAATGTAGTAGAAACACAAGCCAGCGGCCATGGGAGAAGTTAATAAAATTACCTCATCGTAGCTTTTTCCTTGAAGCCTAGCCCTCTCCTGTCTTTCCTGCTTCAGTTTCTTGAACAACCGCTGTTCTAAGTGGTTGCTAAGTGTACTAGCTGGCAAACTTTGTGCCCCCAGAATCACACTTGGTGACACAGGCTTCCTTTCTCCTCGTTCCACCTCTTCTATATAGCAATTAGGGCAAGTGTACTCGGCTTGTCCATGATTCCTACGGCCGTTGAACAAAGCACAGATCTGATGCTGCCACGCTTGACATTTATCACATTGCACCCACTGCACATAATCATCGATTCAGAAGCAAAAAAAAAACAAGTAAAGATAGTTGCAAAGCAACAGGTGAAGAAGAGGGCGTACCGGTTCTTCAACCTCCTCATCGTTTTTCTTTTTCTCAAACCTTGACTTGGGCACAAGAGTTCCATCAACAGAGACAGTGTTCGTACGCGCTTCATTGTAGCAAGGAATGCATACATAGTGGCGTGACTCACCTGACACAACGGTATAGTGCATAGCATTCCTCTTGACACGTGCACCACAAGGTGTGCAATAAATAGGTGTTGGCTCAAATGCAAGCCTCTCAACAGCACATAACTGGCAAGAGTTTTCAGACATGGTGAGTCCCATTGCTTTATTCTTTTCTGCCTTGGTTTTACTCTGAAATATAATTACAAAGAAAACAAAACAAGGCGTTACCCCACTGTAAGAAAGGTATGCAGACAACAGCATATTGAATGAAACCATTCTTGGTAAAACCCAACCTTCCATTTAAAGCAAGAGTTACATCTAAATATATATGTCAGCTTACCTGGCCTACCCACTGGCGAAGACCGCGGATATGCTCCTCTACTTGCTCTGGAGTGAAGAGCTCAATCAGTGAGACTCCCTTGATCTTTGACTTTCCGCTACTAGACGCAGCTAAAACGTCTGCAGACTGTTCCGCTCTCTCTTCTTTGGGTGCGCTTACTTCTTTCATGCATTTTGATTTTTCTTGCTTTGGTACTACACAAACAGGTTCACCATCCAATGAAGAAGAGTCTCCACCATGTCCTCCCATGGGGGTATCTTTGAAAACAGGCTTCTCCATCGCACGGGAAACTGGAAGCATTCTCCTCGAAGTATCAGAACCATCTGCACTAATAGACCCATCTGATCTTGTAGTTTTGCTAACATCACTCTCTAGCCTATACTTCTCTTGCAAACCCTTTGACAAATGAGTTTTACCCATACCAACAGATTTTTTCACTGGGATGCTGTGTGGTTCAGGGTAGGAAAACTGGGAGGGTTTCTCTACTTTCACCCGCTTTGGAGAAGGTTGCAGATCATCATCATCATCATCATCAACAACAGAAGGAGCTTCAGATTCTCTTTCATTAGAAGCACGCATAGACTCAAAGGCTTCCAAGCGTCTAGACTCAGCTTTACGAAGGAGAGCAATCTTTTCTCTTTGTTTCTCCTTGAAGTTCTTGACAAATACACAGACTGGGCATGCTTCATTCTCGCAGTGCTCATTATGATGAATCAGTTTCCGGGTTTGAAGACAGTACTGATATGCACAAGCAGGGGCCTTGCAGTAATCGATATGTTTCAGTAGCGTTTTGGCAGTGTAACAGTACTTGCTTTCACATTTATCTTCAGCTGCGTTGCATTTGCGAACATGTAGCAAGAACAAAAGCCACCGCCTCTGGTTTACATAACTTGAATCACTATCTCCATTCACCTGTTTAGTCAAGGTGCTGCTTCCTTCTGGAAGATGTGGAGCTGGAGCCTCCAAGGTGCTGCTTCTAGGAGCAACGGTTTGACAGTAAGCAGCATTAGTAGTTTCAAGCTTAATAGGTAATATTTGACTTGAGTTCACCCCAAACTGCTCTCTCTCTCCATTAATATCTTTTGATGTTTGTGTCAAGTTCTGAGAAGGTGAATGCCACTGTCTTATACTTGATACTGGCTGCACTCCACCGGAGAGGTTATTCACATCTTTCCATTGAGGTATCTGCTGCGTCTGGTGAGTTTGCGCTGGGAAAGATGAAGAGATATTTAGCTGGCTACTACTCTGAGTACCAACATAGTCGTCTTTGACAACGTTCTGTTTGTACTGGTTGTGAGGCTTGGATGGTTCTACTTGGTTTGTAACCTGCAGCTGAAAAGCTTCATTATAGTATTCAGCGCGAGGCTCATGCTTGACTTGACTAACAGTGTTTGAAGCTCGCTGAGGCTGACGATAAGCATCATTGTTCAGTGAGTGTTCTTGTTGCTGGTATTGACCATGATGAGCTGGCTGGTTGAACTGGTGTTCTAATGGCTGATGACTCATCTGAGACACATTTTCTTTGGAATTAGAGGAAGACTGGAAGTTCCCATTCTCGAACTGTTGAGGTTGTTGATGCTTTATCATTGGAGTCTTGTTGTCCACTGCTTGCATGCTCGACTGATTACTACCAAAGGAAACATCAACTCTCCGCATAGGATTCAGACTCATTGTATTCATATCCACAGAAGCTTCCACTGAGCCAGATGATCCATAGAGATTCCCGGACCCAAAAGCACCAGAGTTACTCGTTGAGTATCCTTCACATTAAAAAAAAAACAGCTTGCAATGTAAGAAGGTATAGCACTAAGGGAGACTATAAGAGAGGCAAAAGGAAAATTAGAGAGATTTACTGTGAACATGTGACACCTGCTGCAACTGATCGACAGGCTGCTGCTGCTGCAAAGCTTGTGATGAAGTAGAAAAATTTGTGGAGCTAAGTCCCCCTTGAGAGCCCATATGTCCATTAGCAAGGTGTGCACTGTTCCCACTCATCCCCACACCAGCATTCTGAGGAATACTGATCATCCCAGACGCATTCTGGTGCATATTCGACCTGAAACCACCTCCCAACTGCTGCTGATCAAGGCTGTAATGCAACCGGTCATCTGAACCAGGAGGACGCTGCCTCTGAAGCTGAGATTGGCTTACAAACTCAGGCCCAGCAGCAGGAAGCTTGCCACCGTCTCTAGAAGTTTCTCCGTTTCGATGAGACTGATATACATCAGCGTTGGTACTGTTGTTGAATCCAGGAGTAGGCATCATTTGTTGGCCAGTGTTGGCTGATAATTGCTGGCGACCATTAATCATTTGACCTGTCAAAAAAAAATAAAAAGAATCAGTACAGACTCTTAGCAGAGTCAAGCTTACATGTATACAGTAGAGAATATTACCTCCATTCATGCGATTAGTTGGCAAACCATCTGCTAAGCTATTGTTACTGTTAAAGGTGCTAGTGTTCACCATAGGTGTGGCAGTATGAGTTTGACCCCATCCATGAGAAACAGCAGGTGTTTGAACCATCATAGCGGCCGAGCTTGGAGGATTATTAGGACGACCAAACATTTGATTCAGAATAGATTTTATCCGAACCTCAAAACTTTGGAAATCTAAATACTCCTCCTGCGAAAAAAAATAATAAACAAATAATCATCAAGAGCAGTGAGAACCTGCTTCTATGAGAGATTGATTCCATTTCTGGAATAGATAGTATATTCATTTAATGAAACTGTAACAATGTAAGAAGAGGAGGAACCTTTGAGGTAGCAGTTTTTATCATTGCGTTTTCTA
The DNA here is from genome assembly GCA_019706035.1 of Raphanus raphanistrum subsp. raphanistrum. Lineage (NCBI taxonomy): Eukaryota > Viridiplantae > Streptophyta > Magnoliopsida > Brassicales > Brassicaceae > Raphanus > Raphanus raphanistrum. The sequence goes on from CM033980.1 coordinate 42,650,657, forward strand.
ACCGCTTTGCAACCTCAAATAACTTTGCCTTGGAGGCATCATCAGTCTTTGTAGGCTGCCTCTGCTGTAACCAAACGAAGCTGGCAAAAAAAAATAAACTCAAGTAAATAAGATTATTTTTACAAAACATAAAAAAAAAAAGTGTTGTTTCAAAAAGTCTATAAAATAAATAAAAAAGGGTAAATTGTCTAAGCAGCTAGAATCATAACAAAAGTGTACGAAACAGACAGTTGCACAAAAGAGTACACTACTTATGTCTAAATGGTATCGAGTAACCAATCACAAACACAGCAAACGCAAATTAAAAAAAAAAAAAAGACAACAAAGATTATTCTTACATCTTGTTCAACATCTCATGCCGTATCCTGAGACCATCATTAGGCTGAGACGAAACACCAGGAGCAGAAACCGCAACAGGATTCTGCATTTGTCCCACCAGCTGAGGAACATTCCTGTTCTGTCCCTGAGCCATTACCGCTTGTATAAAAAAAATCTATGGAGAATGCAGAACCAAAGACTCCCTCTGCCTCCTCGCCGAAACACACGCGATCATCACCACGACGATGAGCTACAACAAGCCTACAAATTGAAATTAAAAAAAAAACAGATTGAGCTTCGCTCACATGTAGTAAAAAAACACAACAATCTCAATAACACCACCACCTCGTGAATTACGCCTTAAAAAGGAAAGACTTTTAATTACAAAGATAATCAAATTAAAACGATTCAGGTAACCCTAGCTCGCGATCAATCAAATTGAATTAAGAGAAGAGGAACAAAAAAAAACCCTAAACCTGAATTAATTGGGGGAAATCAACGATTCCAATCCGAGAAGACAATTCACGGAGATGGAAGGTCGTCGCCGGAGAATCGATGCACAATTAAGGGAGGAGAAAAAAACGGCGGGTGAGAGAAGAAATGACGACGGAGGAGAATGGTCGGTGGGGGCGTAGGATAATGACGGAGTTAATAAATATCCATTTTTGGACATAAAAGTCAGATTTTTTACTACAAGAGCTGGTAGATTTAATTCGATGTTTTGGGGTAAGATAACAGAATGAAATAATGATTCAACGGACAGAACACAACAACGTGTGTTTATTACCCAATCAACGTTTTCAGATGAGTCCCCCGGACTCTGTTGTCATCTAGTAGTAATAAAGTCAATTAATAAAGTCGAAACGCCACGTGGAAATAACTTACTATGGTATTGGTTGGTTTCCTTCGAGGGGGAAATTACCGAGAATATTCCAACTCTAGGAGAGAATGATAAGGCTAATATAGTAATTTGGTTATTTGTTTGAAGACGACGACCTGCCGTTTTTTTTTTTGAGTCTGTAACGGTACGCAGTTGCATCGTTGACACAGTAAACGCGACCAGTACCTCTCCCTCTTATGCCATGGTTGCAAACTTGAAACAATCTTGTAAGAATTAGACACTGGATTGAGAATCTTGTAGGAAAATATTTATTTTTGTTGCTACAAAACCTGTAAATATTGGTCTGAACAAGCAAAAGCACAGAAGTGATTAAAATTTTATGATTCGTAACCATTTGTATAGTTTTACAACTGAAGTTACGTGTGGTTATGACACTGAGTACTTATATGTTGTTGTAAAGATAAATGGATAATTTAATCATCTACAGTAAGGGATTGGATGTAATGTAACATAAACCTTTCATATTCGGTGACGGTGGGTTGTCAATTGTCATGTACAGTCCATACACATTATGATCTGTACATTTGTAATTGGACCCAGGGGCGGAACTAACAAATATAACAGGGAGCACATAGTTTTTTCTCACTACATTTAGTTTTGGGCTGGGGGCATTTCTATAGATTTTATACTATTTGTTATAGAAAATTAGAAATTAGACCCGTATATTATTCTCTCCCTCGGCCACTTGGGACCTGTTGTTTGGGAACAGGTACTATAATCAGATAAATTGGGAAGAAAATCAAAAGATATACATTCAAAACCCGATAATAAATGAGGACTAAAATATATTAAATGATCATCCGAAATTTTGCATCAAATGGTGAAAAATAAAGCATACAAGTGTGAAGTTCATTTTAAGATTTAAAATAGTTTTCTTCGTAAATTAGATATTAAAGATTCTGACCGATGTGTGTACTAATGATATTAATCAGATATGAATAACTATATCGTTTGAATAGAAAATAGTGTACCCAAAATGAGGACAGTGAAAAATGAAGAACAAATCTATCGTAGTTTAGTACCCACAAAATTTTCTTTACTTATACAACTTTTTTAGTATAAATTAACATTTTCATATTTTGTTTAGTTTCTTTTAAAAATCTTTTTTTTGTTGCCTCATCATCTGTTTTAGCTCGTAAAGCTATTAACGAGGTTACATTTCAAAGTAATTATATAGGATTGCATTATATGAAACAAATTATCAGAAATGCATTTAGTGTTTTCTATCTTTAAAAATATATAATGCCCTAGGCCAATACTTCTTGTTTTCTCAAGTAGACACGGCACTGACTGAAAGGAGAGAACGTGATGGTTCTGATCAGCCTTGCGCCCTCTGATAGATTATCATGATGCTTGTATACAAATGTCTCTTTGCGCTTTTCAATACATCTCTGCACCTATTTATCTATTGACATTTCTGCATTATTTTGGGATAGACAGTCACGAGTCCACGACAAATGGCCTAAAGTAGAGAAAGCTGACAAGAAAAGTAGAATTAGTTAGGAATGTATAGATACCTAGTCTAGCATATCAAATGAAAATTAAGATGTTAGTATTGTTTTCACATTCCACTCAAAAACATAAAACAAACACCAAAACCCAAAACTAGTCCAGTAATTATAAGGACTCTATAAACCTACTTCTTGTTGCTTCGACGAGAGACTTATTATATGCGATTGGAGATAAACGTTATGAAATGATAATATGGTGGGATACACTATACATCTATATATGACTAGGACAATACACGTCCTTATCCTTTTTTTTATGATTAAAATGTCCTTATCCTTTTTTTTTTTTGATGATTAAAATGTCCTTATCCTAATATGGCAACAATTCTCAAACTGTGCTAGTGTCACAATCATTCTATATATGTAATATATGTAAAATCAAATGCAAAAGATATCATCAATATTTTAATTGCATTAAATCAGGCTGGTGGGAGCCCCTCTTGTATTTGCACGATATTATAGATATAATTACTTTTTTTGTTTGTTATATGGAAAACCTAAATCTATATAATAGTACATTGGCCTTTAGAACTTTAGTGAATGTGAATGGAACAAAAGAGGGGACATATATATTGGCTGCAGAGAAAAAGAGGGCAGCTTGAGCTGGTTTCTTAGCTGTCCGCTACAGTGAACCATACCAAATGCCACATTCAATAGTAAAAATACAAAAAAAAAGGAAGTGAGAAAAATGTACATGTGATTGCAACGGGAATAAAGATGTAACTAAGTTATTACTTTTAACGTCGAAGTTGGAAGTATGTGTTCAGGATGAATAGCAGCAACACTTTGTTGTCTTTCCAGCAAAAAAGAAAAGAAAAGAAAAAAACGCCTTGTACATGCAACATGTAACTTTTGGTCTGCTTGTAAATCATTAAATGGGCCTTAAAAGTTTCCAGCCCCCTTTAAAATATATCAGGGCCTTATCCAATTGAAGTAAGGGAAAGAGGAAACCCTAGCTATATATACAAGAGAGATCAGCTAACAGAGCCGCGTATCAGAGTTCGGCGAATTCACCATGAGAGCCAAGGTATGAGAATATTTCTCTGTAATCTTTAGATTTTGTTGTATTATTCTACTTCGATTCAAATACTGCGATCTAGCTCTTATTTTTATAGTTTATGCTAATCATAAAAGTCTGTTAGGAGCTTTAGAATCACAAACTCAAGTTGTTGGTTCTGTCATTTTCATGTCTCGTTCGAACGAAAACAAAACTAGTGTGGATTGATACCATTGTTGTGATTTGATTAATTTCTCTTGCAGTGGAAGAAGAAGCGTATGAGGAGGTTGAAGAGGAAGCGCAGAAAGATGAGACAGCGATCTAAGTAGAGTCTGTTGTCATCGTATTGCCTTATCTATAAATCTCTGTGTTGTTCCCTTTCTTGTTTCTCGAACCAGTTATGTTTTTTAATTTTCACATTTTAAGTTTCGAACTATCTTCTGTAGAACATGTCTTGCTCACTCGTTTTAATATCTACTACAAGCAGAGATTTATCTTAATAATTTCTGAATATGTTATGTTTATTACAAGTTTAGTGATTAGATTAGTGGTGTTATAGTTACTACAAGTTTATCAATTGAAATAGTGGTTTAAGAGTATTTGATGAATGAACAAAGCGTACTTTATTTAGAAAAGCAGCATACAAGCATATGCATGTAGAGCTGAAGTACTTAAGTTTAACGAAGACTATCATCTGTTCGTGTTCCTGGGACGTCATTCGCTTTGTCACGGTGCATCTGTGTCTGATCTCCAGTGATTTCAGAAGCTGCCTGTACCTTTCCCTTTTCGACACCTTGAGCGCTGGCAAACAGCTCTACAGGCTCGGACTCTGCGATCTTGCCTCCTTCCAAAGGTGTCCCATGTTTGTATCTCACTCGTATCGCCTCGTCTTCAGATTGCTTCGTTTGAGCGGTTGCATACTTTATGTCTTCCTTGTTCTTTGCCATCTTTATTGTTTAATGGATCATGACTTGACATGGGACGTATATAAACAGAGTGAAGTCTAACGTGTCACTCTCTAGACTCTCGTGTTGTGCTTACTTCTCCTTCTTGGGGGTTCTCTCTTGACACGTTCACACTTGTTGCAATGTCGTCAAACAGACACGCATATGTCTTTGTATCTAAGCTTTATGTTTTGAGAAAAATCTACAGATTATTAATTAAATTAGTTGCAAAAAAAAACCTTATTGTATAACTTGAGCTGCCAAGTAATGAGACGTATCACCTACCTTCTAGCCTCATCTTTTAATACCCTTTTCAAGTATCTTCTTCAAACTGCAAGAGAGAGAAGTAGAATTGACTCAATGATGAAGAAGATGAGGATGATGATGCTGTTACGGAGATGCAAGAGCGTGTCCACGCAACTAGGTCGTTCATATTCCTACACAAGCCTCAGATCACAATCTGCGAGAAGAGATCCAGAAGACCATCTCCATGACGTCAACCAAAGCAGCCCTACACCGTCTTTGTACCGGACAGTGTTGGTAGGACGTACCAAGAAACCTTACTTGATCAGTAAGCAACACCTGAAGCACCCGCTACTCGACGCTCTTGTGGAAAAGCAACAGAGGTACGAAGAAAATGAAAATGAAGATGGAAGCTGTGTAATTACGGTGAAATGTGAAGTTGTTTTGTTTGACCATCTCCTGTGGATGCTAGAAAACGGAGACCAGGGGCACATACTGGAGTCTTTAGATGACTTTGCTCATCTCTATCTCTCTCCTTGATTAGGTTTCACTTGTTTTTTGTTTTCCTTCCGTTACAAGTTACAATTTGTTTATGCATCTTTTAAACTCTAAAGCCTTAGTTACTTTACTTGGAAGTACATGGTTTGTCAATATGTTATCGAGTGCTGATGGTTAACAAGACATCCTACCAAAGTTCTGCTTTTTTTTTAAATTAGAAATTGAAACAATCGATAACAATTATTCAATTTCTCTGTTTAAGAGATTGGTGTTTTTGTATTTAAAATATTGAAGTTTGAAATTTTAATGTATTTTTTTGAAAAAAAAAAAGTTAAAATCTAAAACATATGAATGATAAAAATTTATGAAAATCAAATCAAACTAAAACAACAAAACTAAAAAGTTGCAGATGAAAATATGTTTAAATTTCATTAACAATTGTGCAATTCTTTAAACATCAATTTTTCAAAACTAAAAGCAAAAACTAAAAATTTGTAGATAAATTATGTATTTAATTTTTGCTAATAAGTGTACAAATTCTTAAACATCATTAGGAGAAAGTACGCAAATTAATGGGCCTAAGTGAAGCCTATATACAGGAGAATACTGTATTTGATCAAACAAAAAAAGTAGGCAAATCAGAACCAGACAAGATAAGGTTTCTGACATGAATCCACTAAGACACACTAACACATCATTAATTACGACCAAAAGCACTTTGTTACTACAAAAAGCTGTAAACTTTATGATACTTTAGTACTTTACCCACTAATCTCTTTTTGAGATTAAACTGAAGTTTGATCATTTTCTAATCTAGAAAAAAAAAAGATAAAGGTTGCAACTTTACTCTTTCCTTCCATTGGCTAAAGTATTGAACTAAACCAAACAAAGTTTCAACAAACTGTTGTTTCAGTGGACTTATGGCTACGGCTCGTTGACAAAAAGGTTTATGAATCATCAGGTAATCTAACCCAAACTATTTGATCTAATCACTCTTAGTAGGTTCTCTGCATCAATAGTCTTCAAAGTTCAAAACTTTATATTTTCTCTGTTCTTCTCTCTGCATCTTTAGCTTTGTCTTATGACTTGCGTAGATGTGATTATATCAATCAAAACAATAAAAAAAGGGAGAGACTTTGTGATTACTTGAGCAACAATGCGTCAGCCAGGATCAGCAGGTCATCAACACTGTGATTTCACGGCGGCGTCTTACTTCTCATGGCCGACATCAAGCAGGCTGAGCAACGCTGCGGAGGAGAGGGCTAACTACTTCTCAAACTTGCAGAAGGAGGAGGATGATGAAGAAGAAGAGGAGGTTTCTCCTGAGCCAGCTTCTGCAGAGCCTAAAGGGCAACGAGCCACCACTTTGCTTGAGCTCATGACCATAAGAGCCTTCCACAGCAAGATCTTGCGCTGTTACAGCCTTGGAACCGCTATTGGGTTCAGGATCCGGAGAGGGGTCCTCACGGATATACCTGCTATCATTGTGTTTGTGTCAAGGAAAGTGCATAAGCAGTGGCTTAGCCCTCTTCAGTGTCTTCCTACTGCTCTTGAGGTAACGTTTGGAATCTTTAAGTTTGTATGGTTTGTTAGAATGGCTGTGAATGTGTGGTTTTGGGGGGATTTAATTAGGGAGCTGGAGGGATATGGTGTGATGTAGATGTGGTGGAGTTTTCTTATTTTGGAGAGCCTGATCATCAGCCTACTCCTAAACAAACATTCACTACTGATATTGTTGATCATCTCCAAGGATCTGATCCCTTCATTGGATCAGGCTCTCAGGTAGTCATCCTTCATTGTAATCTGGTGTTATGGCAATGATCATTTGATCACAAAGCCTGATAACTTTGTTAATCTAAATCAGGTGGCAAGCCAGGAGACTTGTGGGACTCTGGGGGCAATAGTGAGGAGTCAGACAGGAGGTAGACAAGTTGGGTTTGTGACTAACCGTCATGTTGCTGTTAACTTAGACTACCCAAGCCAGAAGATGTTTCATCCTCTCCCTCCTGCACTTGGCCCTGGGGTCTACCTTGGAGCCGTTGAGAGAGCCACTTCCTTCATCACTGATGATCTCTGGTTTGGCATTTTCGCTGGCACCAATCCAGGTTTTTAGAAAAAAACATCAAGTTCTTGAGGTTAAACATCAACAACTGCTGGCAATAACTTTTAAATGTATTTTTGCAGAGACATTTGTGAGAGCAGATGGAGCATTCATCCCCTTTGCAGACGACTACGACCTGTCACGTGTCACAACGTCTGTCAAAGGTGGAGTAGGAGAGATTGGAGAGGTCAAAGCCATTGAGCTGCAGTCTCCGGTTGGGAGTTTAGTAGGGAAACAGGTGGTGAAAGTTGGGAGAAGCTCTGGTTTGACTACAGGAACTGTTCTGGCTTATGCGCTTGAGTACAATGACGAGAGAGGTGTCTGCTTCCTCACTGACTTCCTTGTTGTTGGGGAGAATCATCGCAGTCCTTTTGATCTTGAAGGAGATAGTGGAAGCTTGATTGTGATGAAAGGAGAGGAGGAGAATGCAAGGCCTATTGGGATCATATGGGGAGGTACTGGAAGCAGAGGGAGGCTGAAACTTAAAGTGGGTGAGTCTCCAGAGAGCTGGACTACTGGTGTTGATCTAGGAAGACTTCTTACACATCTCCAGCTTGATCTAATCACTACTGATGAAGGGTTGAAAGGTAAAATCTTCTTCAAATAAAAACCATTTTAGATTTTCAATACAAAATTTATTAATATTTTATATTATTTTTTATATTTCTATAATTTATTTTTTATTGGTTAAAATATGGTTAGATTTGTGTAATTTTTATTTAGAAAATATACATAGTTTCTTAGTTTGTAAGCACAAATCTAAAATAATTAAAAATGAAACGGAAGGATTAGTAATTAGTGTGTCTGTTATCTTACTTCTTCAGCATATAGAAGTAACATGACATGACTTATGTTTATGTTGTTGTATTCAGCGGCGGTGAAAGAACAACGAGCGGCTTCAACAACGGGGATGAGCTCAATGGTTGCAGACTCATCACCTCCGTACGTGAATCTCAAGAAAGAGAAGAGAAGCCCTGAAGAGAAGTTAGAGGCGTCGTTAGGACCTCTCCAGGTGCAACACATTGATCTTGAAGAGAGGATAGAAACAAAAGGAGGTCCTCCGAGTGTGGAGCACCAGTTCATGCCGAGCTTCAGCGGTCAGTGTTCAGTGTCTGCTTGGCCGGAGGCTGCTAGAGAGGATCTTGTTGCCGGTCTTGCAAATGGTGGATGCGATGGGGATTTATGTGTAGGACTGCGTTTAGGTGAAGGGGACAATGGAGGTAAACGCAGACGCACTGAGATGACCAAGGATAGAATGAGACCCGCTGAATAGAGACAAAAGGTCAAGAACTTTTGTCGCCTTGATGATTGATTTGTCTTGCTATTTGCCCACACTCTCATTGGAAATGTCATTCGGACTAGAACATAGCCAACTTTAGCTTCAGTTTGATTGTCTTTTGTTTCCTTCTGTTTGTCTATTATCCCATTTGTCAATGTTCATCATTGTATCATTGATGTCATAATTAACTTTTGAAGTTGAAAATGAACATTGGGCCATTATGTAAGAGAGTGTTTTTGAAGTTGGAAAATGAGTCCAGTAGACGAGAGGCTTCGCGAAGAGGACCTTAGTGTCTCCAGCTTTCACCTCACTCGCAACTCTAACCATCTCAACAGCAACTGCAAAAGAGTGGATTGATTCTCCATTGCTTTATTAAGCCAGTTGAGTTTTAAAAAAAGCATATTGTAAGTAAAAGGCTTTTGGCTTTGTTACATACTAAACTCTCTGCGTCATCATCAACCTCAGCTGTTGGAGACTTGAGGTCGTCGCTCTTGTAAACAACCTTCCCATATTTGTTGAACATCTCGTAGCTATCTTCACTTACATTCTACAAAATGAAGTGGTATTAGTCTTATTGTCACTCCTCTCCCAAAGTGTTACAAGATTCAAACAAACTCAACACAAACTACTTCCTACAACAAACACAAGTACATATGAACGGGCTCATCTCAAAACTCTTATTGGATTATATTTTTGCATCGCTGATTTAGTTTGATTTAATCTATTTTGGATCACCATAAATTTATTATATTCATTTTTAGTGAAATTTTATTTGTATGAAAATAAGCTACCAATAATATATAAATGGAATAATTTGTGATATATTTATATATTATATAAATGATTATTTTATGTAGTTTTTAATTTTAGTTGTTACTAATAAATAATGAAAATATAATTATATAGTTTGAAAATGATATTGTATTCTAAATTTAGTAAACGGGTACCTAAATCGGTTGAGGCAGCTTCTACAAATTATTTTACAAGTAAATTTTTAATTTTATATACTATTAAATAAATTAATATAAATTATTTCCATTATTTTACTATATCATTAAAAGATATTTTATAATAATTTATAATAATTCGTATATAATTATTTATTAATTAGTGAAATTTATATTTAAGAAAAATTGAAACATAGTAAATTGGGAAAATGGTGATTATATAATAGACTTATTACCAAATCTGTTAAAATTTATTAGATCATATATTTATAACCTGAGACTTGCCATAATATATTTATTAAATTTAAGATTTATTTTAGGTAATTGTACATTAAATTAAAAAAATAATTAATACTTTAAGATATGATTAGTTATTATTTCAGTGGCAATGAAACGTAAATAAATTAAAAATTTAAAAGTTAATTTATAAATATACTTCTATTTTAATAAAATAGATATGATAAATGAACTGAGATCCAAACTCAATATAAATTGAACTGAATCGAGTAGAGATTTCATTTTGACATCCTAATTATGAAATCAAATATTATATTAGTATAACAACATATTTTATTTAAACATAGTATTATAATTACTTTTCATACATATAGACTACAATATGATTTAAAATTGATCAACAAGTGGAAAAGACACATACACTAATCATAATTTGATTAATTCGTAAATTCTTTTATAGTCCACGAATACGGAGAGTGTGTTATTGTAGTCAAGAAAAAATAATCAAGGTTTGCAAAATTGTAAGGTCGTGTCATGGACTTGTTTTCTTATTTACAGTGTAAGACTTTAGTTGTGCCTGAATTCAAATGAGCCTGTTTCGAAAAACCATGAACAGCCCAAAACCATAAATTGAGGCTTTCTTATTTTATTTCGTTCGATTCTAATAAATATTTTTCAAATCTGATCGGATGAACCGATACTTATTTGGGCTAGGGTTCAACCGTGTTAAATATTGTTCAATAATCTAGTTTAATATATTTTAATAAATAAAATTAATAGTAATATTAGTAAATATGATACAACTGATATAAAATATATAAAAAATATTCTGGTTTTGTACATTTTTAATTTATACATATCTAATGTCGATTTATAAAAAAATCAGTTTCATACATTTACAGAAATTTTTTAAAATGCTAATTCTAAAAATTAAAGTCACTAATTTTTAGATAATATTATTATATTTAGATTTTTGTTTATTAGTTTTTAATAGTAAAATCCCTTAGCTATTTTTAATTAATAAAAAAAATATTAACTAAAAATTTACCGGTTGTAAAGGTAATTATGACAAACAGTGTAAAGAAAAAAATTAATTTACTAAATAAAGTTAGTTTGAGAGTTTTCTCATTAAATACTTAATTTTAGAATTTTTATTCAAAACAAACTTAATTGAGGGGTTCTAGTGTTAAAAATTCTAAGAATTTTTATCTTTTTAACTAATTTGAGATTTAGTCGAATTACATGTCTAAATCATAATATACCAGTTATTAAGTCTAACACGGCTATGTAACTAGTTTCATGAACTAATCTAACCCTCGAATCGGTTCGACTTTAAAAGTATAAACGAATCAAGCTAGCTTCATTGGTTGAACTCAAGGCTAGCTAGTTGCGATATGGAATTATTGAAAAGATAAGACTTGAAAATGGAGTGGACCACTAAAAAGCATACTTACTAGAGTTCCCAAATTGGCATAAATCATTAATCATCATCATATATACATAACACACAAAAAAATGTCGCATTCTATGATGCGTACATAACGCAGAGTGCCAAAAAACCTTAAATGTCACAGTCTCACATAGGTCATAATCCCACGGAATCAATCGATATAATTTATGTGAGCTAGTATGCTAGGCAGACACACACATGTCTCTGCCTGCATATATCAATAAATTTATAATAATTATATGGAGCAAACAAGTTTGGTTGGGGAAGTGTGATGAATTCGACAAGTTAGTGTAATTATAGAGGAAGAGAAGAGAGGGACAATCCAAAATAATACAGACTCATATCTACCTTCCTGTCAACGTTTCTATTATTATTAGGCATCTCACCTTTTTGTACCATTTATCTTATGACGCATTATATTTCTGACAATTCGTTTTTTGTTATATCACATCTATTCACACTAAACACATATTTTCAAATTTATTTGACATTAAAAATTCATGGAGAAATGTGGTGCAATAGAATTGGAGAAGAAGAAGGACCATTCTTTTTCTGCCGAATGTCAATCTTAAATTTATCTAGGCATTTTAATCTATTTTTATAACATGGATTCATATTGTATGTATTCAGAAAATAAAAGAAAAGAGGAAGACATATAAGTTTCACTCGTTTCTGTCATTGTGCTTAGTGGGTGGGTGAGGTGATGATTCCCTTATCTTCACTCAAAGATTTTATTATTTTCATCAGCAGCATATGCTAATCAATCTTGGCAGCTAATTAGCACGTTAATAAATTAATACATGACAAGTTTAGTCAAATTTGATTCATATCTAGCATGGAAAAGTGAGATTAGTTGTGGCATCCGATTCCAAAATGAAACGTTAACGTGGGAATATAGGTCATCAAGATTAGGTGATGAAACCATGAGTGATAATAGAGGGCTGATCTATTCCTTTATTTTATTACATGATTAATTTTCATTATATGAACGAGTCTCGATAATTACGGCCCGTCTCGATCTACAAATTGCCTTGGATCCACGTAACGTGTGTAAAGACTTGAAAATTCATACGACATCTTTGCTGTTCTACTCAATTATCATCACTTTATCAGATAGGTTAGGTGGGTCCACATGGGTGTGCATGAAATCGAGTGCAACGGTCAATAGAAATCGTGGAATATAAAATTGTTGCGAGGAGTAGAAATTAAGGTCATAGTGTATTGTGTTTCTAATACAAGTAAGATGTTGACAATGGGCTCGATTCACCTATATATCCACCTCTCGTCCTCACCAAAACACCCCACTAAAATAACTTAACATATATATCAGCTTGCTTTTAATTCTTACAACAATATATTTTTGACAAAAACGTCAAATATATAATGCGGTGGTGGTTGCCAAGTAAATGTTTGAGATATGTAATAGCGGAAACCTATAATCTTGAATAATGGATTCATTTTTCTCTTGTTGGGGAGATAGAAAATATTTTTGTAATATTTTGTTGATTGGAGTAATAAGAAAGTAGAAACACTATTATTGAGGTTCATGGATTATAATGACACATTGCTCCACCTTTTCCAATACATGTGATGCCATTTTGAGCCGTATCCAATTCCTTGCTCAACCAACTTTTCCGATGCATTGCTTTCACGTATTTTGTGTTTATCGATATCTACTGAATACGTGCCATACACATATTACATATATTAGACGTGCATATTGTTTACTTTTATATATTGACAAGTACATAACTTTTGTAACTCTATGTATGGCATAGATGATGGCGTGATGCCTATCGAGAATATATGACAGAAGACCTTATGAATACTACAAAAGATATTATGCATACGGGGATGCTGAAATCGAGATTCCTTTGGAGAAAAGAACAATAAAGTTTGTTCCATATACAAATTTAGATGTGCGATTATGCGTTGGTGTGACATTGAGATTCTCATTATGATGAGGGGTTGAGATGATGTGTGGAAAATAATAGATCAACAACTCTTTTAAATTCAACTAAAGAAAAAACTACTTTTATCAACTCAATGGAGTCATATGCCTTTGCCCTCAAAAGCAGGCCCGCTAAAACCACTTACCTACATATGTATATTCTATTCTTCAATAAAAATTTATAATCTTGCGAATCTAGATTAATTATTATTACTATTTGACTAGTGCTATTTATGTAATGATTTACTCACACGTTGAATCAAACGTTGAAATATGCAAAGAGTTGCATTTGTATATATGTATCTCAATCCTCTTAACAATGAAATTAATTAGGTTTAAGATGATATAAACTTGAACCTTACCTAAACAGAAAATGAGATCTTGATACCATTATAATTTAAAAACTAAACTAGTTCAAATGTGAGACTTATTCAGTTAATCTTCTTTTATCATCCGATATTAGTGCAAATTTTGTAGTTTAGTCCCATGTGAATGCGACTCTTTAGATAAGTAATATTCAAGAACAAGCCTCGATTTTTGTTATTCGGCAACCTGCATTTTCTTTAATATTTTTTTTATTATTGAGTTGTCAGTGATAAAAAAATTAGTTGTACGATGTCAGATTGGCCCAAACAATAATAAAATGCCTGATACGACTAAATGGAATAGTGGTAGAGATAATGTTCTGAAAAGCAGAAGGCATGCCCATCTTAATGCGGTTGCTATGCTAACCTCGTGATTCTATGCCTCTCTTCATGCTCTACCAATTAGCATTCCCAAGATAACTTAATTTATGTGCCGGTGGCTTTATATGAATGAAATAACTTAGTTTATATGCGGTAATAATACTTAGTTGGAGATAGTTTATTTGGTGGTTGCTACTGAATACATTTGATTGACAAAAATTAGGAGTCCACCGGCACATACATTTGATCGACAAAAAAAGAATGTAAACTCATATATGTATTTTGTGTTCTTGAATATCTATGATCAACTACATATTTCATTTATATGAGTTTACATTCTTTTTTTGTTAGTACGGGTGGACTCCTAATTATTTAGTAATTCATCCGAATATATATGTTTTTTCTTGTCAGCAACATTATAGATTTATATTGACTCTGTTAACCAAACTGGGAGATTCGTATCTATATGGACAACATAAGACGGTTGCTTTCTTACACTGCGTGTAAGACCATCCGCTTTCTTATTTCTTGTCCTGGATACATAGATAATCTCCGAAGAAATAAAACTACTCTTCAACATCTAAATATATATGTTGGAAGCTTAAATGCATATATAATCTGCACAATATTATAGCACATGATGCAGAAGGGGGGGGGGGGAAACTACTAAATAAAAACGTAACCTGACCTAGTTAAATAATTCAACTATATGAGAGACGATAATGCTGATAATTGATAAAACAGTTGACATGAGATGCAAGCCTTACTATTATAATTAATGTATGTTACGTATTTTCATCAGTATAGTTCTATGGTCAAATCATCTTATTATTAATTATCAATTTTTAAAATCAACTACTCTAATTTCAACGAGTTATGTTTGGAATGATAAGATTAGAATATAACAATCAGATTAGCATTGGAATTAAAAATGAAGTGATATAACCTAAACCATTTCCCAATTAATTATCCACCCATGCGAGGTGTATGACAACAAAAATATTTCCTTCTTGATAAAAAGATTAATAAAAGAAATATCAAAAAGTTGTTTACAGAAGAAGTTAAAGTTTAAATAGAAAATGAAACCAATCAAAATATCTTAAGAGGGATGGTGAGTATAATCCAAACCAAGAATAAGAAAACCAATTAGTTTCCCCTTAATGTGGCAATGTTTATACTAGTCGTAACATGGAAGAGAAAATTTGGTGACACGTGACATTATTCTATCTAAACAGACGTGGCAAAGTAACAAACAAAACATATAATTAAATAAATTAAAGGAAATAAAACAAAATTAGAAAAAGACGTAAAGAAGCAGCGGTGGGTACACCGTACCTTTCTCAACGGCTGCTTTTAATTTTCTTTTTGTTTATCGATTTTTCTCTTTAAGCTAAAATTACAATATAACTGAGAATAATGCCAAGCTGGCACCTCACACGTGCCCATGCGACCCTAACATCCCGGCAACTCTATCACACGTGGACCACAGGTCCCACAATTTCACATATGTTTTGACACGTGGTAGTGTAAGTGACCGTCTGTTGTATCTAGTACTCTGCCTCATTTACGGATTCGCCCCGTTGGAATCTAACGGACTTGTCAAAGTCTGTCCCAACGGATAAGGCACTCTTCAAGTTTTTTTGTTGGCATCTTCCGTTTTAAATATTTTTTTTGTTCAGAGCATTGGCGTTTCAAATTCATGCATGCATAGCAGTTATTTTGTAAATTTATTAATATAAAAAGAGTAATTTCCCAATCTAAAACATCAAATTATTGGCATGATTTGTTTTTGTTTTTGTTTTGGGATAAATGATACTCGGATGTTTCAAAATAAAATCGAGATCTGTTTAAACACACAATGATCGTTTGTCTGAAAACGATACGAATAATTTAAGATGGTCACAAGACGCACAACTCTTGTCACATGAGCCACCTCTTTTGATGTACCACAATTTTGGCGTTTATACATTATACACACATTGGCATTTACGTATGAATACATACACTAAATACAATGAATCTTCCACGGTTTCTTACACCAAACACTTTTGTTACCAATATAGATTTATATGTTGTCAATTTTTTTTTGTAAAAAAAAAGATTAAACTTGGGCCACTAATGGAACCAAGCGTAATTCCCGGGTGGGAGGTGTAACCTACGGATAGATCTTCTCCCGGATATTCAAATGAGTCCTTAACAAATGAGTCATAAGCAATGGACTCATATCCGTATGGCTACTTAAAGGTGTTTGCAGCTGCGGAGATTCAAATCGGGAATATTGGAAATCTCACCCTCAATTCGAAATCCGTCCTACCACTAGTCCACCTATAAGTGGTTATATATGTTGTCAATTTTTACCAGTAAATATTAAAGATGAAGAATTAAAAACGATAAGTTTCAAAAAAAAATTTTAAAATTTTAAAAACGACAAGAGGTAGGCGAAACAAGAAAGAAACAACAAGTTCAAAGTAAAAAAAACCAAAGAAAAACAACCAGATTTTTCAGTAAAAATAAATAAAAATAGGAGAACGTAAAAGAGGTAGATACAGAATTTACAGAGGTCGTTGTCAAAGCTTTTTTTTAATTAAGAAACTTCTTTAATGGGTCACTGGTCAGCCGGATAACCGAAGAATCCTCATGCTTAATGTTTTCTTTTCACCTTTAATAATAAACAATACTATCTAGAAAACAACAAAACCACAATTAGAAAATACATAAATAAATAAAAAAACACATCACATCTTCCTCTCTGTTCTCTATAAATTAGCAGACAAGGGTGGTGTTGGTTTCTGCTTAGATATTTGTTTTTTAGTTTTCCCCTCTCTGCGAAACCATATTTTTAAAACCCTTCACAACCTCCCATTACTTGTTCCACCACCATCTTTCACGTTTCTAAAGGCTCCCTTCTGAATCGCCCATTTAATAGAGGTTTGAACTAGTTTCGATGGCAGTTGAAGCACACCATCTTAACCCTTTATTTTCTTCTAACAGGTATATATGTGTTCTTCTCGTTCTCTTCTCTTTGTTCTTTTCTCTGTTTCCTTCTTCAACCAAACCTAACGTTATACGGCTTATTTTCTTTACAGAGAAATGATGCAACCCGTGGAAGCAAACCGTTTATTCTATAACAACAACCAGATCAGATACAACACTCTTCCAGCGACTGCGATGCCATTTAACCCTACCATGGAATGTCAAACTTCTACGTTTAATCCCATTTACAACATCTCACCTGTTGACGGTTTGGTTCATCAGTCCATGAAGCCAACGATCCATTCCGTTGATAGCTCCGTTACATTCAACAGTGACAATAATAATGGCAACAACGTTAATTATCTTCCTCCTGTGTCGTCTTTGAGAAAACGCCCCAGAGAAGAATCGGTTGTTGAAAACCCTATGCCAAGCCAGAAACGTTGCACTGATCCTCTCATGTTCCTAGGACAAGACTTGTCTTCTAACATCCAACATCACAACTTAGATATCGACCGCTTGATCTCTAATCATGTAAGTGTTGTTATTAAACATTTTTATTAACATAAATTTTTTTGTTGGTTCATATCGACTGATGATGTTTGACAATATTTTTATCAGGTTGAGATAATGAGAATGGGGATCGAAGAGAAGAGAAAACAACAAGGTAGGAAGATAATGGAAGTTATTGAACAAGGGTTGATGAAGACACTTAGAGCCAAAGACGAAGAGATCAATCACATAGGCAAACTAAACCTCTTTCTTGAGGAGAAGGTTAAGTCTCTTAGTGTAGAGAATCAGTTATGGCGTGACATGGCACAGTCTAATGAAGCCACTGTAAACTCCCTAAGGTCAAATCTCCAACAAGTCCTCGCTGCCGTGGAACGTAACCGGTGGGAGGAGCCTACGACTGCTGATGACGCGCAGTCTTGTTGCGGAAGCAACGACGAGGGTGATAGTACCACGATGATGCGCACGGTTACAAGTACGATGTGTAGAAGCTGTGGGAAAGGAGAAGCAAGTGTGTTACTGTTACCATGCAGACACATGTGCTTATGCAGTGTGTGTGGTTCTTCGATCAACACATGTCCAATCTGTAAATCTCCAAAGAACGCTAGTCTCCATGTTAATCTTTCCTAACAATACTCGGTAAATTGTAAATGTCCTAAAATAGTAAATAGTTGAAAACAGTATCAAAAATCCTGGTTTCTAAAACTGTACCAATAGTGATGATGATGGAACACGAATCTTTGACATATGTGTCAGTATCTTTAATGTAGAAGGGGGGTTCACGAGGGTCATCCTGTTGCTGAAAATCGTGGGGTTAGGTTTATACCCACTTTCCAATGTCATATTGCACCAAAAAAAGTGGCAAGTTTTGTGGTTCAACTACTAGTCTTTCTCCATATATCAACGTCACTTTTCACGAGATGGGTTTTCACTAGCATATACTTTTGTTGAAACGTTACAAGTCTTTGTGTTTTTCTAGAAATTTTATAATTATTCGATGCAGAAAAGTAAAGTAAGTGGTCGAAATCGTGGGTTATGCGTGACAGACCAGTGAACTAAAAAGCCAAAATTAAAATTAAAAGCTATTTCAACTTTTCCTCAATACTCGAGAGAACTGATGATAAAAAGAAGACAGAAGGAATGGGTCAAGTGCAAGTTAGCCAGTAGTATATTTTAAGCGTATGTTAGAAAATAAACAAAGTTTGACTAGCCGTTACGAAATTGCATTAAACTGACGTGGAAGACGCGCGCAAATGTCGCTGTGACAAAGAGTGGGTCCAATGTTGAGTAGTTTCCAACTTATCCTGTTTATATTAATACTATTTCACATTAATATAATATAGTATTTCTGGAGGGCAGAAAATAGATAAACGGGAATTGTAAAATCATAAAAGGTAAAGAGAGAGTTCCACCAAAATCTCGATTATCTAATGATTTTAATTAGTAGTTTTATTCTTGGTTTAGTAAATATTCCATCTCTATCATGTATGTGACAAAAGCATATTTTATTTTTGGACCAAAAATATTCGGAATACTCGTGAAAAGGAAAAATAGTCGTATATATCAATCTTTTAGAGGTATATATTCGTACGGGGATGAAATTTTCTTTTTAACAAAACGGGGTGAAAACTTATAAGATAAGTTTAAAATTAAAGAGTTTTGGATTATAACGTAATTTAGCGTACTAAAAAGGGCACATGAACTGATAGATTAGCTTATGGAAAGAAGAAAAAGGAATTTAGGAATCGATGTGCGTGAATAACAAGCTCGTGTTGTCCCTTTCATATCAAATAAACGCATTTCGATAATAAAAAACTGTATATATTTAAGTATTTGACTGCCTCCATTACACCCAACATAATCACCACGTCCTCTTCGTATTTAAATACCCTATTTGTTTGTCATATACTATTTTTTTTTAAATAACTTCAAAGGTTTAATCAATGGTTGTGATTATAGAAAGTTTAATCAATGGTTTTGATTACAGGAGAAGAAGTAAGATCAATTTGGACCCTTCAAAAAGTTTAATCAGTTTGTCATATACTATTGAAATGTCAATAATGTGTTGTAGTCAATAATTCAATGCTGTGTTTACATGCTATCATGCAATCTACCACGGCATCATTAAGTGAACTAGATATTATATATCGATTTTGAATTCGAAGGGAGTTTGACTGAGACTACTATAATGTTAGCTTTTAACGTTGATGAGTTTTTTATGGTTCATAATTCATACGCACGCAAGTGTTCAGATGTAAAACTAGAGCGAGGCTTCGAGGAACCACGTACTCTTTTTAGTTATTTGAAGCATGTGAAATGTAGTTGGTTCACGTTCTCTTTCCACGCCACTTTTTAAATATTTTCTTGTTATTTTCAATTTTTGAATGCAGAGTTTTCTTATACAAAAAAACGACAGACAAATACTGAAACATTTATGTCAATAGAAATAGATCGTATAAAATTCACCGCTAGAATAGCACTTTCATTGATTACGTCGTATATATATAGTACATATAATTCTAGCACGACTCTGAAACTTATATTTGTGGAATGGTCCCGGGCTGAATCATCAACATTCACGTTATTATTGCCGTCTCTTCACGCTGTTTTTGTATTTTTGTGACATTATTAACTTGTCTGCTATTAACACGATACAGACGTTTGCGATTTTGATCATCAAGTCACGTCAAACAGTTACTCCTCAATATTTTTTGTTTCTTATTTTTAAAATTCTAAACGAAGTAGAACGAGTAGTTAGTTTTTTTGACAAACAATGAGTAGTTAGTTTATTTATCTTTTTTTTGTTCAAAAAAAAGTTTATTTATCTTTCTTGTAAAACAACCAATTAACCAAAGATCACATAAAAAAATTCCGATAGTGGCCATAGGGCTATGTATTGCGACACATACGCACTACCAACCAACCATGAGGAACAAATATATTTAATGCTAATAGATTATGTAATAGTACGGTACTGTGTATAACATAAAGCTTGCGAATCGGTAACTGAAAGGACACTGTCGGTAGAAAAAATAAGTTATTTTATTTAGGTAACAAATCTTAAAAGTGGAGTCCACAAGGAAAAAAAAAAGACAAAACTCCGCATTTAAAAACTTTTTGAAACATTAAAAACATTACACAAACACATCAACATCCCACCGCCGGGCCCACGCTTTATCTATTATTTGATTTTGTTAATTAAAATTTAAATTTGGGCCGCTCTGGGCCCACGCTCGGGACCGTTTCTCTTTATTTCCCCTTCTCCAACACGTGAATCTGATTCCACACTTGGAACTTTCCTGGACTTCCCATTTAGATATCAAACAAAATATTTGTATTTTGTCAATCAGTTAATACTATATAATTTGTGTATATCTATTCTATTAATTCTTCAACATGTCCAATTGATAGTAAGTTATGTCCAATTTAAAAAAATCGTGATACATGTAACCACCCACAAAATCAGAAACTGCTTCTTATTTATATATCGATTAATATCAATATATCAGGTGGATGTGACGATCAATGGAATTAACTACCACATTTTCAAATAATTGAAAATGGTTAACTGCCACTAATTAACAAATATCGGAATGCATAAGAATATTTATAACCTCCCTTCCCCTTTACTTCCTATAATTTTGGGATGCATAAGAGTAGAAAAATATCACGTACACAATAACTTTATATCTAAGAATAGAAAGAATATTAGACTACGAACATCGACAACAATTATTCATATATTATCAATAACAATCAATGACATTTATATTCATAGTATCAATAATTATGTTTACAAATAAATAAATAAATAAATAAATAATTATACCAACTTTTTAAATCGGACTGTTTGAATAAAATATCAAATAATTTAGATAATTTTAAATTGGGCAATTTTCCTAAATATAACATTTTTAAGTTTTTGTTACAAAAAGATCATAAGAAAAAATGGCCAAAATATTTTATTTAATAGGTAAAAGACTCTTATACCCTAGATATATAAATACAAATAATAAATTAAAAATTATTTTTTTATAGTTTCAGATTATATGTTCTCAAATTCAAACTTATTAAAAAGAAAATTTCAAACTTTTTCGAACAGTTTTTTTTTTTGAAATTTGAAAATACTTTTTGAAACTATTTGAAATTTTTTATTTTCAATTTTATAAAATTTTAAACCTCATTTAGTTTAACGGGTTTTAAATAGGTTATTCGATTCAAAAGTATATTTTAAATGTATCTATTCTATTAATTCTCCTGTATGACCAATTAATAAAAAGTTGGGTCTAACTTAAAAAAATAACTGCATAAAATATAATATAATTATATCTAGAGCATTGTTAACCGTTCGTAACTTCTCTCGGTATATGAAACGATAATTTGGACTTCGAATATTGTTAACCGTTCGTAACTTCCCTATGTTCCTGTTTTTATGTTTAAATAAAAAAACAAATAATTTGGACTGAATATTGACAAAAGGACCAAGCCTTACCATATGATACATGTACATACTTACAAAACTTATCTATTCTATTAAATTCATATCATACAGAATATGATTATACAAACACACCAACATAAAAATTATGTTTCTTTAAAAAATAAAGTTAAAACTAAAACTAAACAACTAAAATTAAAATTAAAAATTATGATCATGATCCGATATTCTACAGATTTTAGTTTAACGGGTTTTAAATAGATTTCTACATTTGGACCCGCCCTTTTATATTTTTTAGTTTTATATTCTTTTAGAAATTTAATTTTTATATTTATATGTTTTAGTCATATTTGTGTTTTTCATTGTATAACATTCTCTTAAATAATTAATAGGAGGTTTTAATCATTGTATTAAAATAGTTTGAACATACATATATCAATATGTTATGTTTCTATATTAATAGTATTAACTAGATTCGGATTCGCCTTTAAAAGAGCTGGTATATTTTTTTGTTTTACATATTTTAGAAATTTAATTTTTATATTTATGTTTTTAATCATATTTATATTTTTCTTTGTATAATATTCCTTTTAAATAATTAATAAGATGTTTTAATAATTATCGTAAAATAATTTGACCACACATATACCAATAGGTCATATTCCTGTTTTAGTATATTGATATTATATAATGAAAAAAACGTAAATAAAAATATAAATATAAAAATTAAATTTATAAAAAATGTAAAACAAAAAATATACCCGCCCTTCTAAGGGCGGGTCAAAATCTAGTAATACAGTTAAAAATAAGTATGCATCCACTTGACATGCTTAAAATTTCGTGCATAAGTATTATACAGACACGAAGTTATTGATTCTTTTTAATAGTTATTGGATGTGTTTGGAACCAACTTTTACATTTTCTTTTATTATCAATTTTGAAAATTACATCGGCATGGAAGAAGCTTTTTTTCTTTTTAGCAAAAAAAAAGTTATTGATTCTTTTTAATAGTTATTGGATGTGTTTGGAACCGACTTTTACATTTTCTTTTATCATCAATTTTGAAAATTACATCGGCATGGAAGAAGCTTAACTTCTAGGTTGTGTGTTATGTGTGTCGTCACTCGTCACCTTTACCATCTGATACAGTACCATTGGATAATGGATTAATTTTTTCTCTTCTTTTCTCTTCCTTCTCAGATGAACTTTCACAAAAGTCAATAGAATACAATAATTCTGGTGACACATTACACACTCCAAATAATATAGTAGACATGAATAGTATCAAAGAAAATTAGTTAGATTTCCGAGTGGGGTCTCAACATAAAGTTTTTTCATATTTTGGAATTTCTCATTCTACTAGGTCTTTTTCTTATTGGAAATGATATAGGTCATCTTTAACTTTCAATGTACTCAGTAGTTAGATGAAGGAATATGATTCACCTTTTTATATTATAAGCAGAAGTAATGTATTCCACTACTTGGTTTTGAATATTATCTATGAAAAAAGAAGAAAAAATTTCCACGGCAAAGACGGCATTAGAAAAGTTAAACAAATTAATGTCATCATCATTTCGAAATTGATTGATTTGTGGGTCGGCTTTCATTTGTTCTGTAGCCTAACCTCGAACAATCAACGTCCCTACTTTCTTAGTTATACAATATATACTTATATTACAGAAATCAAATATGCTTTTAGACAAAAACTTCGGATGAGACCTCATATTCATAAATGGTGTACCATGTCAACCATGGACCAATGATGATTTCGATGGCCTCCTTTCTTTATCTTTTCTTCTTTCTCACAAATCTTGGGCAAATATTCTACTTTTCATACTAAAATGGAACCCAACTTTCGGCTTCTATCTAAGTCGTCCATACTCTGTGACGCAGTTCATAATTAGTTGGCTGTGATTAAAGATGTTGACTGTTTTTTTCACTTGAAATTGTTGCATTTATCATGTATATGTGATTGTGCTTTTTATAAGTATCAATCAAATCCTAACCAGAGGGGTGTTATCAAGCCAAACCTTATTTCACATAGGCCCAAGAGCTATTAAACTAAAAGTATTAAAATTTTATAAGAATAACTTTAGTAAGATTTTAAATGTGACACAAAACTAAAGATTTAGTAAAACACAGAAATAGGAAAGGTGATGAGAGAGAGATAAAAAGGGGCACATAGTCCTTGTTTCTAAACTTTATATTGTTCCCTACTTTGTAATGTGGGAGTTTATTGACAAGTATAGAATATATAAATCGTATCAAATTGTTAAAGCCACATTATATTATAATTTCTTAATGTGTTATCTTCGTCAGGTCTTGGATCTATCAAACAATATCAATTATATACACTGTAGTGACAGATCTAACTGTGCTTTTGATTGGACAACAAAAAGATGAAGTTATAAAAGAGGTGTGAGAGGATATCAAGGGTTTAAAGTAAAAAGGAGTAGCCTATACCAGTATTGCCTGCCCACTTGCTCTACCAGTATTGCAATATCATCATCTCTCTAATAGTACAAAAAAATCAAAACACCATGGGTTAGATGAAATATATAACTAGAAGTTTATGTTTCTATCCAAGACAAAAAACATTATATGGTTAAGACATGACACTGATATGTTTGATAGGAACAAGACATGAACATTTACGGGCAAAGACTGTACTTTCGTGTGGATGAATAAAGGTGAGAAAATAGTTTGGTTGTTGTCCACATTAGGAACCAACCACTCAAAAAAAAAAAATCTAACCATTAATATCATGCATAGTTCTCTAGTGGGAGCAAGTGGAAAGTATCACAACTCACACACAATATGAAATTTCAATGTCGATCTACAGAAAATGGAGCTTAGAATTCAAACAATTATTATGTTCCTTTTCGCAAGCATGTGAATTTCGAAACAAGAGTAAAGCAATGCAATGATGGTATGACGAAGAATAAATTCACAAGATAGATAATTAGAGTAAAGCTAAAGAAAAAGTGATGGAAAAAACAAGATGTGCGTCCGCTACTTTGCCAAAGGGAGAAAAATAGTAAAAAGACAGACTTGAGGTCGAAGGTGAGTCCACACTAAATTAAAAGATAACATGATATCATACATATCCTATACACATGGAATATTCTTTTATTGTTTATTAAAACAAAATCACGAAGATCATTGATTATGATGATTTATGCGATTAAGATTCCAATAAGAGTTTAGTTTATATATTATATGATAATGATGATGGTGATTAATAGTGGCGCAAGTAAGGAAGATGAATGGTGTGAAGTGATGGATGAATGGTGTCCTTAGTGTCCAGCAGGCCATGACAACAACAAAACACGATTGCTTAATTGAACCAAGAAAGCAAATATGGACCCCATCCACCACAAAAACGGACCATAAAGATTGAGTCCCTACAAAATCAAGATGCCTAAGTTGGATGATTGTGACACACTTATTTCATCTGTAGGATCCAATCAATAGTGTGTATCATCATTATTATATTAACATTTTACAGGTGAGTGGAAAACTAGTGCTTCGAACTTAGAAGGCAATGTGATAAACTTGCAATTTTAATAACATGTCGGATAGATTTTTTAAAATCCAAAGTTTCACATATCTCTGTACCTTCCAATAAGTGGAGGCGATGACATGTTCCAAGTCTTTTTGTTTGTAAGATAAAAAAAAGAAGAAAGTTTTTTTTTCTTTTTTGAACATTGAGAAGAAAGTTTACAAATGGGCTGTTTAGAATATGGGAAATCAAAATACTAACAATAAGTCTAATATAAACAATAATTAAACATCCATATGGCTCGTTTCAAGCCCACTAAATAAAGTGCATCGAGCATGCATGAATACTGTACATCGTAAGCTGAGATAGAAACTTATGGTCTACCTGCAAAATCTTACTCAAACAGCCCAAGAGAAAAACCCAAAAAGGATATCATCATCGAAAGAATCTCATCAAATTAAGTTTTGAAACGGAGAATATAAACCCAAAAGGCCAAAACTGAACCGAGCTAGATAACTCTAGATTAAAAAGTAACTTTATATAAGGGAGACAGAGTCATTCAGAGTAAGATCAATTATGGATCGTTTATAGTTTGTCTTCAAAATAATTATTGTTTTTTTTGTCTTCAAAATATTTATTGTTTTTTTTTTGTCTTCAAAAGATTTATTGATACCAAGAATAGAATAGGAAAATGTAGGTCAGATTATATAGGAGAAACGGAGAATATTATTATAAGGATCAATATGGGTATATATAACCATGTAAGTTCATATACACAATACGATACATCTAATATGTATATAACAGAAAACTGATGATCACTGATCAGTGTATCGTCCCTTGCAACATCCAACAAAAGATCCAAGTACTATACTAGTAATCAACTTATCAGGTTAATTTCAAGAAAACCTAACTAAGAGAAGGGCCGAAAGCAAATTCCACAACCGATCGTAGCTCGTCCCAGTTCTCGTAGGTTATATTGTCAATGTTGTCGTTTAATAAATGTGGAACTGTATTATCGACTTGAGTAGTAGTACTAGTGGTGTCCATGGGAAGTATCTGGTTTTGATCATGATGCGTTTGGTGAAGCTGGAAAACGTTCCTCTCATAATTCTCTTTGCGTTCGATAATATTGGTACTACTACTACTCTCATTGTCACCAAAACTGATATAAGCTTCTTGATACTTAGATTGTTGCGGCTTCATCCGTTTCCCACCTGCTAACTCTCTCCAGTCCGGAGTGTATTTTCTACTAGACACATTTCTCTTGAATATCCGGCACAACGTCCACACTTCCTGCAATCATATATCATATGAATCAATTAGAACCCACCCTGAGATTTATGTGACTTAAATTAATTATGGTAGAAGCTGAATGATTGGTACATATATATGTTTTAGATAGTTGCCGAATAATCTCTATATATTAAGCAATTAAAATTTGAGGGCTAAAGACGAATATTTTATCCGGCTATCCCATGACCGGCCATGAAATAACGAGCATTATTTTTTTTAATAAAGGGAAGACATTCCACACCGAATAAAGATTTGTATAACAAAACGTGTAGCTAACCATAATATCTTTAATTATGAACTCATGATTGAGTAGGTTACAAACTTACAGCATGTAGCAAGGAGGAATGAGTAGGGTTAAGGAGAGTGGAGCCACCAGGGATGGTGTCATTGGCTGTTGGGAGGCGAAACTCGTGCATCATCCAATCTGTCTTGCTTCCTTTCCCGGCGCTTCCAAGATAATAAACGAGTGTCTTCTTTAGACCGATCACGGCTTTGCTGGAACCATCGGAATAGACAGGCTTATCGATTCCTGTGGCTTTCCAAAAACCGGAACCAGTCACTCGGTTCGGTCTTATGCTGTTTCTGTACTTCCTTCCTCTCCTGCAGAAGAAGTAGCTCTCCTTCTCCGTATTCCTCGAGCCTTCAAATAAACAAACCTCTAATCAGCAGCTTATAACTATAATTTTATGTGTTAAATTTTATTACAAAAATGCATGAAGGTTTTCCTTTTATTTGTTTTAATGAGAATAAACTCTAAAAATATACTTGATATATACATGCAAGAGTGAATGAGAAAACTTACGAGGAAGATCCCATGGATCGAATTTATAGATATCAATTTGGCTGATGATCTCATCTATCTTGCTTGATTTCTTGAGGAGTACCTTCTTAGAGAGGTAAAAGCCTACAAGCTCTTCATCTGTCGGATGAAACCTAAACCCTGGAAGTTTTAAAACTTGTTTGCCTTCTTCTTCTTCTTGTTCTTCCCTTCTTGTGTCCCATGATCCCATCGCCTCCTCCATGCCTTTAGTTTACTGTTTTATTGTTTGTCTTTACGACTCTTACATTAGAATCTTCTTGAGATTGTATAAAGAGAACATGTGTCGTGTGTGTGCATTTATATGAAAAAGATCGACATGGTCAAGTCCTTTCTGTTGACTTATTAATCCCTCTTCAATCAATTATCGGACCCAGTAAAAGTCTTTTGGGCATGAGATTTTAGAATGAGTCTTTTTCGCCTCGGTGACCTAATATGACGCTTTCACCCTTCCTTTACTGAAGAGACCAACTAAGATGCCAAGGAGAGGACTGACTTTTGATCACACTGATTTAATTGTTTTGTGTTCTCTCTTCCAACATTATCTGACGGGATTCAACTGTTTCAAACATTATATTCCTTCTAGGCTCATCATTATTGTTTGCATATTAAATTCTCGGCCAAGAAGAAATTATCTATCTATCATCATGACTTTTTTTTTGTAACTGATATCTATCATCATGACTTTAAGGCATAATTTCTACTTCGTGCTCGTAAAGGTAAAGATTTGTATGCTTTTTGATCCGAAACTTTTAACTTGGACAGATGAACAAAAGAAAAAGATAAACATGAGGATTTAGTTCTTATAATTTTCTATTCTGTAATTTCTACGAAATTGACAATGACCAAGCCACCTAATGAAGACCGAATATTACCACTCAGCTCCATTCTCACTTCTCCAAAAGATTTAACTGGTTATTGTAGTTCAACTTATTTTTTTTAAAAGAAATTTAGTTGAATCAAAAAGACCTTTGTACAAACTAATATGCAACTGTAATCTAGAGTAGTTTGAATGTTTTAGAAGCAAAAACCAGAGATAAAACAGTTCGCCTCAAATTTCTATCGGTAAAGGGTCTGGGTAAAAAACACTGGGAAGAAGGATTACCACCTGGTTTGGAACAAGAGCTCTAAACACTTAGAGGAAAATTTTGATATAGTTCTTAATTGTACAGTTTCTTTACAAACAGTTAGCACTTGATGTACAAAGTTTTGATTGAATAAAATTTTATATTCATTCAAAAAAAAAAAAAACCAGAGATAAAATAAACTTCTATTTTCTAGCTCGAATCAAGTCGCCATTGCTTGCGTCAAGTGCTTCCCACCTTTCCTGATTGTAGTTCAACTTAATTTTACACATGAACCAATTGTTAAATCTCTTCTTAACACGAAAAGTAACTATTTGACCTAATTTAACAAAATAGTCAATTATTATTTATATTTCAATATTTAGAGCATTTCTATGGATTTTTTTTTTGCTTTTAATATTACAAATTAGAATGATTAAGTTTAGTGTTAAAAAAAAGAATGATTAAGTTTCCTCCAAAAAAAACCTTGTTGGCTATTTTCCCACTATGATAAAACAAAATTCTTGGAATCCACATTTGAACAAATAACAACTATATTGTGTTTGAATTGGTCAAATTTTATTCTTTAATAAAAAATACTATTTTCAAAGTTTGCTATATCCTATTTTTTTCATGTTTTGATTTTTCACGTGTATCTCAACAGTTAGCTATTCTAAAATAACCACTAAACAAAGTCTTTTTGATTAACACTTAACAAAGTCTTAACTATAAACAAACAACAGTAAAACAAAATAAAAGCTAAAAAAAAATCAAAAAGTTCTGATGTAAAAACAATAAGTTTTAACCAAAATAATAAATGATAATATCTTCAGTCTCATACGATGATAGGTTAGATGATTTGTTTTTTCTTGTCACATGCGTTGGTGGTGATAACTGATAGATGTAAGTTAACTATTAGCAAACCGCGAGGCTACTAAAATCTTTCGATTGGAGAAGTATGCTTAATCAAAGCTGTGGAAATATTGTCAAGTAAATACTTAAAAAGTGGTGGGATAACACTGTAATGCTATTTCTCCTGTTGTAAATAATGCTCCCATAATTATTATTTTCTAAAACATAAATTTCCAACGCACTGAAGAGTTTCCCGTTACTACTCTGCTCATTGACAAAACTCATTAGAGAAAAAGCTATTCAAGATAATATTGGTTCTGACTCTTTTGTCCAAAACTGTCCAACATCTTAAGAAATGCTTTTACCTTTAGTTACTTTTTTTTGAAAGAATATTAAATTAATTCAACCAAAAAGATTGTTTACAACTAGGTTTGAATTTGGATCGGATATTCAGATTTTTAAAGGTATTTGTGATTTACTTCCTATGTTATGGATCTTTATTTTTTTTGATTTGCACTGTTTCTGAAAATTAAAGATATTCAGAAAAACAGATGTCCGAAAAATAAATAGATATTTGCGGATATTTACGAATACTTACGGATATCTCATTTGTTTTGACTAATACAAATAATCTTAAAAATTCGATACAAATTTATTTTGTAAAATATTCTTTTGCATGATATATAAGATAAAGATTAAAAGAAGTAGTGAATCTACATATTTTGTAAAAAAAAATAAACTTAGTCAACAATTATAATAACACAAAACTTAAGAAAAAAATTATAATTGTCATATTTTATTTTCCTTTTATGTAATATTTTTATATAAGTAATAATATGAATAGAATCTGTCAAATCATATATTAGAATAATAATTATATAATTTTATACATTTAAAACTTTAAATATAATAAAGATATACATGTATTTATATATTACCGGATCAGATCGGATATATGCTTTTCAAAATTTTAATATTTGTGATTTGTTTCGATTTTAACGGATATTGATATTTCGTATTTGTTTTGCTTCGAAAACTTACGGATATCCGATTTTTTTCCGGATTAAATCGAAATAATCAAACGAATAACGAATCAAATCAAATTTAGCGGATAAATGTTCAGCCCTATTTACAACAACTGTTGCTGTTTTTTTAAAGTGAAATGAAAACCAAAATAGCTTTACATCACATTTGAAATTATCGATATAGAAAAACCATGTTTCCTGACCTTTACTTTTATTGGGGTGTATAAAGAGTTAAACTTATGTACTAAAGTAAGTTTGATGTAAAGGAGAAGTAGGGAACCATAAAAACAGCAGCCAGTATCTTAGTATGATAATTGTTACATAAAGATACTAGAGAAACTTTGATAAAAAAAGATACTAGAACACCATTCAAAATTGGAATGAACTATAATTTTCCTATTTATTTGTTTGTTTAAATTTGTAGAGTCAATTCGTTGCGGCTGGTCAAGTCAAGAATAATTCACCCTGAGTCATCAATGGTTGACCCCAAGTTGTTCATATTGGACATCTTCTCCATCTACTATAAACCGTATTAAATTTGTCAGTTATTATTCGGCAACTGATCTATCTTTAAAAGATGTTTATAACGAAAATAATATTATCGTTGTAAAGTAAACCAGAACACCTACATATTGGCTTGGCTCATTCTCATATATGCTCCACAATTTAAGAAGCATTAAAAATTTTGTAACTACAAGAAGAATACGTGCGATGGAACGCCAAACATGGGAGACAAAAAACAAGGGAAATAAATATATGCGAGTGCGACGAATCGATGATGTAAGAATGTGATGATCAAATCTAGTATAGAGAAAATTCTTTATTTGGAGGAAGACACGAGGTAACTGGTATATATCATAGTGGCTCGTTGATTTAATCCGATCGTGGACTGACTTTGAAAAGACAAAATTACATTATACTTTTGTCGTGAATGCAAATAAAGTACCACATTAGAAGTTTATACAAATAATATCTAGTATATAAAAATTTGTCTAATTCTGATTAGTATGAAATATTTTGGGAAGGAACCCAAAACTAAATCCATGCAGACTTTGTCTACAAGTCCAAAGTGGACAAGCAGTAAAGGTTAGATGGATTAATCCTAATGGTATGATAAAGATTAGGTGAAAAGTCACGTTGGTGATTACAGCGGTACAAGAAGTGTGTCAGGTTTCACTGGAGATTGGAAACCAATAGTTCATGTGGTATTTGGTTTGAGAAGAGGTTTATTGTAAATGCAAACAAAGTTCCACATTAAAAGTTTAGACAAATAATGTCTAGTATATAAAAAGATGTTCAACTCTGATTAGTACGAGATCTTTTGGGAAGAAGCCCAAAACCGGGTTTTGCCTATAGACCCAAAATGAACAATATCGTATTAATCGGACAATGCGAATTTTCGCTGCAGTGGTTTTGGATGGACGATCAAGACAAACTCCTCCGTTACCCTTTGTAACGAAGCGGACTCTAGGCCTCATGTCAATTCAGCTCTCGTCGCTGAAACCCTGGCAATCAAACACGCTCTCCACTCTGCAGCAGCACAAGGCATCACCAATCTCAACAACTTTCAAGTCCTATATTGTTTCGTGTAAAGATTAAATTTTTCAAAATTCTTGTAGCAGAATAATTATATAATTTGTGATAAGCTAATATGATACAAATACAGTAGATGTTGCTCGTGCATAAAAACGTTATGAACATACATAACTAGGCCTGCCCTGAAATTTTAATTTCAACTAAATTTTTTTATAGATTCGGGGGTCTAATTTTTTTTTTTTTGAAGACTTATGTTTATATAAAAAAATTCACAAAAAAAAATTAGAGACCTGTTAGCGGTCCAGGGCTGATCTGTATATATAACATTAGTGTAAGATATGCGTGTAAGAAAGCTAATATTTTAAAGTAGGTTTAGTTTATTTAAACAATTTTTTAATCATAGGTTTATTTGAATCCATTTTTAACGAGTTTTAATTGAGCTTAAGTGAAAAAAAAAAGATCATACTCTTTAAGATATTTTAGCAAAAAAAAAACGAAGGAAAATGTCAAAAGATACTTTATAGAAGGAAGCAATGGCACGAGCTTTGAAAATCTGAAAATGCCCAACGTCACAATATTTGAAGTACGTTAATTAAACACACACGTTTCACCAACACGTCACAACTAGAAATGTTTAGAATTCTCACGCTTATGTCATATCGACTTTCTTCAAAATTGTCGCATTTTAAAACGGTATGGTAGTTTTCGATCTAATTGTCGTTTCCTTCTTTTATAGTCAACGAAAAAATGTACGACCTGAACACGATGGATACGACTAAAGACTCTAAACTGAAAATTTAGTATGCCATGAAAACGAAATAATAAATGGAAACAATAAATTCAATTTTTGTTCAAAAAAAAACAATAAATTCAATTTATTAGGAGATAAACGAAAAGAAAAGTCTCGATCTATAAATTGGAAACCGTTGCAGAAATTGGCAAAAGGAAAATCATTACACTGAAAATCATTAGTTCCCTCAGACTCGAGCACTTTGAAATATCTATGGGTTTAGAAAACTCAAACCATTCAGCCTCATATGCGTGTAAATTTCATAAAGTTGCATCACGTACGTTTTATGGAGTGCACAGAAAGAAGACTTTTTCCATTATTGGGATTGAATAAACATAAAAAGGAAACAAGCGTCGCGAATTGTGGTTAATTTGACACATAGAAACTGATAAAAGTGATAATAGTATCAATCGGCACGAGCAAAGTCGAGAGATTTCTTGCCATCGTGTGGTTGGCCGAAGAAGTTGTTCATGTAGTCTTGAAATAACACCTCTTTGTAACGAGCAACCCCGTCACGTTCCACCACTTCCGGCAACGGACCAATCTTCTCGGAGGGATTAGGTGCTGTGAAAATAGGCACAGAGACTCTAGATCCAATGTTTGTGGTTCGAACCCTATGCTCCGCACTTTTGTACTTCCCATTGCTTAGAATCTGTTGATAAAATTTTATATAGTACCTTACTAGAGTATTCTAAGTAGAGACGAAACTAACCTTGTATATAAATAAATATAGTTTAAAGGTGTTTTAACAATGTGAAACCTGCAAGGTATCGCCAACATTGATGACTAAGGCTCCATTAAGAGGAGGGATCTCGGCCCACTCACCGTTGTCTAGTCTAACGTAGAGACCACCAATGCCATCTTGTAATAAAACTGTCAGCATTCCCATGTCGGAGTGACGACCGACGCCTATAGTGAGCTCGGGGCTGGGACATGTTGGGTAGTAGTTCATGTTGACCATCTTTGTCCCCATCAAACTGTTCATTCTCTCTTCCTCTAGTGTCACTCCTACATCCTCCATCAAAACTTCAACTACTCTTTTCACCATTGTCATGGATGATTTTAGGAAATCAAGTGCCACCTCTCTGTCACACATATACACATTTGGCAATGATTGAATTGATTAATATCTCTCAGAATATAGTTTAATTGCTATTTTTAGTTCAAACTTGTATAACACAAAATTGATGTATTTATAACAATTGGAACATGAAAACGCCACAACAAAGTTTCTATATCCATTTTCGGGAGTATATTTATGCACTTGCTTATAATCATATTTAAATAGATTAAATAGAAATCACACTATTTTATTAAAATGCGTATAGTTCTTTTCATTTATACCTGCATTGTTGAGGCCAGTGTTGAAGAGCCTCATGGTCATTGGTGTAAAGCATGCTCACATAATCTTTCCACTCAATGGCCTTCTCTTTCTCTGGCACGAAGCTCGTCCCGTACTTAACTAGCTTGCTTGGACTCACTTCTTTTAGGTAAACCGCTTTGTTCTCAGGAGGTTGTTCGAAAAACTCATGTGCTGACGTTTTCAGCAATTCAAGCAGCTCCTCTGAAACACCGTGGTTCACCACCTGCCATTAGAAATTTGTTCCTCAAAATATAATCTGATCTCTTACTGAACATGCAAGTAATAACCAGAGGTGAACCGAACATAACCAAATGAAACATTAGCTCTCAATCCCAAAATTTCTAAAGTTAATATATATATAACCCCTCAAATTGTTAAAGAGATTAAAGTTCTTACTAAATTATGTAAGGCCTCAAAATTTCATCACCGGCACTGGTAGTAACCGGGTCAAATTTGCATATTCACACGCAACATATGAATTATTTCTTTAGTTTTGGTTAATTATATTGCAGATAAAGAAAAGCTATTTACATCAACCTAAAATACTATGCGTCTACCATTGGTTACCTGGAAGAAGCCAAGCGTCTCAGCAGCTTCGACGATTTGTTTCGCCACCTCCTTGTGGCCCGGACCGTCTAGCTGAGAAAGATCTATTGCCTGGACAGCTTCACACGTTTGGCCGTTTGGGGTCGCTATTCTCTCAGAAAGCGGTTGGACAAAAGGCTGTGGAACACAAGACATGCCAGAGTCTATCAGACCCTTCACGCCATTACCTTCTTTTACCACGAAGTTGAACAATGTGTCTCGGTCCTCGTAATTGACAGCCATTGTGTCTATATTCTTCTTTCGAAAATGAATGTTGAGAGATCCTAACAAGGAGACGGTGTATATATACTTACTAAATGTATGGAGAGCATTACTTCTTCTTTTTCGGTCTGAACGAGACGATCAGTACTTGAGGTCACGCTTTAAATGTAGTTCATATTAGATACAGTGTGGGATCACGCTATAATCACTTGGTACTCCCCCAGAACTGATAGTTGATTTGACTAATCACAGGCGTGTATAATGCCAATTTTTAGTAATGCTTATAAAATCGTGCTTGATACTACTAACTACTAGTCTACTACCATGAGCCACGCCTCTCTCTTCAGCTTAACATCTTCACAATCAAGTAGCTTTATCTATTATGGGCCTAAAACTAAAAGCCCATGAACCTCAATAGTTTCAATTAAATTAGAAGCCCAGCAAGGCGGATGCCTACGTTCTCAAATTCAAACTAGATTTTTGGCCCGCGCTTCCGAAGCGCGGATATTATTTTTCACTTTTATAAAATATATTATTTGTTTGTAATTATTGAATTTATTTATTTTAATAAATTTTTCATTGTAATAAATTCGACACATAGAGTATTTCTGGTAAACTATGTATTTTTCTAGTTTTATTTTATTCGCTCTTCAATCAACATATTTATTTAGCTTGTTGTTAAAATAAATGATTATAGACTTTGATCACTGCACCTTCTCGGATGTATATTTTAGAAAATATGATGATATTTGTTTTTCATGTAATTATTAGGGTTTGGCAAAATGAATCCGAGGAACAGAACTGATACCAATCCGTAAAT
Organism: Raphanus raphanistrum subsp. raphanistrum; assembly: GCA_019706035.1. Lineage (NCBI taxonomy): Eukaryota > Viridiplantae > Streptophyta > Magnoliopsida > Brassicales > Brassicaceae > Raphanus > Raphanus raphanistrum. The sequence continues at coordinate 42,686,510 of CM033980.1, forward strand.
ATAGTACCAAACCTGAACATAAATTGATTAAATATTCAAATTATTCAAAATTTTGTTAGTTAGAGAACCGAATCGAATCCGAACCGAAGTATTCGTGTACCTGAAATTATCTAAAAATATATTTATATACTTATATATTAATTATTTTTATATTTAACGTATATAAAACATCAAGAATGATACTTTTAAATTGGTTTAAAATACTTGAAACTGTATATAGATAGTCAAAAACAAATATCTGAAATAGTTAAAATATACTCAAATCATCAAAAATACTTAAAATAATTATTGACTTCGTATCCAAAATTTTAAATCAAACCAATTGATATGTTAAGCTTAGGCATTCTGACATATATTATTTAAATTTATAGGTAATATATTACTTTATTTATAGATTTTGAGAAATTTAAAATATATAGTGATTTAAAACTTTAAAAATAATTTAAATAGGTTATTCAAACTCAAACCCGCAAAGATCCGAATCAAACTCAAACAAAAATTTAGAAACATCATAATAGGACTGAAATCTTTGACCTCGAAAACCCGAAATATAAACCGATCAGAACCAAACCCGTATGGATATCTGAAAACCCATCCTTAGTCATTATTATATATCGTATAATTTCATCATATAATTAATCGTATTTTATATGTACCATCATATAAGTAATCATATAATTAATAGTATTTAATACGTATCATCATACAAATAATTACATATATTATATTTAAAAACTTAATATGAAATATAAAAACCATAATTTGAGTTGGTATTTCAAATTGGACTTTGTTTTGTATTTTTCTTATATATATTGACAATATTCTTTTATAATGGACTTAATAACTTAAGCCCATTATTTTTCTGTTTAATACTACAATCTTTGTTTCCAAACAAAAATTTTTTTAAAAAAAAATACTATATTCCATGTTTCCAAACACACCAAATTTTTTTAATATTCTTATCCAAGTAACCAAACAAAATGATTTTGTACTTGAGTTTTAATAAGATAGATTCTAGTTACGGGGTGGCTGTGAGTGCTTTAGATTGTCAAAATCAATTGAACTTTTCTTTCATTAAAAAAATATACAGCAAAAAAATCTCTAGAAATTTAAAAAATGGTTGTAGAGAGCCTTTTTCAGAGCAAATAATTAATGCTTTAGAGCATCTCCAATGTAAAACACCATTTTTTCCTCTAAAATAGAGTAAAAATGATTATAGAGTAAAAATGCTCTAACCCCACTCAATTTCTCACTCCATAATAGAGTGATGAACAAAAAAAAATAGATTACTCCATTTATGGAGTAAATTCCATTATGGAATAAGTAATGGAGTGGGGTTGGAACATTTTCTACTCCAAACTCACTTTTACTCCATTTTGGAGGAAAAAATAGAGTTGGGTTGGAGATACCCTTAAAAAGCTACAACAATAAAAGGTACATCAAATAAATTTACATATACAATTTTAAAGCCAAAAATATAAAGCTACATTTAATTATCACTCTCTTGAGTTACTCTTTTCTTTTCCTTTTTTTATAGAGCTCTTTATTTAATATATCGGTTGACTTGAATCACATTATTTTCTCGTTGCTAACAATCACAAATTAGAATATAACGGATTATTTCAGGTGAACAAAAAATGGTATATATACTATATAATTGTATCAATGAATTATGCATTAATGGTGATGAATTATATTTTAAGAAAAAATTATGAATTTTATTGCAATATGTTTATATAGTCCGGAGCACTATACCCGATATCCGAAGCCGCATCCGAATCCGCATCCAAATCCAAACCGAAATCCAAACTGAAATAGTAAAATATCCAAACGAGTATTGAGTTAGAAAAGATTGGATATTGAACACGGACATGTAATATCCGAATCCGATGGATATCTGAAAATAACCGAATATATTCATACTTAACCCTATAGTTATAGTTTATCTTACATTTCTAGTTTACTTTCTCATTTTATTCAAAATATTTATATGGATACTACAAATAGTTTAAGATTAGATAATATAGACATGTAGTTATAGATTGCTATTCACTTGAAATATATGTCAAGCTTCTTATTTCGTGCATTAGCAAAAATTGTATTCAAAATTTCAAAATAACCAATTAAGTTAAATGTATATTTTTAATACAAAAAAATTTGAACAACCAAAATTTTGATTTTTTGTTCTTTCAAAATCTAAATATCTGAACCCGACCCGAAATAACCGAATCTAAACCAAAAATACTCGAATTCGACCCAAAATATAGAAATATCCGAACGGATTCTATACCCCTAAACCGAAATAATAAAATATTCGAATGGGTATTGAATCAGAAAAGATTAGATATTAAACCCGGACGGGTAATATTCCGAACCCGATGGATATCTGAAGACAACCAAATATATGCATGCTTAACCTTATATTTATAGTTTATCTTATATTTCTAGTTTACTTTCTCATTTTATTCAAAATATGTATATTGATACTACACATAGTTTAAGATTAGATAATATATATACATATTGTTATGGATGGTGATTCACTTGAAATATATGTCAAGCTTCTTATTTCGTGCATTAACAAAAATTGTATTTAAAATTTCAAAACAATAACCAAATTATTATCTTTTTAGTTTTAAATTTTATCACCATATCTATTAATTATTTAATCTATTAAAATTAAAGAACCAATTAAGTTAAATGTATATTTTTAATACAAAAAATTGATCAACGAAAATTTTGATTTTTTTTTTCAAAATCTAAATATCTGAACCGACCCGAAATAACCGAATATGAACTAAATTAAATATTCGAACACGGCCCGAAATATAGAAATATCCAAACGGATTCTATATCCATATACTAAAATACCTGAAAATCCAAAATTTCCGATCCGAACCTGAACGGTTATCCGAACGCCCACTCTACCTTACGTTTCTATCTACCTAAAAAATGTTAAAGCTAGATATATGTTGAACTAAATTGTGCAGTATCACCTTTAATTGTTTCAAGGTGTTTTTAAAAGTGTAAAAGAAATTAGTGGAAAAAAGGAGATAGGAGAGGGATGTCTTGTCAAGAAGAGAAAATTGTGATGGAAACAATGGAAGTGAAACCTCGCATTTGGGTAACAAAGATCGCTATTGTTACACAGTTGCATGCAATAAGATGCCTAAAGACGTCTTTAATTTGATTAGCTTCCCACTTTCTGATTTGAACTTCGTTAATCGATGTCATGATTGGATATTTAAGTGACTTTTAAATCATATAAACGGAGATTAGGTCAGTTTTTTCCAGCTCAGTGGGAAAGGTCAACCCATCAAGTCTAGTAACTGATAATTTTCTATAAAGATTCTGTCGGACCCTGTCTTGTGGCCATCGTTGCATGATCTTATTTCCAAAATCCCACGAACTATGCTCAGTTTATCTACTTATTTTATTTGTTGGAACATTTTCAATTGCTGCATGATTAGAAACCACGTGGCTCTATTGATCTCATTGTAGATTGGTAAATTCCTTATTGGATGCAACACCACTTTAATAAGCTGCATAATCCTATGTTATATGATTCCCATAATCAAACTCCTCGTCTCATAATAGAATAATCAAGCAACAAAATGACCAACTTCTTACCAAAAGAGCTGCACATTCTCTTGTAGTTTATTTAGCTGCAAAAATGTATTAAATAGAAAATTTGGTCATGAAATGCACCAAAAGGACATAAATTGTTGACTTGTATCTAATTTATTTTTAAAGCCATATAGGAATAAATTTGTCCTGATTTGCTATCATTTTCCAAAATATAATTGGAATGTTAAAATTGCATAAAACGTAAATAATATAGCTGAGACCAGGATTTGAAATTAGACATATTAGCCCTTTCTTCCATTGAAAGGGTAAGTTGTTGATTGTAGCTTTCGTTTTCAGCATGCATAGAGAGCGACCTTCACTGCTGCAACGGTAATACAGGCTTTATGAAATTTGGAAAATCCAACATCGAATCTTTGTAACATTTTTAGCGAAGTGGACAATAAAGCATTTTGTATTTATTATTTTCAACGCATCGCAACATGTGAAAGCGCAGGTCCTCCAAAATACATTATACTATATGCAAATTATAATTTATTAAATATTCTTTTCAAATTAAGTGCTTAATTAACCAGCGTGAATACTTGAATAATTGTCTTATATTAAAAATAATGTTTCATATCACTTGTTAAAAAGAAAAAAATTTCAACTCCTACTGCCTTTTTCTGTTCAAGTTGACCAGTAATATATAAGAGACAAAAAAAGTTTGAGATAGTGGGAATTCACCGAAATTATTGAAAACATGGGTAAACACTAATTATCTTTCTTGATGTATGGAAGAAAACTGACAAAGGGAGGATAACAATTAATGATGAGTTGATGCGATCTTTCTATCATGGTTTTGACTTAAGCATCTGCGATAGTTTGAGTCATATGTGTGTACATAAGTCAACAAACAGAGTCAACTCACATCAGTAAATTTAACATTTAGCCAAAAACAAAAAAACTCACTTCAGTAACATCATATATTCTATGATACATAAAAATTGTAAGACTTTTTGTTTGAATCCGTTTTGGGAACCGATTCGTATGAACTCTTATTAAGGCGTAAAATAAGAATAAGAAAGAGTAAATTGAGGTGAATATATTTTTCTTAATTTTTTTTTTACAATAATTGATTGTGTAGTTGGATAATTACAAATTCTATAAGACATTTATGTTGGCTTTAAAATATGATATTAATATGAATAAAAAGACGTTAATATATTCTCTATCTGTTATATTATGTTTCGGAAAGCATCAACAAAAGTGAAACATATATATAGATCTCTTAAATAAAATTATTTTAATTATTATGATTTTTAAAAGTAAACTGCAAGGTTGATAGATAAGTATGATTTAAACCATCTTCGACCCATTTTTATAATAGAAATCTCCAAAATAGAAAAAAAGAAAAAAATAAAGATGAAACTTTTGATCCAATGTATTCCTCTTAAAAAAAATCAAGTGCATTAAAAAAAGTCAGCTTTTCACTATTTCTGTCTTTGTGGTTTGTTTGGTTTTATTTTTATTACGAGATCACTTGATAAATCTTACATTAAAAATGCTCTTATGGTTTTCTTGCTTGCTTAAACCTTAATAATACATGTTAATTTTATATCACTATAAACATAATATTAATAAGTAAGGTGTAAACTGAACAAAAAAAAAGAGATGTAAACTGCACAAATTAAAATATACATATATATTCACGAAGGATTAGCTAAACTAGAAAGGATTTGATGCATTTGTGCAAGAGATCCCTAGTTCAAATACGTTTGATAATCTGTGAAAGGATTAAGTAACCAACCTACGTCTCCGGTCCTAGGAGGATTAGTCAGGTGTAATCAGTGGCGGAGCCACATAGTAGAAATGGTGGACATGTGTCCCGGATGATTTTTTAAAATTCTATGTAAAAATTTGATAATGTATTTTATGCCCCAGATGCTCTTTGAACAATTTTAATATTGCCCCCCATAATATCCATCTTTAGATCCGCCACTGGGTGTAACCGTGTAAGGTCGAGACTACTTCGTCCTAGTTTACAAAATGTAAAAATGTCTGTGTATATATATATCAGTTTGCCCAAAAAAAAAAATATATCAGTTCTGTGGTTAGGTAACTAGCACTAGAATTTAGAAGTGTGTTGAGAAGAAAAATGGAAAATTAAAAGATTTGATGAGAAGGGCTTCAGCCTTCAACTTCACATATATTCGTCAAACAGAAAATAAAGGGGACAAGCTCAGAGAATATATTTTACAGACTTTTGAAGCCTTATTATATATGTTTGTTTCAAGAATTATATGTCTTAAAAAGGTGATTGGAACTTGGTTCCGTATATCATGTCCCTGCTCTCTCTCTCTCTCTCTCTCTCTCTCTCTCTCTCTCTCTCTCTCTCTCTCTCTCTCTCTCTCTCTCTCTCTCTCTCTCTCTATATATATATATATATATATGTTTACACTATATTTATACACCCTATCAACCAACTTTAATTTGTAGACAGGATTCCCTAGCTCCCCACCTATCGTTGCAAGAATTTGGTGTACAACTTATCATGTTCCTGTGTTTTGTTGTTACTACCAATTAATCGGCATTATTCTTTTATATCCATTCACATATATAAGCATGGAAAAGAAAGAAAAGAAGGCCACAAGTTATATTAAGTCATTCGTCTTATGATCCCTTAAAAATACATCATATATTCCTTAATAACATTGGTTCCATATGAATCCACTAATTAATTATTTTTTTGTCGCCTCGCCAATTTATTCGAATCGTAAAAGGGTGTTGCTTGGCATAAATAATTTCAGCAATCTTTTTAACTCCTCCCTTAAAGAATCATCTCTTTCTTTTTTGGGTTTTGAATAAAGCTTTAATTTATTGAAAGTTTTTTTCAAAGACAGTAATACAAATAACACGAATAATTTGCTCTTGTATTCATTATTGGGTGAAATTATTCTCACGTCATGGATGTGATGATCAAGTGACAATCAAAGGATATGATGATCAATTGAAGTTCTTTTATTTACATTCTAGGCAGAATCTTCATGTTCATTAACCCCATGAATAATTAAGTATATTATGATAACAGATATATAATAAAATAACTAACCTGCTTAGTTATAATTAAACTGAACTAATAGATCAAATTTTATACCAAGCGACATTAATTAAATGATTCAGCAGTAATATTTTTTTTTTATTCCAGCAGTAAATGAGCGAGGTAGTATAGGATCAGAAGCTCCATGTGTTTGGATGATGAGAATCTCCGGCAGTGTTTAATTCACAAGGAAACGAAATTAGATTGGACATTGCTTCTTGAAGCCATACATCGTCGTTTTCCACCTCCTATAAAATTGGATGCAATATAGTACATTAGTACTGGTTGATTAATTTTAAAACTGATTGTTGTATATAAAATTATACTATTCTGGAATAATAATATGAATTTATATACCTGAATTAGATAGTCGTCTGATCCAGAAAACATATCTTCGTCTTTTTCAGAATGGTTGTTGTGATTCTTAGACATGTGAGATGGTTGCTCACATGCATCATTGTTTCTAGCAAATCGTCCTCGAACACGAACTCGCCGGTCAGCTAGGGTTTTACGACATACATACTGCATATATATATATATAGTATTTGTTAAAACTCCAACTCTTTCATAATTCATAACATTAAAATGAAAAAAAATTACTAAATAAGAATGAGTGTATATACATACGTACCTTGATTGTCTTATTGAAGTTGCGCTGGTTCTTCTTCTTCAAGTACCTCATGATTCTGTCTTTACGTTCTTCAACCGAATAGCGTCCCACTTTTGTGTTCGGCTCAGCTTGCATCCCTCCTTCACTATTTCCCTGCTTCATACAGATATTTTATTTGATTTTGTTTTTGTTTCTTAAGAATAATAATATCATTATAAGATAATAATATTTACTATGTGGATACGTGTATATTTACCAATGATTGCTCTCCAGTGGACGGATGGAACAAGGGCTTGATCTCCGGTGAATAGCCGTAGTACTCTTGATTCCCAACATGAAAATATTGTGTGCCATTCACATTCACACCTACATTCTGGTAGTAATTGTTGTACTCCGGCATAGAAACGTCAGTAACCCCAAAAACTTGCGGGAAAAACGTGGATTCTGGGTTAGAAGATGCGTTGAAGGAGCCATAGCCGTCGTCAAAGTAATTGGATAGAGCTGAGACGTCAGGACATGAAGAAGAGCCGTGAAACAGCGACGGAGTCTCACCGGAAAATGTGAAATCGGGGTGGAACTGAGGAAGAGATGATGCCATGATGAGAGGACGAGTTTTTGTTCGTTTAGGGTTGTTTGGAAGGAATTGAGAGTGTGTGCAAGTGTGTTTTATATATAGAGCTGAGTTCGTGTGGGATGCTACGAGTTGTTGGGTTCGGGCAGGCTGACCGTCTGACCGAAGACACCAGACTTACAGTTAATTAGTGAGACTCTGCTCTGTTAATAAACTTCTTACACTCTCTTTTCAAGTTGTCAATCCTCTTTTTATTCATTAATTTTCTCACCTTGACATCTTGATTATTACCAGCTCATTCTTCCTTTTTATGTTTAAACTGTTTCTATTTTCGTAATTTTCAATTTTATTACTAAATTCATTTACCTATCTTTCTCTCTTTTATATATCCGTTACTTTTTTTTTGAAAGATTTCTATATATGATATATCCGTTACTTGTTGATAACATATTCTTTATTAACTTCAACATCTTTACCGACAAAATGTTTTTTAACCGTAATGGTTGTGTTTTGTTTTTCATGCATGATATAAAAATTACGATGTACATTGCTCTAAATATTTTTTTTTTCTCCGGATGCTTATTTGATTGGAAGGTGTGTTACAGATTGGTAATGATGCAACAACTATAAGTCCATAATATGAAAATTCAAACTAATATAGATTAAACCTACTGATACAGTAAATGAACGTGTAGAATGGTGATTCGTTTGATAATGGAGCACAGCTGAATATATTAGTTATCTAATTTAAGCCACACCAATTGTCCTCAGCTGCCAATGTTCTTGTCTCGTCTTTTTCTCATAAAACAGAAAAAGAAGAATTTATAAAATGAGAATAAATGTTTTCGCGTTATAGCAAATGGCCGTACACAGCACACGCTATGAAAACTACATAAAGAGAAACCCTACCCCTAGCCCCAGAATCTTAACACATGTTCAATTCCAATATTTTGCACCATTTTAAATTATTGTTTACTCAAGTACAAAACAGCCCCACGACTTATATTCATTAACAGTATAATTTCTTACAAAATTGACAATAAACTTAGATTTGTGACTTAACTCACCCTTTCTTTCCACGGTTCTGTTCATATACTCTGGTTACAAAAGTAGTGCTATTGCATGAAAACCATGCATGCTCTTATTTTCTGATTATGCAAGTTCTGATTTCTAAAAGTTTAGTATCATATCGATTCTATTAAATTAATTTGGGGGGGGTGGGGATCATGATTACTCCCCGAAACCCAATTTTTCGCAGTTTAACATTGAAGGACCAGAATCATATAATCTTTTAAACCTTCAACAAACCCTACCTATCAATCTATCATGCACGAGTTCTTTAGTTTTAGAGGATAGGACAAAAGTTGAGACTGCCAAAAATCAAATAAGGCTACTGGAGATACATATGCATGAGATCATAAGCATTGTTATTAAATACGGAAGACCGCCTCCAAACATGTTCAGTGAGATGGGAGATTCGAAGAAAGATGATGGATGGGTCATGACATGACTGAATATGCATTCAAAGATTAAAGTTGAACAACTTCACAACATTGGATTCTCCTTGCATGATCGTCTTAATTTCAAACTAGTCTCGTGGAATAGACAATGAAATATTTAATGAGAAAAAGAAGATCTCCCTAAATATTTCAAACTGCATCGTATAAGATGTCGGTTTTTTGTAACTTTATAAGAAATCAGTTATATGCCATCTATTGTAGTAAAAAAAATATGGATACTGATATTAACAAATTGCTTTGGATACATGTATAGATATAGGATATGACCTACGTCAAACTTATCTACTATTTTCCTATTTGTTGATTCGATTATATATGCCCTAGAAACACTCAACAATCCCAAGGAATAGTTAATTATCAATATCTAAAATTCTGCGTCGTGTTTTTCTTCAAAGGATCAATACCTTTTTATTAATTTATATATATATTGGTGTTTTTTTTTTGCTCTTCATTCAAAGTTCAAACTCAAAAAGTTGTTCTTGGAAATCTTGCTTTCATGTGTTCTGTTAAGTTAAAGAGAAACTGATATCTTAGTTCAATCTTTGTTATCTGAAAAGATTCCTACCTTTAGCTATCATATATACACTGAAAAGAAGCATTCATTGTTCTACAAAGTAAAACAGATCTACACAGTAGATCTCATTTTTTTGAACTAACATGGTAAAATGAATTATAAACCGTCCCAAAATTTCAGATCTATGTATTTTAATATTTTTTTGTCGAAACAAAAGATCGAACATTTTCAGGGAAACTCCCAAAGAAATATAAAAATGAAAGAATTCAATGGAAAAAGAGAGAGAAAATAAAGCTCAGAGTAAATTTGTGCAAGTTGTGTTTGGCTATTGTTGCTGGTGCATGTTGCCTGAGAAGTGAATCTCATATATGTGGCTGTTCCCTTGAAGAACAAAAAAAAGAAGCATGAAAGTTGGTTTTCATTTTACATAAATTCAATCCACTTTTGAAGAGTATCCTTGTCAGAGCTAGTTGCATTTTCTATTGTTTATGCCGCCAGAAATAAAATAATAAAATAAATAAAGAAAACTGGTATTTACTGTATGGATATGTTCTGATTTTGTACTACATATTACCAGGTTCGAGTTGCCGCCCTAGCATTATCTTTCTTTTTCCTATAGAAAATAGAATACCAAGTTTCTGTTCATTTAGTTCTAAACGAAGTTGAACCTGAAAGAGAGAGAGATCAAGGAAGAAGAGGAAAGATGATTTGTTATTCGGTTCCTAATATAAAAATGTAATGTCAGGTTTGACTTTGAACCAGAATCATTCGCAAAATGATCATGAATAAATTCAATAACAGTACGTACTATGTAATATGAACAATTCACAGAAATGTAAGAAAAAATTTCGCTCCCGAGTCCTTAGTTAGTTTCATGTTCAAGTGGAAAATAACTTGTTTTTTTTTTCTTTAGAAACTTAAAGTTTGATAAAAGAGTGTTTATTTAATATATTTTTTTTGATAGAGATGTTTAAAAAGAAATAATAAGTTTTCTCACTGTTTTTCATTCAATCTTGAAATGAATAAAAGAAAAGGAAGAAGCAAAGTTCGATGTAAATTTTGAGAGAGCCTAGACATTGATGATAACTCTAGATAAGACAATGACTTGTCAAGAAAACAAGAAACTATCTAGAAGCGATCAATGATCTCGAGCAAAGCTTGAGTCAACGCCAAGTAAACCTCCGTATGGTAACGGAAACTTGAGGGAAAATCGATATTGTGTGACACGAGACTGGCGTTGCACGAGACGGGAGGAGCGACCAGCTCGTGCTGACGTCATACGCAGCCTTGTCATATATTCACCAGCTATCAAGTGACTAATTAGTACTCTTTTCACGTTTTGGTAAATGTTAACTACTGTTTGTTTACGGTCTTATTAGCTCTAAATGATTTCATAACGTTCGGAGAGTATAAATGTTTTCATTCTCTTGTTCCATTGGGTGCATTAATTATGTCGGTTAGTGACGTGGTGAAAGCGGTGCGAGCGAAATGATAATCAAGCACAACAAAACGTGAGTGGTGTTTCTACTTTTTAAGACTATTTTTTTTATAAATTATATCAAAACTACAATATTGATCATATAAGTAAAGCTACATAAAACAAATTGTTACATAAACAATATATCAGGTACGTTATATGCTAAAAATGGTAAATAAAACAAATTACGATACATCTTTTAAGAAAACGTGTTACTAACAAAAATAAATTTCATACTTTTATTTTGCTTTGTTACCTAATCGTATTAATATAATAATAATAATCCATTACGTATAGTACTACTACCTTCGAGATTACGATCATAACAGTAGTTAATCCGTGTGTTTCAAAAGTGGTTCACTTGTGAATTGATGTTTATGTTTATGTTTTGTGGTTAAAAAGACCAACCGTGTGGAAGCCCCCTTGATCTACACCCTGGAGATCTGGTGTTCACACCGTAGAAAATAACAAATTATACAGATTATAAAAAAATAGGTCACAGGAAATCTTCAGTTTATTGTAAGACGTACCATCGAACATTGATCTTATAGGACAGCTCAGAATAGTGTAGTCAGGCGTGTATTCTCACATGGTGGTAGAATTATCGGCTGTATAATCGTCTTTATAATATTTTTATCGTTGTAATATCATAATATTATAATTAACCTATGATAATCGATCCAAACGTTTAAAAAAAAAACCAACCGCTAGTATATCATGGGCCACTTTTCTGTATAAGCTTAGGGATTAGTAAAAAGTTATGGGCCAGTAATGGCCCAGTATTTGGTGGATCCATGGCTCAGTAATCCATAATGCGAGGTGGAGCCGAGCCGAGCCGTGTTTCGGTTGATGACCGTTAGGATCAGAGGACAAAGTAGTCATTTCTCATACATTTGAAAAAAACTCAAAAGAGCCGTTACCAAAGAGAATCGCTTTATTAATCAGATCAGCATCTTTCCCCTTTACAACACAACTCTTAACGAACGCTTCTCTCAATCTCAATCACATCCATGGCCTTAGATCAAAGCACGAATCCACCGATCATGGAGTCAAAGACGAGACACCACCACCCTCTCCACCAGATCGCAGACACGCCAACACACAAGCTCCTCCTGAAACAGTGGCTGAAAGAAGAAGAGCTCATCCTCAGCCGCGTCTCCCACAAAGAATCTCAGATCGATTCCGTTCGACGAGAGATCACTCAGCTCTACATCTTCTTCTTCCTCTTCCACTCCATTTCTCTCCTCCTCCTCTTCCACGCCGCTTCCTCCTCTTCCTCTCCATCATCATCATCTGCATGTAAGAGATCATGGATCCCTTCTCTCTGCTCCTTCCTGTCTTCCCTCGGGATCATATGGGCCGTGAGGTACAAGTCTGAAGTAGAGTCGCATCTCGAGAAGTTGTTGGAGAGGGAGAAAGAAGACGCGAAGCTGTTGCGGAAGTGCGTTGAGGAGTTGAAGAAGAAAGGGGTTGAGTTTGATTTGCTTAAGGAAGTGGACGCTCTTCGTAGGGCGAAGAGCTTGAGGGTTGAGTCGAAGTTGGTGGCTGCTGCTGTGAGGAAATGGTCTGCGAGGGATTTTGTGACGCTCTTCTTCTTCTCTGTTTCGTGTTTGGTTCTTGCCATGATTAGGCTCATTCTCTGCGATTAGATTCTTCTCTTTTGTTATACTTTGCAGTATTATTCAGCAGAAAGTTTCTTGTTTCTGCAAGTTTTAATGTTTTTTTTTTGGAGAATGATAAAGAGAATAAAAACATGTTTGGTCCTCTTTCTTCAGTCTGCCTGAAGTTAACATTGTTTATGCCAACACAGTTTTGCTATTTTTTAAATGAAGTAAAAAAACATAGAACAACTATATAAAAGACATGAGCTATTGTTCTTTTGTTTATTCTAACACAGTTTTGCTATGTTTCGACTTGTTTATGAATCAAAAAAAACATAGAGGGAAAATAAGAAATGTCTTAAAACCAGAGAGGGAGATACAATGAAAAGCTCAAGACTTTCATGTAACAAAGTTTCATGACCTATAGATGCTTTCCTAGCTTCAAGGACTTCCCTTGCCTTATATTCATCCCCAAAAACATCAGTTAGCATAGACATATGCTCTTCAGACAGCTTAGACTTGTCCTCAATAATCTTTGAAACTCGGGCATAAAGGTAGTTATGCAGCGCGTTCTTATTGGAGAAGAATCAGAGAAATTGAGGTTTTATGGTTAGGCCCGTTAGGGAATGACTTTCCCTCGTATTAATTACATGGGCTAGGCCCATTAAATATTGGCTCGGCTCAACTAGGAAACAGTCGTAAATAATTTTCATGGGCCTCTGGTCCTCTTGATGCACAAGAAAGAGCAATTTAATTTTTATTTGTTTCTGTTTTCGTATGGTATAATTGTATAAACGTGCCAAGCAGGATCGTAGCTTGAATAACGATTTTATCCACCCGGTGAGCATTGAACCTCACCTCTGCTCTGTTGGGGTTGCAAGCATTAAGTGATAAGGAGATCACATATATATGACATTATTATTTACATTAACACAACTTTTTCCCAAAGCGTATAAAACGGTTTTTTAGCATATGTCCTTTTAGCCTACGGAGTAAACGGCGTGCAAGGGGCAATTGTGATAGTGGAGAATAGGCCCCATATAACGTTCTTATTTGGTGTTAAAAAAAAATCTTATATTTTATGTCGTTTATTAAATTGCGAAGAATAGTCACGTTGGTTTGTACGGTATGGCACGTTATGAAGAAAAAGAGGTTGGAGTGGGTAGGTTATCGTGTACGACTGTACCGTACGGATATTTTTATTCATTCTTTATATAATCCGGATTAATTACCCCCATAACTCTTTTCACGTGACTCCATCCCTCTCTTTATTACTACTAGGCAGCTAGTATATACATCTATCTACCAAGTTTTGTTCAATGCTTTTAATTACGACTATATGCTTAGTAAGCTTTCGGTGTAATATGCTTAGTAAGCTTGGCCGCTTATGTGTTTTTCTTCTTCTTTAAGCGAACAAAATCTGATCAAATTGGAATTAGCATCATCAAGTAATTACGTTTAACATTCACAGAGAGCTAAGTAAGTAGAAGTATATGAATAAATATCGAATCGGTGACATACCATACATACTCAATTAATGATAGCGCGTACCGCGTTACAGCTAACAAATCAGAGTGAAGCTTCAAGCTGTTGTCGTGTGGAGTAATGCCTCCTTAGTCCCTTGGAACCTATGCGGTTGGAAGAATATTCTCTGCTGTGTGTTTTTATTGCATAAACTAATATAATACGTTTGATTATCTTCTTAATCCATCCCCTCTCTTACTGAGCATCGGATGCTTGTTTCTTTGCATATATATTACATATTTAATATCTATCTGTTTACGTTTGAATACTTATTCATTTCACTTAATTGTTACCCAAAATATCAACGAGCAAGTACAGAAAATAACAGAATAATTGCCTCCTTTTTAAGGAAACAACACAAAATAGTTGGTTTTTATACATACTGGATTTGATGTCAAAAAAAAAATATATACATATTGGATAGCTTTGAGTTTTATATCGGATAAAGAAAAACCCACAGGATAATTTATTATGTGCTGCATGATTCAAGCTGTATTTTCTAGATTGGAATATCAGTTTGTACTTTTACTGAAGAAGGGTCTCTCAATCGAAACTATAACCAGTGATCATTTTGAACATGGAAATTGCATGAGTTTTGAGCATTTCAAATCTTCAAGAAACTGAATCAAATTTAATACGAAACATAGGAGTTCCACGGAAATTGAAGAATGAGTCGTAAAGGAATCAACTACCTGAGAGCTTGTTGTAATTTTGTAGACAGTCTTCACCCTACTTTCTTTGCTTTTATTGTCTCCTTTTCTATTAGAATTTAATTTATATATCATCAAGTTCAAGATCTAATTGTGGTAAACTTAAAAATATGAGAATTCAAAGACGAATCATACAAGATGCATGGCAGTATATAATATTTATAAATTAAGTTTTATTGTCTGCGTACCAGACTATTTTAATTTGATTAATCCACATGAGGCATAGTTACAGTAAAGTTAGGGAGCTAAAGGGGTCTAAAAACCCCCAAGTTGAGTAAAAAGGGGACAAACACTTTTGACAAGCAGAGAAAGTTAGGTCACATCATAATCTTTACAGAATGTAGAATGACCCTATACAGCAATTCTGGTTTACTTTTTCTATCTTTAACATACACACACATGGTGATGGTCCTTCGTAATATCCACACAGCATTACTATGAGAGGCTATATAGTACTGATAGCTCCACGCGCAAAACTATTTTTAAAACAATATAATATGAGAAATAGATATATGTGAAATTTATAAATCAGCATTCATATTAGATCGGCATACATCAATTATGAGAATCCCATCATAAAAAGATAGTTAATTTTATCATAATTATATAGGTCTGTTATTAAGATTTATCGTACCGTCTGTTGTAAAATACAATGTAACTCACTTCTCTACAGTTTGGATCAATCAAGACGTTATTATATTGTATGTACTCTTAGTTTATCACAATTATATCCCTGAATGGCTTGTGTTTATATTGTGAGAGTGACATATTTTGTGTTTACACTATGAAAACGTAGTTTGTTAGTTTTTTATTAGTTATCATCTGAAAATATTAGACTACAGTGGATGATAAATTATATTTTGAGAAAATTATTAGTACATTTTGGAAACTTTCAAGTAGCTAGATTTTGTTTTAATTTTCAATTATCCTTACGTAAGGGTCTGAATATGATCAAAAGAAAACAAAATCAATAATGCAGTCGCTTAAGTCGTTGAGGGTGAGTATATGTAGCCTATTGTATAATCTGACTTTCAAACAATTCATAATATTACACAAATTGTTCATCCGTCACTTGGTCCAAATTTCTAGAAGCCTTTAAAGACCTAAAGGTACGGTCATCATATTTTGGTTTGAGCACACTATTAAAAAAATGTTGAGACGTCACGATAGAATTGATTAAATGAATGACACTATTTTGCTATGATATTACAATATATTCTAACGACAACTTTAGAAACGAATAGTAAGTAATAGATCAAAAGAATGACAATATACATAACAGTATAATACAATCTTTTTAAATAAGATTCACACCCTGATCTATCATAAAGTAAAAGCCTTCTAAAAATAAAAACGGCTATCTGTTCTACGTTCATCATCAAGTAAAAGTGTTGGTTCATTTAGTTGCTCACTCGTTTATCAATAACCAAATATTAATAAAGACCCGGGCGTAGTGCTATTGTCTTTTATTGTATTGTTGGTTTATCTAATTTCTTTTTTTTTTGTTTCAGACTCAACCGTAAAATTTATTTCATGTAAACTTTATCTAACTACAAAATCTATCTTTATCATGTAATCGTTTGTTTATGTTTCGATTTGAAATCTTTTAGTAAAAAGGAAAAAAATATTAATAAAAGACCCAAATCTCCTTTTTGTGTGTGGAAAATACATATACCAACTATTTAGAATACATAAATAATATCCTTCATATTAATTATGTATTATTTTGATATCCCCAGTGTAGGATAATGCCCGGTTTTTGTATTAACTTGCTTAAAATCCAAACAATGTATAAAACAAAAATATCAAGAAATAATCAAATAAACCAATTCCCTTATTTTAAAAATAAAAGATGTTTTGTTTTAATAAATTGGGTGTATTTATATATTCTTTTTAAAAAGTCCTCGAAATTAACGAGTCAAGTGTACCTGGCAAGTACTCTCCCCTCCCGTACCTAGTTTACTCTAACCCAAAATCCCAAAACTACCCTCGCCTCTATATAAAACCCGAAACCTTTCCCTCAATTGCAACAAAATCTTCTCATTCATTCCTTCATTCTCAATAATAAGTCTCATCACTCTACAAAACTTTCTCTCTCTCTATCTCTCTCAAACCGAAACACAAAGATGAAGTATCTGATCCGCCGCCTCTCCCGCGTTGCCGACTCCTCTAACTACAACCTCCTCCGGTCAGATTCCCAGCGACCAAGCCGCCGTCCCGAGTCTTTCCTCCGGTCTTCGATGGCTCGCCGCTCAAAGAAGCAAACATCATGCGTTCCGCAAGGACACGTTCCTGTCTACGTGGGAGACGAGATGGAGAGGTTCGTCGTGAGCGCGGAGCTACTTAACCACCCGGTTTTCATCGGTTTGTTGAACCGGTCTGCTCAGGAGTATGGTTACGAGCAGAAAGGAGTTCTGCAGATCCCTTGCCACGTTCTTGTCTTCGAGCGCGTCATGGAGTCTCTTCGTCTTGGATTAACCGTTCCGAGTGACCTTCAAGATCTAATCGGCGACGAGACGGTTTTTTAGACGAATCTTTGGTAGTTAGCGAGTAACTCATCTGCTTGTCTTTTTGTTCGGACACGAACTATTACAAAGTAATAATTCGTCTGTGTTGATAATGTACAGAGATCGATATGTATTTTTTTTTTCTTTTTGAAGATTTGTTTGTTGCAATTTTCCTAATTTTTTCGCCGGTTTAATAACCGGTTTGACATTCTGTGAAGATATATATGGAAATTGGTTCGGTTACTCTTATCGCATTGACGTATTTACCTTTTTGGCAATCTCGGTGAAACATCAAATCCCTATTTTTTTTTTCTTTGCTCAAATCAGTAAAAGAAAAAGATAGTGATATTTGGGTGTGGGGTTACAAGAATGTTTATCTATGTAGTTTTACCGTTTCTAAAAATTCGATAAGTGGAAGCTTTTTTTTTACATATCAGAATTTTAAATTCTTAGTTCGAAAAATGAAAAACGTTTGTAATATTTTTATAATTTTAATAGTATAGTTGTATAATGTTAAGAATTATTTTCTTCTATAGTGGTTATTTTAGCTTTATTTGTATCATTTAAATAAATGTATATTTTCCGAATTTTCTAAGTAAGGCATAGTGCCAATAGACTAGTACTATTGAAAATAATAATTCGATTTGCTAAAAGGTTATAAAATCATGTGGGTTGTTTTGCATATGTATTTTGAAGCCTAGTCCAATAAATATGCCTGTCACAAAAAAATACAAACCAATTATAAAACCAAAAATCCAAAATAGTCGTGTATAGCTCGAGTTGTTTAATGGTATGCATAGAGTAATTAAACAACGATTAAATCGTACCACATTAAACAACTCGAGCTATACGCGGTAACTCTTTCGAACACTGAACCAATGAGCTCGCTGTAAAAACCAATATAATTCGTCTTCTAGTATAAACCAGTTAGCTGTAGTTGTAAAACCCAATATTAACTCTTCTTCTTGGAACACTAAATAAACCAGTGAGCTTGCTGTAAAAACCAATATTACCGACATATAGTCAAAATAAAAATGCAAATACGTCATCTCACTTTATTTGCATTCGAAGCAATATCACTCGCGCATATTTGTTACACACATCAAGGTTATGACCTTTTTCCAGCATATGTGTATATATGGTTTATACGTCCCAAGTGAACAACATGTGGAAATTTAACTGTCCCACATCTATGGATTCTCAATGATAATGTGTATCTATAATATTCCTAGTTTAATTTAAACTAATTATTATTAGTTGCGTAACCATCTGAGGAAGGGTGATATATAGTCTTTGAATTTCGTCCATTTATATGATAGTCCCATGATGCTTCACCTGCAGCATCACATGCTAGTTATATAAAAGCACCAATTCACAGTCAATCATTAACTGTATGCTTCTTTTGTTTTGTTTTGTTCTATTTATTGTCAACCAATTAATACGTTTATTTATATATACATATATAGTATACACTAAACTGAATTCGACTGATCCAACTAGTCAAGGTAACCATAAATTCTAAAAGTTCTGTCGGTGTATTAACATTAGCATCAACGTATACAATGATGTTAGATTTATTACCTATATATTAATATAGTCAAAATCACCGATCCATATACATATATTTAGTTTCTGTGAACACATATTCGAGAGAAGTTTGATTACAGTTGGGTTGATGGAAACAACTATAAGAAAGTTTTATTTCTTACATAGAAAGTCTTGCAATAATCAGTAAGCATCATTTAACGGGAAAATACAACTATGTAACAGAAATGTGAAGAACTTATAAATAAAAAGGTCATTGTTTAATTAAGCAAAAAAGATCATTGTTCAATAATGCCATTAAAAATTAGAATGAAATGACAACATGTTTGTATATAATCTTAATTTTAAAAGAAGATTTTTGCAAGGACATAGTGATAAGAAGCTTGGGCAGCTCATATCAAATATGAATGGGACTATGTTGCTTTCGAGGAAGCGACTGACCTCATGATTGATTCAATTCTTTAAACTCTGATTCAACCTGTTTCCTTCATTTGGGATCACAATTTGATTATATTTGCTTACTCATATTTCTTTAATAAATATGCTTTTGCTCCGTGACACATGATATATTAATTATCGTCACTTTTTTTTTCTTATGGTAGAGATGCAGTAATCCCGAATATTCCACGAGCGACGGCAACTCTTCCATCCGCAACTGTTTCACAAGACTTCAACATACCGATAACTATGTAAGCTTTTTTTTTTTTTTGTAACTTAACTATGTAAGCTTTATGCCTAAATAAAATTATATGTACACATTCACTGCTTTTTTTTTTTGTTCAAGTACAAATTCACTGCTTTATGTCGCCTTTTTGATCAATTTTTTATCAACTGCTTTATTATGTCGATTTTAAAGCATTTCTTCAACCGAAACGTCATTCATCATCTCAAAAAGCATTAGCATCAGACAGTGATTTAAATAATATCCGTACGATCTAAAACTACTCTACTACACTTACACTTCTGAATGATTCACATATAAGCCATTTCACAACTTTAAACCTAACACATATGAAAGATACGAATAAGAGTTTGCTCGTAATAACTCCGGACTTGACACCTGTGGTTACAAGTTGGTTTTGGTTGATTCGAGCAGGAGTGTAAAGTTTCCGCTTTCTCCTCAACATTGGTACCAGTACCTGCTATTAAGCTCTGAACTTCCAAAATTGGATTGAGAAAGGATCTGCATCAATTTCGATATTCAAAAGCAGTAATGACTTGCATAAAAGGAAAGAAAGAAGCAACACCATCACAAGTACAAATGGATCAACAAAATTCTAAACCTCTTTGACCATCATCTTATGTCCGTGTTCTAAGAAACTATACACTAAAACCAGATTTTCAAATTTTTTAATTTTTTTTTCAAAATCTATGGGTTAACCCGTTCAAATATATTGAATTTTCGGTAAACTCTAGAGAAACAGAGACAACAGAGATTCTAAACTCTTTAACCATCATCTTATGTTAGTGCTCGATGAAACTATACACTAAAACCAGATTTTCATATTTTTGAAAATTATCCAAAAATCCGTGGGTTAACCTCTTCTAAAATAATGAGTTTTTGTTAAATGCTCTATATATTGAAGTTTATACTCTTCACTTTTATTTAAAAATTTCAAAACTTATTCGGCATTTGAATTAATGTATTCTAAACTATCTTTCATGGTATATAGGAATCATTCTAATTTTTTAATATTTAGCTTGGTAAAATTTCATATACTGCCTAGATTATTGGAATTACCATTATAAAATCTTTATTATCTAGAGAAACAGAGATAACAAAGGTTCTAAACCTATTTGACCATCATCTCATGTCAGTGCTCTAAAAAACTATACACTAAAACCATATTTTAATATTTTTGAATTTTTCTCAAAATCCGTGGGTTAATCCCTTTTAAAATAATGATTTTTTGGTAAATGCTTTATATACCGAAGTTTATACTCTTTACTTTAGTTTAAAATTTTCAAACAACATACTATATTTTAATTAATGTATTATAAACTATCTTTCATGATACTTATGAATCATTCTAATTTTTAAATATTTAGTTTACTAAAATTTCATATACTGCCTAGATTAGTGGAATTAGCATTATAAAATCTTCATTATCTAGAGAAACAGAGACAACCGAAGTTCTAAACTCTTTGACCATCATCTTATGTTAGTGCTCGATGAAACTATATACTAAAACCAGATTTTCATATTTTAATTTTTTTTCCAAAATCCGTGGGTTAACCCCTTCTAAAATAATGAGTTTTCGGTAAATGCTCTATATACTAAAATTTATACTCTTCACTTTTGTTTAAAAATTTCAAACCACATTCGACATTTGAATTAATGTATTCTAAACTAACTTTCATAGTATATAGGAATCATTCTAATTTTTTAATATTTAGTTTACAAAAATTTTATATACTGACTAGATTAGTGGAATTAACATTATAAAATCTTCATTATCTAGAGAAATGAGACAACAAAAGCTCTAAACTTTTTGACTTCATCTTATATCAGTGCTCGATGAAACTATTCGCTAAAACCAGATTTTCATATTTTTGAAAAATTTCCAAAATTTGTGGGTCCCTTTTAAAATAATGAGTTTTCGGTAAATGCTCTATATACTGAAGTTTATACTCTTCACTTTTGTTTAAAAATTTCAAAACTTATTCAACATTTGAATTAATATATTCTAAACTATATTTCAAGGTATATAGGAATCATTCTATTTTTTAATATTTAGTTTGGTAAAATTTTATATACTGCCTAGATTATTGGAGTTACCATTATAAAATCTTTATTATCTAGAGAAACGGAGACAATAAAGGTTCTAAACCTCTTTGACCATCATCTTATGTCAGTGCTCGATGAAACTATACACTAAAACCAGATTTTCATATTTTTGAAAAATTTCCAAAATCTATGGGTTAACCCCTTCTAAAATAATGAGTTTTTGGTAAATACTCTATATACTGAAGTTTATATTCTTCACTTTAGTTTAAAATTTTCAAACCACATACTACATTTGAATTAATTTATTATAAACTATCTTTCATGGTATATAGGAATCATTCTAATTTTTTAATATTTAGTTTGGTAAAATTTCATATACTGCATAAATTATTGGAATTACTATTATAAAATCTCTATTATCTAGAGAAATGCAAACAACAAATGTTCTAAACCTCTTTGACCATCATCTTATGTCAGTGCTATAAGATACTATACACTAAAACAAGATTTTCATTTTTTTGAATTTTTTTCAAAATCTGTGGGTTAATCTGTTTTAAAATAATGAGTTTTCGGTAAATGTTATATATACGGAAGTTTATACTCTTCACTTTAGTTTAAAATTTTCAAACAACATACTACATTTGAAATTAATGTATTATAAACTATCTTTCATGGTATTTTTGGAAATATTCTAATTTTTAAATATTTAGTTTACTAAAATTTCATATACTGCTTAGATTAATGAAATTAACATTATAAAATCTTCATTATCTAGAGAAACGGAGAAAACAGAGGTTCTAAACTCTTTAACCATCATCTTATGTTAGTGCTCGATGAAAATATACAGTAAAACCAGACTTTCATATTTTTGAAAATTTTCCAAAATCCATGGGTTAACCCCTTCTAAAATAATGAGTTTTCGGTAAATGCTCTATATACTAAAGTTTATACTCTTCACTTTTGTTTAAAAATTTCAAACCATATTCGCCTTTTGAATTAATGTATTATAAACTATAATGTCTAGATTAGTGGAATTACCATTATAAAATCTTTATTATCTAGGGAAACAGAGACAATAGAGGTTCTAAACTCTCTGAACATCATCTTATATTAGTGCTCGATGAAACTATACACTAAAACCAGAATTACATATTTTTAAAAAAATTCCAAAATCCGTGGATCAACCCTTTTAAAATTATGAATTTTTGGTAAATGTTCTATATACTTAATTTTATACTCTTCATTTTTGTTAAAATTTTCAAAACTTATTCGACATATAAGAATCATTTTAATTTTTTAATATTTAGTTTGGTAAAATTTCATATACTGTCTAGATTAGTGGAATTAACATTATAAAATATTCATTATCTAGAAAAACGGAGACAATAGAGGTTCTAAACTATTTGACCATCATCTTATGTTATTGCTCGATAAAAGTATACACTAAAAACCAGATTTTCATATTTTAAATTTTTTTCCAAAATCCGTGGGTTAACCCCTTCTAAAATAATAAGTTTTCGGTAAATGCTCTATATACTGAAGTTTATACTCTTCACTTTAGTTTTAAATTTTCAAACCACATACTACGTTTGAATTAATGTATAATAAACTATCTTTCATGGTATTTAGGAATCATTATAATTTTAAAATATTTAGTTTACTAAAATTTCATATACTGCCTAGATTAGTGGAATTAGTATTATAAAATCTTCATTATCTAGAGAAACGGAGACAACAGAAGTTCTAAACTCTTTGACCATCATCTTATGTTAGTGCTCGATGAAACTATACAGTAAAATTAGATTTTCGTATTTTTGAAAATTTTCCAAAATCCGTGAGTTAACCCCTTCTAAAATAATGAGTTTTCGGTAAATGCTCTATACTGAATTTTATACTCTTCACTTTTGTTAAAAATTCAAAACTTATTAGACATTTGAATTAATGTGTTCTAAACTATTTTTCATGGTAAATAGGAATCATTCTAATTTTTTAATATTTAGTTTGATAAAATTTTATATACTGTCTAGATTAGTGGAATTAACATTATAAAATCTATATTATCTAGAGAAGCGGAGACAACAGATGTTTTAAACTCTTTGACCATCATCTTATGTTAGTACTCGATAAAACTATACATTAAAACCAGATTTTCATATTTTTTAAAAAATTACAAAATCTGTGGGTTAACCCTTTCTAAAATAATGAGTTTTCGGTAAATGCTCTATATACTGAAGTTTATACTCTTCACTTTTGTTTAAAAATTTCAAACCAAATTCGACATTTGAATTAATGTATTCTAAACTATCTTTCATGGTATATAGGAATCATTCAAATTTTTTAATATTTAGTTTACTAAAATTTCATATACTGACTAGATTATTGGAATTAACATTATAAAATCTTCATTATCTAGAGAAACGGAGACAACGGAGGTTCTAAATTTTTTGATCATCATTTTATGGTAGTTCTCGATGAAATAATACACTAAAACCAGATTTTCATATTTTTGAATTTTTTTCAAAATTCGAGGGTTAACTTATTCAAATATATTGAAATTTTGGTAAATGATCTATATACTGAAGTTTATACTTTCACTTTTGTTTTAAAATTTCAAAAAACATTCGACATTTGAATTAATGTATTTTAAACTATATTTCACTGCAAAATTCATTTTAGTTTCAAAGCCCATGCCCAAATGCGAACCTAGATTCTCTAGATAACTGAAGATTTATACATGAAAACTCGAATTTTGTTTCAAAATGAACACATGATTAACGAGCTAAATAATTCAGATGTAAATTTGAAGGTGATCGTCAGGCAGGCACGTGTAGACTTGAACAAGTTAAACGACGTCGTGGTTTCTGTACAAAGAAGTAAACAGTAGCTCACATCCTTACTTGATCTGGATAAATGAAGAAATATATAGTACACGTTGATGTTGTAAGGTATCTTGCATTTGAACATGTCCAATTAGGAGTTCTCTTAAAGATAAACACTGATCCAACACTTGTTTTAGGTATACTTTTTATTTTCTTTCCTTGCACGAGTAATAAAATTTGGATATATACCTGATTACTCGTTGTTATTTTAAATATGTATTCAAAACTGCGAATTACAAATTAATTGTTTTGTTCTATTGTTTACAACTTAAGAACACTATTATATTAAATATTCCAAACTTTTAAAAATTATTTATTAAATAATACTTTACTAAAAAGATATCAGAGCTCATTTTAGATGATATATACATTTATTTTAAAGAAACAAAAGATGATTATGTTTTTGTCTGCCTCTTACAGTAAAAAAAAATGTCTTTTCTAAGACTTCAGCTTTCCAAAATATTTTTTACAACGTAGTAATTATTTATTTTTCATTCACGACATAAATAATAAAATACATAAATATATTATTTATTTTTAGTAATAAATAGAAGAACAAATAAGAACAATATCAAACCACATGCATATAACATTTTGACATAATTATTTGCTTATACTTGTAATATTAAAATCTAACAACATGATTTAGCAACGACAAATACTTGGAAAAATGAAACCAACTATATTAAGTAGCAAGTCTTGCCTTGATTGGTAAAACATTATCATTAGCATTATACTCTATATTATCTAATCAACATTTGTTAGAAAAAAAATTAGAAAAACATGTACTAAATGCTAGTGCTCTTCAAATGCTATTTGGCACATGCTCTCATATAAAACTTTAAGAAGAGTATTTGCATTACAATTTATAAATTTAAGAAAAATCTATAATTAGTTCATTTATTTAATTTAATAATATCATAAAATTCTTTATATCCAGAAAATGAAAATTTGATTTCTAAAATAAACTTACAATATAAATATTTTTTTTGAAAATAGTATTTCACATTTAAAATACAATTTAATTATATAAACTATACTATATTTTAAATGAGAAATATTATTTTTAAAAATATAAATTTTAATTGTAAATTTTATTTTTAAAAATAAATTTTTCGATATAAACATATTTTTGAAATTAGTAAATAAAATAAATAAATTATATATATTTTATATATTAATATATAAAATAATATATATATATATATATATTAGAAATATATTCATTATAAATAAATATATTATATACTATACACTAATTTTTATAATAATTTTAAATAGCATATTCGAGTAGGAATTCCACTTCTTGCTTTTTCATTTTAAACAGCAAGGTAGTTGTAGGAATCTCTTTTTAAAATCAAAAAGAATTTATAACCCACTAGTCCGAATCCGAGTGAGGAAAAGATTAACGCCCCTAAAATGCCTAGTGAAATGGAGTCACCCAGTTGAGGCATGATTAGATGGTACTTTTCAAATAGGGGTAATTGTTCCGCACCTGACTGTGTTAGCCCTCTCGAGGAACGCCTTATTGGAGCTTTGTAACTAGTGGCCGGTTTCCCGTAGCGTCGACGTTTTCCCAGTGCGCGGAGCCCCAACGAGAAAGGTGTTAGTGGTTTATCATTGGGTCAATAATGCTAATCCCTCTTTTTTTGTGCTACTTCTACTCTTAGGGCAGGAAGAAGATAAGAAAAGGCGAAGCGTTCTCTTGGTTTCCCAACCTGTTGCTTCTAGAGATCGTATAATGCATTTCGGGGAGAGAACATCATATGAACCAGTTCTCTTTTCCAAGATTTATTGGATCTATCAAGTCACTTTCATCCCTAGATCCCTTTGACTGTTTGAAATGGAAGGAGAAGTCACGCATCCGTTGTAGCTGGCAGTGCTCATTCTTTCATTCCTTTAGTAAATATCTTAGTATAGGCTGTCCTGGAAAGGTTCCGTCTTTCCGGGGAAATTCAAGAGAGCTAGCTTTGGTGCTCACCAAAGGACGGAGCTGTCGAGTAAGGATTGGCCGAAGTCAGTTACCTGGGAATCAACCAATAAAAAATAGACAAATAAAAGCGTGATCTGAGTAGGCAGAGCTAAATAATTTAGCAAAAACATACTTCTTTTAAAGCATAATACTATTGCTTTATCATCTGTTTTGCCAATGACAGCCTTAGTGTCAAACTTTGCATTCTACTCTATCTTCTCTCCACTCTCCTTCACTATATATATATTTCCTTGTACTTGTACTGCATCTTCTTTCTTCGCCACTTCATTTTGTTTTTATTTTCTCCCTCTCTTCACACTATTTGATAATTTATTTTACTGTACTCTTCAATTTTGGGAGTGTTAGTGAAAGTTAAATATGTATAAGTTTGTTGATTTTAAGAGTTGAGAGATTTTGTTAAATTTGGAAAGAATTTTTTATATTGTGAAAATCTATAAAAAATTAATATAATCATTCTAAAAATCTAAAGGATATTGGTAATATTTTTAAAATCTTGTGTTATGAGTTAAATGGTGAAGAATATAACTCTCAATAAACTTACTTTAAAAGTTGTATAAAATCATTAAAATCTAGATATTTTGAACAACAAAGAATTGTGTATAGAACTGTAAAATCATTAAACAGATAACACTAGATTTTAGTGAAAATGTAAAAATCTATAAACCAATAAAAATAGATTTTGAAATTCTAACAATCACTAAAACCTAAATACCCCTAACACCCCTTTTAGATAAATAATGCACAGTTTCTTAAAATCTCTTTATTTTAATTTAAATTATCTTGTTTAAATTTACTGAGGAAAGGCATATCATTAATTTTGTCAAATATTTTTACCGATTAGTATAGGGCTTTCATTCCATATATTGACCAATTGAGATTTGAGAGGACCGCTTATATTTATAAACATATATACTTATTAATACAATCTTATTTTAGAACAAAATCTTACAATTTTGTTAACAAAAGAGAAATCTTACAAATTTATACGTTTCCATATACAGGCAAGTCAGGACATAATGACAAAAAGGAGACGTCACGATTTAATAAAAAAAAATGCGATATAGATACTAAATTCCACTAATTGACCCTTGTGGTCTTATAAGTTATAACCCTTATATGCAATGTTGACACCTGCATGTGTATGTGTGTATATATACATGTATCAGATTCTCTAAAAATTAAAGTCGGTGTGTGTGAGTGTGATGGGGAAAGGAAAGGCACCATGCTATGACCATAGCCAAGTACTCAAGAGAGGGGCATGGAGTGATGAAGAAAGTGAAATACTCAAAGCTTTTATTCTGAAAAATGGTCATAGGAATTGGAGATCTCTTCCTAGACTCGCTGGTCAGTCCTTTTGTCACAAATTTTTTGGCTTAATGGTAGTCTTAATTGTTTTGTTGTGTGTTTCTGTGTGTTAATTAAAGGTCCTCTGTATCACATCGCATGTTCATTGATCTCTCTCGTTTTCATTTTCATGTTTTTTACATAAATCTGATTTGTTTTTGTTGTCAGAGATGTTCATAGGCTCGTTCAAGTTTCTGCATATTTAAACAATAAAATTAAGAATACGTTTCGTTTGGTTTTCATAAAATTGAATATCGATCGAATACTTTTCTAAGAAGAATAATGAGGAGATGTTTGACCACAATGACACAGTCTGTAACGTTCGTCTATATTACCTTTATTTCCTTAAAATTAGTAGTTGAATAGGCATAATACAGATTCTTCTGGAAGATAGGATAAAATTTTGAATAGATGAGTAAAAAAAACCTCTGATGTAATCTTCATTTATTCTTTTTTTTTTTAACTACTGAATGTTGGAGAAAGCCAAATAGATCATAATCAAAGATAAATATGCTTTTGACGCAATGCAATGTATGTTGTGTATTGTTGAATTGACTAAATTACTCGATTTCTTATGTTCGTTTTCTCTTTTTGAACTCTTACTTAAGTTAAGCATGTAGTTTTTGGTGTTCATGATTAATAATGTATGTTTTAACTTAAACGAAAAAGGATTGATGAGATGCGGAAAGAGTTGTCGTTTAAGATGGGTAAACTATCTAAAACCAGGTCTCAAGCGAGGCAACTTCACCAAAGACGAGGAAGATACCATTATCCACCTTAAACAAACTCTTGGAAACAAGTAAAGCCATTTCTCCTTATTTTTAAATCATCCTCCATCTTTAAGTATATATACAAGAAAGAAATATAACTAGCTAGTGCGGTGATTGATCAGGTGGTCAAAGATAGCATCACACTTGGGAAGAACAGACAACGAGATCAAGAATGTGTGGAACACTCACCTCAAGAAACGATTGATGAAGAGCAACTCATCAGCATCATCTGATGTTACCAGTCAAGCTTCTTCAGTGTCCCATTCTTCCTCCCCGGCCTCCTCATCAGCCTCTAATGACGTTATTAAGAGCGAGAAGATTAATGAGGAAGAGGATTTGGAGGAAATCTTGGTGGAGGATATGGCATGTGGATTTGAGGTGAATGCACCACAATCACTAGAGTCTCTATTTGAAGATCGCAAGATTCCTCCTCCTATATCCAAACCAGACTCTGTGGAAATCCATGAGAAATCAAATCATGGTGAGTTGTGTAGCCGAATGGTTGAACCAGGGTTAGATGATTACAATGAGTGGCTCAACTATTTTGATAACCAAAATTTCTAGAGTTTCACCACCATGTCTTAATTTTCCATTGACCATTTATTTTGTTTTACTAAGAGGAGTTTAGAATACATCATGAGAACATGTTCAAACTGTATTGTATACTATTAACTTTTGTTTTTTTTCTCTCTCGAACCTCAGATTTCTCATTTCACTATCTGCTTTACACAGGCATTTTCGTCTGTATGCAGTGTCACTTTACAGAAATGTTTTTGCTACTCTATGTCTGAGAGTTCAAACACGTTCAAATTATCGTATAGCCATGCTAGGTAACGTACTTATTAAAATGTATATACATGTTCAATACAAGCAGCATTCCTACAAACAAGACAATGATACTTTAGTGAGCACTACTACTCTTTAAAATTATCGAAAGCTTTGGCATGAGTTTGAAAAGCTTTATCATAGTTTCTCGTGATCACGTGGTCTGAGCTGAAATGGCATGCGCTGGTGCAAAGGCCCGCTAGCTGGATAGTGATCTAAGGGAGATGTCATAAAGCTGGGCTTGAGTGTTACCTACGTAAGAAAGCAAGAGGCCCAAAGTAAAACTACGTAGCTTTGAAGGGCGTTTGAGCCGATGGCTCAGTCAAGTAGCGAGAGGTACATTCTGTTACAAAAACAGAATAGAGAGAGAGAGTCTTATCTCGGTGGTGATCGCGACAGAGACGGTAGTGGAGCTGCTCGTGCATCATCTACAAAGAGAATTTAATTACGGTGGTGTATTTCAGAGATAATCTCTATACAATCGAATTGGTGTGATCCACTGAGGTGTTGTAATAGAGATACCAAGACTATATTGATTATACTCACGAGTGCATTTTGAGAGTCTTGATCTCGGATTCATTATCATCATCAGTCGAAGTTTCAATTTTCACCACTTATTTCACATGTTTTGGTTTGGCTGGGATTTATATTTTGATTAGTAAACTTGCATTTCTCCAAATTTAAAAATTCTTGGGGGTTCTTTATGAAATTTATAACTTAATTAGTTATAACCACGAAATTTTAAAAGTATGATATATTAATATTTTTAGCTAAAGAGAGTAATGAAGTTTTTTCTAAGGTGGTGTTTTCGGTTTGCTAATGTGTTTTAATGTCATTTTTACAAATGATGGTTTAGTTATCTAGAGTTTACGGAGAATTGTTTATGAAAAATAATTTTTAGAATTTTGGGTTGATAATGACATATGAAATAGATTGTTCATTTGAATTGATGGTTATATATTTGCCGAATTTGTTGAAATAACTTAAGAAAATTATAACCTCGACATGAACACAAAATTAGTGAAATTAACCTACTCATTGTAAGACCTAATGGTGAAATATATGATTCCATTTACTTTTTCATTTTAAAAGTGATAGCCAAAGTCAAACTTGATCGAAATAAGTAAATTAAATCCATGTTGTACATCTTTGTGTATCAAACTGAAACATGATAAGTAAAGTTAATAATGTCAACACTAATGGAAACAAAGATGATGAAGATTTAACTGAAATAATTTTACTTTAATAATTTTAATTAAAGTAAATTTATTTTTAGTTATTTTTAATCTAATTCAGCCAAATCAAATTATTTGTATTTATTGTACTAAAATAAAATTATTCTTTAATACAAAAGTATAATTATTTTAATCTGATTTAGCCAAATTAAATTATTTATATTTATTGTATTAATTTTGTTCTCCATTTTAGATGTGTAAATATATTGTATTCTTTAAAATAATTTGATATTTTTATATGAAAAATAAAATTAGAAAATAAAGTAATGATCGATACCAAATTGCATAAACAAACATATAACTGACAAAATTTTGAAAATTTATGAAAAAATAATTAAAATATTTTTTATAATTAGTTTTTAAAATATTTTTCAATAAAAAAATTCTTGTTTTTTTTTAAATTTAGGGATATAATACTTGTAGGATTTTATAATTCGTTTTTGTTTAATATTTTTGCTTAAAAGCTAATATTCATCTTTAATAATTCTCTTTCTTTAATATCTTTGAAACCAAAAATTATATATATATTTTTTTTTCAAAAAAAAAAAAATACTATCAAATATCTAAACAGTATATAATTTTAAAAAACTATGTAATTGTAAACATCACTTTCAAATAACTTTTTACAATTATTTTTTGTTTAGAATTTTTTTAATAATAAAAATTATTATAAAATATTTTTTAGAAAATATAATGTAAAAGACTATGTAATAATAATTTTACATTATATCATAGTTTGACACATGTCACAATCTTACATATATAATTGACATTTGTCGGTTAATTAATAACTTTAAAAAATCAAGATTTATATAACAAGATGTTTCCTTTCGTTGGAGTACAAACGTCTTTGGATTCAAATGGTTCGAGAGCACAGAAAAAAGGTTTTAAGTGTAAAGCTAACACCAAAAAAAGCCCAAAACATCATAACCTTAATTTATGTTAATAGCCTAAACATGGGAACCATAAAAATAAGCATATGCCTCGTGAACCCTAATTTTATGTTGAGACAAAGACACAGGTATACATAAGCTGTTTTTCTAGGTCTCTCCTCCCTCATCCTCTTCCCAAGCCTCAAAGCAAGTCGTAAGTTTCTCATTCCCAAATAGTAGTTTCTTATATGTATCGATCTGTCTTAGAAAATTTGACCTAGGATTTTTGTATCTTTGATTAACTTTGGAGCAAAGATTTGGTAAGTAGTGGTCTCTGTATGTGTATTGATATTTCGGTGCATATAAATATGTTGACATGAATTGATTGATTTGCTTGCTTCGCAAAAGTAACAGAATTTTTTATTTATTTAGCAGTGCAGACATGAATAAAGCACCTTCAATGGATAAAGATTCAATGGTGGAAGTGAAGAATAGATTCAAGAAGATGAGCGTGGTTCCAGATGAAAATTGTTTTGCTAATGCCATCCTCAATCTCAAGGAACACCAGAAACCAGCCATTGTCATCCGGAATACCAGTTTCTGTGATGTCCGTTTTTCCTACCTGAGAAAGCTTAGCCTCGCACGGTCATGCATTCAGGCTAAGCTCTCTACGGTTATCCAAGAGTTTAAGATCATCAATGAACCTGTGTGCATAGACTTTTTCGAGCACTACTTCGATGACTTGGACCTTGCTCTAGTGCAGCTCAAGTATGCACGTCAATTGCTCATGAAAATCGCCAGGTATTTTATCCAGCTTATGGAAAAGGATGATTGCAAGACACTGGACCGGTGCAAGTACCTGAAAGTGAATGCTGTTGGTTGTATGTATACCATTGCAATGAGATGCCTCCCTATTTTGGCTTATATCGAAAAGGTAAGGCAACACATGCTGGCTCAGGACGTCGATGATGTGATTCCAGACTTTGTCTTGGCTAAGGAAGACTGCACAATCCCCCACTTATCTGCCTTTGAGGTTGAAAAGGCTACCGACTTTGTTCATCAAGACACTTTGCGTTGGTTTGAAGAGTTGGAAGAGAAACATGGCTTTAGGCTCCATGATTCTGCTCACAAGCTCCATGATTCCTGCAAGCACGAAGAGCACCCATTAGCAGCATGAGAGCTCGTTTGCTCTGTTAAATAATTAATTAAAGGATGTATTTACGTTCTCTGACATTAGCTATGTTCGTTTGACCCTCCTTTTGCTGTCTTTTATCATAAGAACATATCTTATATTTTATATATATATATTAGATTCTTATCTGCCCTTTTAAATGGTGGATATATTTTTTTATATAAGCTGTTTTTTGAAAATTTTAATTTTTTATATTTAAGTTCTTTTTATAATTATTATTTGTATTTAATATTAATTTAATTTGATAAAAAAAATTAAATAAATGAAATACATAGTCGAACATGACCTATCGATAGGACGGATATATTTTTGTTTTAATTTTTTTCTGAAAAGTTTAATCTTTTATATTTGAGTTTTTTTTTATAATTTTAACAAGCTTTGGAATGACTTTTATCTCTAAATATATATATATGAATCTTTTAACTAGGATATGTACCCATTTCTGTCTATCATATGTTCTAAGAGTACCCTGTCATAGATTCAAATAAATGATGATAAATAGGTAGACTGAGGCCTAACTCTTTGGAAGTCTAGTGTTTCAATTACTTTCCACAATCTCGTAGCCAACAAGTAATCAAAACCGTGACAATAGGATTTAAAAAAGATTTTTAAAATTTGATCCACACATTGCTTCGAACATTAAACGCTCCCTTCTTTTGATGACTTGTTAGCTAAGAACTTAGCTCCCTTCTCTCGGATGATCAAACATTTGGTTAACCAAGGAAATTTGTGAAATGGACTGACAATGGTGATAGATAATGGACAGTGGCTTTGCTGACCTCGTACTTTGCCCAAAGAAGCTGTAAACTTCGTGTTGTGGAGAAGAAAAGAGGCCTAGGGTCAAACCTTTTTGATCTACCGACCAATGAACATTAAAGCATTTTGGGTTCCAGATCTCAAACTAGTATGTTTGGGTTAATGTATTATGTTGGGGACATGCAAGAAATGGTATTATAAGATTCTGAAGATCAAAGACGTCGGAATGCTTCTGTAGATTGAAGTATATCACTTCACAATAATGAAGGGATGCACTGATTATGAAATGAAGAAACAGAGCATATTTGATTATGTATACCCCAAACTACATGTATCTGCTAGCAGCCAGGGTGATTAATTAGTCTGCTAGTTAACTGGTTAGGAAATCAAACTATGGTATAGTAGCAAAAATGTGATTCTGAAACTTGAAAACAGGCTGCAGTGGAGATGCCAGTACAAGGAACTTGGCATTGGAGTGGGGAACTTACTACGAGATAAGAGTTAAGGGGATTGCACCAGGCCTGGTCAAACGCACATCTCTCTGGATAGTCTTGGTGAGAAGTGGGAGTTTTAGATCACTCTTTCATGGTATTAAACATGGAGATGGTCGATGGCGAAATAAGAGTAACATTACGCCTGTCATCGCTTAGAAAACCTAGCCATTTGCGCAAGGGAGCTGTGGAGCAACTCTCTCGTGTTAATAAAGAAGAAAAGAGGCCTCCCACACTTTTTTTTTAATCTACCGACCAATAAACATTAAAGAGCATTTTGTGTTTCTGACACATGTAAGTTTGTTGTAAAGGTTCTGTTTCTGTGGACACAGTACAATGATCGTGATGGATTCTCAAAGGCTTCTCTGAACCAATCATCAACGATAAGAAAAAATAAAATAAAAAATATTTTAAAAATCTCAAATTAGCTAAAGAAGAAGATTGCTAGTCACACTCTCTCCTCTCCTTCTCAATCTCTCCTGATCCTCTCCCTCTTCTCCCAATCCCCACATGGCATCCGTCGCCGCAAGTCCAGCTTTCTCACTCCTCAAGTCAACCACCGGAGGAGCCTCTTCTTCCTCCGCCGCAACTCGCGCGCGCGCCTCCCTTTCCCCCATCCCCTCCAAATCTATCTCCGCCCGTCCTCCTCTCGGCTTCTCCGCCGTCCTCGACTCACGTTTCTCCGTCCATGTGGCCTCGAAGGTTCAGTCTTTCCGCGGGAAAGGGACCAGAGGAGTTGTCTCCATGGCGAAGAAGAGCGTCGGTGATCTCACCTCTGCTGATCTGAAAGGGAAGAAGGTTTTCGTGAGAGCTGATCTCAATGTACCTCTCGATGACAGTCAGACGATCACTGACGATACTAGGATCCGTGCCGCTATTCCGACGATCAAGTACTTGATCGACAATGGTGCCAAAGTCATCCTCTCCACTCATCTGGTAATTGTCCGAACCAAAAAATTTGGTATTCGGTTCGGTACAGTTTAAAATTTCGGTTAAGTTTGGTAGGTTTTGGAAAATGATTTGGTTTTTCGGTTCGGTTCGATTTAAAATAATATTAATAATCAGAATTAACCAAAATATCTGAACCGAATAAACCTAACCGACCGAATTTAATCAAAAGTATTCGATTTTTAAGAAAATTATACTGAATACTAAACCGAAACGAAAATGTCGGTAATTTCATAAACAAAACTAGAAACTAAACCGAACCGTTTTTTTGGTTCACTTAGGTGAAATTATGGCTGAACCGATTAAACCAAAATCGAAAATACCCAAACCGCAGGCCTAGATTATTCAGACACACTCCAAAACATGTTTGATAGTTTCTCTATTGTCTGAAATAAAGTTTGAACATTTCAATCTTTTTTCAGGGAAGGCCAAAGGGAGTGACACCGAAGTTTAGTTTGGCTCCTCTAGTCCCTAGGCTATCTGAGCTTCTTGGTATTGAGGTAAAAAGATCAATGCTTTACGGGCAATCTATTGCTTGAGAGCTTTCTGAGGGTAAAGTTTGCTTGCAGGTCAAGAAAGCTGACGACTGTATCGGTCCAGAAGTTGAGAGCTTGGTGGCTTCTCTACCCGATGGTGGAGTATTGCTTCTCGAGAACGTCAGGTTCTACAAGGAAGAAGAGAAGAACGATCCTGAGTTCGCTAAGAAGCTTGCTTCACTAGCTGACCTCTACGTCAACGATGCTTTTGGAACTGCTCACAGAGCTCATGCTTCCACTGAGGGAGTCACCAAGTTCTTGAAGCCTTCTGTTGCTGGTTTCCTTCTCCAAAAGGTTGTTGATTCTGCACTAAAGGCACTGTTGCTACATTTGCTTACTCTCTCTCTACATTTTTTGCAGGAGCTTGATTACCTTGTGGGAGCTGTTTCAAGCCCAAAGAGACCGTTTGCAGCCATTGTTGGTGGTTCCAAGGTCTCGTCCAAGATTGGAGTTATTGAATCGCTTCTTGAGAAGTGTGATATCCTTCTTCTTGGTGGTGGAATGATCTTTACGTTCTACAAGGCGCAGGGTCTCTCTGTTGGCTCGTCTTTAGTTGAAGAAGACAAGCTTGAGTTGGCTACATCGCTCCTCGCCAAAGCTAAGGCCAAAGGAGTCTCTCTTTTGTTGCCAACCGACGTTGTGGTTGCTGACAAGTTCGCTCCTGATGCCAACAGTAAGGTAAAAATCTTAAACGAGAGATGAGAGAACACAAGTTGCTAGAACCCTTTTTTTGAGTAAAGTATGTAATGTGGATGGATGTTTGTAGGTTGTGTCTGCATCAGGCATTGAGGATGGATGGATGGGGTTGGACATTGGTCCAGACTCGATTAAAACATTCAACGAAGCTTTGGACACAACACAGACAGTCATTTGGAACGGACCTATGGGAGTTTTCGAGATGGAGAAGTTTGCTGCTGGAACAGAGGTAAGAAAAAACATATGGCTAAATGTTTTTAGGTAAAGAACATACTCGTTGTAAAAAATGTTTTTTTATTAGAATAAATTTAATATTCATTCAAAATAAATATATATATATATAGATGAACATGTTAAATTTGGTGATTATGGTTTGTTTTTGTTGCAGGCCATTGCGAATAAACTAGCAGAGCTAAGTGAGAAAGGAGTGACGACTATAATAGGAGGAGGAGACTCAGTGGCTGCAGTGGAGAAAGTGGGAGTTGCGGGAGTCATGAGTCATATCTCAACTGGTGGTGGAGCTAGCTTGGAGCTCTTGGAAGGTAAAGTACTTCCTGGTGTGATCGCTCTCGATGAAGCAATCGCAGTCACCGTTTAGAAGAAGTTCACTCTTCTGATGAGGCGAACAAATGTATACTCTCATATGAGTTTTTTTTTTTACTTTCTTTTGCTGTAAATCTACCTATTTCAACAGTTTGACTTTGATTCACTACCTCCAAGTCAGATACTTCTTCAAAAAAATAAAATAAAACATATTGTATATATCAATAAAAGAAACTGGAAAATGGTAGTAACAGAGGAGAGACTCTTTGGTTTCATTACGCTAAAAAACTGGATTAATCTGAAAGTAGGAAAATTATCAAATACGAAGATTCTGACAAGAAACACAAAAAGTATCATTAAAGAATAATTAGAAATTGTAAAAAATAGCGCTAATTACTTCTCCCAGATGGCAGGTTACTTCTCAACAACGCTCTTTTCATACAAATACTCAACGAACTCATCGATGAGGTAAGGCCATGCTCCTTGTGCATCGTAATTAGACAGTACAGGGTCAACCGTCTGCATCAGAAACTACTGTCTCAATCCATATACCAACACTAAGCTAAAGTTGCAAAACAATGTGTAAAGCTCAATGACACTTTCTTACCCTTGCAAATTCCAGGAGCTGTGCCCATGTGTCCTTAGATACGGCCTTGTTATGACGTTCCTGATTTTGGTATTAAAAAAAGCGACAAAAATATGATAAGACCATGCCCATGATGATGTGTTAAGAACTCACTAGTGTTTGTTTTACCTGCAAGAAATCACACCAGTGCTTCACCAAAGGCCACTCTCTTTCTGCAAAGAGCAACTGCCACATCCCAATAGCTGTATCTAAAGCAAGAGACTTCTGCCCCTGAAACATTTTTAACAGTTGTCTGATTATTACTACCACAGATAAAAAGTATATCCTGATGGCAACTACTTCAGATCAAGCTTTTTTTTTCTTCTACCTTCTCTTTCGCCCACCCAAAAGCAAAGTTGTATATGTCATAGAACTTTTCTGAACGAGAAGCACATATTACAAATATATCAGGCCAACATGAACCACGTGAGATAAAGAATGGCTATTTTTTTATTAGCTTCTTACGTTCATCTTTAAGTTCAGAACGCATAAATGACAGCTTTCCCTGCAACTTCCCAATGGAATCTACGCTACCATCAGAAAATAAAAGCCTAAGTTTAAACTCCGCAACCAAATACTCATGCCACAACGTTACAGAAATGAAAAAGCATCAAGACTAGAGACCACTCACCCTAATACCTGTAATCCACCAAAAAACTCATCCCTGGAAAATTCACACGCTGTGGCAGCATTCATATGCCACGAAAGAACCAACTGAAAAGTCAGAGTAAAGTGCCCATTTAACTAAAAGCAATAAAACATATGCAACACAAAGCAAGTTGTAGCAAAAGGGTTTTATAATAAACAATACCGTGACAATGTCTTGGGGCTCCACCTAGAGAGAAAAAAAATTAAAGACAAACTGTTAGTAAGTACTATGCAAGATT
Source organism: Raphanus raphanistrum subsp. raphanistrum (assembly GCA_019706035.1). NCBI lineage: Eukaryota > Viridiplantae > Streptophyta > Magnoliopsida > Brassicales > Brassicaceae > Raphanus > Raphanus raphanistrum. The sequence continues at coordinate 42,725,073 of CM033980.1, forward strand.
AAACCACATCACTCTAATCATTATTCAAGAAATTCAAATACCTGAAGATCACTAAAGAGAACCGAGACACCTTCCGCTAGAATCATATCCGAATATGGATCTGCAGAATATAATACAAAATTACTAAAACCTATAATGATATTTTAAACTTAGGTTTTGATCAAAAGCAAGAGAAAGAAAAAATAGCATTTGCCTTTGTATCTATTGAAGAGCTCTTCCAAGCGTCTCAGATCACCATTGCTTTTTGGGTGTGGCTGGCTGTAAAAACACATCAAAAGCTGCTTCGATCTGCCAGTCGCGGGCTTTTAGAGCCTGAAGAGCACTCTTCTCACTGCACAAAAAACAACATTTTGAGAAATATATAAACAAATTCATGAATGCTGTAAATTAGTTACTGTTCTGTTCTTATTAAAAAGAACATCATTAAACTAGGGAATAAGCGAGAGACAGATCGAGTTTACCTAGCTCCTGTAATAGCCACGAACTGTTGAAGCTTGTCCCGGTTGGTTTTCTCAACTTATGCTGCCACAAAAGAAGAGGAATCATATCGACAAAGATTATTACAAAACTAGGAGTTTCTATTCGATTTTCTGGAGTGAATTATCAAAAAGGTGAAAAGCAAAGACACAATATCGAACAAAGAAGACTCGTACCATTGTGTGAAGAAGAATGAATAAGCAGGCGATAAAACCCTAACCAAAGTAACTGGAAAAGAATTGAACTTTGTTATTGTTGATGTTGATGTATCAGTCTCTATCTATGACAGAGCCAATGGTGAGAGAGAAGAGAAGGAGTGAGTCAAGAAGACTCTTCGAGTCTCTCTGCTTAAGCTTTCTCTGTTCGCTTCCCTCTTCAACTCTGATGAAATTCGGTTTTGTTATGCAAGAAAGAGCCGGTTTATCAAACGGATATCTCGGTATTATAAAATGAACCGGGCAATTTGTATCTGGGTATTTTTGCAACCGGTACGATGTCTATGTTTTGATGGTTAACTCAGCTGGTTCTAGAAGAAAAACTCTCTGTCTGATGTATAGTGTATTGCTAAGTTATACCAATGATTGATGGATATAATATGCCAGAGAAAGTAGTAGTGTGCAGGAGAAATGACAAATTTATGGCATTGTAAATGTCATGTTTGGGAGTAAGTAGAAACACACCAAAGACGGAAGAAAATGAAGAGAAATCTGTCGTAGATAATATGGGCCTAAGTTCGTTAGGCCTTAGATCTATTCGATTAAGATTCAGTAGTGGGTCTCATCAGCTTTCTTATTGGGCCCAATGTTTGTATGCTGAATGAGGAGAAAGTCTTACGTTTTGGCTGGCTTGTGTTGATTCATGACTTTTGTGTGTGTGATATGAAAGGGAATAGATTCATCTTATAGAGGAATCCATGAAACAAAGTCTGCTTGAAAACTAAGCAAACTAAAATAAATACTTTCTTCTTCTTCTTTTTTTCTTTTTTTCCAAAGCTGCATGATTCTTATTTGCTACGTATATCTACATATACATACTTAATTGATGAGCTAGCAGTTAAACATCAGCTTTGTTCCACTTGTATCTTTATCTAAAGTACACAACGCACACGAATCTTTTCATCGATATCATACAATTAACAAAAACAAATAAGATGCTTATGTTCCTTATTCCCACAATGCATGTGCATGCATCTATCTTCATGGAAGCTATTTTTTGAAGAAAAAAACAATTTCTTATTGTATGGAAATGTATAAGGCCACATGCGTCAATACATCAAATCAGGAGGACTTTGACATGCGAATTTGTACCTAATGGTGTTTTTAGACATGTGTGGATGTAAAATCCTCTGCATGGGTTACAACTTGAAAGCCTAGAACCCTATTGCATAATATAGTCTATAGATATATGCTTGTCTGCTTTTATTTTATTTTTTTTAATATCAAAAAGTTTTATGTGTTAGTGCCAGTCCAGAATCAAACTTTATAATTTGCAAAGACGTCGTGTGTTCTTTTTTCCTATCCCATATCTTTCATAAATACTAATATTCGCTTGTCCTGAATATTGCTTATTGGTTAAATCATGATGCAATCAAGGGATGAGAGGAGATCTGAGTCCCCATCAGGTCTAGTCCTCACCACCGATCCTAAGCCTCGCCTTCGCTGGACCGCTGAGCTTCATGAACGCTTCGTTGACGCCGTTACTCACCTTGGAGGCCCTGACAGTGCGTTTTCATCATCATCTTATCTTATATTGATTCATTTGTATATATATAGTATGGGGCGATAACTGTGCTATATATCAACAGAGGCTACACCGAAGACGATAATGAGAGTGATGGGCGTGAAAGGTCTTACACTTTACCATCTCAAGAGCCATCTCCAGGTCTCTCTACCATAATATTGCTTCCTACTCTATACACCATTGACCATTCCTACTTTATTCTTCTATAGTTTCCTCTTCTTTACAATTTTTTTTGTTAGTTTTGCCATAGTGTAAGATCAAAATATATAGTACTGGTTAATATAAATTAATATGTATATATGTGTTCAGAAGTTCAGACTTGGAAAGCAACCTCACAAGGACCATAGTCATGGTCACTCCATTAATATTAGGGATACTAATAGAGGTGCGTAGTATTCATCAGCCTTCTTGTTTAATTTGAATTGGTTAGTTTATGACTGCGCCATGACCATGAGTGCCGTATATAATCAACATCGATTGATCATACATGCAGTTTCCATGTTGGATCTTCAAAGGAATGTTGTATTCACTACTCCACACATCATTGGTCACAATATGAACGAGTATGTGCTTTCCAATCCCGATCCTAAAATTGATTCAAATATATATAGACCTAAAATCTTACTATATTATAATTATGATTGGTGATGAAGGATGCAAACTGAAGTGCAAAGAAGAATAGAGGAAGAGGTAGAGGTAGAAAGACAGGTGAATCAAAGGATAGAAGCACAAGGGAAATACATGGAGAGCATGCTAGTGAAAGCATGTGAAACACAAGAAGCAAGCCTTACCAAAGACTACTCTACTCTCTTCTTCGCCCCAAACACTATTTGCAACAACACATCACCCCTCACAATCCAATGGTTCGAGGATCAGTTTCCTTCGTCTTCCTCTATGGACTCTGCAATGCATCTTCCTGACATCAATTCCAACTTCTCCCTCCAAGATTCTCGGAGTTCTATCACCAAGAACCATACGGTTTGCCTCGGTTAAAGAATACTATATATAGGTCTAGCTATTTGTTACTCTAGCTTTGATGCGCACTTGGTGTATAAATGCGCAAACTTGCATGTAATAACTTCTGCCAAACATGAAGTAGATCTTCGTTATCCACTCTAATAAATGTGATGATGTGCAATAGATGGTGAAGTAGGCTGCCTCATGAATTAATCAATTCTTGTGTGTTTACTTGCAAACTGAAATATTAAAAAGACTTTTTTCGTTCTAGTCACGGTTGTAGTCATTATCACCAACAATACTTATCTTTTCATAACTCAATCTTAATCTACCCCCTCATAGTTCTGATGTTTTTCTTGCCAATATCCAGTCGCTGAAATGTTGATCGAAATACTAAAAGCCCATCTATTGAATTTTGAAGCAGTAAGGTGAGATGGGCCTATCAGATCCCACCATAATAGGGTCAATAATATATATGAGTGTTTTGAGACAAATATGAGCCTGGTTAAGGCGAGGTTTATGTCGTATAGTCTGTAACTCTCAAAGTCTTTGGAAGTCTTGTGGATCTGAAACGGTCAACAAGGGATGATTAACATAAGAGAAAAAAACTAGAATAGCACATATTAGTTGAAATATGACTAGAATAGCATACATTTTCATCAAATTGCTAGAATATTTTCAGACTCTTAATAAATTACAATAAAACCCCTTATTTAATTTGTTATTTTTGATACAAATTTTAAGTATTAAATCCACGTCACTAATTAGAAACACCACGTCACTAATTAGAAACACCACGTCACTAATTTATGTCATCAACCGTCCCATAACTCCGATGAAAAGGGAAAATATCATCTACGACGTTACAACTTTCTTCACAACTTTCGTTAAACCCTAACCGAGTTCGAAATCATCTTCGACGTAACGTGGAATCTCGTTTCGAATTGTTTCGAACTGTTTGCGATATCGTCTTCTCCATTATCATCTTCACCGACCTTGTTAAACCCTAACCGTCTCCGATATCATATTTGTCACAACTAATCATCTCGTATCGAACTGTGTCCGACATTCTCTTCTCTGCAAAAGTGTCTACGCAATCGTATCTACGACATCATCTTCTCCGGTATGTTGTGGCTGAGTTTGATTTATATTGTGGCCGAGTTTAATTTACGATGTGGCTGAGTTATAGACTATGTTGTAACTGAGTTATTAGATAGTGTGGCTGAGTTCAGTTTGATTTACGTTGTGAAAATATAGATTTTCATTTCGGCTGAGTTATAGATTATGTTGTGGCTGAGTTATTTTTAAGATATGGCTGTGTTATTTATTATATTGTGTCTGAGTTATTGATTACCCTACGGCTGAGTTATTGTTATGATACGGCTGAGTTATTTTTATGATATGGCTGATTTATTGATATGGCTGAGTTATTGTTATGATACGGCTGAGTTATTGTTTTGATAGGGCTGAGTTATTGATTAAGTTGTGGCTGAGTTTTGTTTCTATATGACTGCGTTATATTGTGGCTGGGTTATATATTTTGTTTTGGCTGAGTTTGTTTCTATTGCGGCTGATTTATATATATATATGTGTTTTAGGATCATATGGCTATTTCTGAAGATCAAGCACGGGATTATCCTCCACGACTTTACGCTGAAGGGGCTTCTAAACTAGAAAATAAAGTGATTAATCACAATATGCATATGGGAGAGTTCCCTAACGTCAGAGAAGCATTAGGAGTGGATGTGTGGGATTACCTGAGGGAGAGTCCTCTTGGAATTATTGTTAAGCAAGCTGAACGCAAGAGCGTGTGGTCTGGTAAGACTGTACACTATCTACTATGTCGACAGCTTCGAGTAGAGAAGAATGAGATTTGGAGTCTAGTTGGCGATGAACCTCTCAGATTTAGTTTAAACGAATTTGGAGAGATAACTGGGTTAAACACAGATCCAGTGCCAACCGAAAGTTTTGAACCTGACCAATACAAAGAGTTTTGGAAGGTGTTGAACGTGCCGCTTGGGCAAGGACCAAAGTTAGATGAACTGAGGGTAGCATTAGAGGTCTGTCCGGCGTGGAGTTTCGATCAGCGTAAATGGCTAGGGCTTTTACTTCTTCAAGCCATGGGACTTTATGCTATGCATCATAATTCTAGGATACCGTTTGAAAGTGCAAAAAGAGTATTCGACGATGAAGCCATGATGACGTATCCATGGGGTCGGACTGCATATGAAGTTCTTGTTGACTCTATTAAGAGGTTGGATCCACAAGGAAAGTCATACTTCATAAACGGTCTAACGAACGTGTTATTGGTTTGGGCATACGAGTCTGTCACTTGTTTTGGAGAGCGTTTTGGGAGAGTGGTCAATGAGCAAGAAGTTCCTCTTTTCCGATGGGGTGGAAAGCGTACACGTACAAGTTTAGATACTGTCATAGCTGAGGAGATTAGAGAACATGGCGAGGTAAGGTGTCAGCTGATTTATTATTTAATATGTATAAAGTGGCTGGGATAGTGTTTATATGGTGGCTGGGTTTTTTGGTATTAGTTATTTGATGGCTGAGATAGTGTTTATATGGTGGCTGGGTTTTTGGTACTTTGTGGCTTTTTTACTAAATGTTACGGCTGAGTTATTTATTCTTTACGACTGAGTTATGTGTATGTGTTCTTCACGGCTGAGTTATTTGTTTATTACGACTGAGTTATTTATTCTTTACGGCTGAGTTATTTGTTCTTTACGGCTGAGTGATTTGTTCCTTACGGCTGAGTTATTAGCATGGCTGAGTTATTTTGATTTGGTGGCTGATTTTTCAGGTGCGCGTGAGAAAAATGGTTATGAAGGACTCCTTAGAAGAGATGTTTCCTCAGTGGCCGGATGAATCAGATGACACGCGACTTGTAAACTTGATAACCGACATATATACAGGTCGGTTTGTTAGAGGTTTTTGGGTAACACCGATGAAACGCAAACAAACAAAGGCTGGTGGTTCGTCAAAGGCTGAACCACCCATTAAGAAGCAGAAGAAAGTGAACATCATTGTTGAGGATGAAGTTGCTGTGGAGGGGAAGGGTGCTCGCGAGAAGGAAACTACGGAAGATATTGGGAACAAGAATGTATTGTTGACCATAATGCATTCTTTGGAGAAAATTTCTTCAAAAATAGACAACTACGATAATAGATTCGATATCGTCGATGAGAGATTCAACAAATTTGAAGAGCGATTAACCAGACACGAGTCTAGAGATTCCAACATTGCTGATTTAGTCAGAATTACAGTGGAGGAGTACTTATCTAAAGTTCCCGAACAACAATCTTTATCGTTGCCACCACCGCCACCGCCACCACCACCACCGCAGCAATCTGTCACTAGTCCTGCTAAGGCCTCTCCTGCTAAGGCCTCTCCTGCTAAGGCCTCTCCTGCTAAGGCCTTCAGAACAGTAGCCCAGTCAAGTGATGTTGATTTTGTTACTGTTTCTCCTTCTAAAGACCCACCCGTAGGACGCGGATGCAGGGTAAAGTTAAAGGTAAGAGGAGATGAGGTTAAAGAGAAGGACGATAAGGAGGCTGAGTTAGCAACGAAGGAGGCTGAGTCAAAGAAGGATCCTAAAAAACTGGCGGCTGCGTTAAAGAGACAAGAGGCGGCTGAGAAGAAGGCACGGCTGGTTGAGGAAAGGAAAGAGGCGGCTGAGTTAAAGAAGAAAGCGAAGGCGCAAGAGGCCCCAAAAAGAAAAACGCGTGGCGGTGTAATAACAGTAACTGTACCTCAGCCGAAACCGATTCAATCCGATAGTGATTTTGCGGATATTACTGACCAATATATCGCAGCACAAGACGAAGTGCTTCCGGAGTCTGATGTGGAGGAAGAGGATAGAATCAGATCTGCAAGAATTAAGGAATATCGGGAGAAAAATGTTCAGTTATCTCCAACTGGCCGTGGCCGTGCATTGTTCGCTGAAAATGCTCCTTCACCACCAGTTTTTCCTCACATTGGAGACAGTGGAACGACATGTATGAGGAAGAATTTTGAACCTTCACCAGCAATATATGATCCTTTAGCACCGGTTGATCCAGCAAAATTGGATAAACTTAAGGAACACCTAGAGAAACATAAGGACGTTCCCACTAAAAAAACAGCAGCACATGAGGGTGAGTTCTACAGGATCATCATCACCGAAAGACCGTGGCCAGAGAAAGAATATGGATGGCTGTTTGATGATGTAAGTCTATGTTCTTTTTGGCTTTGTTAGTATTCTTTTGTGGCTGAGTTTGTTATTCTTTTGTGGCTGAGTTTGTTATTTAAGGCTGAGTTAGTATTCTTTTGTGGCTGAGTTTGTTATTTACGGCTGAGTTAGTATTCTTCTGTCGCTGAGTTTGTTATTTGAGTTTGTTATTTACGGCTGAGTTAGTATTCTTTTGTGGCTGAGTTTGTTATTTACGGCTGAGTTTAGTGTACTATATGGTTGAGTTATGTCTTCTATATGGCTGTGTTATGTGTTCTTTACGGCTGAGTTTATTATTCTATGTGGCTGAGTTAGTATTCTTTTGTGGCTGAGTTAGTATTCTTTTGTGGTTGACTTGATTTTTTGTTTTTGCATAGCATATTAGTGCGTTTCTGCGAGTCCTCACCAAAAGGTCCATGCAAGATCCCAGTCCATATTGGTCCAAGCGTATTGCATTTGTTGACCTCTGGTTCCTCAGTACATGGGTTCACGATTACACGCAGTTCAAGATAAATCCGTCGCGGATGAAATTCAAAGATAATGGCTATGAAGAGTTAATAAACGGTAGGATGCCCCTGGACTGTCCTACAAACTTGAAGTGGTATGAGGATGTGGATCATCTGTACGGAGTGCTTCAAACTGGTGGCGATCATTGGGTGGCGTTTCACGTAGATCTACTTAAGGAGAAAATTGATTGCTATGATCCAATCATTGGACAGGTAACACCCAGTAGTGAAAAGAAGATTATAGATGCATTTAAGCCTCTTACGCAAATGCTACCTGCGATGTTGAACGAGAATATTCCTCCCACATTCCGAAAACCCAGAAAGACGCAGTTTGCGTTCCGAAGGAGGAAAGGCAAATACATTCCACAAAACAACCAGGTTGGCGATTGTGGAGTGTATGCATTGAAGTTTGTGGAATGCTTAGCGCTTGGCGTGACTTTTGATGGGATAAATGATAGTAATATTCAAGGTATACGGGTGAAGATGGCAGCAGATATCCTCGATGAAAAAGGAAATGACATGTATGAACAATTTAAGTAGCCTTTTGAATGATTTGTATGTTTCTATAAGCCAGCCACATTGTTTCAATAATCCAGCCGTATCGCTTAGATAATCCAGCCAAACCACAAACATACCTCAAAAATCGAAAGGGGTTAATATAACCCAGCCGCATCGTTTCAATAAGTCAGCCGTATCGCTTAGATAATCCAGCCGAACCGCAAACATACTCTCAAAAATCGAAAGGATTTAATATAACCCAGCCGCATCGTTTCAATAAGTCAGCCGTATCGCTTAGATAATCCAGCCGAACCGCAAACATACCCTCAAAAATCGAAAGGATTTAATATAACCCAGCCACATCGTTTCAGTAAGCCAGCCGTATCGCTTAGATAATCCAGCCGAACCGCAAACATACCCTCAAAAATCGAAAGGATTTAATATAACCCAGCCGCATCGTTTCAATAAGTCAGCCGTATCGCTTAGATAATCCAGCCGAACCGCAAACATACTCTCAAAAATCGAAAGGATTTAATATAACCCAGCCGCATCGTTTCAATAAGTCAGCCGTATCGCTTAGATAATCCAGCCGAACCGCAAACATACTCTCAAAAATCGAAAGGATTTAATATAACCCAGCCGCATCGTTTCAATAAGCCAGCCGTATCGCTTAGATAATCCAGCCAAACCACAAACATACCCTAATATTGGAAAATGTACTTTAAAAAGTTATTATAAATTAATATTATCAGTTTTAGATGAATATATAACCAACAGACTGTGTATACTTCATTGAATTTACAAGTTTTGAATTAATAATGGTCTTGAGGTATAAGTTGGTATAAGTTGTCTTACAAACACTTAAAACCTTATGTAACTATATATGTGTTGAACACACCAAATACAAAGTATACCATATAAATGTTTTTACAACTGAATTTGTGTAATTTCTTATATTTTAGAGTGGTAACTAAACCATAAACACTAAATCCTAAACACTAACCCCCAAATACTTAACCCTAAACTCTAAAACATTAAATTATCCTAAACATAAACTCAGCCGCAATATGACATTAACTCAGCCGTTGGCGGGAACTTGAAAATATGTTTGTGCGGGAACTTGAAAATATTTTAGCCCATAGCTGGACCAGCTCTATATATAGATGTAATAAAGTAACTTTTTCAGAAGAAAAAGTTGGAATTAGGATTCTTAAAGAAAAGTGTCTTCCTCATCTAGTCGGGTAAACATTATGTTACGAAATCAAGAGAACAAATGTTTGGGAGAATTAACATTTTGTTTGGGAGAATCAAAACGGTTCTTAAAGAAAAGTAACATTTTGTTTCGGAGAATTTTAATCGCGTTGCCAGATCGATGTTTCGTCATCAAATGTGGTTGCTGAAGAGTGATTGGGCACTTGGTCGCAAGAAGCCTGATTTGATGCTAACTCAGCCTGTACAAGTCAATAACTCAGCCTTTACATGTCAATAACTCAGCCTTTACATGTCAATAACTCAGCCTTTACATGTCAATAACTCAGCCTTTACAAGTCAATAACTCAGCCTGTACAAGTCAATAACTCAGCCTTCATATGTAAATAACTCAGCCTTTACAAGTCAATAACTCAGCCACATTATTTAGTTAACTCAGTCTTTCATATAACTCAGTCTTTAAATGTCAATAACACAGCCGTAATTAAAACATTAAAATCAACAACTCAGCCACATAATTGAAACTAATATTTCCTCACTTTTAATTCGGACAAGTTTTTACATTATGACCACTCTGTCTACAACGAGAACATGTGTGTTCTTTCCTAGGACGTTTGTTTTCAAGTGCAACCTCTAAAGCAGATTTCATTCTATTTTTCTTAGGCCTTCCTGGCTGACGACGAATAGACGGAGGAAAGCATGGTAGGTTAACCACGTTATCTGGAACTGGTTGCGCTGAATCAACCGGCATGACTGATTGAGCGTATGCGCACACCAAATAAGCGTTGGTATAGTAAGGACTGCACAGGGATATACGAGAAACATTCCTGGACTCCGCAGCTGCGATTGCATGCGAACATGGAATTCTCTCCCGTTCGAAACGCCTGCATGTGCACTTTCTCCCTTCCAAGTTAACAACATGCAAAGACTCACCATATGTAACTTCAGTGTGATGAGCATCGATCCTTTGTACCGTCAACAGTCTCGCAGTAGTAACACGACCCTATTATAGATAAATAAACAATGAAAAGCATTATAGGCTGACTTACTTGAATAGCATTATAGGCTGACTTATTAAATCACGGCTGACTTATACAATATAAAGGCTGACTTATGCAATCTATGTGGGCTGACTTAGGCAATCTACTGGGCTGACTTATGCAATCTATTTGAGCTGACTTATTCAACATTAAGGCTGACTTACCTGTAGTAGTTTCTCTACACAACGTGTAAGCGTGGTTGGTTGCGATGCAGCAGCATCTCTTCGTTCAGCAAACCATCTGGTCATCATAACCCGTATCGATTCTAATAGTCGAACAATGTTAACACCTCTAGCATTTGACAATGCTCTGTTCATTGATTCCGCAATGTTCGTAGTCATCAAATTATACCTTTCGCCCGGAAAATGAACACGCGCCCACAATCGGGGATCTGCTCTTTCGAGGTAGCCGTGAAGTTCAGGATTAATCGCTTCAATCTCCTCGTAAATCGCAGTAAAGTCAGGCATCCTAAAACATCTCGCCGCTTTCTTCACGAGACGAAATACATCTTTTCCTTTGTACCGTACCAAAATGTTCTTATATAAATGGTACGTGCAAATTCCCCGAGAAGCTAACGGATACACATTTCGAATAGCCTTCCCAATCGACTTATGCCTATCTGAGATTATCGCAAGACCCTTGTCGTCTGGTATCAAATGTTTTAGTTGCGTAAAAAACCAGTGCCACGAATCGTCATTTTCTGTGTCGACCACAGCGAATGCTATTGGAAAAATCTGAAAGTTGCCATCCTGAGCTAGTGCGGTTAGAAGCGTCCCTTTGTATTTGCCATTAAGAAACGTACCGTCGACAACAACAACTTTGCGCATGAAAGGAAGCCCATTAATGCTCGCACCAAACGCAAGAAATACATACATGAATCTTCCAAACTCATCGATTTGAAGACGCGTTACTGTATCCGGATTTGCACTTCTTATCATGTATAAGTAAGAAGGCAAGTTTTCAAACCCACTCTCAGGTGTTCCCTCATCGATTTCCCTTGCAAATTTCAGCGTCTTATATGATTTCCAATAAGACATCTACACAAATGAAGACAAACAACTCAGCTGAAACGTATAAATAACACAGCCGACGCGTATAAATAACCCAGCCAAAACGTAAAAATAACTCAGCCGAAGCGTATAAATAACTCAACTCAGTCCAATAACCTAACTAACTCAGCCCAAACCTATAAATAACTCAGCCAAAACGAATAAATAACTCAGTCTAATAACTTAGATAACTCGGCCGAAACCTTTAAATAACCCAGCCCAACCTAATAACTTAACTAACTCAGCCGAAACATGTGATAAAACAGCCAAATAGTTAAGATATAACTCAGCCTTATAGTAGATGTAAGTCAGCCTTTAGAAAATATTTACCTTGACACCAAACTGCTTATTGAGAGCTATTCCGACACTCGTAGGTCGAACGGCTGGACCAACATCGCCGAGATAGTCCTTGTACAATTGCCCTAAAATATCTGGTGTTGCTTGTCGACTTCGATTAGAACGCTCAGTTACAGAACATGAATGTAACGCCTCGTAAATACGAACATAGAATGCCGGAGAATCCCCTTGTGTTGAAGCACGAACTCTCCAGATACATCCAGCAACCCAACATTTAACAATGAGTAAATCTGGATTGGATACTTCCACATCAAAATCAAATTCATCTTTCACTGAAAGAAGTTTCAGTCGTCTTTCTAACTCGGCTTTACTCTCATATCGTTGACCTACAGCAAGGTTTAGCGAAGACATCTCTAACCGTAGAACCTCGGGATCCCCTTTGCATCCGCCCATCCACAAGTTCTTAGATCTACTTTTAGGCGGTGGTGTCGGTGAATCTTCGTCTTGTGCTGGAGACTCACCGTATGAGCTGAAGTTATCATCTTCGGATGACGCACCATCTGAGTCGTCGAACATATCAAATCGGCTTTCAAATTCATCGTCTTCTTCGCTTTCTTCATCTTCTCCAACATCTTTCTGGTTTGATCCGTCCGAGATACCAGAGAAGTTATTCTCATTGTCGTCGTGTTCCTCCTCCAAACTTAAACCATCGTAAACCTCTTCGTAATCTTCGTATCTAGATTCAACTTCTGAAACTTCTCCTTCTGAACTGTATAATCTTTTACTCTTCTCTGCTCTGTCTTCCCGACTGATTTCACCATCATCCTTCTCCGTAATCTCGACACAGAGACGTAATTTCTCGATCTTCTTTAGGCTTAAAAAATTTTGCAGTTGTCGAGTATTGGGAACGTAAACTGGTGGCGTGTCGTGCGCCATTGTTTTCAAATCTTTATTCGAGAATATGTAGCTAAGCTGAATCCGATGACTCCACTCATTCAAACCGTAATCATCGAGTACTGACTTTGCGAGTTCGTCGAGTGTTGTTTTCTCATCTGCTTGCAGAACTATACATCCTCTGCTATCGGGTTGGAATACATATCTATTTTTCTTAATCCAGTTACCTGAAACAATAATTACCGGATCCATAAGATTTTAGAGAAAGAGAATAAGATGAAGATGAATATGAAGAAAAGAGAGTGGCGTTTGTAACAAAAACCCTAATTTCACAGTTGTAATGACATGGCAAATACGAGTTGACATGGATGATGACATGGTAAATTGGTAAGTCAGCCACTTTAAGAACACTTAACTCAGCCAAAGTAAGCCAGCCATTAAGTTCATAATAAGTCAGTTGATACGTTAATATTATTTTAGTAATTAATCTTTTGTTAATAAATCAGTCGTAACAAAGATATTCGCTAATAAGTAAGCCGTCTCGTCTTATAAATCAGCCGGCAAATGAATGCTAGTCTAGTAATTAATCTATCGCTAAGAAGTCAGCCGTCACAAAGCTGAGTTTACTTAATCCAGGTTATTATGGCTGATTAAACATAGCGTAGCCGCAGCAATCTCTCATAAGTCAGCCTGCCGACGATCATTTAATCAGCCGCGATAGTTAACTCGGCCGTATCGTAACTAGAACTCAGCCAAACTTTTCATAAATCAGCCCACCAATAGATAAGCCAGTCATAACATGTGAGCATAACTCAGCCTTTATAACATAAATCAGCCTTAGTTCTTTAAGTCAGCCGTGATGTTTGGTTGAGTTATGAACATAACTCAGCGTGTGTCTCATAAGTCAGTCGAGTTCTTTAAGTCAGCCTCTTCATAACTATAACTCTGCCGTAACGAAGTTCGTTTCGCATTACGACTGAGTTTGAGGCGCATTCTGACGTGGTGTCGAGTTTTTTGCCTACGTGGCACTAAAAAGTAATGGCATTTTTGTAATTACAATTTTTTTACAACGTAATAAAAGGGCATGCTAGGTATTAAAAAAAAGGTAGTAATAAAAAAAAGTTTTATATGGTTTTCACTATAAGTTATAAAATCCATACTTTTTGAGTTAACTTCCCTTAACATAACTTACTTAAAGATAAGATTTAACGGTGGAGTATATGTGTTATTTGTTTTCTCTTACACTTCACCAGCTTTCAAATCTCTTTTATTATATGTTGATTCTTCTCTTTTTTTAGTCACAAAGTTAGACTTAATTACATATATGTCAACGTTTTCTCGCAAATCGTTTGTCCCGTTGTTCTAAGAGTAACCTCTTTGATAAAAACTAATGAATATCTAGTTTAGAAAAATAATAATTTTAGATCATTTTGTTAATTGAATCTTAGGTTAAAAATAAACTAATAAATGAGAAACAAATGGCATTTGAAAATTTTCATGAGTTCTCAAAGTTTCTATTTGAGAATTTCTTCTTACTTTCTCACTTCCTTTTCTATATTTTTTTTAAATCACTCTTGATATCTTCTTCTTATATACTTGCAATGGATATACAGTAGAACCTCTATAAATTAATACTCTATAAATTAATAATCTCTATAAATTAATAAATTTTGCTGGTCCCAAATTGGACTAGTGTTAAATATAACACAAATCGATAAAATAATAAGATAATAATATTTTTAAAACTTCTATGTAAATATATAGTCCCCTTAAAATCATAAATTAATAATCTATCTATATATAATTTTTATATAACTACAAGCTAAATATTATATTGTTGGTTTTATATTCACAATGAAAATTCTTTATTTTTCTTAACATTTCAATATATTTTAATAATATTTGGTAAAATTATACCGAAAACCACTTAACAATTCTATGTAACATAAAAATATACACAAAATAAGATAATAAAACAATATGAAAGTCAAATTTCTAAAATTTAAATAATGTACATACGGTAAAATAAAATATTTTCTTTTTTTATAAATAAAAATATTTAAAAATAGAAAAAAATCTAAATAAGGAAACTTTTGTAAATTAATATCTCTATAAATTAATAAAATTTCAAAGTCCCAACATTATTAATTTGTAGAGGTTCTACTGTATGTTCTAATATGATTCTCAATATAGTTTGCGAAGAAAACTACTCAGCCCAAAACAAACCTCAAGAACTGTTGACATACGGTATGTTTTTTTTCTTATAAAACTCTTGACGGTATGTTTCATGTTAATAAACTAGTACGTCCAACTAAACATCTGGTACAAATTAACTAAGAAAAAGCTTAAACCAGAAAACACAAAATTAACTTCCAGAAAAGAGATACGTATGGATAGAGAGAGCTTCTTAGTTACTACTCCGACAATCAAAATCACGTACGTGTTTTGTAAAAGCAGACTCATGAATCATGATTACCCAGTTTATTTATTAGGACCGATGACTTGTGTTACCAAATTAATACCAGAATGTCCTAACAATGGCCTATACTTCCTTTAATTTTTAATAGAAAATTCAAAAATTACCAACTGGTCTATTCCATCAGCTTACCTATGGTTAGGGTTTATCAATAAAGAACAAAATATTTCATCAAAAGAAAGACAATAGTACGTTAAGACAAAGATTTTATAAATGTATAGTTAAATATATGTAGCTTCATTCAGACGAGGATTTTTACATGATATGGTAATTAACAGCGACGGATTTATATTATTATGTTAATTAACCGCTTTCTCCCCACCCATCAGAGTCTATTATTACATTTAACTTGACGGATTCAAAGTAACGATTGCGTTGTAGATCCATATTAAGCTTGACCCTTGCGTTGCTTACTTAAGCGGAAATGTTCTTTAGGAGCTCCAGCGATTGATATTTTCAATTCTCCAATTTCCTAGTAGTTGCGATTAGGTCGGAATATTTTGCAATCGTGTTCCCTACTTTACCTCCAATTTGAACTAATATGTTAAGTAAATGAAACTTATTTACTGATAGCAATACTCTTCATCATTCCAATTTTCAGACTACCAAAGTTAACGCATTTTCAATACGGCCTATATATACTGAAGTGAATGGATAACTCTAAAGTATGACAAGCGATAATTTGGATTCTTCACGTCGATGCGCATATTAACTTTTAGTGTCCAAAGGTGCGTGGTGATGCATACAATTAGTCAAATATGAAAGGTCTAAACCCAATGGTTATATACAACATAGCGTAATAATTATCAGATGTTATTCTAGTATTCTTCTTACCAATACATTTTGAAGTCTACTATTAACTCCGTATAATATACTCATTAGGGCGTGTCCTATATATAGTATTAAACCATTATTAAAGAAACACTTATAATTTACAGTATCTATGCAACGTATGACAATAATTAATCAGAAGTACAAGTTAGAGCAACTCCAATGGTGTTACTCACCATTGGAATTCTTAACAATAGAATAATAGTTTTTTATCTTTTTAAATAGGTAAGGACCCTAATCAAAATACTAAGTCCAATGGTGTTACTCACCATTGGAATCCTTGACTAAGTTTCACTTCCCTAACAGAAAAACAAAGTAGAAGCTGAACTTACAGGTATTTTGATCATACTGTCCAATTGACTACCATAGTAAACTTATTATCATGTCAGAGTGAAGAAAAATTTGTTTTCATCACTTTAATCTTGTACTCCGTATCTACGTTAGAGGCAATCAGGACTCGGTTTCAAAGACCAATCAAGTAAACATAGATACCACACCACAGTTACAATCACGAGAAAGGCAAGTGCATTTCAACTAGTGCAAGAAAAAGAATTCAATAGAAATGAGAACAAACCTGAGGAACGATTTCTTGCTTAGGTTCCTTAACTGATCTCAGAGGAGAGCGGAGAGACAGATGGCAAAGCAGTTGCTGCACCAGGAACATTGATGATGGTGGGGTAACTCTTAGTTGGTGTTCCAGATTTAGCTTCATCAATCAAACACTTGACCTACAGAGAAAACAATTGTGAGACACAGACTCATATTTCAGAAGAAAAAAAGGAAGTAGTACCAATGAGGCAGTTTCAGGGAGGGAGAGCCAGTGGGAGAAAAGTTCATCGGCAATATGACGAGAGCTTGCTTTCAGCGGCGGAGAAGGAGACAAACAAGGGAGATGCAAGAGCTCAGGATCTAATAAATGGACATCGTCTACTCCAACAATATCCATCTTCATCGCAGAACTCAATGAGAGCTCGACCAATCACTTAAAAGCTCTGTGAAATGTTTCACTCCTGAATTACTGCATTTATCTCCAATCTCTGCAGAAAAAAAAACCCAACCTTTCACTTTAATTTCTCCAGAGATTTAGGAACTCGAAAGCGATTGTAATGAAAGAGCAGATTAGGGCAATAGTAATGATAATCGATGCCTTATGAACATCCATTCTCTAGGGTTCTCTGGTGTGGGAGAAGAGGAGAGAAATCAAACAGATTCGTAATTCTCCGGTACCAGAACGATTCCCGGCAAGAGATTGAACGCGAATGAAAGGCAGAGAGAGAACACCGGAATGAATCAGAGGAAACCTGAGGGTTTTCGTTTTCGATAGTTGGATCCAAAACGACGTCGTCAGCTCTAAGGATCAACCATGAAAAATCCTTAGCTAAGGATTTTATCTCAGAGTAACGTCACTTTTTAATATTATTTTAATCTAATCGCATAAGGATTAGCGCTAAGGATTGACTAAGATGCAGCGTTGCGGATGGTCTTATATCAAGGATATATGGATGACTCTTTTTATCAAGGAAAGTGACGTGAACTGCTAATATCTCTAAACAGGCTTCCATTTGAAGACACGCAGAGCAGAAGAGAAACAATACAAGTTTGGTTAATCATATTAGATTAATTAACCGTAGAAAGGATATACTACTGATGAGGGAAAATTAATTAAATAGTGACATTTCGGTTTATTAACAACAAGAATCTTAGCTTGTATGTTGTATATATAAGTTAGGAAGATGAGAGGGGAGTGGGAAATGAAAAGAGATAAAATGGGACATCGATGTTGTGGGAAACACAAAGTGAATAGAGGGCTTTGGTCTCCTGAAGAAGACGAGAAGCTTCTTCGTTATATCATTACTCATGGTCATCCCAGTTGGAGTTCTGTTCCCAAGCTTGCCGGTTTTTATATCTTCTCTCTAACTCTTTTGACTACATTTTCATTCATTAATCAAACGATAATTGGTGTATGTACGAGGAATCATGAGTTTCCAACACAAAATCATTTAGCAATAAGTAGATTGATTCATGTTTTTAGTATACTAGTTTTGAATTGGCGAACCTACGTTGCCCAAGATGGTAGCAAGTGCCCCATAAAAAAATTAAAATTTGTTAAATACATCCAAATTTTAGTTATTTAATTTTTAGTAAATAACATTTTCTACCTATATTTTTAAAGTTCATATAGATTGCCCCACCAAAATATAATCTTACATTCGCGATTCTCTTCACATTTTTGATGTATGATTTATATTTCCTATGTTTATAATGTATAACGTTTTGCTAATGAACACATATTAGAGATTTACTTTTTTAAAATATTATTACAAATTTAATTTAAAATTATTAAATTTAACTTAAATAAAAACAACAAAAATATAATTGGTTAAGGTAGAAGTTATCTAAACATGTGAAAAACATTTTATATCTGTGAAATGACAAAAATCGGTGGGAGTAACTGTATGTATGTATATATCTATATAGGATTGGAGCGATGTGGGAAGAGTTGCAGGTTAAGATGGATAAACTACTTGAGGCCTGATTTAAAGAGAGGTTCGTTTACCACGGAGGAAGAGCAGACTATCATCGATGTTCATCGTATTCTTGGTAACAAATGGGCTCAGATTGCTAAACACTTACCTGGACGCACTGACAATGAAGTCAAAAACTTCTGGAACTCATGCATCAAGAAGAAGCTTCTTTCTCAAGGCTTAGACCCTTCCACTCATAATCTGATGCCTTCACACAAAAGATCAGCTGCTTCTTCCAACAATAATATTCCTAAGTTAAGCAAGACGAAGTCGATCATGACTAACACTACTTTTGATCTATCAACCACTGCTTTCTCAATCACAAACATCAATCCTCACACTTCCACTAAACCAAACAGAGTTAAATCTCCTATCCGGACTCCAATCCCTTCTCAACCCATTATCCCTATCAGTGATACCATGTCAAGTCTTTTAGATGATGAGCATATGATTCCTAACTGGTCAGATGTTGATGGAATGGCACCAATCCACGAGGAATCTCCGATGTTTTCAAGTGAAAAGGCAGTAGTAGGAGTTGATGACGATGATCTCAACATGGACATTTTGTTTAATACGCCTTCTTCTACTACTTTGGATCATGATTTTGCTTCTATTTTTTCTTCTGCAATGTCCATCGATTTCAATCCTATGGATGATCTTGGTTGGACCTTTTAGTTTTACTCAGTCTCTAATATACTCTAAGGTCCTCAAGTGTAAATAATTTATATGAATAATGTTTACTTGTTGTCACTAGTTTTGAAAGAAGTTGAGACTTTGCCAAAATCAGTTTGTCATTTCTCATTAGTCTTTCGTTTTCGTAGTCATTTTACATAAATTTGGGCTTTTAAAATCCAATTTCATTGATTTATATAAAGGCCCATATGAGGCAAGAGCAGATGCGCAGAGCAAGTTGTGATAATATGCCTAATGGGGAGGGAAGTATCAGATCAATACCAAGAAACAGTGTGGCCTAATTAACTCAATTATATCTTCTTTTTTGAACATTATCAATTTTATCTTTCATTGCTGTATGATTGAAAAAACAAGGAATGTATTCGATGTATATACAAATTAATTCATTTGTACGTTTTTGTTTAATATTCATTTGTACGTATTCTCCAATGATACTGATCGTGCGGAAATAATTATGATAAATTTTATTGAAACTTCGTCGAAGCGCGAAGGCAAAGACAAGAGGAACATGCCACAACGCTATGTAACCACTAACCACATTACTCTAATTAACTTGATTATTGTACATGAAATAGCACAGCTGCAGAGGTGTTGAGAAAGTCTAGTGTGTTAGTTCGAGGAAAGTTTCACAAAATGACAAACAAAGTTTTATACGGTCCGCGTTATAAGTATTTGATTGGAAGGAATCAAAACTAAGGAAGCAAACATCTCATGGATTTAGAAACGATTGAGGAGCAACGAGAAGACGACACCGAGGCACAGAAGATGGATAATAAAGATATTTAGTTAGTGTTTACTATTTTAAAATGGATATATAGAAGATATGTTGAATCACATGGTCTGTCTCTTAAACTCTCTTATCTTATCTTATATCTCCTTCATATACAGTAAACACTTTTAAAGGATGTGCCAATTCTTCTTCTTTGAAAAAGTATGCCAATTCTTTTTTCCGTTCAATATACTATTATCTTTTTGTTCTGTAAGTTTTATAAACTGCAATGCACAAAAACAAATACAGAATATTACATGAACAGATGGAAGGATCCAGTGACAAACAATTTCACACTTTTTTTTTTGCTTAACTCAAATTCCACACTCGAAGAGTCGCTGAATACAATATTTTTTTATAAAATATTTAGTAAATTTATATTAGAAAACAACTATTTAACAAAATATGCTATGAAAAAGGTTAAAAATCAAATTGACAAAGAAAAAAAGATATGTATTTAAAGCGTGTGACAAAAAGAAAAAATCATGAATAAAGGACGGAAGCCGAAAATAATACAGGAAAGATTATTGAAGTACCAAAAGAAAAAGTAAACAGAAATAGTTAGGGGAAGACTTAAAGGTCAGTAGGTCACATGTGATTTGATGGCATCACTGCATCAAATTATCTGCACATGCAGTGCCTCTAACTATTTTCTATATTCCCTATCTTTGTTGTTGCTTCTTGTAATTTGATTCTTTGATAATTCACACGGTTTTGATTTTAGAATAATGTTCCAATGGATAAAATGTGTACATACAGTGAAACCTCTATAAATTAATAATGCTGAGACTTTAAAATTTTATTAATTTATAAAGATATTAATTTACAAAAATTTCCTTATTTAGATTTCTTATTTTAAGATATATTTATTTTAAGATAAGAAAATACATAATATTAATATATAGACATTATTGTTATTTTTTGAAATTTTACATTCATATTAATGTTATTATATTATATGGTGTATATAATATATATTTCATACAACTTAAATATGGTTTTAGATATAATATTACTAAATATCATCCAAAAATATATTAAGTGGTAAAAATATATAAAGATAATTTCATTGTGAATATAAAACAAATAATGCAATAATATGTTTTTATAATATATATATATATATATATATATATATATATATATATAAAAATTATTAATTTATAATTTTAATGGGACCATATATTTACATAGAGTTTTCTTAAAAACTATTATTTTATTATTTTATTTTTTGAACCGGTCCAAATTGAGACCGGTGAAATTTATTAATTTATAAAGATTATTAATTTATAGAGTTTTAATTTATAGAGGTTCTACTGAATTATTACCCTTAGTTAGAGTCACTTTTCAACTCTATATATCTCCCTTGTTATATATATATATATATATATATATATATATATATATATATAGGTAGACAATCACTTGCTCTTCTCTATTCCATCACCATCATTTAATCTCAACACTACTCTCTTCTTTCATCCGTCACCGTAAGAACATGAGCAGAACGGAGACAGTGGGCTTGACCAGAGGACGAATGTTGCAGTCAAGTAGTTGCAATCGCCTTATGAACTGTTCTGAGTCCTTCAAGAGGGACAGTGTAATTAGCAACGGTGGTTCAGCTAAAGTGAGGGGAAGCTTGGAGCGCAAGAAATCAAAGAGTTTTAAGGAAGGAGAAAGCTATCCTTCTTGTCTCATAACGGAGGCTCCTGGGAGTATAGCCGCCGTGAGGAGGGAGCAAGTGGCTGCACAGCAAGCCCTAAGGAGACTGAAGATTGCTCATTATGGCAGATCCAAATCAACCCTAACTAATTTCAACTCATCCAAAGTTGTCCCTCTTATTCACCCTCAACCTCATCTCCAAAGATGCAGCTTCCTTACCCCTACTTCTGGTATATAGTCCTTCCCTTTTTTTCCTTTTACTTGTTCTTTTTAAATTTGCAATTTTCTAATCTCTCTTCAATCTTCTGATTTTTTTTTGTGTTATTTCCTCAGATCCTGTTTACGTTGCCTACCATGATGAAGAATGGGGAGTCCCTGTCCATGATGACAAGTGCGTTACATAATGTCCTCTTTCTCGCAATTCTTAATTACTATCACTTATAGTTTTTACATAGTTACCATCAAAATTCTATAGTTGAATAAAAATACCACTAATTTTAGGTTTAAAATGTATTCTAAGAACTAGGATAGACTCCTAAATGATTTCGTAACCTACTAAAATCTTAGGAACACTTCTTAAGCCTATATTCTTTGAAAGAGCCAAAAGTGATTAGAGTTTTTTTTTAAATATCTTATTTATGTTTAAAAAAGTCATTTTGGTCAGACAATAAACAAATTATCTTAACTTCAGGACTTTGTTCGAGCTGCTAACCCTCAGTGGCGCACAAGTAGGTTCTGACTGGACGTCAACCTTGAGAAAACGCCATGACTTTAAGAAGGCGTTTATGGAGTTTGAGGCAGAAGCGGTTGCCAAACTTAACGAGAAAGAGATGAATGCAATAAGCATCGAATACAAAATAGAGATGAGTAAAGTGAGAGGTGTTGTAGAGAATGCTACAAAGATCATAGAGGTCAAGAAAACGTTCGGGTCACTAGAGAGATACCTTTGGGGTTTTGTGAACAACAAGCCCATCTCCACGAACTACAAGCTAGGCCACAAGATTCCTGTCAAGACATCGAAGTCGGAGAGCATAAGCAAAGACATGGTCCGTCGTGGCTTCCGGTTCGTGGGTCCCACTGTTGTTCACTCCTTCATGCAAGCCGCTGGTTTAACCAATGACCACTTGCTCACTTGTTACCGTCACATTCCTTGCACTCTCCTCACTACTAATCCTTAATTTTTGTTTTTATTTTCTATTTCTTTACTTAATTGAAAGTGTTTTTTTTAACTTTCGTATGATTTGTGCACAACAAACGTAGGTGTAGAAGAAAATGGTTGAATGTTCTTTTAATTTGGCAATGTAAGATAATCCAGCTGGTTAAATTTGTTTTTTTTTTCCTTTTGCTTCTGTGTGAGTTTTTTTTTTCTAATCACATGTATAAGGTTTTTCTCATGTATGTGTCGTGTGACAGTTTGAAATAGTAATTGGTTTTCATTGATGTTACAAAAAAAATTGTTTTTATTGAATTCAGCTTATCTTGCATGAAGTTGCATCAAAAACTGAATATCCTCTTGGTTCATGATATCTATCTTTAGTGTTTTTAAATTTGTCTTCAAAGAATAGTAGTATCATCTTTCAAAAAAAAGAATAGTAGTATAACTTTGATGATTGATTTTCGTAGAAGCAAAAAGCATATTATCATGTTCATATAGCATGTGATGCTTCTCTGTCACCAATAATGATTGGATCACTTTAGTGGATGCCATGATGGGATTGTTCATTGCCCATAATCTGTTTTTCCCCAACTCCAAGTTTAACTTCTTTTTATTCTTTTCCCAAGTACCAACAACGCTCCTCCTTCACTCTCTGTTTAAATATCATCATGGAACATCGAGATTTTTCAAAGTTTTAGTGGAAGATGTGTACGTTAATTCAGGGGATGTGTTACTCTGGTATAAAACCGAGTAAGATCTACAAGTTTTCTTTATGTTCCATAAGTGAATGCAAGAAAAAGGAAAAAAAAGATCAAATATGCTTTAAGAAGAGAGCACATGTGACTGAAACAGCGATGCATGAGATTCCTACTTTCGTGACTCCTCAACACATAAATAAAGACTTATTAGCTAATAGAGTTATGGGCCCAATCTAATTACAGCTAAACCCATTTCATCTGCCCCCTTCATTAGGCCCGTAATGACGAATCTACAAAGGCAGTGGATGATGCAATGTAAAAGTCTATAAGATGATCAACAGAAGTGCACTAGATTAATACTGATAACAAGTGCCATATATTGCCAACTTTTATAACGAACATGTTTATATATTCACTAACAATCAACAAACAATAACGGCCAATTAAATCAAAAGTAATAAACACAAAAGAAAAATTGACAGCTAAAGACAGGTAGAAGGAGCAAAAGTCAAAGTTGAGGCCACAAGATCAAACTCCCACAAATAATTCTGCTGCATTATATTCCCAATGACATTTGTCCCCGGTTCTCCAGCCGACACAAACCCTAAACACTTGACTCCTGGTGCAGCATCTATTAGGTAGCTTCTACGATGCGGCTCAAAACGCGCACCGCCCTTGAAATGAAACATCAACTGCGGTAGCTTACTCTCGTTGAACCCTGACGTGGTATCAAAACAATACTCTATTGGTAAACCTTCTGGTCTGACTCTCTTCAAACCAACAAGGTAACGCTCTAGCCCTGAGACCACTGCCTTGTACGCGACGTCAGCTAAAAATGTTAGGCTGGTTCCTGAGTCCAAGATTGTCCCACCACCTTGTGTTGCGTCCCATAATTGCGTGGGGATGTCGAGCATCGTCTCTCCGAGTGAGAGTCCAATGATGTTGACGGCGTAGAAGGGAGGGATGACTTTGAGATCAAGCGGAGTGGTTCGTGTGGCGTTGAGTTTAGTGGCAGAAGAGGAGGAGGCAGAGCCGAAGATGAGATAGTTGGAGACATTTTTGTTAGAGAGATGGTCAACGAGGCAGTAGGAAAACTTGCCTCCAAAGACATTAGTAGCTTTGGAAGTGAACGAGTAATCACTCAAGGCTAGACCAAGCACTCCATCGGCTCCACGAAAGCTATCTCCACTGAAGGAGTTGGTGCAACCTACGAGTACACCGGGGAGTCTAGCAACGCGACCATTGGTGAGACGAACTGTGAATGTCTCCTTTCCGAACACGCCTTGTGCTGCTGACCCATCCACGTATCTGTTTCCACCCGATCAAACTTAGTGTAAGTAAGAACGCATAAACATTGATTATTAAGGAGTTAGTTACAAAAAAAAAAGAGAGTGTAGAATTTATGTATCGTTCAGACGGCAAACCTAACTCACAAGTCACGCAATAAGTGACATTTATGTATTTGTGATGAATTGTAGCTCAAGACACATTTAATATCATCACCCCCTTCTCCTTGCATCTAAATCTATGGCTCCCCACCCACAAGTTCTCTAAATGCTGGTTTTCATATTCAATGTTGTTTTAATCTTTAAATTTTGTTTTATTATATTCTTAATGTACATATTAAAACAAAAAAGTTCAGGTTTTATCCTTATTTTAATTCATTATTTAACAAACTCAAAAAAAGACAATGTTTTAATAAATAAATAAGAATAAAACAGAAGATTTAATCAAAATTTTAATCAAATTTTTTTAATGACAGTAATTATGAAAGAGAGAAAATAGTTGAAAAGGAAAAAGACAATAATATTGTGATATGGTTGTCTAGCGGAATTTTTTGTCCCGGACAAAATTGGTTTAGCCCATTTGAACCCGCTTCTACATATCTAATGGTCACAAGAAAGATAGGTCACCCTCCTTGTCTCATTGATGACCACCCAACTTTCTCTAAATATCTTCTCTCCAAACACAAACACACACACACAATCCCTTAAAGAGTAAGTTATGTTCCTAATAATGTCTGTTAAATTAAGTTCCACCATCAGCATCACTTCCTCTTTAGTATATGATCCTTAATCAACTCCTAATTAAACTCTACCTAATCTCATTTACTACTGTTGGATATCGATAATGCAACCAGCACCACCATCAAGAGAGATTGTTAATATTAATTAAGTACCTGTAATCGTATGAGCATGGAGTTGAAGGTGTAGGGCAGCTAGAGAGGGAGAAGAGATTCATGAGATCAACTTTACAAGTCTGAGTCAAGCATCCGATTTTGCTGAAACTCGAAGACTCCTCTGCTCTGAACACTCGGCGGTCCTCTGTTTTTCCTCTCCCACGGAACCTGCAGTTCACCCACGTGAGCTCGCTCCCTGTGTCCACCACCACTCTGAACCTCTTCGCCGGGGTACCGACTCTGATCTCGGCGAAATACTGCGCCGCTCCGTAGTCGAAACCTGATCCCAACGTTAGCCTCGCTCCACCGTTTGTTGTTGTTGTCCGTTTATGAGAAATGAGGCTGTGGCGTTTCTGGTCCGAGCCGATAATGTCTTCAATGCGACGGAAAGAGGTCGGGAAGAGAGTGTCCCTGTGTGTCATCTCGAGACGCATCACCGTGGCATCTGCGGCGGAGATTAGGAGTGTCGTGAGGAGGCACAAGAGAGCTGCTCTCGTTGTCTTCATTTTGGTCCTCTCGTTGTGGGTCTCTGTTTCTAAAACAGAGTATATATATACATTGAGGAAGAGTTGAAAACAAACGCCTTTCTCTCTCTCTCTCTCTCTCTTTTTTCATTTATCATTTTATAACAATTTCTAATAAAATTTAAGCAAAAAAAAACAACTTCTAACAAAACCCTAAAAATTATTATTTAGTTTTCTTATACTTGCAAAAAAATGTTTCATTGAAAATTTATTTGATACATTTTTATTACTATCCAATAATAAACAACTAAAGAACCAAAAATCCGACAGTCAAAAACCAAAAAATATTTGAGAAACTATAAGAACATTTTCCTTTTGATTTTTAGATATTTTAATTTTATTGATTTTCCTTTTACTTACTTATAACGATTAATCAATTTAATCTGGCCTAGTTTGACTAGTCGGTTATTTAAAAAAAAATAAAACGGTTATCAACTTTACTCATGGAGGTTATTATAAAATTTATGTTAAATTATTATAATTCTAAGAGAATAAATAAGGGCTAATTTCATTATCGGTTTCTCTTTCTTTTGCCATTTATTGTCTCAAATTCAACAATAAAAATAAAATAAAGGTTAGAAACTCGGGAAGTTTTGTTACTGGTCAACAATGACATAATTTTTTTTAAGTACTATCAACAATGACAGAAATAATAAAGTTTATATAAAATTATATTGTTGTTCACTTATTAATGACAAAATTATTTAACAAATACTGCAATATTTTATGTTAAAATTTCGAGTTTACATTACATTTATGCCAAAATTTACATTTCGAGATTTTAAAAAGAAAACGATGAAGAACATTGAAGGAAGGTTACCACTTATTTTTTGACACAATTGTTTAACAAATCCTCCAATATTTTACGTTACAATTTCAAGTTGAAGTTACATTAACGCGAGAGCAGCTTTTACTTTTTCATTAAAGGTGAATGCATCTAAATTTACATTTTGAGATTTTGAAGAAAAAGAACAAACAAAAATCAAGGACTTTAAAGAAGGGTTAGTACTACTGGTTAAAACCTGCGTTTGTTTCCGACAGATGAAACAGTTTCTAGTTAATTATGAGTCTACATAGGCGTAGGCCAAGAAACTGAAGGTAACAACAATTCAAAGGTAATTAAGTGTAACACTAACAACAAAACAAAAACAAAATATCGTATTAACATTTTACCAAAAAAAACAAAATATCGTTGGATATGATTCATGATTGGCCAATTGGGGTTAGGTATACGATATATTTGAATGGAGGATATACGTGAGGAGAAGATGCTAGCTAGGGACAGAGAGTCAAAGTCACAAGGGCAAGAGAAAATTTCCAGTTGTCGTAGAGTCGTTGGTTAGCTGTTGCACTCTTGGATTCTTTTAGAAATCATATAGATTTTATATTCGTTTGTAGAAAAATAAATAAAAAATTTTATTCGTCTGTTCAGATTTCAAACTAAAAAAACTGTATTAAAACTTGAAGAAAACATGAGAAACATATATTGGATTATCCAAATTGAGAGAGAGATGCGTGTACACTGTGATACGTTGAACTCCAATCCACGCCACCGTACTGTTTAATCATTGTCCAATTTATTTTCAGTTATGGTATTTGACATTTGTTCATCAACTAATATCATAACAAGACAAATACAATGGTATTAATATTATATATAGGGTGGTAAAAGAGAACTTTCCATTAGTCATGGAATTTTACTAGGAACTAAATTGAATTGTTATTGTCTTACAAAAAGCTTTTTTACTTAAAATTCTATAACTCGAATATTTGTCGGGAGCAATGGATTTGGATTTCGGTCTAGACAGGTTATAAGTATATCAAAAAAAGCTGTGCAATTTGTTTATTGTGTTAGTATTGGTATCACCGAATGTCTTATTTGAGATTATAAAAGTTATAAAGCGATAGATAGTAGAAATCCTAACTGCTCAGAAATTATGTAACGAACGACAATGACAATGGAGGAAAGGAGATAAATTCAAACTGCCAGTTTGCACCGAATAATTGTATACAATAATAACAGTCTTAAGGTGACGACAAGAAAAATAAATTTATTAACAACCCTAAAGACTTCATGCACGGCCTCACGCTGCTACTTGCATTATCTTAATCTATGGACTATGATATAGCTAGGCTTCATCTATAACAATTAGAGAAAAATGTAGAATGTACGCGTTTTGCTTCTTAGACTTAGTTATTGTAAAACGTATAAGATGTATCCACGACAAAACTCTATATAAATATAGATATGTATAATGTAAATATTTACTAAAGGGACGTATATATAGACTAGCTGTTAACTTATGTCAATTGGAAGTCGAGTCAGTGGCGGATCTAACTATTAAAATATGTAAAATATTATATTCTTACAATTAAAATGTTTCAAAATTTATCTTATTTTTTGACAAACAACATATTTTACTAAGAATATAAATAATAAATTTATTTATGAATAATGCAAAATATTTACAAAATAAGAATACATTTACTTTAGAACATATACATTGTTAGTGTTGATACATGTTATATTTATATTAACAAAAAGCTAAGAAAATATATAGGAAGCTACTGAAAAACATAGATTCTGATTTTTCACTAAAAATAATGTAGCATGTAAAAACTAGTTTTTATAGGAAAACTCTTTTGCTAAAATCTTGATTGGCTATAGAAAGAGTTTTTGTTTCCCTTAATTATAGGGAATCCATTTTGTAGAAATCTTGATTGGCTAAGAAAATGGTTTTTGAAAAACAAAAACCATTTTAAAAACTGGAAACAGTCAACACGTAGATTAATGATAAAGTTTTCCTAGGCAGAGACTAAATAATATTTCAGCCGTGACATGAAAGTAACAAGATACAGTATTCTGATTATCGGGAGTATGATCTTTTACCCATTCATGCTTTTGTGCGTTTTAAATCTAATATTGATTTGGTCCGTACATCACGGAAGAGTTTACTCTAAATTAAACTAATCTATAAGAAAAGAATGGTTTGGAGAGATCTGGAAAACTGCAAACATGGGTTAATCAAGTTCATTTCCTTTTGGCTGAAAGAATGTGGTCTCACATACATGCCATCATAGCATGTTTTATTCACATACGTTCGGACAAGCTGTTAGAATCAACGTCCCAAATTGTTATGAAACCAATCAGTTTGTTACGACGTCGACATTTATATAGCAAAAGAAAAATACACATATATATATATATATATATAATTTTGTTTCAACTTATCTAATCGGTCACTTACATATAGTAAATTTGGTAGTTCAAAAACTTATACAAAAACAGCTAAATTCTATTAAATCCTTAAGAAAGAAAAGACAGTGAAGGTTCTACCATTCGTACGACATGAATTAACAACTAGATGTAATCATAAAGTTTGCTAGAGTAAATAATATTTCAGTCGTTGTTAAATTGCCGCGTTTTGATTTGTATATATGCCTGGACTATGTACACACGTAAGAAGAAGAATGACCGTATTATACTCATACCTGTACAAATTAAGAGTGTACGTGCCGTATAATATAAACGTTTGGTACAAGGAAAGAGGAGATGGTGTGTACATTGCAATGCTATCATGACATCATCCATACCCCGCAATTTGCTTAATTTACGGATCATACATATCCAACTTACTTATAATTGTTTTTTGTATTTATCTGACCTTTTTCTTTGTTTATCTGACTTCTATTCACAAATACAACTCTTATTTCCCTTGCTACTACTCCTCATCCTTTAATTTGACAAAACGGTCAACTTCATCATAGTTTTTCTTTCCACTCTTTTCGCTAGGGTTTCAAGTTTTTCTTTTGATGTCAGTAAAATTTTGCTTACATAAATAGGGGTTGTGCGTTTGGATACCATCCAAAAAAAAAAAAAAACTGGAGTAGAAAATAAAAATCTGTTAAGAGTTTTCTATGTTTAGAGTCGGTTTAATTCAGATCTTCTTACTTCAAGATAGGTTCATGTGTAAGTTCGAATTCAAGTTTTAAATTACTTTTGAATCTATGGATATCTGTTATTTTTAGCCAATATACTTATACCTGAGATTATCCAATTACAAAACGCCTATTTCTACACACAAACATATCAACAAGTTTTCTTTTGCTGTTGTCAAGTGTCATAATAAGTCTTTTTCATTAAAATTTTGATTAGATTAGTTAAATTTTTATTTGAGAATAGGAAAATATCAGTAGGAACAACTACAAAGTATTTATTTGGATGTCCATGTACAAAAGAAGTTGACAAAAAAAGGATGTACATGTACAAGCTCAAAAATTGCTAATTATCGTAAATTGGCTGAAGATTCGTTACATGCTTATGATGATGATTAAAGATAAATGTGCTTTACTAAATAAGCCCATGAAGCCATGGTGTGTTGATAGATTTTCATTCATAAAGTAAACCACGGACAAGGAGCAAGTAGTTTGCAACTTCTTAAACTGAACTCATTGCTTCTTTTTCGATGACCGTTGCAACGGCCAACGGGCAAGAAGACTTGGACGCCGTCGAGAACAATTCAAGAACATTATATTTTCTCTATAAGTCAGGGAGAGAGAGAGAGAGACCAAGAGAACATACATATAGATGAAGAAGAAAGAAGATGAGGAGAATGTCTGATGACCATGTGAGTTTACTATTAGACATTTTTAGCTATCTCTCTTGTTAACAATATGTCTCTGTAAATAAACCAAATTAGGTAATAGGAACGGTTAATTTAGACAAAGAGAGAGAGAGAGGAATTAACGGCAAAAATGAAGCGTTGAGAGATGAGAGGCTAAGAACATTTCACTGGCTCCATCTCTTTTGCATCTCCTCATGTCTCTTCCTCTCTCTCTGCTTTTCCAGGCTGAGACACTATTAAGGGAAATAAAACAAAACAACGTTTACAATAGACAAGCCAATTAAAGTCCCTCCCTTTGAATCTTGGAACATTACTAATTGTTTTCTTTTTAGAGTTTGTGATTCGTATTCTAGGAACTAACACTTAATGTCACATGCATTAAACATGGTCCGTGTTCTTGATTTCTTGAAAACATTGTTTGTGTTATTATAACTAACGCATTACAATCTCTGTTTTTTTTTAGGGTTTGACATGATTTGATTTTCCTTCACTTTGTCTTTTAATTCAACAAGGAAGCGTGTGATCATCTCAGGTAAAAAAGTGATTCTAATGTTTTGTTTCTCTTTTAACAAGTATCTTAAGGTTAATGTCATTGGTCCCTGTAGGCAAAAGATATAACAAAGATGGACTTAGCTTCCAAGAAAAACACTTCTAATGACACCTCCAAGGAGATAGACCCTACCTTGATACCCAAGTCACCCATTGCTTCATTTTCTCTTAAACTAGGTGACAATGTTCCGAGAAACCCTCATTTTGATCCCAAAAAGATGGACCCTCTCGTCAGACATCAACCCACAAAGTCTCCTGAACCTCCCACAGCAACTAGAGGAGGAACCAACGAGACTGATTCAAAGCACAGCGATGGTGATGGCTTAGGAATGAGGAAGAATCCTCCTAAAAATCTTCACTATGATCCAAAGAAGATTGTTCCTCTAACCACACCTGAAACACAGTCCCCAAGCGCCAGAACTCATTCCCACCGTAGGACAAAATCTCCGGACAACAAGAGAGCCCCTAGACACAATGCAGACTCTGCCTACGGTGATAGCCCTTCAGCCGCACCTTTCAAACCTCACACTGGAGGTGACGTGAGGTGGGACGCTATTAACTCGGTCACTTCAAGAGGCCCTCAGATCGGTCTAGACAGCTTCAGGCTTCTGAAACGTCTAGGGTACGGGGACATAGGCAGCGTCTATCTCGCGGACTTGCAAGGGACAAGTGCTGTTTTCGCAATAAAGGTGATGGATAAGGCCTCGTTGGCTAGTAGAAACAAGTTGCCGAGGGCTCAGACGGAAAGAGAGATCTTATCTCTGCTTGATCATCCTTTCTTGCCAACACTTTATTCTTACTTTGAGACAGACAAGCTATACTGTTTGGTCATGGAGTTCTGCAGTGGTGGAAATCTACATTCTCTTAGACAGAAACAGCCCAACAGGCGTTTCACAGAAGAAGCCGCGAGGTAAGATAAAAAAGTTCGGTCTATTAGAGTTAGAGATAGCTAGTCATGGCCATATTATCCGAAGAAACAGAATAGAACAAAAAAAACAAAATCAGACCTAAATATATAAAAATCCAAATGGTTCCTATATCTCTATATCCGAAAAATCAAAACTCAATCAAATTTGAGAGCTAAATATCCAACATATAATTTATTTACTTAAAAATTTTAATTTTAAAAATGTAAAATGTCTATATAGATAACTATAATTTATAAATTGGAAATTATTTTTAAAAACTCAAATTATCTAAATGTATTTTTAGTTTTTTTTTGGATTTAGTTCGGGGTTTTTCGGTTTTTCGGTTTTAACCTTGAACCAAATCCAAATTATTCTAAATCAGTTCTGTTTTGACTTTTGAGTTATATAAAAAGTAAAAATCCAATCAAACCCAACATTACTCGAACAGATCTGATCCAAAAAAATGTTTGAGTTTCTAAAAGATCTTAAACACCCAAACCTTAAACATGAATGCCCAGCACTGAGCTTACTTATTATCTTTTCTTTCATGAGTTTCTCTACAGGTTCTATGCGTCTGAAGTGTTACTAGCTTTGGAGTATCTACACATGTTAGGGGTTGTGTACAGAGACTTGAAGCCAGAGAACATCTTAGTTCGAGATGAAGGCCACATAATGCTTTCAGACTTTGACCTTTCCCTACGTTGCACCTTTAACCCAACCCTGGTCAAGTCCTCCTCCGTCTGTAGCGGAGGAGGAGCTATCCTAAACGAGGAGTTCGCAGTCAACGGCTGCATGCATCCCTCAGCCTTCCTCCCACGTCTCCTCCCTTCCAAGAAAACACGCAAAGCCAAATCAGACTCCGGTCTTAACGGCCTCTCCATGCCAGAGCTCATGGCAGAGCCAACGGATGTACGGTCGATGTCTTTTGTAGGCACACACGAGTACTTAGCTCCAGAGATCATACGTGGAGAGGGACACGGCAGTGCTGTAGACTGGTGGACGTTCGGGATCTTCCTCTACGAGCTCTTACATGGAACAACACCTTTCAAAGGACCAGGGAATAGAGACACGCTCCACAACGTTGTTGGTCGGCCACTGAAGTTCCCAGACCTCCCTCACGTGAGTTCAGCGGCACGTGACCTAATCAGGGGGCTTCTAGTGAAGGATCCTCATAGAAGAATCGCTTATACACGTGGAGCGACAGAGATAAAACAACACCCTTTCTTTGAAGGTGTGAATTGGGCTCTGGTGCGTAGCGCTATACCGCCTCATATTCCTGACCCTGTTGACTTGGGACCGTTGACTGCTGCTAGAGGGAAGGCTAAGGGACATGGAGGTAGTGATCACTATAATAACTCAATGAAGCCTGATGCTCCGGTCGCTTGTGCTGCTGGTCCTGCTACTCCCACTGATGATACTGCTTACGTAGACTTTGAGTACTTTTAGACACAGTAACACTCTTAAAGCTGAGAGAATTCTATATGTTTTTCTTGTTCATATTTTTTAATTTTTGACTAATACAGATCGGGCTATGTAAAGAGAAACAAATGACTTATCAATGTAAAACAATGTTCAAGAAAACGATACGACTGAATTATTTAACTGATTATTCGAAAGTTAATAAGTTATTAATTAGATATTTAGTTTTAAAATTTAATTATAAAACTATTTTGATGAATTAAAAGTTATATAAAAGCAAACTAGACAAATTTATGAATTTTTAAAATATAATTCAACAGATTTAAATTAGTTTATATTAGTTTATACCAATTTTAATTGATTTAGAATAGCTTACACTATTTTTTTAATTAGTTATCCATTTAGTTTATACCAATTTAACTTGTATAAATCCGATTTTAGGAAAATAATTTTAAATAAATCTTTTCACAGTTTTAAGTGCTTTTCGATTTTTAGAATATTGTACTCAAAGGAACATAAAGTTAAAAGATTTTTACGATAAAGAAGTGAAATGTAAGGAAACATTTGTAACTGAGAGTCCGGATGAATCGTTGATCAAAAAAAAAAGAGTCCGGATGAATCTTTGAGTCAAAGACAACACTTTTGTCGACACAACTGAGCCATTGGTTCCAAATTCCTCGCTGCCGTCATATCTTATCATTCGTCATCCTCACAAAAATAATAACCCATCAAAGTCCCTTCCTTTCTTTCCCACAGAGATGCTGAAACAGAGCTTTGTGTCTCATAACACCAATGCTCTCTGTTTCTCTGTATCCTCCAACCCAAAATTGAGTCTTTTAATCCCACAAAAGAAGCCAAAGCGTCTCACGTCCTGCGCTCTCAATGTTGGACTCCAAGATGTAACCGAAGTCATCCACAACAAGGTTTCTCCTTTCTCTACTCTCTCTCTCTCTTCTCTTCTCTTCCTTCTTGGCCATTGATTGATAGTCACTTTCGCTTTGCGTGAAGGTACTCATAGCTGCTGGGCTCTCCGGGGCGATTGGGCAGCTCTTAAAGCCCTTCACGTCCGTGGTTTTCTATAAGAAAAAACTTGACTTTAGAACCGCTTTACAAGCTGGAGGCTTCCCTTCAACACATTCCTCTGTAAGCTTCTGTTATAGATTGTGTTTTGTGTTGTCTAATCCTCTGATGTTTTTTTTTTTTTTGCTGATTCGTGAGATACTTTAGTCTGTTGTGGCTGCAGCAACTGCAATTGCTTTTGAAAGGTGGAACCTTTCTCTAAAATGTTTTTTTTTTTAAGTTTCTGCAATTTTCTGAATATGGTTACTTTGGTTTGGCGCCTCCAGGGGATTTGATGACTCTATTTTTGGTCTGACTGTGGTTTATGCTGCTCTCATCATGTATGATGCACAGGTAACTTGACCCTTTTGCTAAAGTTTAAATCTTGCTTTCTCTTAGTTAACGTTTTGCATTACAACAATTAGGGTATAGAAGGCTATCACTAAAATGGTCATGAATTGTTCTACCGTTGCAGGGTGTGAGGAGAGAAGTTGGGAAGCATGCGAGAGTGTTGAACAAACTAACGGCTAAGGCTCGGAGAGGTGAAGAGATGAGTTTAAAGGGCAAGGAAGGTGAGACTTTGGAGTCAGATGAGATCAGCGAGGAAGTGAAACTTCCGTTGAAAGAATCAATAGGACATACTGAAGTTGAAGTGATAGCGGGAGCTTTGTTCGGTTTCTTAGTTAGCTTTGGTGTTTATTCCCTTATGTAAAAAGCTACCAACTTTATATGTGGTGTTGTTAAGAAAGAAGGAGAGTTTGATTATTATTGTAAAAACTTAAGAGAATCAGTTGAAATGTCAAATCAGTTTTGTGGATACCATGTTGCTCTTGCTGTTTTTGGTTTGGGAGAGAGATGCAGGTTCTATCACCCAGCAGATAGTTGGAATGCAAATAAGCTTCTCAACAGCTGAATGTAAAGCTGAGTCTTCTTGCAGGGTATTCCAGAAGAGAGGTACCTCCAAAACGTTGATTAGAATCCACACTGCTTTGTTTTGTATTTGAATTTGTGAACCTAGTAGACCAAAAAAAAAGCTTTTGCAGGTGTGGGCTTAATTGCCCTTATTATTACATGAAGACATGGACTTGCAAGTGCGGGGCGATCATGTAAGTTTGACCATCCTCCTCCAGGTGAGATGATGGCTAGAACCACTTCAGAAGCTCGATGCTGGTGGAGGAACTGACAGCGATTAAATGAGTAGCTAGCTTTGTGTAAGATAAAAGATGTTAAGTTTGTTGTAACCATATTGTACTTGCTGTGCTCTCCTTCCTCAAGTCCCTTACTCATATCTGAAAACTTAAAAAGAAAAGGTTAAGTGAGTCTTCTTTGTTTAGTAAAGTTGCCATCATTTATATTGCTCATGGAGCAGAGCTTCTGTGTTTATAAGGCAACAAGCAAAGCTCATATTGTCTTTTACCATCACCATTATTCTCTTTACAATGATTCAAATACTTGATAAATGATGTTGAAACTTGAAATAAGCTAGTTCATGAAAACTCCAACCAAACTCCACAATAACATTGAACAACATATATTTATACAGATGCAAGTGTGACTGTGTGAACGATAAGCTAGTTCTCGAAAACATGATTCTTCATCAAGAAAACAGGTTGGTGCTAAACTGGTAAAATCGAAAAGTGGGTCCAAAGTTTTTTTTGGTAGTATTTTGGTTTCTGATAGATCTGAAGAAGAGTACAGCAAACAGAGGCAAAGGAAGAAAGTACATGGACATGTTGACTCTTGTCTCTGATCTGATGAAAACATGTGAATGCCTCTATTAATGGCAAAAAGACAAAAACAATCAAAAGTAGCAGAGTTGCATAGGACTCTAAAGTTTGATACCTTTCCATTTTTTTTTCTTTTTAAAAATGGGTAAAGCTTTTTTTTGATTGGTTATAAAATTGGGCGCACAGTTTCCCATACAGGCTATCCAAAACCTTCTTTGCGTTTTCATATAACACAAAAATGGAAGCAACTTCCCACAAAATCACAAACCCTAATACTATTATGAAACATAAAAAAGTTTAACAGTCAAAAATAAATAAGTATTTTGTTTTTGACCAGTAGGATTTGATTGAAATCTACTGTTTTATTTTTTACTGAAAGGGTCAAAGCCACAGTGATGCTTTATTTGTTAAAATTATAAAAAAAGTTTTTTTTGTTGGTTGGCTTTAAATAGGAGAGAGGGAGTCTCGCAGGTTATTAGCCGCCGCCTTGCATTGCTTTTTAGACGAAGGTAGTGTTAAGAAGAGATTGCTTGTCTCTGAGAAGGGTTCTTTATGTTTATCTTGTTCTCTGTTTTTGATGATTTAGGTGAAGAAGAAGAAGAAGAAGAAGAAGAAGAAGAAGAAGACAAAAGAAGAAAATGAAGTACGTTTTGGTAACGGGAGGAGTGGTGAGTGGACTTGGGAAAGGAGTCACTGCAAGTAGCATTGGACTTCTCCTTCAAGCCTGTGGTCTCCGTGTTACTTCCATCAAGATTGGTGAGATTCCTTTCTTTTACATTGTGTTTGTGCTGCGGCCTAATGGAGTTAATTTGTAGAAAGGATTGAACTTTTCTGATGGGTTCTTTAGTTGTAGCTTACATGATCATTTTTATAGGTAATGACTTGTTGTAGTGACTAATGGAGTTAATTGTAGAAACTATTAAACTTTTTTTTTAGACTGGTTCTGTGGTTGAAAGCTTGCATGATCATTTTTTTCACATTCTTGGTGCAGATCCTTATCTTAATACTGATGCTGGAACAATGTCTCCGTTTGAGCATGGAGAAGTGTTTGTTTTGGATGATGGTGGTGAGGTATGTCAGATTTGTGATTTTATCTCCTCCATTGCTGCTTAACCTATTTAATTGGTTAAAACGTTTTTAGGTGGACTTGGACCTTGGAAACTATGAGCGGTTTTTAGACAGTACTTTGACCCGTGACAACAATTTAACAACCGGAAAAATATACCAGGTATCTCTCTACTACCGCCTCATTACTTATCTCATTGTTAGAACCTGGTTTTACAAAGTTTTTGTCCTGTTTATTTTTTGCAGTCGGTTATTGACAAGGAGAGAAAAGGGGACTACCTTGGAAGAACTGTACAGGTTCGTGCATTATCTACTTGTGCTCTTAACTTTATTCTGGTTATAGTTTGATTTGAGTGTTTGAACAAAGCTTTTTTTTTTTTTTTAACTTTTCTTTAAGGTGGTTCCGCATATTACTGATGCGATCCAAGAGTGGATTGAGCGTGTAGCTAATGTTCCTGTGGATGGAAAGGAAGGCCCTCCTGATGTGTGTGTGATCGAATTAGGCGGGACTATAGGTACTGTTTGTATGGTTGATATTACCATTCATGACATTTTCTTAGATGAGCGGCTTTTATTTACTTATGTTCTGTGCAGGTGATATTGAATCTATGCCCTTCATTGAAGCTCTTGGTCAATTCTCCTATAAAGTTGGTAAGCTTTGATGTCTCTAAGGTGCAGTAGTTGTTTTTGAGGCTATTGATTATCGGCTCCGTCACTGTTATGTCTGTTGTTTGTTATAGGACCTGGTAATTTCTGCTTGGTTCATGTGAGTCTTGTCCCTGTTCTCAGTGTTGTTGGTGAACAGGTAATTTTTTTATATGGTTTTGATATCTTCCATGGAGATTCTATTTTTTTATTAATTTGTAACAGTTGAGAGGTATCAATCAACATGTGTAATTGCAGAAGACGAAGCCAACACAGCATAGTGTGCGAGAACTCAGGAGCCTTGGGTTGACACCAAATATCCTAGCATGTCGCAGCACCAAGGTATTAATGGTCTCTCCAATACTTTTCAGTGTCCTTTAGTGTTAATGAATAGCCATGGATTTTGATGTTTCAGCTTACCAGTTCTTGTTTTGTAACAGGCACTTGAAGACAATGTCAAGACGAAACTCTCTCAGTTTTGCCATGTGCCGGTATGTGTTGTTGATGTTCATTAGATTTGTTAGAGTAGAAAGGTTAGATCTCGTATTAAATGATCCCTGTCCGAATGAACATTCTCTGTCTGCTTTTCTTTGGTTTCTTAGGAAGAGAACATTGTGACGCTCTATGACGTTCCAAACATCTGGCACGTTCCACTGCTTTTAAGGGTAAGTAAATTTCTTATTTCCTTTGTTGTTGTGATGCTGATTTTTGTTGTTCTTATTTCCGTTGTTGTAAACTTCTCTTAAATAGGATCAAAAGGCTCATGGAGCAATCTTAAAAGAGTTGAACCTCCTTGGGTTTGTCTCTGAACCATCTTTTCGTTTTTATGTGATGACTTCTTTCTCTACTAATAGACATTTGATTCTTCTGCAATCTGCAGCAAAGCTGTAGAGGTTGATGTGACCGAATGGACTGAAAGAACTAAAATTTATGATTCGCTGCAAGATCCTGTAAGTGTAACTTTTTAAAAAATATGTTTGTAATGCCAAGAGTGTCTATATAATGGAATCCATTAGTTATTCTCAATGGTCTTCTCTTACAGGTCAGAATTGCCATGGTTGGAAAATACACTGGCCTTACTGATTCTTACCTTTCCGTGTTGAAGGTAACTGGTATCTTTTATACTTGAATAAACCAAATACAGTTACGCATTGTAACCCAACCTTTAGTTTATGTCTTCTTTCCTTAAAAACTGTCTCTGGTATTGAGAATTCTGAAATTTTGCAGGCCCTTTTGCATGCTTCTGTGGCATGTCACAAGAAGCTTGTTGTAGAGTGGGTTGCAGCCAGTGACCTTGAAGAGATTACAGCACATGAAGTGAGTCTTTGTCTTCATTTCTTTTATTGTAACTACATATGTATTTTAATAATCTCATGAGCCTTTTGTACGATCTACCATTGCAGGCGCCTGATGTTCACAAAGCTGCATGGGATCTTTTGAAGGTAGGTTAACTCTAAGAAACCTGATATCTCAGTTCAGTAAAATATGTTGGCCTCAGCGTTTTGCTTGTTTCAGGGGGCTGATGGTATTCTAGTACCAGGAGGTTTTGGTGATAGAGGAGTGCAAGGAAAGATACTAGCTACAAAGTACGCCCGTGAAAACCAAGTCCCTTTCCTTGGCATATGCCTCGGAATGCAGCTGGCTGTTGTCGAGTTTGCCCGCTCCATTCTTGGCTATAAGGATGCAAACAGCACAGAGTTTGAGCCAGAAACTTCAAACCCTTGCGTCATATTCATGCCAGAAGTAATAGTCTACGTCTTCTCATTTGACTGATTACATGCTTTAAGTGCCTTCTTAACCTTTGTGCAATCTTTTTTCTAAAGGGATCAACAACTCATATGGGAGGTACAATGCGCTTAGGTTCAAGGAGGACTCACTTTCAGGTTCCTGATTGCAAGTCTGCTAAGTTGTAAGTACAAAACACATGCTAACTTTTAGGACTTATTACCAAATTCAGAAAGACTATATTATAATATATCTCTATTTTTAGGTACGGTAATGCAAAGTTTGTTGATGAGCGACACAGACACAGATATGAGGTAATATATATATATATTTTTTCACTGCAAATACAACTTCTATTATTCTACATATTTTTTTGCTTGGGGTCTTTTCTGAGTCGGTGAAAATGGATGTGTCTTCTTAGGTAAATCCAGATATGATATCAGAAATTGAGAATGCTGGACTCTCATTTGTTGGGAAGGATGGGACTGGTCGCCGTATGGAGGTAATAAACCCTCTTTGATGTGTAACTTCAGTTAGCTTATAAGAACAGTATATGAATGCTTTCTTGGTGTTGTGCTTCATTGTTCTGCGTGTGTGGTGTGCAGATTGTGGAACTACAAAATCATCCATACTTTGTGGGTGCTCAGTTCCATCCTGAGTTCAAGTCCAGGCCTGGAAAACCTTCAGCCTTGTTTCTAGGTAATCTCTTGGTTTATATATAGCATAATGGCAAAAACCTGTGTTGTGTGCTAAGAAACATTTTGATGCAACCAGGTCTTATAGCAGCAGCGTCTGGTTGTTTGGAAGTAGTTCTTCAAGCAACTGGCAAGATGAACAAAGTTTTTATAAATGGAGTGGCCAATGGAACAACAACGGGGAAAGTTTACCAGAATGGCAATGTGTATAGCAATGGAAACGGGTTACATCACTGAGTCAAGAAAGTAGCTAATTTTACTGCATTTTGAACCTAGATTGCACGTAAGCTTCATTGAACTCTGTTTTTTGGTTTCCTTTAATCAAAGCCACTCTGCATGTATAGAGCCTGAGCTTGTTTCCTTATCTTGAAGACTTTGTTGTTGAGTTTTGGGATAGACATAGACGTGAAGTGTGTATTTCATGTTCTTGAGTTGCTTTTGCCTTTTCGTAACTAAAAGTAATGAACATTTCTAATCGTAGTGTTTATTTTTTTTTGTCTTCATCTGCAAATAAAGTAATCAAACGACATCGCACCATTTAGTAAAAAAACAATTTTCTAAAAATTGGTATAGACAGACCTGATTTTTTAAAAGCAATCTTACTTATTATGTAACTCAGATTAATTTAAACCGTTCTAAATTGTTTTAAAACAATTTAAATCTATTTACTTCAATATAAATTGGTCTTAAATCTCTTAATCAAGCAATAATATTAGTTGAATTTCATAAATTTGGCTATTTTTTTTCTTTTTGTGTAACTTTTACAATTCATCGAATAATCTTATAATTAAATCCAATTAATATCATATTTTGAAAGATTTTTATTATTATTTTAATAAATGATTAAAAAGAAAATAATTCAAAAACATAAACTGATAAACTAATATCATATTTTCAAAGAAGTTTATATCTTATTACTATCTTAAATCCAATAGAATATTTAAAACATGAGACTGAATAAAAACATAAAATACTACTTCTTGCTATGACCATTTTTGATTAAATCATTAATTTTTAATAACATAAATTGATCATATAATATCAGATCTTAATAAAAATTATAATGAATAACTTAAAATTAATAAATAAATTTAAAATTAAACTTATTGTTGTTACTTTATCCGAATTGAATATTACCAAATTAATGAACAAACTTGTATATTTTTGTAATAGTTACTTTCTTAAAGTTTAATTGATCAACGAAGTAGTGAATCAGTTTGTATATGCAACTTTAATTCCCTCAACACTGATTTAGGAAGGTGTATTCAACCGAGAGTTTTAGGTGATTTGTATTAAAATGACAAATCCACTGTTATTCAAATATGAATTTTAAAAACTCATTTAAAATCTAATGTTATTGAACTTGACATTTCGTAAAATACTCTG
This sequence comes from Raphanus raphanistrum subsp. raphanistrum, assembly GCA_019706035.1. Lineage (NCBI taxonomy): Eukaryota > Viridiplantae > Streptophyta > Magnoliopsida > Brassicales > Brassicaceae > Raphanus > Raphanus raphanistrum. Next base: position 42,767,272 of record CM033980.1, read on the forward strand.
AAATCCACTGTTATTAAAAATATTTTAAGTTGTGGAGTTTTTAAGTTTTTAAATGATTTTAGAGTGTTTGGGTGGAGTTTCTTTGTTAAAAAAATTAAAACTAAAATCTCATAGTTTTAGGTGATATTCTAGAATAGTTTAACAAATATCACCTAAATATCGGCAACTTATTAAAATCATCTAAAACTCCATTAAAAATCAAATAACATCAAATATATATTTTTATCGAAAACATTGTATATCAAAAAACGTGTGCTTACCATCTATGCTGCATAGTGATGAGTTATGCTATTTTGTTTATGTTTTAGGATCATTTTACTCGGACTTCTATACTTGCCATCCTTCTAGATGAATTCGTTGATGTTGGTGATGTTCAAGATGCTCTTAAATCTCTTAATCAAGCAATAATATTAGTTGAAATTCATAAATATGGCTTTTTTTTGTGTAACTTTTACAATTAATCGAATAATCTTATAATTAAATCCAAAAACTAAAACATTTAATTTAAATATAAAATATATATAAATAAATCAGTAATTCGTGTTAGATTCCAAATAATTCGTTTAGTCGTTAGTTTTACTCTATTAAAGTCTAGCCATTTTTTGAATATTAAGAAAAACCTTACATGTTTTATTTTCTTCATTGCTTCCAATTGAAATCTTTCACAGCTTAGTTTACGCTTCCAAATAAATAAAGAACTTTTGAGTTTTACAACTTTCTCCATCCTTATTGTATCATCAACCACTTTATTTCTTCCTTAGATTTTGTTGCCTTGTTCCATAGAACTTGTGAAACTTGAACTCCCTTTTGTGTTTTGAGTGAAAAAGCTTAAAAGCTTTTTGCTGCCAATCTCCACTTTTTTTTCTGGCTTTCACTGATTTGGTTTATTTAATTATTGCACTCTGTTATTCATCACCAGACCGTAATGAAGAACCAAAAGTATGAGATCACAAACGCAAACGCCAAGTTATGAGTATTAATCGCTGAAACTCCACTTGTTGTTGAATTGGCTTTTGCAGTAGCAGCAGCAACAACAGGCTTAGTAGTAGAGGACGGTGGGGATGGTGGCTCGTCATATGTATAATCATCATCACCGGGAGGTTGTGGAGGAAGTGGTGAAGAAGATGAACCATGATCTGAAGGACCTTCAGGATTCATGATAGGTATGTAACTGCTAATATGAAGCACGGAGATGTTATACGGATGTGTCGCAACAGAGTCTATAAGCTTAGCGTCAAGGATAGATCCACGAACCGCGGATCCGAACATGACGTCGCCGTTGCTCATAACGGTCGCGTTTATGAACCCTTGCTGGCCTTTGGCTTGACCGCTTGATTGGAAGAGAGTGGTGAGTATTACTGATTTTTTGTTTAGGTTCTTGAGTTTCTTGATGTCGTAGTAATCTAGAATGACGTGGAGGCTGAGGATTTTCTTGTTGTCTTCGGTTGATTGGTCGGAGAAAACGGACACTGCGTCGTTGGAGAGGGCGAGGACGGTTATGGTTTGACGGGAGTTGATGGTGGAAGCGAGTCCGGTTTGGGAGAGAAGGTTGTTGAAAGTAGAGAACTCATTGTTCAGGTTTAAGATGCGTGTGATGTTGAATGCGTGTGCATTGAGGAATGTACAAGCAAAGAAGAAGAAGAGTGTAAGTGAAGCAGAAGAAGAAGACATTGTGTGGATTTAATTGATGAGGTTGATTGTTGTGAGATGTTTATAGAGTCGAGATCTGCATGTTTGATTTGGTCTCTTGTTTAGACATTAGGAAGAGAGTATGTTTCTCCATAGTTTCAGGACATTTTGGTCGTGTCTTTTTTGGATTAAGAGTACTTGTCGGGACCAGATACTAGTTGTTTGGTTATTTTTAAGTGTTTTGGTTATGTTTCAAAGTGATGTTAGAGTACAGAGATACTTGAGATACACAAGCTAAGATTTCTACACTTACCCATGAAAATGGAACAGAGATACCAGAAATACATTTTTATTGTTTTTTCTAATATCCATACAAAAAAAAACCCATTAAACGTCATCAATAGGAGTATGATTATAGAGAAGAAAACAAAATGAAAAAATCCGATAATGCAGATGATAAAACTCATCTTTTTTTTTTGTTGTTCCTAAGCGCTCTTACTGCCTCTTTTTTTTTATCATCCCATCAGGCTGTTGCATTTCCGTTTGATTGAGATTCTGTTCGGACGTAAGTCATACTACGAATGCTTGGAGCTGCAACATTGTTGGTGCCAGTCTCTGCTGAATCGCGTTTCCATTGCATACTCCTGGCTCCAGCTCTAACAACAGAACGACCCCTAAATGCACCACCAGGGATGCCTCTTCGGTAAGGCGAGGATGCTCTTGCGTACCTTCCTGCTCGAGACCATGACATGCTCGATGCAGCTTCTTGTTGTTGTTCATTGCTTCCTTTCACAATCTAACATCCATCAGAAATACAAACAAGTCAATCCAACTAAGATTACCCAAAACCTGGCTTTTGGTAAAACAGAGTTGAACATGAGTTTTTCAATGTTTTTTTACCTTGAGAATTCGAGACATGAAAGAGGTACCGTCCAGAGATAATGCATTATCTGCAGCTTCTTTGCGAGTAAACTCGATATATGCTGATCTGCAAAAGGCGAACAACTTTGGTCACTAAGGTGCCACTGGTAACTGGACTTTGCATAAGCACGCATCAAGCTGATTTGCTATAGGGTCGTGAATGCAGACAACTTACCCACTCGGTTGCCCTGTCGCTGGATCTGTAACTATGACAGCTTTAAGCACTTCACCAAACTTGTTAAAATGCCTTGAAAGGCTATCCTTGGTGGCACCAAAATGAACCTGTTTTACGACCAACCACATTCATATCAATACGCCAAATGAAAAGCTTTTTGTTTAGTTTCAGTTCAGGAGTAAATAAACAGTAACGATCATTACATTGGCGACAAAGATTGTTCGAGACCTAGCATCTTCCAACGGGCGGGTTGTCGATAATGTCCCTGCAAATACCAGTATTATCATCTTTTTAGACCAAATCATGCAGAAGAACTGAACCAACCGGAACCAAAGTCACGGACAAATGTAATGCCAATACCATGAATCTTTACAAAACTCACCAGGAACAGATTTCTTAGTCATTGAGTCTTCTTTCGCAATAGCAGCTGGTTTTGTCTGTCAAAGAAACAGCAGGTGAAGAACATTAACAAGAAAACTACAGGATATTTAATTAATGAAATAGCTAGGACGAATATGCAATCTAAAACATAGAACTTACATTTCCACTCCCTGAGATTTTATCCGTTGATGAATCTGTGATGGCTTCACTAGAAACTAATCTGCCTCCGTCCATATATCTTCGCAAACCCACATCTGGTACTTTCATCTGCTCTTCTACCTTTTCTGTTTTCCCTGTACCTGCATTGCCAGAGAAACCTGCAGTCTTCTGTTCAGTAAGGTGGTTTTGATAATTCGTTCCCTGAACTCTATTGGGGTCATCGACTAAACGATGCTGCAGACTTTTTGTATTGTTAACTCTGTTCCTAATCAAAGAACTTGGCTGAGACCCATTAACACTTGAACCGAGTCTGCTTCGATCAGAAGCAAAATTTGGCTGCAAGCCAGTGTCAAAATTACTCATGTTCTCAACATAAACTCCATTGTTGTCAAGACGCTGCGAGTATTGATGCTGTACAGGTTCCTGATCTTCGTTACGTGCCTCATTCTTAGGGGGAACTTCACCAAGTATCATATGTTGGTCCGAAGTCTCAGAAACCCCCGTTGGTTGACTGATTCTGTCAAAGACACTTCTCCCAGATTTTGGATTCTTGGCATCTTCAGCTGCTTCGGCTACAGCTTTCATAACAGTGGCCATGGGATTCACAGCCGTCGCAACAGATCGGGTTTTCCGAGCTGGTTCCGGTTCAGATGAGTCTTGAGTCGATGCGGAGACGACAGAGCGGAGACGTTTTAATGAGGGTTCAGTCGGCTTTGATGTACCCAGAGCATCTCGCATAGCAAACTGAAGCAGCCGGCTGGAAACAACAGGTTTAGCCTCCCTCTATCATAGAAGTCCAAAAGAAAAAGATCATCAGAGAAACATAACCACTATCCATACATCAGATTTACATGAGGATATGCATTAGAAGACTGAAAAAAAGCAGCCTAATCAAAACAAAGTCTAAGGTAACTGAAGACGTCTCACACATGTTACTCTTATACAAAGCAGAACGCAAAAGTACCCTCTGGCCCAAATTCGACTCTTGAGAACATCTTCACAATACTACGATATGACACCCCATCCAGTGAACTAATTCAACATATTTTGTCAAATTTAATACTCCAGGTACTACGTGATGATCAGATAACTACAGAATACAGACCTGTTCATTCCGCGAGCTGTCAGTTTTACTCCTTTTCCTATGGGAACGAGACTGCGGAGACAAAGACCTTTTTTTACCATCTCTTTCTCTGTGATCTCCCTTCTCGTAGTTATGAACTTTGTGAACCTCAGAACTCAGAAGAGGAGGAACGTCACTCGTCTGGGTTCTCCACTGTCTACTGCGTCGAGATGGTGCTCGTCCTTTCTCAGATTCAGACTCCATTTGCACAAGTGCTTTATCCTCCTCATTCACACTGCTTCTCATCTTCTTTTGCTCAACATGAGAAACTGTAAAATACTCATCCACATTTTCACCCAGATGATCCCACAACCTGTATTAAAAAAAAAAAAAACTCCAACTGAGTTCCAGTTTTTACAATAAAACTCCATTTTGCAACAAAGGGCAAGATACATTTTACATACCAAGACACGAAAGAATCGCTATCATCTGCAAGAAAGATCTTCAACTCATTCTTAGCTTCCTCTCTCCTCCTCCCATTCTTAAGCAAGACTATCACATATTCCTAATGAACAGGCAATATAAACATTTCAGTGTCATTATAAATTCTAAGAGACTTGTTAGTACTATCACAATACATTAAGCTCAATCAAAATAATCGTTACCACAAGAATGTCATCAGTGTAGTCTCCCATGTACTCTTTCAGCTTAACCTTCACTCTCTCTTTCAACTTGACAACTCCTTCCTCGCTGAAATCACCACCGAAGGTCCGATCACCATCGTCGCTGCTTCCCATCAATCGAGATTGTAAAACCTAACTTTTCGGCCGCAATGACAGAACAGAGAAAAGAACCAAATCAGTATAAAACCCTAACGTACGCGTGAGATTCGATTCGAGAATCAGAGAGAGATTTTACAACCTTTTTCCGTGTATGTGGAGAGGGATGGTTAGGGTTTTGGTTCTCTGTCAGAGGCAATCCACAGACCACTCTCTCGCTCGATTTCTGATTTAGAAAGGGATTTTTGGCTTCGAGTCGACAGACGGAAACGATTTAGAAGAGAGATTTGTATCACCGGAACAGAACAAAAATAAATAAAGTTAGGAGAGCCCCTTGTAAAACCTTTTATAAACAAAACACACCGGAGGTTTATGATCATAATGGGCTGGGTCTATATTTATTGGGCCGAATCAATGTGAGTAGTAGTGTGATTTGCTACAGTAGCATTTTTATGAGATCGTACCATACTAGTTTCTTTCCTTCTTTGAGTCAGTACGACTCTCTAGTTCTTTTGTGGTAAAATTTGCGAATGATAGTTGCAGTTACTGCTTTTTGTTCTGTGACGGAATGTTCTACAAAGGTACTTGCTGGATCAGAGGCAGTCCCTGGAACTTTGGGAGTTTGCATAATAGTAAGAGTTTCTATAAAATTTCCTTTTTTTACAAATTTGGAAACTTATTTCTCCCAAAAAAGGAAACTTATTTCTATGTAAATTATTCTCGAAATTTTGTGGGCTATAGACCTATGTTCCATCCATTTAGCTATCCTTATCCTATCAAATGAATCAGTTACATTTTGTTTTACCAAACTGAAAATAGGTCGTATGAGAGATATATGCATGCGATTACGTTTTGGACTTGAAGAAGAAGTTCGAAGACAACTTGTACAACATTCCCACCAGTTGACTACTCTCCTTTCTATTCAAGTTGATGTTTGACATTTAAATTAACTTTCCACCAACTTTACGTAATTGCATTATTTCTTAGGACAAACGACGAGGCCCAAGAAATAAGACTTTTCTCTTATGCGTGTGTAACCCCCATACAATTGGTCACTTTCATTTTATTGTACTATAACGATAGTTGCATGATATAAAGATATAAAACTCTCTTTTACTTTTAACGAGATATTTCTTGTGTGATTCACATGATATTGCATCACACGAAGATATTAAGTTAGTAAACAAAATAAAATTATTGATCGAGTTATGTAGCATATACAAAAGTCTTCATTGGCCGATTTTGTATACGCCAAGCAAACTTGTCTAACATAAATTGGCTTTAATGAGTTGTGACGCACAATCCACTAGTATAACATTATGATAAAGTACCACACGAAACCAGAGACACGTTACGTTAATTACCAAAAACACCCTTCATTTCTACCGAATCTACATACACATGCCACTCGACAACTTTGTCTTGAATTCGTAAAGCCAAACAATAACTAGAAAGAAAAGTAAAAGAAAAATAAATTTTAGCTTCAGACTGAAATCGAGCAGAGGAATCTCTATGATCTTTTTTCATTACAACCAGACATCATCAAATCAATAATGTCTCCGAGCATCTCTCTCTGTTAAACGATTGTCCGATCCTTACAGACCGAAACCTTGAACTGAACCACCACGAGTTTTTTTTTTTCACGATCGAATCGATTCGAATTTAAACTTTGACCATCTTCGCCGCCTTGACGACAGGATTCTCTCTAGCGATCGCCTCGCGGCCGGCGGTTTTGTAGTCGTAGCTGCAATCGTGGCGATCCGTGTAACGGTGCTCGGCGCAGAAAAGGTCCCCGCACCGGCACCTGAACCCGGTCAGACCGACCTTCTTCCGACAGCCGGAACACCGGTTTATCATCGTCTGTTGCTGTTGATCCCTCTTGACCGGGTCGGTCTCCCTGGGACGACGAATCACGGCTTTTGCTGGCGTGGTGGATCGGAGGTTGACGGATCTGGCCGATCTCTTCAACGTCGAGGTGGAGTCTACGCCTGCGACGGAGGCGTTGAAACATTTCTGACACATGTTGTTGGTCGCTGGATTCGCTGTGACGCCGCAGTTGTTTGAGCAGAGCGTCGGGGTCAAGGTTTCGAGGACCTTGAACTCCGTCTCTTCCTTCTCCGTTCTCTGCGCCATGTTGTATTGAATTTTCACCTTCTCCGGCTAGCTTTACGATTCGAGTTGAGAATATAGAGAGAGAGAAACGTAGAGAGATGAGAGAGAGAGAGAGGAAATGAATGGAATATGGGCCTCATAGAGACGCGTTTCCAACTCTTATCATCTCTCTCCACCACCACCAGACCCCCACCGCTTTCCTTCGTCTGGTTGTAAATTACGTGATTACCCTGTCCACTTTAATTAGAGGATGATTTTAATATTGCATTTCAATCATTCTAGAATGCCTTATGACACCATCCAGACACCGGCCGGTTTCTGATGTTTCTTTTCATTTCTGATTTTCTTCGACTTGGGGCATCTCCAACCCTACTCCATTTTCTATTCGAAATATCATTTTGGAGTAAAATCCTCTCCAACCCCACTCCATTTTCAACTCCAAAATAGAGTAATGGCTAAGGTTACTCCATTTATGGAGTAATCTTACACATTACTCCATTTTGGAATTGAAGTTTTTTTATTTATGAAATAGTCCTTTAAATCTTTAATGTTTTTTTCTTACTTAAATAATATTTCAAAATGATACAGTAACATAAAAAAACAAGATATTTCATTATTTAATAATCTCACATTCGCGCTTCGGTATTGTGAAATGACCTTTCGTTTTTGAAAAAAAAATATTACATGAAATCATGACTACATGTATAATTTTACACAACATGATAATTGAGGATGAGCGTGAACTCGATGCACCAATTGAAGTTGCAAGAGAAGCTCTACCTCCAAAGATCGAAATTGCAAAAAATAAAAATGTTTGATTTCAAAGTTTTCTTGCCAATTTAGAAATATCAAAGATAAAAAAAATTCATTTTTCATTATGAAATGCATTAATTGATCATTTGTGGAAAAAATATTCTTATGTTCATTATTGAACCAACTTATATATTATGCTTTATTCTATTTTTATGATTTCTTGTACCTTTTAATAATAAATGTTTAATTTAAATAAATTATATTTTAAAGTATTTTTGCAAATATAAAATAGTTAGGGTTAATTGGTAAACTTTTATAAGTATATGATATTATTAACAATTATTAAATATTTTTGGAGTAGAAAATAGAATAATACATTGGAGTAAAACATCACTCCATTTTGGAATTGCACCATTTTGGAGTAAAATTTGGAGTAATACATTGGAGATGCTCTTATACTCTTATAAAAGTATTTATTAGGGGATATGGACCAAGTTGTTTAAATTGACATTTCATTTATTTTAAAACAGAGATATATTGTGGATATGAAAATATCATATATATACTGTTGCTGATTAGTTATGAATGAACCAAAACAATATTCTTAGTTCTCGATTCTCACCAGAGAGAAATAAATCATGCTCACGCATTTAGAGGTGCTGACTAGGACCGGTAACTTATGTAGGTTATGCATAATCCTGTCATATTTTTTTAAGTTAAGAAATTTTTATGTATATTTAGCGAAAAAGAAGATTTTTAAGTTAAGAATTTTGCCGACAATAAAAAAGTTAAGAATTTTATTTTAGAAAGTGTAAATATATGAGATTATGCAGGTTAATACCGGCAGGGGAAAACTGACATGTGAAGGTCTAGGATCCTACGTCCAACATGGCAACATGCCAAATTGCAGACAGCAGATCCTTATTTTATATAAAAATTATAATTTGAAGATATATGGTTTGCATTGTGTTGTCAGGGTGAAAATGAGAAAGGTGACATGGTTTAGGCAGGCCGGGCTTTAAGGGTATGACAGTGTAAGTGCACAAGTGCAACTTCTAAAAGCAAGCATAATTAGGGGGAAAATCGATTTGGCACATGGCCCATCTATTCTTTGAACCAGGCCTGGGTCGTGTAGGTGTTCAACAACTTCAGTGGTCTTATTTTTTCTTGACTATGCCCCCTCCAAAGTCTTAACAACAAAGGAGGATTGTGTTGTGCAAAGTGCATTGTAGGATAATCCAGATGTTTTTACTATTTAACCATGATTAATTTTGGATAGTGAAAGTTTTCAGTTATTAGCCTTTCAACCATTTAACCACTAAAAACTGCTTATTTTATATCCTAAACCTGTGTTCAAAATGAAAATAAATTTCTAAATTAGTATATTAAATAATTAATTATTCTTGAGAAATAGAGGAAACATTTGCTAAATTTAGGAGAAAAAACTGCCTAAAACTCCGGGTTGTTTGTGAGGTCAATGGCCTAAACAGCTAAACTCGAAAAAAACAAATGAAAAAAGTAATCGAAAACGGAAAATAAAAAATTTCAAAAAAAAAATCAAAAAGACAGAGAAAATACAGAGAAATCAAATCCCCAAATATGGAATTCAGACAGAGTCGCAACTAGATTTGTCATCTCTCTTTCCCCTCTTTCTCCTGTAAATCCAATCGGAGTTACGATCTTTTCCCCCCTCGCATCGTAACTCCTCACCAGAAAAAACAAATCTGCTTCCCGATCTCGATCTTGATCCCGTTCTTCACGATTTAAACAAAAAAGGTATTGTTTGATCCAGTTCTGTCTGATTCCCGACAACGATCCGTTGCTATTGAGTTTATGTAAGAGATAGTTGAATTTATTTATTTATTTTGGTTTAGGGAAGGGAGGAAGAATAGCAAGTTTTGATCTATTGGGTTTCTAAAAATCTTTAGAAGTAAGTGAAGAAGCATTGAGAGAGGGGTTTATATATATAAATATATATATATATATGTGAGTTATGGTATCAGAGACTATATTGCGGATCGTAGCACCATGTTGGAGACGACCTTCTGTGAAGGGAGATCATTCAGCTAGAGGAGGAGATGTTAATGGGAGGTGTGATGGGCTTCTTTGGTATAAAGATTCTGGCAACCATGTTGCTGGAGAGTTTTCGATGTCTGTGATTCAAGCTAACAATCTTCTCGAAGATCATAGCAAGCTCGAGTCTGGTCCCGTTAGTATGTTTGATTCGGGTCCTCAAGCTACTTTTGTCGGTGTTTATGATGGTCATGGAGGTCCTGAAGCTGCTCGGTTTGTCAATAAACACCTCTTTGATAATATCAGAAGTAAGTATGCTTTTGTGTGTTGAAATTAGATTTTTTGTTGACCAATGTTCGAAAAATCGCTAGGCGGTAGTTAAGAAGTATTAATGTTTAGGCGGTAGTTAGGAAGTATTAATGTTTAGGTGGGTATCTAGACCGATATTTTTTTAAATCGTTCAAATCCGATTTGCCGACTAGGCGGACACCTAGACGCCTTCTAGACCGATTTTTAGAAAGTGTTGACATTTTCTCTTGATGCAGAGTTTACGTCTGAGAATCATGGAATGTCTCCATCCGTTATAACGAAAGCGTTTTTAGCTACGGAGGAGGAGTTTCTTTCTCTTGTGCGGCGGCAGTGGCAGACAAAGCCACAGATTGCTTCTGTTGGAGCATGTTGTCTGGTAGGGATCATATGTAGTGGATCTTTGTACATCGCCAACGCGGGTGACTCTCGGGTTGTGCTAGGAAGACTGGAGAAAGCTTATAAAATCGTCACGGCTGTTCAGTTATCTTCTGAGCACAACGCGAGTTATGAATCTGTGAGAGAGGAGTTGCGGTTGTTGCATCCTGATGATCCTCAGATTGTGGTCTTGAAGCACAAAGTCTGGCGTGTCAAAGGTATTATACAGGTAATAATAAATAAATTGATTTCTAGACTCTTGTTACATAGTAATGTGCATGTGAATGATGCAGTTACGTGGCATATGCATTGAAGATTTATTATTGCTAAAAGTCTTATCATGTATATTCTTGAAGGTGTCAAGGTCCATTGGTGATGCATACTTAAAGAAAGCAGAGTTCAACAGGGAGCCGCTATTAGCAAAGTTCAGGGTGCCTGAGACTTTTCATACGCCAATCCTAAGAGCAGAGCCTGCAATTACAGTACACAAAATCCACTCCGAGGATAAGTTTCTCATATTTGCATCAGACGGCTTATGGGAGCACATGAGCAATCAGGAAGCTGTTGACATTGTGAACACTGGTCCTCGTAATGTAAGACTCTTTCTCTCTTTCTTTCTTTTCTCTGAATGTAGATTGAAACGTATTATGTATGTGTGCAGGGGATTGCGAGGAAGCTCATAAAAACAGCTCTAAGAGAAGCAGCAAAGAAGAGAGAGATGAGATATTCAGATCTAAAGAAGATCGATAGAGGAGTGAGGAGACATTTTCATGATGATATAACGGTCATTGTTGTGTTTCTTGATTCACATCTCGTTAGTAGAAGTATCTTGCGCCGACCTCTCGTCTCCATCTCAGGCGGTGGTGACTTGGCTGGACCTTCTTCTACCCCTTGACTCACTCTCTTACCACAAATCTATAATATATATATTCTAATAATATTCAACATATCCACTATATATAAACACATTGCAGAAACACTTCCAAGTTCCTTCTCTTTTTTCCTTTATATATAACAAAAAAAACATTTTAACTCTGTTTTTTATTCATCGCAAGAAAAAAAAAGAATGAATTGAAACATCAATGTATAGGGCTGAGTTTATTATGATAAAAAGAGATATCATTTGTTGGAAGGATATTTATTACTCAATGCATCAATCATCTACTATGTTTGCTTTTTGTTGTCTTGTGTAATGTATCAACATGAACATAAACGAGTATGTTAATGATACATTAGAGACAGATATAAGTATATAACTGTTGCAAATTCGTCTCTATGCGAAAGACATAATATATTGCTTTTCATTTTTTCAAGGTCTGAGAATTTAAATGGATCTTGTCAGTTACAAGTTAAACAGCTATTGAGTTATAGTAACTGGAAACAGTTGCAGTTCATTTTTCAAGGTCTGAGAATTTAAATGAATCTTGTCAGTCACAAATTAAACAGCTATTGAGATATAGTAGTAATTGAAAACAGTTTTTTTGAACATTAAGTAATTGAAAACAGTTGCAGGTTTCAGATTCATTCAGCAGCTTCGAAATTTAGACAATAGTAATAAAGACAACTCCATGAAAATGGATCTTGCACCCTTGGCAGCAGTTGGCATGTGATGGGGGTTGAATCATGTCATAACCAAGACGGTGCGAACTACGAGATCTAGGTCATAAATGCTGGGGAAGCTCTCTGGTTTTGATCAAAAATATAGTATTTTCTCATCAAGGTTATATGTGAAAAACAGTTGTTAAAAAAAGTTTTTTTTTTTTGGTAAAAGTTTTTTATTAAAAAAAGTTACACGTAAAATAACACTATAAAAGCTAAGTAGATCAACTGCAACAGATTTTGATGATGAATCTCACCTAAGATCTATTAGAAAACCTAAATGAAGATCATAGTCTCTGTACACAGGAGGAGATGCTTAAATGCTTCTGAGGGACCACATGAGTCACATGTAAAAGTATTTATGGAGGCCCATCCTCATACATTTGTTTTATTAAAACGTTGTCTCTAATAATTAGCACATTATCAAACATAATTAGTCATATAATGCCTTTGTTGATGTGAAGTTTTGGAGTTTCTGTAATAGAGAGACCATCATGATTGCTCTGTAACATGGGAAAAAACCTTGATAAATAGAAAGTTGATTCTCTGTAATCCATGGATGGATGTTATGGCATTGTCTACTCCAGTTAGTATGTAAATATATCACAAAACAATATATAATTTATTTTCGCTTTATATATTACGATTAAAATGTTAATTCTTGTAATATCAACTAAATTTACCAAAAAAAAATTATAAAAACCATTGAGTTAAATTAACATAACCTTATCTTTTACGGGATCATTGTTGAATACTCATCCATCTGAATAGTAATTTAAAGAAAAAACTGACATACACACATGATCCTCCTCTTTATGCATAAGAAAATAAAAATACATTTGTAAAGTTAAAATATATAGTAACAATAGTAGTAACATGCACATGCCCACGATACCCATGCACATGCAATGTCTCTCTTTTCTTCCTTCATCATTTCTATATAATCCAATATTCGCATAACACAAGTCTCTTCACCATCATATATTTATTCCAAAAATGACAAAAATGCTGACATCGCCGCTCTGGTCATTACTCGCCGTGACTTTCATCTCAGTCATCTCCATCGTCCGGTCATGCTCGCCTGCCGATCAGACGGCTCTCAATGCGTTCAAGTCGTCACTGAGCGAACCAAACCTCGGCATCTTCAACACCTGGTCCGAAAACACAGACTGTTGCAAAGGATGGTACGGTATTAGCTGCGATCCGGACTCGGGTCGGGTCACTGATATTTCTCTCCGGGGCGAATCCGAAGACGCTATTTTCCAAAAAGCAGGCCGGTCCGGTTATATGACCGGTTCGATTGACCCGGCGGTTTGCGGATTGACCTCGCTCAATTCCTTCGTCCTCGCCGACTGGAAAGGAATCTCCGGCGAGATTCCTCCTTGCATAACCTCCTTAGCTTCTCTCCGCATCCTCGACCTCGCCGGAAACAGGATCACCGGAGAGATTCCAGCCGATATCGGCAAACTCACCAAGCTCGGCGTTCTGAACCTCGCGGAGAATCGGATGTCCGGCGAGATTCCGGCGTCGCTGACGTCGCTCGCGGAGCTGAAGCATCTCGAGCTGACGGAAAACGGAATCTCCGGCGAGATCCCGGCGGATTTCGGATCGTTGAAGATGCTGAGCAGGGCGTTACTGGGGCGTAACGAACTAACCGGTTCGCTTCCTGAGTCTATCTCCGGTATGGACCGGTTAGCGGATCTGGATCTATCGAGGAACCATATCGAGGGTCCGATACCGGAATGGGTGGGAAACATGAAGGTGCTTTCTCTTTTGAATCTCGATTGCAACTCGTTAACCGGTCCGATTCCCGGTTCGATTCTAAGCAATTCCGGTTTCGGTGTTTTGAATCTGAGCCGAAATGCGTTGGAAGGAACCATACCCGACGTTTTCGGATCCACGACCTATTTCGTGGCGCTTGATCTGTCTTACAATAATCTAGCGGGTCGGATCCCTGACTCGCTATCGTCAGCTAAGTTTGTGGGCCATCTCGATATCAGCAACAACAAGCTTTGTGGGCCTATTCCAACCGGTTCTCCTTTTGATCACCTTGAAGCGTCGTCGTTTAGTGACAACCAGTGTTTGTGCGGTGGTCCGTTGATGAAGACATGTTAATAAAACAATCGATTATGGTTCCGGTTCTGCTGAACCGGGTGTTTTATCAAGTTCCTTGTTGCTCTTGTTCCATATTGGTTTAACTGTTTATTTATTACCTTTTCAAATTATAAGTGCCACAGCTAATGTGTTTCTGTTGGCTACGATTTGCTACAATGGTCCAATATGTTTCCTGGTATATGGAATATGGTAGCACATGTTATATGGAAGCACATGTTATTATCATTGGTTCAAGAACTCTTAGATGCATTACAGCACTGAACTGGTAGTGATGAGATAGAAAAAGCCAAGACATTGGAGTTTTCATTCAACTATAGTTGTAATGAATTTTTTAAAAATCAATATGTAACATTATGAATTCATAATTATAAGCATCTGAATCATGCAAAAGGCAGCTAATAGTTATATCAAAACTTCTTAATCATGAATTAATAATACTAAACATGATTGTCATGAGCTGTCTTTCTTTTCAGAATTATTGAAAGATGATGAAGAACAACTGTTTAAAAGAAGAACAATTGATTTTTTTTTTGTAAACTTTGAAAAACTACCAGGTTTCGCAACCGCAAGCTTCTCCATAAAAAAGGAGAGAGAGAGAGAGAGAGAGTAAAAACAAAATCATAAGGAATGAAACCAGCTTCAGAGTTTTTATCCACACTTTTAAAATCAATCTTCATCTGTTGTAACCTTCTCCTTATGCCATTTACAGAATCCACCAACCAACGCATCCTTCATCCAAGCGTGCCTGCAACTCTCTACAGCTTCTCCAATAGTCAGCCACGTCCTTGTTCTCGTATTCTGTTCCGGCCACGTCTCTAGCTCTTCCTTCACATACAAGGCGTACATCGCCGCTTTACATAACCCTTCCGGGCTACACTCATCTTGGTGTGTTTTGCTCTTGAACTCATAGTCTCCCAAAAAATCCTGCAAGAAAATCAAACTTTTAACACACAAACAACAGGCTACACAGTGTCAAAAGGGGTTTTACTTTTACCATTAGAATCCCACGGACTCCTGCTTCTTCCACTGCTTCCCTTACTGCAGCTTCTTTCACTGTCTCATCATTCTCCCATCCTCCCTATATATGAATCACATATATTACTTCATTCCAGAGAAAGAAAGAAAGAAAAGAAACTGCATTGGCTGTATACCTTGGGAAACAAAAGTCCAGGTCCACTAGATGAGCTGATCATCAACACTTGAACAACTTTCTCATTACCATCTTCTTCGTCAGAGTCTATATACCTAAACGGAATACACCTACAAAACGCATGACGTTTGGAACTTTGTTAAAACAAGGTCCATAAAAACAAAAAATTAAAGACAAACCAAGACTCAAATTCACGTAACCAACACCAGATAAAAGACACACCATAACAAAGTCCAAGACTACATAAATATCAATGCACGAATCTTCTTAAATCAAGATTAAGACCAGGATACGATCAAACCAAAGCATGAGGTCCTAAGAGACAATACATATGTAATAAAAGGAACAAATGGCGGATCTTAAGAATAAACACAGTACCCAGCTACGAGACGCGAGCCATCCTTGTACCGTTGCTGGAGCCGACCCGTACGCGCGACCAAATCACACATCACCACCACCACCACAGAGATAATAAAATATACCAGCTAGAGAATAAAATCCGAATCATTGGCCATCAACACTAGAGACAATAATCTTTCAGGATACCCCTCACAAATGCGACTCTTCTACCTCCACCATTGCTGCTGCTTCCTAAGATTCCAACGGTCCAGAAGAGATCTCCTCATTGATCTGATCTGACGGCTAGGGTTAGATCTAGGGCTCTTGCATACAGAACTCAGATTTGTATTTTTTTTTCTTTGTTTTTGGCTCAAAAATAATAATATTATTTTATTGGGCCAGTAGGGAAGGAGCAAACCGAGAGCGCGAAGAACGGATCTGCACCGTCAGCTAATCACGTGGGCTATGGGACCGATTACTGGGCCCATTGTGTTTATGGGCCCACTTTTATATCTTAACCGGTTTAGGCAATATGTCAAAGAAAGATATGATTCTGAATCTAAAACAATTGTAAAACAAAGAGGACTATATTGCAAAAGCCACCATTTATGGGGCCCACTTTTATATTTCATCAAGATTTTGGTCAAATATGTCAACAAATAAAGATATGACACTGAATCTAAACTTCTGTACAAAATGAGGACTAGATTGCAGAAACCACCGTTTATGGGGCCCACTTCTATATCTCATCAAGATTTTGGTCAAACATATCACCAATAAAAATATGATACTGAATCTGAAACATTGGTAAAATAAGGGGACCAGATGGCAAAAACTACACCTCCCTTGATTATAGATTCTTCCACCCATTGGGATCAAAAAACGAAAGCGCTTGACAGCTCATCTCTGTGATGTGAAAGACACGACGTAGAGCCAGCAAACATTTACCCAAATCGATAAAAAAAAAAGTCTTCACTCCACCGCAGCTAAGAGTGGCGCGCTTCTCCGGCGAGATTCGATTCAATGTCTTCCTCTTTCGCCCCCGGTCAGAATCACAGCCCCGGTAGCTCCCGGTTGCTCCAGCTCGGGGTCGCCGGCTCCGCCTCGCGCCTCAGATCTTCTTCCTCCAAGAAACCGCCTGAGCCGCTGCGCCGAGCCGTGGCGGATTGCCTCTCTTCCTCCCATCCTCCCGCTACCTCTCACCTCGGCGCGATCCCGTCCATAGCACCGTCTGAAGCTCTTAGGAATCTCAGGGTATGGAATTGGCCTCTCTCTCTCTCTCGCGTCTTTGGGGGCTAATAGATCCAATTAGCAAACTCCATTGTTAGATCTTATTGGTGTTCCGTTGATAAACGATATAGTAGTGATGTTGCAATTAATTTGAATCCCAAAGTGGATGCAATTTTTTTTTGGTGAAAGGGATATGTGATGGAGGAGGCGTGGTTTGGTTATCTATGTTATTGGCTTAGTAGGATCTTTGTAATTGCTTGGGAATAGTTTTATGCGTCTGTGGTAAGTGTATGACTCTCACACAATCACTTGCTGGTTACAGGATTATTTATCATCCACTGGCACGACTGATTTGGCGTACAACATGCTGTTAGAGCATACTATAGCAGAGAGAGATCGCAGGTGATTTATTCTTGACTCGGCTACATGTATATTTGGTCATTCCAAAACTTTCTCATCTCATGATAGTGAGACTATGGTATAAGACTTAAGGTTTGGAATTCAGGAAATCATTGTCTAGGAATCTAAAATATTTGTCAGTATCATTTTTTTAAATAGGAGTTTCTGCTGATGTTCTATCACTTTTCTGCAGTCCAGCGGTGGTGACGAGGTGTGTGGCATTACTGAAACGGTATCTCTTAAGGTAATATGGTCTAGTCGAATAACTTGATTGCTTTCATTTACTTCTTTGAACTAGCCCCTTAGTCATCCTTCTTACTGTTACCATAATTTATTCTCAGTTTATGGGGATTGTTACGTTTGGTTGTTACAGAGGGGGCATAATGGCTGTTCAGGCCTAGAGTTTTTTTTTTCTTTTTTGAACAACGGCCTAGAGATTTAGTGTGCATTTAATTGGCTATATTATGAGGGTTATCTGCAATATCGAACAGGTCGTCCAGTGTTTTCCATGGATTATATTTTTACATTATAACGATCCTAGGTGTTCCTTCACTACAGATATAAGCCTGGGGAGGAGACACTACTGCAGGTCGATAAATTTTGCGTGAACCTGATTGCTGAATGCGATGCTAGCTTGAAGCAAAAATCATTGCCTGTTTTATCAGCACCAGCGGGTGCTTCTCCTTTACCTGTGTCCAGTTTTGCTTCTGCAGCTTTGGTGAAGTCATTGCATTATGTGCGTTCTCTTGTGGCACTACATATCCCAAGGCGATCCTTTCAACCAGCGGCATTTGCGGGAGCAACTCTTGCGTCGAGACAGTTATTGCCATCTCTATCTTCTTTGTTGAGCAAATCATTCAATTCTCAGTTAAGTCCTGCAAATGCCGCAGAGTCTCCTCAGAAAAAGGATACTGCAAATCTGTCTGTGTCAAACTTGTCAAATATAGAAGAATTTAATGCTATGGAAGACTCTGAATTCATATCATCAGACTTACTGAATTGGCGTTGGGTTGGGGAGCTCCAGTTTTCATCAGCTTCTTCTGAAAGGTACGTCGTACATGATTCTTTTCTTAAAAATGTTCAAACGCACCTTTGCCTCTTTTCTTGACTATACACTAAATTAATATCATAAGCAATTTTTTCGTTGCATGGCAATAGTACTTGGCTATCACTGAATGTATTCTCTCTGCATGGTTAGTGAACGCCCTGTGAATCTTCAAGACATG
This sequence comes from Raphanus raphanistrum subsp. raphanistrum, assembly GCA_019706035.1. NCBI lineage: Eukaryota > Viridiplantae > Streptophyta > Magnoliopsida > Brassicales > Brassicaceae > Raphanus > Raphanus raphanistrum. Next base: position 42,785,999 of record CM033980.1, read on the forward strand.
AACAATTGTAATCTCTTGGAAGTTGGTGCTGCCGGTCTGCTCGTAGGAGATATGGAAGCTAAAATGAAGGGCCAACACTGGAAATATTTTGGTACCGCAGAGATGCCTTACTTAGAACAGCTGCTGCAGCCAGCTTCAGTCACGATGATAACAAACTCAGCCTCTGCTCGTTCCCATTTGAGAGCGATAACAGCTTCCAAACGCACTAGAACTGGCCCTCAGCAGATCTGGTATGCATTTTGTTGTGTTTTTTTTCTGAAGTAAACTGAAAAATGATTAGGCCTTGCAAGATTTTACGTGATTCCTAGATTTCAGGAAGTGATTAAAATTATTTCCTCTAGAACACATGCCAGCTGTTAATTGTGATAATGCAGTAGAGGCAAAAACATGGATTTTAAATTTTGGTTAAGGGGATTTCTGAAATGGTATTTTTGGAAACCAGCATGCTTTTGATAACAAAAATCCTCCATTTGATGGTAAAAAACTTATGACCAGTTCTGTATTGTTTGAGATTGTTCTACCACTGACAGAATGTCATTTCCCGATAGTTTCGAAAGAATCAAATAAATGGTTCTGTTTACGATAGATATCTTTTCAGGGATTGCAGTTTTGTATGATTGGACCTAACGAGGATGGTGTTTTGGAAAATTATTATATTAAAGCATAACACTCTGCTTAAGTTGGTGTGAGTTCTTAGATTGAAGATTTGCATAATCTGCAGGGATGATTCCACAGCGAGCACATTTCGTCCACGTGCCAGACCACTTTTTCAGTATCGTCACTACAGGTAAACAATGGATATCTTTATGATCTTTGGGTCCTGCATTTACTTAATGCTACTCATTTATTTTTTTGCTGAAGTCTTCCTTGATAGTATTGAGGTTATGTCACTTAATAAGGTTTCCCTTTTTGAACATCGACTATAATAGCTAATACTAGACTCTCTAAGTTTTGAATCAGTAAGCGACTGACAAAGAGCTGCATTTGAATAAACTCTTAAGTCTTAACGTTCAGTATATATTTATTTTACTGTAACTTATGGGTGGTTTTAGACTTGAGAATGCCTCTTCTAATGTGTATGTGCATGATGGATAAAGCCGTTTGCGTAAATAACTTTATTTATCGGCTGTTGTGTGGAAAGGGATTATCTGCATGGAAGCATCTTTCTTATGCAAATTTTAACTATCGTCTCTGTCACAACAAATGACACTATCGTTCCCTGCACGATTTTGCAGTGAACAACAGCCACTGCGCCTAAACCCTGCCGAGGTAGGCGAGGTGATCGCTGCTGTTTGTTCCGAGGCATCATCCATCCCTTCAAATCCAATGACCGTATCACCCCAATTAAATAGCAAGACTGGGAAGCCGTCAATGGATGTGGCTGTGAGCGTCCTGATAAAGCTTGTAATTGACATGTACGGTTTGTTACACTGCAGCCAACCTCATTGTGTAGTCTCACTAAGATTTCTAGTTATCCTTCCCTCCCTTTTATTATTGTTGAGAAGCTTATGGTACTCCGTTTTGCAATCCTTGTCTTTTTTTAGGTATGTCTTGGACGCTAGAATTGCTGCTCCTCTTACACTGTCCATGCTTGAGGTGTGACTTCTAGTCAGATACAGAATTGTGATATTTACACTGCTTGCTAACTATGCTACCCTCGCGTGCAAATTTATTTCAGGAAATGCTATGCTCCACAAATGCAGCTTGTAGGATTCGTGTATTTGATTTAATTCTTAATTTAGGAGTTCATGCGCAACTTTTAGAGCCAAAGATAAGTGATAATGCTACAACCATTGAGGAAGAATACGCCCAAGAAACATTTATCGAAAATGAAAACAGGATACTGCTTCAAGGAACAAGAACGAAAGACTTACCTAAGTTGTCAAGCACTTCTTCAGCTATTGAGAACTTTGAGTCTTGGATATTAAAAATCTTATTTGAAATTCTACTTCTCCTAGTGCAGGTATCTTACTCTTTTCTGGCTTCTCTATTTGATGTCAAATCTGGAATTGTGTTGGATTTTATACCTTCAAATTTGTTTTCGTAGGTTGAGGAAAGGGAAGAATCCGTTTGGGCATCTGCTCTTAGCTGCTTTCTATATTTTGTCTGTGATAGAGGCAAAATACGAAGAAACCAGCTAAATGGTCTTGACATAAGGGTATGTTAGTCCTATGAGGCTGAATATTATCTTTGTCTTCTGCTGTGTGGATGATTCCTTGTTTCGTTACCCTCCTCTCTTTAGATTTGTTTTATAGATATTTGTATCTGTGATCTGTGTTTCCGGCGGCATACTACCATTACATTGGCTCTTATGCTAAGTTGTACTTTCTGACGAGCCAGTCACTTTCCGTGAATCAGGTTATCAAAGCTCTTCTGGGAACTAGCAAAAGGAATTCTTGGTCAGAAGTTGTTCATTCCAAGCTTATTTGTATCATGACAAACATGTTTTATCGATCTCCAGAACTAGATGGCTCTACCAAAGCAACTTCAAGTGCCTCAAATTTTCTTATAGAACAGGTCGATCTGATTGGTGGCGTGGAGTTCATTTTCTATAAGGTACTGCGAATATATACTTAGTCCTTTCTCAGGAACCGTTTAAATAGATACATTAAGCCTCAATTATTTCCTATTAGATTAAGGGATTCATCTTTTTGATACAGTACTCTTTGGCAACCACTAGAGAGGAAAGAAGAAATCTCTACTCGGTTTTATTTGACTATGTCCTGCATCAAATTAATGAGGCATGCTCAGTTGCTGGTCTTTCCGAGTACACTGATGATGAGATTCAACCTTTGGCTGTTCGGCTTGCTCTTGCTGATGCACCTGAAGCTTTCTACATTTCTGTTAAGCTTGGTGTTGAAGGCATAGGGGAAATCTTGCGAAGATCAATTGCTGCAGCATTGTCCGGGTTCAGCAACAGCGAACGTCTAAACCAGGTAGGTTCGCAACTGAAAATTGTTTCCGAGGGTCTGATAAAGAGTCTTCGTTTATATTGTTTGCCACTCAGAGCTCTTTTCTAACTTCCTTTTTCCTTACTCGCAGCTTTTGGCAAGTATAACAGAAAAATTTGACACGATAATACGTTCGTTTACTCACTTGGACAAAGAGTTTCGGCATCTCAAACAGCTAACCAAATCGCACAAGTTCATGGACAGCATTCAAGAGTTGAGAAATGATATTAGCATGTCAGTGAATCTAGCTTGGGCTACTTTGCACTCTCTTCTTCATTCAGAAAGAGCCACATACCGTCAAAATGGATATATCTGGTTGGGGGATCTTCTGATTGCGGAAATTAGTGAAGAGGGTGGTGGAAGTATATGGCTGAGCATAAAAGATCTGCAACAAAAGATTGCCCACTGCGGTGCCTCAGACTCTCTGATTACTGATGATATACCTATTTCCATACATCTTCTGTGTGGACTCTTGAAGTCAAGGAACAGTGTCATAAGATGGGGTTTCCTGTTCATTCTGGAGAGGCTTCTTATGCGTTCCAAGTTCTTACTCGATGAGAATGAGACGCAGCGATCAATTGGTGGTAATGCTAGTCAGGACCAGAGAGACACACGACTAGAGAAAGCAAACGCTGTTATAGACATAATGAGCAGCGCTTTGTCTTTGATGGCACAAATAAATGAAACTGACCGTATTAATATCTTAAAGGTACTTATTCTTGGAATCCTTTCGTTTTCTCTTTTCTTTTGCTTAGTCAAATGTCCTAGTGAAGGCCACTTCGTCTATATCTTATTGGAATTTTATAAGTTTTAATTTATCTTTGTCTTCTCTCTGTTGGTTCCAAGCAGATGTGTGACATTCTTTTCTCGCAATTGTGCTTGAAAGTTCTGTCTACTGATGAGGAAACAGTTCCGAGTTCTGCTGATAGAAATAGCAAATCTGAAACATCCAATCGTAACAGCTATAAAGAGAATATGGATGATGCTGACACCAGGCCTCGGTACAACAGTGTCCCTGTTTCAACGTGCGAGACAGCGTCAATGGCAGCAATGCTTCTTCGTGGGCAAGCCACCGTCCCTATGCAGCTGGTTGCGCGTGTTCCAGCGGCTTTGTTTTATTGGCCCTTGATTCAACTAGCAGGTGCTGCAACTGACAACATTGCACTTGGTGTCGCCGTTGGAAGCAAAGGAAGAGGAAATATCCCAGGGGCAACCTCCGATATTCGAGCCACCCTACTATTACTTCTGGTCGGTAAATGCACCGCAGATACAGTTGCTTTTCAAGAAGTTGGTGGAGAGGAGTTCTTTAGGTGATTCATTGAATCTTCCCTACTTCCCAAACCCATTTGATTTACCTGTGTAACATGTTTCATGGCATTTACGAACTTATGTTCATCCGTGCAGGGAACTCCTGGATGATACTGACTCAAGGGTGGCTTATTACTCTTCAGCATTTCTACTAAAGGCAATCAGATTTCTCAAACTCACCCTTTTGATTTTGAAAGACATACATACATCGGCAGAAAAATAAGTTTTCAAATATTTTTTTGTTCATTTTTTTTTGCTCACTGGTTAAATTTCGGTTTATTTCAGAGGATGATGACTGAGGAACCAGAGAAATACCAAAACATGCTTCAGAAGCTTGTCTTTAAGGCTCAGCAGGTAAATGATGTTGTAATAGTTCAGAGTGGGAAGCTACATAGCCTCAAAAATATCAATGAGCTTTTTTCTTTTCTTCTGTGCCACATATAATAGTATTCTTGTTTTGTGCAGAGCAATAATGAGAAACTGCTGGAGAATCCATACCTGCAGATGTGTGGTATACTCCAACTATCAAACGAGCTTTGAGCTCGGGGCTCTCATAAGTCTCCAGTTTATTATACATGACTTCTCTAAGTTCCTCGAATTCACAAAATCATAGAGGTTACTTCAGCACCACCGCCTAAAAAAAAGAAGAGAACTTGGGTGAAAGTAGCAGGGGGCAAGTGAATTGAGACATGGCTTCGTGTGTGAGAGCTAGATTGGTGAGTTCATCTGACATCACTTTGGCTGAGATCTGGTTTTGGTTGAGATCTGAAGGATGTTGATAGTAAAGCGTTGGCTGAAGGGATCAATGTGATCATATGTTGACTCATCCGCCTTCTCCTTTTTCTGCGGGAATGGCGCTGACATTTAAAAGGAACTTACAGAAACAGTGAGCGTCTGATAACTGCTGGCATGTAATTTTTTTTTGGCCTAACAAACTGAAAGTTTTCATTTACTCTTATGTTCTTGTGTGTAAAATTAACCAAACATCATGAACACAGTCTGTCTGCAGCTCCAGAAATTTTATTTTTTCTTGGAGTTCAGCTTTTGTACAGAGTCCAGAACAGAACCAGTTTAGGGGTTCAGCTTTTGGTTGTCGAATGTTTTGCCTTTAAAATCGTTATTTGAAAGTGTCAACCATACCTAATCAGTGCTATTCGTTGTTGTTTCTGGCTGCCACTATTTGTTAAAGAGATACTGTAGAATTTAGGCATGCGTATGATTTGTGTATACAAAAAGCCTGAACCACACCGGTTTGATAAGAAAAAATCAAGAGAATTAGTAATAAGACGATGACCTAATTAATCCACATGGTGACAAAAGTAATGGGCCAGGCTTGTTTCGTGCCAAAGTAAAGAAAAAAGGAAGAGAAACCCTCGGTCCTCAGACATCGAGACTCTGAGATCCAGCACCTGTTCTGTTTTGTAAATTGCTTTCTGCCTCTTGGAGATCTGATCCTTTCCCATCGATTCCTGCCTGATAAAACGGTAAATCTTGCTCGCATTTTAAATATACGCATTCGTTCTTGGTAGATCTGTGTGGTTCCCATAAGTGTGTTTTTTTTTAATCTGCTCTGTCGTAGTCTGAGTTTGTATGTTTCTGGTGATGGTCCTTCGAATCCGTCTCTGTCAATGTGAACTGCCATTTTCTCTTTGTCGAATTGTGTCACGTTCTGCATTTACATGTTTCGAGTCTCAACTTTTTATCCAATGTGATCCCATAGCGGAGTGGATATCGCATTAGACTCCGAATCTAAAGGTCGTGGGTTCGAATCCCACTGGGATCATATCTTCTTTTACTTGCTTTTGTTCTTTTGGGGTTTAGCAATGATCAATTGGATTTTAGGTCTAAGCTCTCGTAGGGGTGATAAAGCTCAGCTGTATGTTGTTGTTTACCGTTATGATTTGCAATGCAATTTACTGTGATTCAGCACATTTCCTTTCCCTTTGCAATCTTTATTAGGCTACTTTTTGAGTCATGTTTGCAACTTTCTCCTAATAAGACTCTTCTGTGAACATTGTGTTTGGTGAAATAGATAAATCTGAGAGCAATCTGGCTTTTCCCTAATGGGATGCATCAAGACTTATTAGGCTCCAAAAAGAGTTTATTGATGGATTAAGACTATTTTGCTAAAATGTTTGTTTGTGTTGGTGCAGATGATTGATGATCAGGACTTGGGGTTTATAGTCAATTTCCTTGGCATCTTCATCTTTGCATTGGTTATTGCTTATCATTACGTAGCTGCTGATCCCAAATACGAAGCCACTTGAGAGTGAATTGTATCTTTAGATTATGTAAGGCTTTTTAGTTCATCTATTTCAAACTGTGACAAGAGAATAAATTGGTTTTAAGATGTCTCTCACACTAGTCTTTTTGTTTAGAATGAAAAATGTTGTCAAGATAAGTAATTATCCCGCAATTACTTCACTGATCGCAATAAATGGTTTGTAAGATGTCTCCCACATTCACTGATCATAGCACGTTAAACTCTTTGCACATCCGACCGTAGTAAATAGACGTGATCGATGATTAATGATGTGTCGTCATTAACCACTGAGTAAAATCTTATTTGAGCTAAAGTAACACACTAAATCATATTCCGTTTCCACAAAGTCACAACCAGAGACACTTTTGCTGTAACTCGGTTGTTCTTACGTGATAAAATCCGATCTCCTAACGAATGAAATATGTGTCATCATATATCATAGACAAACATATTGTATTTATAATTTTACTGCGAAGACTAATTATAACGACCAATTTTACAGTAACTTTTACCGCGTGATATTCATTACAATTGAGACGGTCGGAATGTTCTTATACGACCATCTAAGACTTCTGTTCAAAACGGCTGAGTTTTGATATTTAAAAAAAGGAGGTCTCTCGAAGGAGCGAGAAACCAAGACGAACAAAAAAGGAAAAGGCGGAAAAACAAGATCCAACGGCTGAGATCTCATAGACTGAACATTCTCGAACTTCTTTTCAAGTCAGTATTTAAACACCTCTCCCTTCTACATTCTCATGCACAGAAACACTAAAACAATACGCTCTCTTTCTCAATCGCTAAGAAGACTAAAAAGATCTCTATTCTCGATTTTGATTGATAAATCTAATGGCGGGTAAAGGCGAAGGTCCAGCGATCGGAATCGATCTCGGCACCACCTACTCCTGCGTCGGCGTCTGGCAGCACGACCGCGTCGAGATCATCGCCAACGATCAAGGCAACCGCACCACTCCTTCCTACGTCGCCTTCACCGACAGCGAGCGTCTCATCGGTGACGCGGCCAAGAATCAAGTCGCTATGAACCCTACCAACACCGTCTTCGGTAAGCTTTCGTCTCAAAATCACGAACTCTGCCTTTGGTTTCATCTACTGTGATGTTTGTTTTAGATTGACGGTTTAGTTCGGTTTAGGCGCGATTAGCAATTTTTCAGATATTGAACGGTTTAAACCGGTTTAAGCGTGATTAGCAATTTTTTTTTTCAGATTTTGAGCGGTTTAAATCGGTTTGGCGCGATTTAGCAATTTTTTAGAACGTTGTGTTTTATAAATCGAGTGATGGTTTGACTGACGGTTACGTTTCCGTTTGCTGCAGATGCGAAGCGTCTCATCGGAAGAAGGTTCAGCGACCCCTCTGTACAGGCGGACATGAGACACTGGCCTTTCAAGGTCATCTCCGGCCCAGCCGAAAAGCCTATGATCGTCGTCAACCACAAGGGAGAGGAGAAACAGTTCTCAGCCGAAGAGATCTCCTCCATGGTCCTCACCAAGATGCGCGAGATCGCGGAGGCCTTCCTCGGAACACCGATCAAAAACGCCGTCGTAACCGTCCCCGCCTACTTCAACGACTCTCAGCGCCAAGCGACGAAAGACGCCGGAGTCATCTCCGGACTCAACGTGATGCGCATCATCAACGAGCCTACCGCAGCAGCCATCGCGTACGGTCTCGACAAGAAGGCCTCTAGCGTCGGGGAGAAGAACGTGCTGATATTCGATCTGGGAGGCGGGACGTTCGATGTGTCTTTGCTCACGATCGAGGAAGGGATCTTTGAAGTGAAGGCTACGGCTGGTGATACGCATCTCGGTGGTGAGGATTTTGATAACAGGATGGTGAATCACTTCGTTCAGGAGTTTAAGAGGAAGCATAAGAAGGATATCACGGGGAATCCGAGAGCCTTGAGGAGGCTGAGAACAGCGTGCGAGCGGGCGAAGAGGACGCTCTCTTCGACCGCGCAGACGACGATCGAGATTGATTCTTTATACGAGGGGATTGATTTCTACACGACGATCACGCGCGCGAGGTTCGAGGAGCTGAACATGGATTTGTTCAGGAAGTGTATGGAACCCGTGGAGAAGTGTTTGAGGGACGCGAAGATGGATAAAGGGAATGTTCATGATGTTGTGCTCGTTGGTGGGTCCACTAGGATCCCTAAGGTCCAGCAGCTTTTGCAGGATTTTTTTAATGGGAAGGAGCTTTGTAAGAGTATTAACCCGGACGAGGCTGTTGCTTATGGAGCGGCGGTTCAGGCCGCGATTTTGAGTGGGGAAGGGAATGAGAAGGTTCAGGATTTGTTGCTTCTTGATGTTACGCCTTTGTCTTTGGGGTTGGAGACTGCTGGAGGTGTGATGACTGTTTTGATTCCGAGGAACACAACGATTCCGACTAAAAAGGAGCAGATCTTCTCGACTTATTCGGATAACCAGCCCGGTGTTTTGATCCAAGTTTACGAAGGAGAGAGAGCGAGGACGAAAGATAACAACCTTTTGGGGAAGTTTGAGCTTAGCGGCATCCCTCCTGCACCTCGAGGTGTTCCGCAGATCACTGTGTGTTTTGACATCGACGCCAACGGTATCTTGAACGTGTCGGCTGAAGACAAGACGACTGGTCAGAAGAACAAGATCACGATCACTAACGACAAGGGAAGGCTGTCGAAGGAAGAGATCGAGAAGATGGTACAAGAAGCGGAGAAGTACAAAGCAGAGGATGAAGAACACAAGAAGAAGGTCGATGCGAAGAATGCTCTGGAGAACTATGCGTACAACATGAGGAACACGATCAAGGATGAGAAGATCGCGTCTAAGCTGGATGCGGCTGACAAGAAGAAGATCGAGGATGCAATCGACCAGGCTATTGAGTGGTTGGAAGGTAATCAGCTGGCGGAGGCTGATGAGTTTGAGGACAAGATGAAGGAGCTAGAGTCTCTTTGTAACCCAATCATTGCGAGAATGTACCAAGGCGGCGCTGGTGCTGACATGGGTGGCCCTGGTGGCATGGATGATGATGCTCCTGCTGGTGGTAGTGGCGGTGCTGGACCTAAGATTGAAGAAGTCGATTAAGTTTCTAACCTCTCATGTTATCAAGTTTGCTTTAATGTTTTAGTTGTCTGCCTATTTTGTCACGTTTTCTCTATGTATTTTAAACTGGGTTGCTTTAAGTCTTTTTGTGTCTGCTTTTTGCGATGTTACATCTATAAGCAACGCAACGGGAAGTACCAGTATTCGAATGTTTACATGAATCGATTAATCTAATGTATGCATGAACCAATAAAATACTTTTAAGCGACACATGATGCTCCTTCTGGTCCTAGTGGCGCTGCTGGACCAAAGATTGAAGAAGTTGATTAAGTTTCTCATCTCTCTGTGCTGTTGTTTGATTTTAAAGTTTCTGTTGTTTGCTTTTGACGCTTAGCTAAGCTCAATGTATTTCGAACCTGCTTTATGTTCTGTCTGGCTGATTTAAGATTTATGTTGTTATCGACGTTAAAACTCGTTCAATATAAGCAATGCAATTGGCGATATGATATAAATATGAATAATCCAATGATTACATGAACCAATAAAATCCTTTAACAAGTTACACGAATCACTCCAGCATAAATGGACGGAGACAAACGCGAACTTCATGCTCCTCTGGTCCCATGCGGTGTTTCGGCACTAAAACCTCTAGCGTTGTTCCAGTCTCGTCCCTGTACGCTTCGAGCTTAGCGTCATCTGGAATCCTGTTAGGTAGGGAGACTTCTCGGACGAACTCCCCTGGTGGGCAGTGCTCTGGTGTCGGATCTGTTAGCTTAAATGTCCTGTCATGTCTCTTGATGAATGGCTCACATGCTGTACTTGTACATGATATCTTCACTATCCCATGCGTTGGCGTGTTCCTCCATGTTACTTTCACCCTTCCTGGATCAACTAGTGGCAGGCTGACTATTATCAAGAACCCTTCGTCGTCTTCGTATATCGTTTTCGCAGCTGTGACTGGTCCGTGTACATTCTTCATCACCCCAGTGAAATCATTTGACCATGGCAGCAGATCTGTTGTGTTTATTTTCATGTCTAGAGATTTCTCGCTTGAGCTCGAGTCATCGCAGTTTCCTAGAGCGAGACAATCTCTTTTGCGTTTGTTGCTGCAAGCGATTTGTGCTTCCACTGAGTCAGCTGCATGGTTGGGTGAATGTGTAGACAAGGTCATAAAGGTACCGTTCAGCATTTTAAGATGGGTGTGACCATTAGCTTTAGCTTGAGTAATAGGTCGCTCAGCCTCCAGCTCCGTGGTTGGGAGGTTCCTCCATGAACCGTAATCACTTGCCTCAAGCGGGATAGCAAAGTTCACATCTCGACCTGTGAGTTCCGTCCACTTCTTCTTTTCATCCTCGTTAAGCACAGAGAGATTGGGCGACTGAACAACTTCGATTCCATGGAGGCACTGCGGGTTAGAAAGACCACGGTAGTGTTTCCTCTGCATCCTATGAGAGCGGACGAAACCCTTGTCCACACTAAAAGGAAAAGGACGCTCACCCTCGCGTGAGTGGCCGTTCATGTAACTCCTCAGCTGCATCTTCCCAAGCGCATTCTCAGGCTTCTCCTTGAACACCCACATGTACATATTCTCCATATCATGCTGAACCAAGAAGGAGTCAAGCTGCAAGTCAGATTTATCATACCCAGACAACCCATTGCTGTCCCTCATCAACTTGTTCTTCGACTTGTCGTCCAAAACAGGCTTGAAGTAGAAGCTAAAGAAAAGCCAAGCACCCCAAGCACTATCAACACGCTTGTTGTGCTTCTTAGCAACCTTAGGCACATGAACAACAGCCTCAGGCTCATAAATCTGAGGCCCAAGGCCAACGTCTAAGATATCACACTGCTCGTTCCACAGAAAGAGAGACGGGCTAGCGTCGGATGAGAGCGGGAGGTTGATATCAGGGGGACCCGTGAGTAAGAGCGACCGGTTAGTCTCTCTCTCTGATTCTTCGTGAGTGAAAGCATCTGAATCCATGGAGAGTAGTGTGGACGGGTGATAATTCTCCATAGACAGAGTTGTGATGAGAGTCTCACCCATTCTGTTCTTGTTCTTGCTAGTTATTATTAAAAAGCGAATCTCCTTTTCTACTATACGCACTAGCATCAATCAACAAACCCATAGCTGCAACTCAATGATATCTTCATCTCACAAGATCTCAAGATCCCCACCACAAAGTTTTGTTTTTTTTTCAATACAAAGCTCCTAAGAGACACTAGCACACATGAAGAGCAACAATCCCACCTGAATACCAAAGAATTGGATTAATCCCTTTTCAAAACCCTAAATTCATAAAGCAGAGTCCAATCCAAATCAGGTTTATAAAAACAAACAAAAACTGCAATCGAATTAAGGATCTAGAACAAGATCATCAACAATCTTATCAACAATCGAGAAGCATCTATCTGGATTATTTAATTGCAAAATCAAGAGATATATTGAATTCAGATACAAACCGATTGGATCATTAATCGACGGATAGTGGAAGGAGAAAGGAACGAGGAAGCTAACCACGACGAACGATTCCGACGAGAAGAGTGCGTATCGGCGGAGGAGGAACGGAGAGAGGCGCTTCTGTCAATAATATGATCCCAATTTTTTTTCTGAGAGAAGGCTACAGAGAGAGTCGGAGAGAGACTTTAAAGACTCGCAATTATGACGGAAGACGCTGTTATTTAACGGAGTTGAGAGGATTAGCCTGAGGTAATAGTAACGCCGTCAGTCTTGACTGACCACTGTTTCAAAAGGTTAATGTCTTCAATGACCTTGGCTAAATGTTTTTCTTTTTTTGACCAAGACCTTAGCTAATTAATGACTAATACTTTATACTTGGTGATGAAATCTTTGTTATTAGATGTTAATAGGCAGAATCTTTGTTATTAGGTATTATATCTTTTATTTGAAAAGAATTATTTTATGTTCCATATTTGAAAGGAAGTGACATGATAACTGTTTTATAAATTGGTATAGTTGATGGCTATTTATCTTATTTTAAAATAATTAAAATGTTATTCCAATGTCAATGACAGAAAAGTTAGAAACGTAAGATTAAAGAGAGATAAAATAATAAACTATATCAGTCAAATTGGGTAACTAATTGGCAGCTCTTTCAAGTTTTAATTATGCAAACTAGATAATAATTTATATTTCATTTTAGGTTTTTTATGATAAATATGTTTTATATCAATTTTAGTGAATTAAGATGTTAAAAAGAAATTTAGGTTCAATTTCTGGACATGGACATGACCAAGATTTTTAAATTCATATGCATTTCAAGATAAATTTTATTTTTTTATTTACAATTTTGAAGTCATACGACCTATTTATAGTACCTGTTTAAAATTTAGAAATCAAGGTGAATTGTTTTATAAACTTTTAAGGAATTTAGTTATGAATTTTTTTTTTGGTAGTCATGTCAAGTACCTTAGTTATGATATTTTTCTACATGGAGTTCTTTAATTTAAACCATAGGGCAAAATAAAGCAGGTCTTAAAAATGATGTAATTTGCTTATGTTTAGCTTCATAAGATGTGCCTGATGATCTTGGGGATGCATCTTCACACTATAACGTAAGACAAATGAATGGTCAAAATATCCTCTGAGATGACATGGGACTATGGGAGTATCATGCCAAATAATATGTGATGTCGAGATTAGAACGACGACTATATGACTGGTCAAAGAATCGGAATGAGTTGATGAATTCAAGATGAATTTGCCATCTTAATTGCTATTTCAGGTGAAAACATCACGAATGGAAACTATTCTCGTTGATTATGTTAGGATTGTTATCTTTATCTGATCTGTTTTGAATGCGGCTATTGCTTGTTATGAGATAAGTTTCATGTCTACATCAGTAGAGATCTACTGATAAAATATATGCTCTACAGGCTAGGCTATACAAGCAAAAATCAATTCAACATAAACTATGCTGAGTTAGTAATCAGTGAAATTAATGATCTTTTGAGAGTGTAGCAACAAAGAGTTGCAATATACACATTTTTACCAATCTCAAAGATTCAGGATGTCATAAATTTTCTATGAAAACTCCCTGGCTATTTTTCCGGAGATATAACAAGAGATTCCCATTGAGAGTAATGAACATAAAATGAGTAATACTATAGTAGTAATATACTAATATTCTTCTTGTTTGGCACCGTCCATTGTGGAGGCTCTCTAACAAAGAACATCATAAAGATAAGTAGGTAGAGAATAATGTTTTCTTCATCGTGTTAAAGGACCATACTTCATGTTGAATTCCCCATAAACTCCTTGTTGGTCGTGTGTTATTTTCTTTATATAATGCTAGTATGTCACAGTGGCACTGGTCCAGTATTCTGCATGCTACTCAAGTCTGTGATCAATGCGATTCATTCATGACATGAAGCTCCAGTGAAGAAAATCAACAAAATGTATCTAAGAGATTTTAATATGTATGAATCGTAACCACCAATTATGTTGCATCATAGGCAGTTAGGCACTAATGATAAAAAGAAACCTATTGATCAGCGAATGATCCACTTTGACACAAAATAAAAGTGAGAAAAAGATTTGAGAATGATTCGAGGTAGCACTATGTCATTTCATTATGCATCCCAAGAGAATGATCAGACCCAGCCCATTAACTGATTGTCCTGTGGCCCATAATAACGAAAATGACAAAAAGGGTCCACCACCATCCACATCAGTAGGCCAGAGGGCATAAACAAAGTATATTCGATTCAACATCTGGCTTATGCTAGCTAGTAACACACAATTTGGATATCTGGCGCATCCTAACACAAGAACATGATCATTAACAGACCACATTCAATGATTCAACCTTTACAACATATGTCACGTTCATCTCGGCCACATTAGCACATGCCTCTCTACACATCTAGACATTAAATAGCATATAAACAATCATCCGAGGACTTCATGTCATCCCTCACATTAGTGAACCACTGAACCTTGTGACTGACGTTATAACCAAAGCAATAGACTCCTCACAGGCTTCTCTCAACCACGTGGTAGAAAGAGAGAGCTACTCTTGTTTTTGTTGTATTAAATAAAAAGACAAAGACCCCACTCCAATCACAAACACAGTTTTTATTTGTTTTTATCCGATCCCTAAAATTAAGATTCTTTCTGACAAAACCCTATCTTCTTTTTTTTTTTTTTTAAAATGGTCCGAGAGAGAAGGGTGACCTCTCAAGTCTCAACAACCGGTTAACCGGAGAGAGAGAGGGTTTAATACAAATGACGATGGTAACCGTTAACACCGGTTAACCAGTTCCCTTAACTGCCTCATCCTAAAACCCATTGTCATTTGTGTGGTCAATAAAAAAAAAACTTTTGATTATTTATTTATGAGAATAAATAAATAAAAAAGGGCTTTTCAGTTTTCACGTCTCCTTCCTCCTCTTTCTTTTCTTTTATAGGGACAAAGACATTAAAACTCTTCCTTCTTAAATCTCTAAACTCTCTCTGTATAGATCATCGATTCTAATCTCTCCTTTTGTACATTATTTTTTATAATACTTACAAAAAAAAACATCAAAATTGGTAAAATTGGAAGTTCTGTTCTGCGTGATCTGTAATCGAAGTAGCCCCTCGGATCGTGATCAAAGGAGCTGGTGACAGTTGATTAGGTGAGTTTCGATCGAAAACCGATCTGTAGTTTCTGTGTTGAATTTTTGATCTGGATTTCAAAATTTCCGATTAAAATTCTTTACCCGGTCGGGTCGGGTCGGATCGACAGAAGTTGGGAACTTGTCGGAGATCTGGTCGATGTCCGAGATCTGATCTGGCTGCTACTTTGTGTCACAATTTGATGTTTTTGAATTTTTGTTTTGGGAGTTTAAATCATTAACATTGGATCTGAAAAATGTGTTAACATTGTTTGTTTGGTTTCTTACATGTGCGTGCGTCTCAAGTTAATTTTTGATGATCTCAAGATTAATTAATTGTCTGAGCTGATTGTGTAACATTGTTTGTGTTGCTAGTGTGAATGCAATAGCTGAGAGAGATGGTGTTCAAGAGGAAGTTAGATTGCGTCTCTGTTGGATTTGATTACCCTAATATCCCCAAGGCTCCTCGTTCCTGCAGGGTAACCAAATCTCATTCTCATCTTCTTGATCCGTCTCATTAAATTGACTAACTCTCGGTTGATTTTTATTTTTGGTCAGAGGAAGGTCTTAAACAAGAGGACAGATGCAATGGACTTGCTAGCTTCTCTAGCTGGCAAGCTGCTAGAGGAATGCGAGAGCTCCTCAGCCTCTTCCAACGCGTTTGAAGTGAATATGAATACTCATCGTAAAGAGATTAAACAAGAAGACGACGACAAGGCTTTGAAATCTGAGTCCTCTGACCAAGGAAACTCTGTCTCAATGCATACTTCGTATGATGAGAAGAAGACAACGTGTGTGGTGAACAGTTTTTCGTTTCCTGATGACGACGAAGGCGTCTTGGAGCGGACTCCTGTGTGTGAAACCAAGAACGTCAAATGTGAAGGCGTCACTGAGGAGACGGGTGGTGTTATTGTGAATACTGTAGAAGCAACCGGTGGCTTGGTCACTGATACTTGCAAGCTGGAGGATGCAACTGTGCAGTTTCCTAAAACAGTGTGCGGGGATGGTGAACTAAAATCACCATCTTGCGTTGATGGTTCCCTTGCTAGACAACAAGGGAATCATACTAAGTTAGGTAGAGATGATGATGATGAAAAATTATATAGTTACCATAAGTTTAGCAATAAGTTTAAGTCGTATAGGTCTCCAACGATTCGAAGGATAAGAAAGTCGATTTCGTCTAAATACTGGAAACAAATGGCCAAGGATCTTGGACACTATAGAGCTGGTAAGTATTCATGCACTTATGTCTAAATACACTTGTTCAAATCGTGATATGCCACCTGTTTTTTACTGTCTAGATGTTGGCATAAAGTCTGTTTATCGCAAAAGGAAGTCATGTTATGGAGGATACAACGCCGCATGGCAGCGTGAGACTATTTACAAGAGGAGAAGATCATCACCGGAGAGAAGCTCGGTTGTAACCTCTGATGGTGGACTCAGTACTAGTGGAAGTGTTTCCAAGTTACCTGAGAAGCGAGATTCAGGTTGGTTATTTGCAACTCTTCTTCAGTTATCTTAATCTTTAGCTGTTGTTGTGGTCCTCTCATTCAAAGGGCTTCTTCTCATGTTGTGCAGTGAAGCTAAGCATCAAGTCCTTTAGGATTCCAGAGCTTTTTATTGAAGTTCCAGAAACTGCAACAGTAGGATCACTAAAGGTAACATTGCAAATGGTTCTCTTGTTTTAATATAACAGAGTCATGACCCTTTTGTGGTTACAGAGGACGGTGATGGAGGCTGTGAGTGTTCTACTCAGCGGTGGAATACGTGTTGGTGTTGTAGTACATGGAAAGAAGGTCAGAGATGACAAGAAAACTCTGTCACAGACTGGGATCTCATGTGAAGAGAATCTAACCAACCTTGGGTTCACCTTGGAGCCTGGTGGTCCCAGCAAAGTTCATGTACCGTTGTGTTCCCAAGATACTCTTGTGCCTATCGACCCTACAAACTTGTCTGAACGGTACTAAACGAACTCACTGTCTTCTCATTGTGTTAGTGTTCTTTCTTCCTGAGGATTCTTAACTAAAAGCGCTTTCTTAATGGTCTTTCCAGGTCTGCTGCTTCTCCCACGTTAGATACTGAAACTCCAAAAGCGGATGACGTGGACAATAATAACCACCTCGAGTTAGTTCCATATCAGAAGGAGATAACTGTTCGTGAAGAAGAACCATCATCGGATACAAGAGCGATTGTTCCACTTCCAGCCTTGGAAGTTGAGGCGCTTGCAATAGTTCCGTTGAGCCAGAAACCTAAGCGTACAGAGCTTGCTCAGCGCAGAACCAGGAGACCCTTCTCAGTGACAGAGGTGGAAGCTCTCGTACAAGCAGTTGAAGAGCTGGGGACTGGAAGGTATATAAGTTTCATGTGGCTTGGTCGTTGGTGTTAAATATCAAAACTCAAAAGCTAATGGTTCGATATATCTTCTCATTGCGCAACAGATGGCGCGATGTGAAACTGCGTGCTTTCGAGAGTGCAGATCATAGAACCTATGTGGACTTGAAGGTAAAAAACGCATCTAACACAAACTAACATATATCATTCCACAGTGGATCGATTAAACATGTGGTGTTTTTACAGGACAAGTGGAAGACTCTGGTTCACACAGCGAGTATATCGCCGCAGCAACGAAGAGGAGAGCCTGTGCCACAAGAACTGCTAGACAGGGTGTTGAGGGCGTACGGGTATTGGTCGCAGCGTCAAGGAAAACATCAGGGGAGAGGAGGAGGAGGAGGAGGAGGAGGAGCACACAAAGATGCAGACATGAACAGAGGTAGAGTTGTTGAATCAGGTGTTGTTTCAGTGTAAAGAAAAGGAGGCAAGTATTGGTGGGTGGGTGTGTACATATGGGAAACAAGAATAAATCGTTTCTGCAAAGGTTAATTGTCTTTTAATTCTCGTCTTTTTTTTTTTAATCTCAAGTACATTTGTTGTTTTTTTTTCTGCTTTGACATTCTGTAAATGACTCCATAAATGGGGGATGAGATTCGTCCTGAACAAACTTCTTCTTTTACTTTCACATTGATTATGTGTTTGTGTACTATGGTCGGTCCAGACAAAAGTAGTCTTGTAATTCTAGACATTCTTTTATGATTGTTTTATTCTTTTCCCACAAGTGAGATAAGCTAAAGCGTTATTCTCTCAAATTCTATAAATACAATCCAAGTACAGAACATCGTTACTGCATGCTCCAAAACAAAAATTTCACGAGGCCTCACTTCTACCAACTTGTTCAATGATGTCTCACTTGTAAAATACTCCGTGCTTGCTTTTGATCAGTTGGTTCACCACATCCTCTGATGTATAGACTCTCTCTACTGTAATCATTTATACAAATTTTGAAGCAACAGTTAGCTGTAGATCATGACGTGAAAGCCATTATTAACACAAAAAGAGTTTTTTTTTAATTATTCTTTAAGAAAATACAGCAAAACATGGATGGCTTTACCGTGGTGATTATTAATTAATCATAATAAAATTTGGTTTTTTTTTTTGATCAATAAACAATTCATTGCAAAATCAAAACTCTGCATTTTGAAGCAGCTCTGTGTCTGTTTAATAATAAGAGAGGAGACATGTCACAACTATTAGTGTTCCCTCTCTTGAGAAACAAGAGAAAAGCATGTACTGTTTCTATGAGTCAGAATCTGTTTCTGCATCACACTGCACCCCAAACGGTCTCAACCTGTTTGTGTTTGCTTCCAGTGGAGGCATCCCATCATCATCACTCGAACCTATTTCACCGTCAGCATCTTGATTTACCACGGGAATTTGAGAGCTTTCATGAGCTGGAAAGGGCTTAGCATCATCCCTGAAGATTTGTGGCCATTCCGGAGACTTTTGAAGGAGACGGATTTGGTCAAAGAAGAGAACTTTAGAGACAATAGATGTAACTTTGCTACCAGCTTCTTGCGCCTTTTGCTTTCCTGTATGGTCAATCACCACAAAGCTTCCTCGTCTGATCCACATGCTCTCACGAAACTTGGCTGGAAACAGTGCTAATGAGTTGTCTCCTTTCGCATCCGTTATCTCAATTTGATTGGAACCTCTGAGAGAGACGACCTGAGCGATGCTCTGACATTCCTCAAGCGTGAACTCCTGCTCTGACGCCGCTTGTTTCAGATTCCTCCTTCCTCTCTTCATCTCGCAAAAATCACAGACCAAAAGAGTACAAAAACACCAGAAACTGAGATTAGGGTTTTGTAGCTGTCCCGTTCAACTAAAATCACACGAGGATAAAATTTGATTTTTTTTTTCTTATTTGAGGTTGGTTCAATTAAAATACCGAGTCTTAACCGGAAACCTATTAACATATTTCCCGCTACACCCGAGATCTGATTTTCCCGCCAAAACGTAGAAGAAACTCTACTATCTCCCCTTCGCGATCAAAAACCTTCCTCTGTCTCTCTTCTTCTTCTATAGTTCGTAGAATCGGAAAGGGGATCGATCTGATCTTCAAATCAAATTCTAAACCCAGTAAGGTAAATCTCTCTCTCTCTCTCTCGATCAAGGCTCTTCCTGGATTTCCTTTACAACGTTATCCTCTGAAAACACTACTAAACAAGATCGTTGGGTATCTCACTAGAATAGATACTCTAAATTTTAGATTGTGTTGCTGAGATAAAGATAAGAACCGGAAGTTTTCGCTAGTAATGTACTGATGATTTTTGTGTAGACAAGGTGTTCGATTAAATGTCAACCAGAGATGGTTATCTACCATTTTGGATGTTACTAATCTTTTTTTTTCTTTTTAATAATACAGTGGGAACTGAGATCTCTTGAGAGAGAGATTATCAATGGCTGGACAGACTGATCCTCACATCTCACTGTTCTCTCCTCAAGAGGTTCCTTCTTCTTCTTGTCTTCCTCTTTGTCTGTAATTACTGTCTGGACAGACTGATCCTCACATTTCACACACAGGTTGAGTTCATGGCAGAAGACGAAATGGTGGAGATTGTTCCCAACATGAACATGGACCCGCTCAACTTCATCGCTGTAATAATAAATAATAATCTCTCCACAGCTTTTTTAAAATCTTTAAACCAATGTGGTCAATTTGATTTTTTTGAACCGGTGGTTAGGGGGATTATGGTCGGTTCGTTCCTCAGATTCCAACGCAAGTGCCTCTGTGGCTTGCAGTGGCACTGAAGCGGAGAGGCAAATGCACTTTCCGCCCTCCTGCCTGGTTGTCTGTTGGTAAAGATGTAAAATTTGTGCAGATATATAACTTTTGAATGCAAAATGTCGATTTTGTTTTAACTTGTTTCTTTCTTCCTCTTGTGAACTATAGACAATTTGACTCAGGTCTTGGAAGCAGAACGGGAACCTCAGTCTAAATTTCAGCCATTACCATCTGGTTACATTGAGATTGCTAGACTGCTTTTTGATCAGTATGTGATTTTTTAGACTTGTTCCCCTCTTAGCATCTAAAGATTTTCTGATTAGTATTTGAAAAACCTCTCTTTTTTTTGTTTTTTGTTTGCAGTGCACGTGATGATATTCCAGACATGTATATGGTAATTGTCTCCCATTTTTAAGCCCATGTGTTTGTATCTTTTCAAGCCATTATCGAGTTTTTTGTATAGGTGAAATCACTAGTCGAGGACATCAGAGATGTGCGGCTTCACAAACTCGAGACTAACTTGGGAACGTTTGGAGCAGATACAACTGCAGTAAAGGTTAGTGTGTTTTTGTTTATTGCTTGCTTCTTCTCGACGTTGCCTTTTTTTTTCTCTCATCACCGAGTTCTAAAATATTGCAGATGAATAATGTATCTGCAATGGAAGTGAACCTAGTCCGGCCATTTGTGATAAGAGCCTTAGAAGCGTTTTATAAGCATGACAAGCCAGAGCGTGATGCAGACAGAGATGCTAGAAGTAGTAGTAGTAGTAGTAGACAACCACCCCGTGAAGCTAACAATGAACCACGGGTAAAATCTATTCACCCACTCACTCATGTTTTGTTCTTTTCCTTTTAAGAGAACAAATATAAACCTCAACCCGTTGTTTTACAGAGACCTCTAAGGCAACGCTAAGGAGCTTCGGTTTCTTCTGTGCTAATATTGGTGGAGCTCCCTGGGGAATTGAGAACATCAACAGCGTTTATCTCTCTGTCTTACTATTTGCCTTGTTTCTCTTGTTCGGTTACATGCTCTTCGATATGTATCAAGCATCGTTGCAGTGGTTCTGATATTCAGTAGAGTTGGATTCTTGTGTGACTAGTTCTACTTATGAAAATGTGAACAGTAGACGAAAACCCATATTGATAAGCTAATGTCAGAGCAATATCTATGAACCACCCAATGCATTTGGAAAGTCGCATGGGATCCACTACCATTGAACTAATGATGAACTTACAATGTGATTATGAGTGATGCTCCCGTATATTTGCCAATATAAGCTACATCAGGGAAAGGTCAAAGTGACCATTTGGTTCCCAACTCTACCTTGTGTGTTATGATCCCATAGAAAGAATGAACACAACCCCCTGTGTTTCCATATATCTCAGGCTAAGAGCAACTATTGGTAATCACACTAGCAGGAAACCAGAGGTATATGGTAAACATCTCGAAAGCTCCCAACTTTCCAACCTAACATTAGTACATTGGATTTGATAAACTGGATGTAACGCAGCTATCACGTACATAGACTCAAGCTTTACAAAGTATAAAGGAAGGAACATTCATTCAGGTGTAAAAACAAAGAGGTTTTCTTCACCACGGCAGGATCAGGCGTCGTGGAGCTTGTGAACCAGACACACACACGAACGTTGAAGAAAGGCAGCATCTCAAGCTTTATGGAGGTGTGATTCGAAAAAAAAATCATCACACACTGAACTCAAACCCGATACTAACTATGTTGTAAAGAAGCTATTGCAGATCCACAGTAATAAGCTATCAAGCATCCCGATTCACAATACATGATTCCATCTTCTTATATTTATGCATATATATAATATAACGAACCACAAGGAAGACTTAAGCTCTACCAACAGAGAAGCCATAAGATAATCAAAAGTAAAACATAGTCCTGACTCGAAATTAGCAAGCTATATGACTTGGGGCAAATCAAAATAACATAGTTATAATGAAAAAAAAAAAAACTAAAACGACGTCGCTGAAGATGAAGCCTTGAACACGAATCCATCTTCTGCATTTAGGGTTTGGATCCATCATCATCGTCCTCCTGAGTCCCAGAACCTTCACCTATTTCACTCTCAAAGATCTCGATTAGCTTTCTCAGTTTCTCCATCTCGGCCATCGCCGCCATAATCTCCACCGGATCCTTCGAATTAACCAGCTTCTCATCCTCCCACCAGTAATACTTCGACCAATCATCATCATCGTCATCTTCCTCTTCCTCCTCCTTCTCCTTAGCGCCCTCCTCCGCCACCACCGGAACAGCAGGAGGAGCCGTATCCTTCAGAAACTTCCCGACCACGCTTTCCACAGACGGATACCCGAACGACTGCAAACCGACGCCGCTCGATCCGGAGTTGTTACGAGGCACCATGAGGATCGCGATGCTCTGAGAAGGATCTTCCGCGACGAGTTTCGCCGCTTCGCTGAACAGATCGTCGCGCAGCTCCTCGATTCGTTTCTTCTTCTCTGCGTCGGAAAGTATACCTCTGAAATTAGCGGCGGGTCGGCGTGGCGGTAATACTCTCTTCGTCGTCGTCTTCCTCTTCCTCCTCTCTACCTTGGGTTTCTTCTGGGGCTTCACCATTTCGCTCTCTTTGTATCTGAGTGCCAACTAGCCGTTTCGATATCTCTCTCTCGCTCTCTCTGTATCTGTTGTCTAACCTTTTGTGTTGGCTTTATAAAGACGCCAGTAACCGACTTCAAGTGAGGAAAAAAACATCGGAATCGATGAGGCTTCTCCACGTGTACGGTGGAGATGATCTTTGTGACTGAACCAAACCCATTCAAAAATTAATTAGGAGCTAAAAGTCGATTCAAATTCGGTTTAAAATCCAGCCTGTAATGTGAGTCTGTCAATAATGTTTTTAAAAAATATTTTGTATTTATCTCTACAAAAAACAAGAAGGTTAAAACATAAAAAAGTACTTTTTATGAGCAAAATAGGAAAACAATTGAGAGTGTTTTTAGGAGTTCTTTAACATTTAAAAAATCAAAACAATTCACCACAGGGCCGAAAGCCTACATGATTGGATCTTAGATACCCAACGAACTACGTCATTTCAAAATTGTTTGGACCTAAGGCCCAAAATACTTGATTTTTGTATATAAAAACAGAAGCTGTAACGGGATTTTTATGGGTTCTACCAATGATGGAGTCATGCCGTTACAAAAAAAAAAAAAAAAACCAATGATGGAGTCATGAGTTTGGCTTACGGCTGTCATAATCTAAAAACCCTTGATCTCTGTGGACTGTGGTTGTGTTCTAATTAGAGATAAACCTCATCATGATAAATAGATCGAGAGAATCGGGAAATTTATCGTAACATCCTGATTTGTGGTATATGAAAATGTTTAAAAGAATTGATCTGGCTATCGGGCCGAGAGAGCGGACATTGATGGTCCATTAACCGTGGGCGATCGGGGCGTTACATTTATATAGTTGTGAAAACGTATATATCTTAACCCAAAGCCAAGTAGCTATGTAAATTTTTTTATAGAGAAATCAATTGTTAAATTTTATAGTTTTTTGACCCAAAACAGTAGAGCCAAACAAAAAAAAAAACAAAAACAGTAGAGCCAAATAAATACAAAAAAAACCAGTCGTTAGAGCTGTCATTAGTAAGCAGTGAAACATTTTGTAGTTATCTCGTTTCTATTAGCTACAAAATTTACTCTTGCTAAAAACAAAATTTTTTTAAAAAAGTTTACTCTTGCTAGTTGGCTCTGAATTGGTAACAAGTTTTGTATAATGTAAACATGATAGTTCGTTGTTAAGCAAATGCCTTAACCCATTATGCCATTCAAGTTTCTACAGGATTGTTAATAAGTGTCGTCATAGCAAGACATTGTTAATTTGTAATGCGATTAACCGATAATTACTCATCCTTTATCAATAAAAAGTTACCTTCACATAGGGCTTTTTCAGGACGAAAAATAACTGGATCAAACTACTACAAGTTGTAAGTTGTTTCAAAAAAAAAAAGGTTCTTCGGTTTCATAAAAAGTATCAACTTATAATTTTAATTTTTAGTGTTATTATAAATTTTTAGTGTTTTTTGAAAAGCAGATGGTGGAGATTATGATAACGCTTTATAAACCGAGTCTGCAAGATCAGAGCAATCAACGAGCTACTGAACCGCTTTTTCAAAAAAAAAACGAGCTACTGAACCAAACGCAGAATGGTGGCTCATTGTTGAATCAATAGGTGAGCCCATGTGACCAAGTGCAACTGCCTAGATCTGGTTTATCTGTTATCACTAATGATTCTCTAGCTAGGCATCAAAGTCGGATAAGATTTCTATTAATGTTTAAATAGTACTCTATATCTAGTTTGAAAGAGTCTGCATTCTGCAAGCAACCCCACATGAATGAAAATAGGACCTAGTCAAAGTGTTTATTGTGTATTATTATGAAGTACAATAGTTGCATGCACGTATGTTTCGCCGAGATTATCAATACCATATTTTAACCATGACTCCTAGGAAAGAACATTAGAATAGGAAGAGATACCTTATAATAACTAATTAAACATGTGTATAATTTGGTCTTGAGTTATTATAAAATTAATTGGGAGTCTTTCGCCAATACGTAACCTTATAATAATAATCCATTCTCGAGATCTCGATTTCTTCTTTTTATGTGTGAAAAAGTTGATCGTGAACCCACGATACTCCACGGTCACACATCTAACTTTGGATTATATTTAACATTCATTGATTGTATATTGCATATAGTAGTAGTATATATATACCCCCTGCTTGCCTCAGTAAGAAACCATCAAACTCAGAGAAAAATGAAGAGTTTTCTAGTTCTCTTACTTAACCTCTTGTTCCTTTTATCATTTTCCTCAGCCGAGCAATGTGGTCGACAAGCAGGAGGTGCTCTCTGCCCCAATGGTCTATGCTGCAGCGAGTACGGATGGTGCGGTTCCACCGAAGCTTACTGTAAGCTGCCTGGCTGCCAAAGCCAGTGCACTCCCAGTGGTCCTCCTCCTCCCCCTCCTCCTCCTCCTGGTCCTCCTCCTCCTGATCCCACTGGCGGTCTTACTGATATCATTACAAGATCTCAGTTCGATGAAATGCTTAAACATAGGAACGATGCCGCTTGTCCCGCTAGAGATTTCTACACTTACGATGCTTTTATCGCCGCCGCTAAATATTTCCCCAGCTTCTGCAACAATGGAGACACTGCCGCAAGGAAGAAAGAGCTCGCCGCCTTCTTTGGTCAGACTTCCCACGAAACCACCGGTATGCACTGATTATGTTCCTATCTTTTTCCATAAACAATAAGTTTTATGTTGGTATGGTGTACTATTCTTTAAGTCCTACTAACGGAATGAATGTCTGAAATTTTCATAATCTTCAAAAGAAAACAATTTAACTATTTAGTATAAAATAAAACAGATTTTATTTTATTAGTTTTAAAACAATATTTTTGCCAAACACCAAAAGGAAACACAGTTATTTATTAGATATTTATACGTAACAGTCATTTTGTTTACCATGTTAGAATATATGACCTTTTTCTTTCTGGAACACATAAACTAAATTTTAAAAACTAAACGTAAACTAAAAAAAATCCATTTAAAATTTTCAACGCATTATATCCCAAACTAAAATTTTAAAACGTCTATCATCGTTATCTGTTTAAAAAAAATAAAGAGTTTCATAAATAACATGGTAGACTAATTTGTGTGCAATATATTAACGAGACGGATGATTTTGCATGTTGAAGGTGGGTGGCCAACAGCACCAGACGGACCATATGCATGGGGATACTGTTTCAAGGAAGAGGTGAATCCTTCTTCAGACTACTGTTCACCGAGCGGAACGTGGCCATGCGCACCTGGCAAACGTTACTACGGAAGAGGACCGATGCAGCTGTCGTGGAACTACAACTACGGACAGTGTGGAGCAGCCCTTGGAGAGGACTTACTCAACAACCCTGACCTTGTCTCCAACCAGGCAGTGATGGCTTTCAAAGCCGCGATTTGGTTCTGGATGACTCCTCAGTCCCCTAAGCCGTCGTGCCACGCCGTTATCAACGGTGAATGGCAGCCTTCAGACGCCGACATTGCTGCCGGGAGATTACCTGGTTACGGTGTGACTACGAATATCATTAACGGTGGGTTGGAATGTGGACATGGCCCAGACTCGAGAGTTCTCGATAGGATTGGGTTTTATGAGAGGTACTGTGGTATCTTTGGAGTGGATCCTGGAAGTAACCTTGATTGTTACAACCAAAGGTCCTTTGCTTCTGTTAACTCCTTCCTCGACGCTGCTATGTAATAAGCAGCTGCTTTGTATCCGAAAACAATAAGGGAATACCCAACTAAATAAAACTCTTATTCTGTCGCATTTCTCCATCTCATGTTTGATTTATGGGAGATTGATATGTTGGAACGACACAAAATATCTTTTCTCTATCTCAAAACAAAACCTAAAAACTATAAGCATCTAAATCATAACCGTCTTGTCTTATTATTCTCCGATATCCATTATGTAAAAGTAAAATTACGTAACAAATTTATTGTTTGGTATTTTTATTTTTTGGATACATTTTTTTTTACTTTTAGTAATAGATTTTTTAGCTAACAAAAGTTTATATTACACTTTGTTTTTTATATTTCTCATTCCAAATTATACCGAACCAAACTAAACCATAATAAAATACTAAATAAAAATCAAAGCGAATTAAATTAAACCAAACCGAACTAAACCTAAATCGAATTCAAACCAAAATAATTGGGTTGAATTTTATAAAACCCAAATCAACCGAACCGAACCGAACCCGAAACTATTCTGATATGCACCCTTATTTGATGCAGTTCAATCTGGCACAAAGAAGGTTGATAGGCTCGTGGACAGAATAAATTAATAATTTTTTAGACGAATAGATTACAAAGCTACATGTCTAATCATGCTTATTTCTTTCAAAGTAGAACCTCGTGATAAGAAGTTGACACCTATTGAAAATATCAAATCTCTACGGAATGAGGTAGCACGCTTGGTAAAGATTCTGGAGACCAATTGTCATGTTCACAGATTCTCCGTCAGGCGGAGAGGAACTACTGATTCTTGTGAGCAAATGTGGTATTGGGTGTTGGGTCTTGTCCTTAACCCAGGTAAAGCTCTCTCGAATGAAGTAGACCACTGTCTAACCGGACCTAGGAGAATGACTTACGTAAGTGGGAACCCCTCGATTATAAAAAAAAAAATCAAATTCCTAACAACATTTGGAATCTTCTGTGTATTTGTTCAAAGTTTGTTGGATGAAGATATTCACATGTTCAATGCATATATATGTTCGATAGTGTAACCCGTGACTTATCTTTACAAAAAGAAAAATTAAACTATCTATACAGTCCTTAAGCACATTTAGATCGTGGTTTTTTTTTATAAATAATAAAAAATTATTCCATCTAGAAAGTATACTGTGTACTTATCTTAACGGAACATAGGAATGTCATTTGAATAAGTATTTTATTTTGTATTAATTTTCTTAATTACAAACTCTAAAAATTGGAGAAGTAAACAAGTATAGCTTGTTAAGTGGTGTTGTTAAGTTATTTAGTATGGTTCTCAAAGTTAGTTCTGGAATTAGTGTTTTTGATATATTGATGCGCTAAACGCATATTCATTAATATAATTTCTAAATTTTGAAATAATTTAAAATAAAATATTAGTATGATTTTTGTTCATATTTATTTTGAAAATTTTAAGTTTAAGTTCTTAATAATAGTTTCAAGTGCATTTTCTAAAATTGAAAACTCAATAAATGTTATTGTTTCATTTTATTTTTAGAATAACTAGATTCAAATTTATAATATATAAACCATTAAAGTTGACATGTAGCAAAAGAGTCCAAACAACATCTTATATATTCTGATCAAAAATACCACTTTCCTCTTTATTTTATTATTTCATAAGTAAAATACTTAATAAAAACTATGTGCTATAAATGCTTTATATAACATCTATTATATAATTTTAAAATTGTGATTTTTAGAAGAAACATTATTGTTTTATCGTTCAAATATTATTTGCTATCAACAATCGTTAAATATATCTTTGCTAAATCTCTTATCAGCTCAAAAATGTTATTTAAGAGGATAAAATGGTACGGACTCTAAAACAAAATTAAAATAGATATTAAACATGCAATGCTATAATTATTTTAATTTAATGGTCTAAATCTTTTATATAATACTCAAGTCTCATTCATATTTCAGATGTGAGATTTTCTCTTCAACATTTTTAATACTAAAATATAACAATAAATTGATATAAGAGAAAAGATGAGAAACAATTGTCGTTTGAAAAACTTTTGAGAAAGCACGAAAAACTTTTTGTTATGATACTCCTTTAATTGATTTAGTTATTTTATACTAAAATGTAGCTATTTTTTTAGAGAAGATATTTATATATAAGATATTTTTTAAGAAAATATACCAATGGTGATGCTTTTAGTAAGAAACATGATTAATCTATATTCCACTAAAATAGAATTATTACTTTTATCAATTATTGTCAAGTCATAATAAAATCATTAAATTAATTTTTTAATTGGAATTATTTAATTATTTATATTAATCAATTAATTGTATTGAAAATCTTAATAATCAATAAAGATATCAATAGTAAATCAATTTGAGTTTTATTTTTAGTTATAACCAAATCTGTTGAAAAAAGTCTAACAAAATCATGATAAAAATTTTAAATATTTTTTATAAAATTATACAGTAATTAATTTTTTAATTAGTAATATAATATTTTTTATAAATTAAAGTTGATTAAAATTTTATTATGAGACAAAAAAGTCTATGCTACTTTAAAAAAAATTATAACTATTGTCTATATTATATTAAATAAAAATGCTATAAGATTAAATATGAAAATATATTAAAAAGAATTACTATATATTAATAATAACGAATGTAACAATAAATTCATAAAGTTACCCAATATATAATACTTAACTATAAATTATATATTTAAAATATTTATGATAATATTAAAATTATGATAATGTTAAAAAAATAAGATGTACATTACATGATGTTTCAACAGCACTGTACTCATGAACCCACGATATCCCACGGTCACATATCTAACTATGGATTAAGTTTAGCATTTCATTGATTGTATATTTGCATAGTAGTATATATACCCCTCACTTGCCTCAGTAAGAAACCATCAAACTCAGAGCAAAATGAAGAGTTCTCTAGTTCTCTTACTCAGCTTCTTGTTCCATTTATCATTTTCCTCGGCCGAGCAATGTGGTCAACAAGCTGGAGGTGCTTTTTGCCCCAACGGTCTATGCTGCAGCGAGTATGGATGGTGCGGTAGTACTGAATCTTACTGTAAGCCGCCTGGCTGCCAAAGCCAGTGCACTCCTCCTGGTCCCCCTCCTCCTCCTCCAGGCCCTCCTCCTCCTGATCCCACCGGCGGTCTTACTGATATCATTACAAGATCTCAGTTCGAAGAAATGCTTAAACACAGGAATAATGGAGCTTGTCCCGCTAGAGGTTTCTACACTTACGATGCTTTTATCGCTGCCGCTAAATATTTCCCCAGCTTCTGCAACAATGGAGACACTGCCGCAAGGAAGAAAGAGCTCGCCGCCTTCTTTGGTCAGACTTCCCACGAAACCACTGGTAAGCACTGATTATATGTTTCTATCTTTCTCCAAAAAACAATAACTTTTATGTTGGTATGGTCTATTATTCTTTAAGTCCTCGTAACGGGTTGAAATTGAATCTTGAAGGTCTGAAATTTTCAATCTTCAAAAGAAAACAATTTAAATATTTAGTATAGAGAAATAACAGATTTTGTTTTATTATTTTCAAAAAATGTTTTGCTAACTGCAAAAATAAACACATTATTTATATTAAATGTTTATAATTAACATTTTTTTGCTTGCCATGTACACTAAAAATTACCACTTCAAATTTTCCAACGCATTATATCCCAAATTAAAAATTTAACACGTCAATCATCGTTATCGTTTTTAACAAAATAACATAAACAAAGACAAAATACAAAGTTTGACTAATAACGTGTTAGACTAATTAAGTTGTGAGTAATATATTAATGAAATGGATGATTGCATGTTGAAGGTGGGTGGCCAACAGCAGAAGATGGACCATATGCATGGGGATACTGTTTCAAGGACGAGGTGAGTCCTTCTTCAGACTACTGTTCACCGAGCGGAACGTGGCCATGCGCACCTGGCAAACGTTACTACGGAAGAGGACCGATGCAGCTGTCGTGGAACTACAACTATGGACAATGTGGTGCAGCCCTTGGAGAGGACTTACTCAACAACCCTGACCTTGTCTCCAACGAGGCAGTGATGGCTTTCAAAGCCGCGATTTGGTTCTGGATGACTCCTCAGTCTCCTAAACCGTCGTGCCACGCGGTGATGAACGGTCAGTGGCAGCCTTCAGAAGCCGACATTGCTGCCGGGAGATTACCTGGTTACGGTGTGACTACGAATATCATCAACGGTGGGTTGGAATGTGGACATGGCCCAGACTCGAGAGTCCTTGATAGGATTGGGTTTTATGAGAGGTACTGTGGTATCTTTGGAGTGAGTCCTGGAGAAAACCTTGATTGTTACAGCCAAAGGCCCTTTCCTCCTGTTAACTCCTTCCTCGATGCTGCGATGTAATAAGCAGCTGCTTTGTATCCGAAAAGAATAAGGGAATACCCAACTAAATAAAACTGTGGACGTTATATTTGCGATTGTTATACGCAAGTTGAGTGGGCTTTTAAACGGGCCTTGGTAGACGAAGCATGATACATTTTTATGGTCGGTTACAAGTGCCGACAGGTTTTCGCTTAACGTGTCGCTATCTCCAAGCATCGTTTTCGAGTGAAACCTTTGCGTAGTGTATAAGGTTTGGATACAGTTACCGGTTAGACCGAATTAAACCAATCCAAAACTCCAATAGCCACCTCTTTCTTATGCATTACAAAATCAAATTCAAATGCAAACCATATTTGAACATTAATTGTAGAAATCATACAAATATTTTCACAGAAATTTTAAAATATGAACTAAAATTAAAACTAAACCAAACCGTATTGCAAACCATAATTTTGACATTTCGACAACTAAAAACCAAAAATATCTAAAAACTCAAAGAGCACCGAACCAAATAAAAAGATGAAAAGCAGTTTCCTCTTCATCGTTGTTCTCTCTCTCTCCTCCATCTTCATTCCCTCTCTGATCGCTACTTTCTGCAACGACGACATGGCCATGCTCGGAGGCGTTCGCGATGTACCTGCTAACGAGAACAGCGGCGAGGTCGAGAGCCTCGCTCGCTTCGCTGTCGATGAGCATAACAAGAAAGAGGTCCCCTCTCTTTGATCGTCTCACTGCTTTGATCTAGTAGCCGATTAGATTAGAGAATCTTTGTAGATCTTAGGAATTGATTTTCTGGAGGATATTGTTGAGTCGTTTGTATATATATTTGGTTGTGATTTGGAGTGATCTGATTATTATTATTATTTATTATTATTATTTTGATTTGATTATTGAGTGACACGTGTACAATTTGTAGAATGCACTGCTAGAGTTTGGGAGAGTGGTGAAGGCGAAAGAGCAAGTTGTAGCGGGAACGCTGCACCACCTGACTCTGGAGATCATAGAGGCTGGGAAGAAGAAGCTTTACGAAGCTAAAGTGTGGGTGAAGCCTTGGTTGAACTTCAAGGAGTTGCAGGAGTTCAAGCCTGCTAGTGATGATGGTGGTGCCTCTACTACCAATACCATCACTCCCTCCGATCTTGGCTGCAAGAAAGGTATGATTGAAAAGAACAGAGATTGTGTTTTAATTTAAGGAAGAGTTTTGTGATTCATGAAAAATTGGGTTCAGGTGAGCTTGAATCTGGATGGAGGGAAGTTCCAGGAGATGATCCAGAAGTGCAGCATGTTGCTGATCACGCTGTCAAGACCATCCAGCAGAGGTCTAACTCTTTGTTCCCTTATGAACTTCAGGAGGTTGTTCATGCTAACGCTGAGGTATATAGCTTTTGCTTCACTTTTCATGACTCTTATATTAGTCGCCGTTGATTACAATATGTGATCGGTGATGAAATGGTTTCAGGTCACCGGGGAGGCTGCAAAGTACAACATGCTTCTCAAGTTGAAGAGAGGAGAGAAGGAGGAAAAGTTCAAGGTGGAGGTTCACAAGAACCACGAAGGTGTTCTTCATCTCAACCACGTGGAGCAACACCATGACTAGTTCTCTTCTCCTCTCCTCTGCTTATGTAATATTTGACTGTTTGCTTGCTCTGTAAGATATTTTAACTTCTGATGCAACTACTAAACCCTTAAAATAAAATACCAGAAGGAATAAATTAGAAGCTACACAGTCTTTTGATTCTTATAATAAACGGAAATAGGAAGAAGACTTTGATAACAGAGAGAGCATTTTTTCTAGACAAACCGCTAAATGCTGCTACACTATTTATGCCCTACTTGTGCTGCTTTTGCCATTAGCCTTCTTCGTCATAATCCTCTTCCTCCTCCTCGTCTATCCTCTTACCCAAACTTGCTAACTGCGTTGGATCTATTTTACCCAGCTCCATAGGCCAACCTGGATATTCCTCCGAGGTTGTAGCTGTGTCTGCTGCTGCAGCTAAGGCCGGTTTGGTCTCGTTTAGGTCGAGAGATTCGGCGTTGAGATCAAAGTCAATACCTTCTTTTGGACTTTGGAGTTGTTGCTGCTGCTTGGTGTCTTCGTTTGATACTCCATCGACATCCTTCTTCTCGTTCTCTTGTGGTGGTGATGACACTGAGACATGCATCTGGTGGTTAATGTCTTGATGAGGAGGTGGCTGTTCCGCCATGGCGGTCTCAAGTTCCATCTCGCGGTTCAGATTCTCTCTTTCTGCTGCTCTCGCAGCTCGTCCACCGCGACCCCTTCCTCGTCCTCTACCTCTACTGCCCCTGCCACCCGGCTTAGCATTCCCAACCTCTTGCTGCAATAACAAACACAATGCCAACAACAGTGTTCAATTGATGCGAGTGCTTCACATGAACAGACACTAAATGGAGTAACTAAGAAGAACATGAGCTCACTGTTTTGCTCTTCTTATTTTCCTCGTCGCTGTCATTCAATTCGTCACTGATCGGCTTCCTGATTCAAACAAACCATTTTTTATCAGCTTGGTATCAATTAAATAAGCTGAAATATACAGAGCCAAGAAGTCCCAACCTTCTCTTGGAGACGCTGCGATCCTCCATGGTGACATCACCAGACCCTTGCGCCTGACCGTAGTCAGGCACCTTGCTCACAACTTCCCTCAGAAAATCAAACACGTTATATCTTTCCACACAATGTTTTCTGTTAAACAACCAAAAAAAACCTTTAATAAACGTGGAGGCAGCAGTAGTATCACCAAATGAAGATAAAGAGCAAAACGAATTTGGTATGAAGTTCTGTAACAACAACAACAAGAGCCTCTCGGTAGGACACACAGTCAATATAGGGCCTAATCCTATGAGTTGGAAGCTCCCCCGCTTAACAAACATCATATTACCTTCTAAACCAGAATATCAATAGCTACAACATCTATAACCTAGAAAACATTTTTAAAAGTTGCATTCAAGTAAAACCCATTCAAGCTCTTCAGGCAGAAGGAAGCAAAAAAAAAAAAAAAAACAAAGGTTAAGCAAAATCAAAGTTGCTTACAGGTGCAATGAGCTCACGGTTTTGGCTCCTCTCTCGAGGGTAATCTCATATGTACGATCGCAAAGGTCTTGTAAGAACAACTCCAAAGATTTCGCTGCAAATAACCACAGAATTCATGAAATTTACCGAAACAAATTGCCTTAAAAACCTGAAGTCATCGATAAAATGATAAAAAAAAAAAAAAAAAGACTCACAGACTAAGACAGGAACTGCCAAAGCGATCTTGCCAACATCCTCATCAGCTTGCATAATCTTCTTAATACGAGCCTGAACAAAACACAATACTAAGTGAAATGAGAAACACCAAGTGGGGCTCTGCTCAGTGCTCACTACAACCATCAATCATTTTTTTCTAACCTTATACAAACAAAAGTTCAGTTCTTTGAATGTTAGCCATCATCAACAACGCTAATACTAACCTAAAGCTGGGAAATTTGAATATTAGAAATTAAATTACTCAAAAATCTAAAATTCGTTCGATTAAGACCGAACAGTGTTGGAAACTCGATCCGTAAACAACAGATCTGATTACTTTTCGATAAAATTGGAGTTATCAAAATTAACAGAGATATAATCAATTGGAGAGAGACGAAAGAAACTTACAGCTGGGAAGCGAGTGTCGAGCTTCTTCCTCATGGTTTTTCGAAATCTCAAAAACAGAAACGTAGAACCGAACCCTTCCGATAAATAAATAAATAAAATATATATATACAGAAACTCGTTTTCTAAGATCGGGAAGTAGTTGTTCGTCTACGAACACTGCCAGATCCGGCGACGGCGGTTTCCTTGTTACTATCTCTCTCTCCTCGATATATTTAATTATATAAAAACAAAATATTTCGTTCCAAGGAAAGAAAATTATGGTGGTTAATGTTAGTTAAAAATATATATACGGTGGATCGGTTCACAAGTTATTGTTAGATTGACTAATTGGATGGTAAAGATCTAACCGTACACGTGGTATGGTATTATTGGGTTGTAAAAGATATATAATATCAATCATTCTTCCTTTTTTTTTTGTCAACAATCACTCTTATATTTGTCAATAACCTTAAAATTTTGGTAATTGTAATCAAACTATTTCTATGATTAGAATAAATTTTCAAAAAAAAAAAAAATTAAATCAGTTATTTGCCTTGAAGAGAACAATAAAACAAAGAAAACAAAACAGTATTGGAGTAGATTACGTGAACAATGACATGCGATAGGCTTAAACCTTTGCCTACATCTACATGCATCTCAACCATTCGAATTTAACTGCATCCACTTACACAAAGATCAAGGCCGACAATTTGCTTTCGAGTAAAGTGCACCACTAAATAGCCTCGGAATGTTGAAGACAATAGTGGTAATACTCTGTCTCAAGAAACGGAGAAACATCGACAAACGGTAATGGGTTCAACGAAAGTTACAAAGGCCCACGACATTTCTCCTCAAGAAAACAAGCCCGTTCAGTCTCCTTCTGCAACTCTGAGAAACAACAGCGACAGTAACAAAGGATTCACAGTGCAAATATTGAAACGTGAAACCTAAAGGGACAAAGTTTTCCAATCAAGCTGTGTAACAGATTTATTTCTTACAATCCCTAGGCGGCAGCGATAGGACAGGCACGTGTCGAGTAGCTATTACCTAGTCGTCTGAATAAAAAAAGAAAGATATCTTTTCACTGTAACGTTATTATTCAGTACGTTTGTCATCTTCTACTTCTAAACTACTTTTATTTTCTTATCAAATGTAACAATATTTACACCAAAAAATGTAACAATAAGAAATACAAGTAATACAGTCTGCACCACACAATAGTAATTGGAGTGTTGACTACCTTAGCCCTCATACTTCAGGCGTCAGTAGATGCTTATGTGTGCTTCAATATTCTAGATGTTTCTGCTCGTTTATGGCAAGTTTGAAAGGATGATAGGTTGTCAAAAATAAAAACAATTTATCCGGTTATCCCTGTTCCTATTTACAGTAGTACGGTTTTTTGGTTTGTAACTCTATTTTGTTGGGTTGTGACTATGAATGAGCTGTTTCTTTTAAGATGTTTTCACATGTTAATCCATGAGTATTGTTTTAACAGATAATTTACATCCTTAATCTCGTACACATGATGATTTATGAAGAGTTGAAGACACTACATTAGGACATTATGTAAAGTAAGACTATCAGATTAAATTATAATCGCAAAAAAAAAGAAGGATTTCAGGTAATGTGGTCTATGGAACAACACAAAGGGTGTAATGTTGCATATCTTGTCTAGGTCGATGGCTTAGTTAGAAAACTACTGAATGCGTTGCAGTTTGATGTGTCATATAATTGTTTTTGGAGTGAGTTACAAGACAAAATAGTTGTAGAATTACGCAATAGGGTACAACACTACATTTAAACAGTTGGCTGTGGAGGGAACAGTAATGGTACAAGAGACGTGAGACATACAAGAGGGTAACCCTAGTCATCATATATGTAATTTTAACATTTACCTATTTTACATCATATATATGAATGTGGATAATGCATCTTTGTATCTTTGTTAATACATGTCCCTGGCCACAAGTATATACTTCTACTGATCCACTAATATTAAAAGGATGTTATTCATTTTGTCTATTATCAAGAAATTTTAAATTTTAAATTTGGAAATCATCAAATTATTTTCTGGAGAGAAAAACTTATTTTTTTCTGTCAAGAAAATTTAAATTTAATTGGAAATCATCAAATTATTTTAATGTTATAATAAAACAAAGAAAAGAAAATCAGTAATTGATGAAATAAAGAGAAAATCAGTAATTATTTTGAGGTTGGAGTAAATGGCGTGAAGAGTGGATAGGCTAGACCTAGCCTACATACATCTCAACCGTTCAAATTTATCTGACATCAATTTCACGAAGATCAACGGCGACAATTTACTCTTGAGTACGACAATAGTGGATATATCACCAAATTAACTACCATCCGACTGTTACAATAAGATAAGAAACCAAATGTCTATAACTCTATATAGTGGATAATGTATACAAGCCCTAAAGCGGCAATTTTTCTCTCATTCAAATTTCAAACTAGAGAAAAAAAGAAATCAAAATGCTTATAAAACGATCAGACCTTCGCGAAGGTTCTATCATCTCAATAACGCTTTAGTTCAGTTTCTTTTTAAGGCGTTAGCTATTTATATGGATGCCATATAATACATGAGAGAACAAATCACAAAACAAAAGCCCTAAATCAGAGAAAAAAACAAATCAAAATGGCTCCAACGATCAAAACCATGGGTGAGTACAAGACTCAACAAGTCTACTTCGTCGACTTCTTCGGACAGAACCTGGACGTCACTCAAACCGAGACTCCCTCCATCATCAGACGCTGGATCTATAACATCATCTACCTCCACCGTCGCTCTCGCTCTCCTCACCCTCTCGTCGTCGGAGTTGGCGTCCAGTGGACACCGTCGTGGCACTTCTCCCCGCCGGCGTACGACCGTGCAGCGGATACTCTCCAGATATGCGTGGGGACGTCGATCCTCATCGTCCAGCTCTCTTATTGCAAGCGCGTCCCAAACATCCTTCGAAGGTTCCTCAAGAACCCAAACACGACTTTTGTCGGGTTTTGGAACAGCCAGGACGAGAGGAAGCTCGGGATGACGAGACACCGGTTGGAGATCGGAGAGCTTCTTGATGTGAGGAAGTACCTCGCGGATTCAAAAGGTAGGAGTCTGAGGGGTCGTTCGTTCGAGAAGATTGTTGAGGAGTGTATGGGGCTTGAAGGGGTGAGGCTAGATCGGAAGATAAGCAAGAGTGATTGGAGCGTGGGGTACCTTAGCAATGAGCAGTTGATTCAGGCGTCGGTGGATGCTTATGTTTCTTTCAAGCTCGGTGTTGATGCTCGTTTATGGCAAGTTTGAAAGATATAGGAATAATAATATGTTGTGGATCTTTCTTCTTTTGTTAGGATGTGGAAAACAAAGTTTGTATTCACTCGTTAATAATATGACATTTTATTCCCATTTTTATTGTCTAATCTCTATATTGTTTTGGATTGTGACTAGGAATAACCTGTTTTGATTTCATCTGTTAATCCATGAGTTCTCTTGATTTTTCATCTTATACATAAGATGATTAACGAAGATATACATTAATACACTATGTCAAACCAACAAATCTAAAATTAGCCAATTCATTGAACTTGAAATCTTGAGGCAAAAAAGTATTTCAGGTACTATGGAAATGGAAGGAATATCCAAAAATGTATTGAAGAAATTTTAATGTTCTTATGTGTTATATAATTGTTTTGGAGTAAGGTATAAGACAAGTAGTAATATATTCATGCAATAGGACACTGTCACAAGAGTATTAGTATATTCAAACAGTTGGCTATTGAGACAAACATGATCTGTTACGGTCGCGTGTGTCCTTAGATAAGCCTAATGCAGGACGCCTGACGCCAGACAGGTACATACAGTGATCGTACAAGAGACGTGACGTGATAGATGCGAAGGGATAAGCCCTTCCTATATTCATCTCAATTTCTCAACGGTCCAAAATTGAACTACACTCACTGGCTCGTGTTACTACCACCAAGACTGAGGTGTTATTTCTCTGGAGAAACAACTGTAACGGTTGATAGTCTCATTGTAATAAAGTTAGTTTCAATGTTTTTTGTTTGACAAATCAAAATCTTCCCCTATCAACAACAAGGACACTTTCTTTGGATTTGGTTATCTAAGCATAATACTCCCATATAAACTAGAGGTAATTTTAATGTTTGCCGAATTTGAACTGGATTTTACCTCAAATCATATAATATATGATTTTAATAATTACCAAAACTGGACTGGAGTTAACCACTTTTTAAATCACATATATATGGTAAGGCCTGAGTTGAGTTCCAGTTTAGGAAGAATATCGTTCCTAACTAATTAATCCATTAACAAACGTAATCTAGTAAATATACGAAAATATTAAATTTTCACCAAATCGTATAATTATCAACCGTCCGATTGTAACTGTACGAATGAATCCAAAGATCAACGGTGAAAAGTGAAAACGTCTAGGGTTACGGTACATGATAAACATACACACTCGAGGCGATAACAAGAAAAGTCTCCCAAGAAGAAGCTCAATGTCTCCGACGATAAGAACCGTCTCGAGTTACAACACTCACCAAGAACACTCCGTCGATTTCTTCGGAAACGAGTTGACCGTCACCGTAACTCGCTCTTACTCCGTCATCACCCGATGGATCAACACCGTTCAATACTACAACCGTTACTACTCCTCTCACCCTCCCGTCGTCGGAGTCGGCGTTCAGTGGACACATGCCGGTTACCATCCCAGTCCTCCGCGAGATAACTGTTACTACAACGATCCGGAGGCAGACACACTCCAGCTATGCGTCGGTAAACGTTGCCTCGTCATACAGCTATCTCACTGCGACGACGTCCCCGACGAGCTACGGAGTTTCCTCACGGAT
This sequence comes from Raphanus raphanistrum subsp. raphanistrum, assembly GCA_019706035.1. NCBI lineage: Eukaryota > Viridiplantae > Streptophyta > Magnoliopsida > Brassicales > Brassicaceae > Raphanus > Raphanus raphanistrum. Next base: position 42,825,460 of record CM033980.1, read on the forward strand.
CCGCAGACGTCGGTTTCTGGAACGGTCAAGACGCGGGGAAGCTGGGGAGGTCGAGGCATGGGCTGGAGATCGGGGAGCTTCTTGATTTGAGGAACCATGTTCAAGATTCGGGAGGGTTTGGGATGAGTCGTTGTTCGTTCGAGGAGATGGTTGAGGAGTGTATGGGTTATCGGGGAGTGAGGCTTGATCAGGGGATAAGCATGAGTGATTGGAGCGTGTATGAGCTTGACCGTGAGCAGATACTTCAGGCTTCGGAGGATGCTTATGTTTGCTTTGAGCTTGGTGTCTCGGTTCGTCTATGGGAGTTCCGAGGTCTGAAAGGAATGTTAATGCTGCTCATCCAACAGATCTTTCTTTTGTTAGAAATAATTTCATAGTAATAGAAATACTTGTCCTACCGATTTTGTTAGGAAGGAGATAACTCTTATTGATTAGTAGTAGGTCTGGGCATTTTAACCTGGACTCGAAGACCCAGAACCGATTCCGAAAATATCCAACCCGGAACCGACCCGAAGACCCGAAGAGAACAAATGTTATGAGTTAAACTATCACTAGATTTTTATGTTTGCTTTCAGCTTGGTAATTTGGTTTTGTCTATGGTTTAATATTAGTACCAATGTTTTGCAATAATCCTTGCTAACGCAGTGTGTGATTTAGAGATTGTTGTAATAGTGGTTTAATGTTAGTATCAATAACTGAGAATTTTAGCTTTGTTTTAATTTCGTCCAATTTAATTGCTCCTGTTGATTCTGTAGCTATTACCATGTAATGTCGAGTATAAATATCTGTGAAACCAAAAATCTTAGAATTAAGGGCAAAAGTGTAATTAACACGCTGAGGTGAAGAGTCGGAAGAGATACTGTGTTTGCAAGCTGGGCTGAGGAGAAGAGTGGAAGAGATCAAGAGGGGGTTGAAGAACATGGTGGACGAGAAAGAACACATTTAACAGCAGTTACAGGTTGTCTCCATGAACAGATGGTCGAGTGTACTGCGTTTGATTTAGCCATTGAAGATGCTTTGTTCATTGGATAAGTCGTTTCAAGATGGTATTGTTCCGTTTGATCAGTACTTGAAGAATGTGTCTGAGATTGCTGTCGAGAGAACAGTTCTTCCACTGAGTCGATGGTTTGTGAAGTTAGAGCTGCACAGTTGTCTGAAACTCTCCACTGACGCTTGATAATTGAATAACAAACCAAAAACTGTAATACTGATACAACATTGAAAATCACTTCAAGATAGAAACAAAAACTTGCGGAACCTTTTTGAAAATCTCTGGGACACATATAACTCAAAGTTAAACCACATATTTTGGTTTTAGGTGGTAAGCTCCATGATGGCAGAGACGATATCTCCATCAGCAGCCTTGAGAGCTTTCACGGCCCTTGGCCTAGGCACACCTGCTTGTGTCATCACCAACTCAATGTCCTTTGGCTCAACACCTTCCTCGTCGACTTCCTCATCATCATCATCCTGCACCACTGCAGCAGCGCTGGACGACGACGATTCGCCCTTCATCACGTTGCTGAGATCCGGAGCCTTGAACTGCTCCGCAGCTTGCGACTGCATCTGAGAGCTCAAGTCTTCGATCTTGGCCTCTCCGAAGATTACGTATGTGTCTGAAGCCGGGCTCTTGAAGACATCAGGTTTTGATATGACGAACATGATCTGTGATTAAGAGAGCATTGTCCATCATCAGTACAAGTGGGATATAAAGATTTGAATATGAAAAGGAAAAGGAAAAAGAAAGACTGACGTTTTTGCTCTTTTTGACGGTGACACGGCTGACACCAGTGATGGGTTTCATACCGAGCTTGAGCATGGCTTTGCGACTCTTCTTCTCACTTCTGCTTTGTTTTGACTTTCCTCCTCCCTCTCCATCTTGCCCTGTTTCACCAATCATAACGCAGTATAATGACTCAACTAGAAGATAAATTATGTTTTCAACTAACCACACAGTTACATTCATTTCATGCTCTTTTACCGATTATAAATCTATCTTTACACATTTTATACAGACTCTGAGCTGTATCAACCAATCTGCCCAAAATGTAAACTAACATAGTACTAGGTGGTGTACAACATTCATGTAGTATTTTGTTGATGTAAATGAACAATGACTTACCCTCGGCATCATCATCATCTTTATCGTCGTCGGAGTCATCCTCATCGTTGTCATCATCGTCCTCAACTTCGGGCTTATCAAGCTATACACAACAGTCCAATAACCAAACTAATCAGACATAGGCAATGCTAATCTATAATTAAAAAGGGATTTTAACGAACTTTTGAACAAATAGAATTCAGATCTAATGCTGCATAGCTCTAAGATTTTCATATACGACGCAAAACACCAAGATCCGCCAAAACACAATCTGAACTGACTCTAGTTGTAGGAAGAGAGAGTAAGTAAGAAGATAAAAAAATTTACATCAATCTTCTGTTCTTCCAATTTGGCGGCGAGGATCTCTTTCTCTTCGGTAGTCATGATTGCTATGTGTCTATTGAAGAAGAGAGAGAAAAAAAGATTCGTGAAACTGTGCTGAAACCTTAAAACCCTAGAGGAAAGAGACCTAACTTGAGTGAGTGTTAATTATTATTACCGATAAAAATTAAAAGGCCCAAGAGTTATATCAATTGGGTAATGTAAACCTTTATCCATTGGGCTTAACTGCTGAATGTACCTGGTCCGATTGCTAAGTTTAAAAAAATAATAATAACTCCATCTGTCCAAAAAAAAAGTTCGTTACATTCTGTTATGCTCTTCATATTACAATGACTAAACCAAGACTTCAATTTATACTGTAAACCAAGATTAAACCGGTACAACCAAGATTAGAGAACCCCCAGCTTAATCTCATTTCGAATCTCGAGCTCGATCGCACGATGTCCACCCTTTGAAGAGCTCTCCTCGTGGCATGGAAGACGAGGATCAACTTCCAGAGCTGCCACTTCATAACCGGGATCAACTACAAGTCTACAACGGCCTCACCGTGAAGCAGCTACAGGATCTCCGCGGGATCCTCCGCGAAAACAGCAACACGAAGCTCCTCGTCGCCAAGAACGCTCTCGTCTTCAAAGCCCTGGAAGGAACCAAGTGGGAGTCTCTGACGCCGTGTATGAAAGGTATGATTCGCTTGGATCTTCGTCCATACCGAAGACATCCCCGCCGCTTTGAAGACGTTCGTCGATTTCCAGAAGGAGAAGAAGTTATTTGATAGTAATAACTTGGGAGGTGCTGTCTTTGAGGAGAAACTGTATGGTCCTCGGGATTATAAGGTTATCGAGACGATGCCGCCGCCGTCTCGCTCTGATGTGCCGTTTGGTGGTTTGTATTGGGCTGCGTTAGATTATGTCAACACGTTGCAGGCACAATCTGCGTCTGAAAATGAGAGAGTGCTGCAGCGTAATGGTAAGGATTCGAATTATTAGTAAGAGCTGAAAAGAATCCTCTTTTTGTGTTTTGTTCTTCCGGATTTAAAAATAGGTTTTTATTGTGAAAAAATAATATTCGAAATTTCAGTTTCAGACCAAGTGGTTTCTTGTTTTGTTACATCTGGATTGATGAGATTTCTTACGGTTACTTCACTTCCATGGCCTTGTCTACAAGTTCTTAAGGTTGATACTTAAATGTCAGACAGTCTTATTCAATGGTTGTTTTACTACTACTTGTGAATTGTGACTTGTTTAGATGAGGAATCAGATACTGAAGTAAGCCTTGCATCATTCTTTGTTTTGTTGGATCATACGCGGGAAACACAGTACGGCAATGTTCATGATGTCACTAGATGGTAGCTAAGCCTTTTATATGGATTATTGATCAGGCGGGAAGTCTATGTTGATTTTTCTAGTGCATATACCGATTCTTTTCTTTTTTAAAGTCCAAAAATTATTGATTTGTCGACTAGGCAAATGTCTGAGCGCAGTCTATGCCAATTTTTAGAACACTAGTATTATTTCAGTGAGCTATATAGTAGTGGCTGTGTGTGGTTTTAACATGATTTGGACAACTTATACCGAACGTAAGCAGCTCCAGTGATCCGATCAAGACCGCAAATGAGTCTCACTTATAAACACACCAGTGCTGATGCGCCTCTGTTTCTGAATAATACAATGGTTAACTGAATTTTTGGAATATAATGCGTTGACCAGTGTTTACAAAGCTGTGACAATTGTGTTTGCCTGTTGATGATGTTTCAGGGTAGTCTAGTTCCCTTCACCAAATATATATGATCATTAGTTCTCAATGAATTTTAGATTGCGAAGATAGGATCGACTTCCTGAGTTTGAGTAATCTGAATGATGCCACGAGTTTGAACCGCTCCTGCGAGCACTCTTAATCGTCTTCCTCATTGCCTCTTCGACTTCACCACATAATAAGTCATGGTTCCAAGAACACAAGCCATTATCACACCGCCAACAACTGTCACTAGCTCCGCCGCCCATTCCTTCTTCCGCCCAACCACTATGTACAACGATGCAAGAAACGCTACCGATGTACACATCGATGCCAACCACATCAGTTTGTCGATTATAGGCCGAGCATCATTGAGGATCTTCTTTACTAGACAGATAATAACTTTTGGATTTGTAAAACAATACTCCTCCCTCTGTTTTAAAATAATCCATGTTCTAGAAAAATACTTTGTTTAAAAAAAAATCAATATTTTACATTTTTCATACATATAATAATGATAAATAACAAATTTCAAGAAAATTAATTATGTTTATTAAATTTTGATTCGTTACTACTTGTGAAAATTTGTTAAATACAAAAAGCAATATATATTAAAAAAGTTTTCTTAATATGTGTGATTTTTTTAGAATATGTATCTTAATGAAATGGAGAGAGTATTAGTAAAAAGGATCAGCAGTGGCTATAGGCTGGGTATCTGCTTGGAGTGCTTTTGCTGCTATCTAGTGTTACAATTTACAACCATCACAAGTTTTCTTTTTAAAAATAATAAATCTAATTATTAGTTTCTCATATTACACATTTTATTGTGATTAATCTTCTTTGTCAGAATAGTTGTATCTTCTAAGTCTTTTTCTCTTTTTTTGGTAAGTTATTGTAATATAAAACTTGTGAAGTTCTATAAAATTAAACAAGGCGAAATTGATAAATACATGATTTTATCATATGTTTTGTTCTACTATATAGATAATAACTTTTGGATTTTTAAGACAATACTACTCGTAAAAGGATCATAATTAGAAATTTTGTCAAATGCCACTACAAAAAGGCGGACATGCTGAAATTTCTAAACAAATGAAAGACTGTTGTCTAAACACAAAAGAAATTTCTTATGGCCAATTTTGATTTTAGTTGCTTATATAGAAATAGAAATTCTCACAGAAGTTTATAGAGGATTATCTACGATAGATAATAGTTTCCTAAAGAATAATTTCTTAACTTCAAATAGTCAAGTGTTTTAACTATATTGTCTATTATCTATCGTAGATTTGTTTTTAGAAAAAACAAATATTTTTTTTTCAAAATTAATATTTAATAAATTGTCTATTATCTATCGAACAAATTCTGTTCATATGATGATAATGTTGTTGTTTATAGATGTTAGTTACCTTGTCCTCTGGATTTGGACCCTTGTCGGCTGTCACGAAGAGTGCTTCCTTGTTGACTTTGTTCATAGCTTTGCAAAACTTCTCAACTAAATCTTTTCTTTTCAACTCTATATCAGACTCTTCTATGTTGTAACCTCTATCCCTCAGCATCTGCAATACCGTGCGATGCACCTTGAAGACCCTCATTATCTCATCATCCGCTTCCGACATTCTCTTCAAAGCCTTGTTTGTTTCTTTAAGTATTTTGCTAATGCCGGCGAGTGAGATAGAGGTGAGTTTTAAAAGAAGGTTTACTAGGATTTAGAGGGCAATGAAAGATTGTAACTTGCAAGTGTTAAAAAAAACTTGTGTTTTTATTTTATTCTTTTTTTGATACAAGAGTTAAAAAAAAGCAGCAACTCTTTTTTATTCTCTTTTTTCAAAATTAATATTTAATAATAATCAAGTGTTTTAACTAAATTGTTTATTATCTATCGTAGATTTTTTTTTAGAAAAAGAAAATATTTTTTTCTTTTGAAAATAATAGATTTTTAATAATATTTTCAGTATTTTAACAATATATATTGTTGACAAAAAAAACAATATATATTAAAGTTCTTAGTTATAGTTAGAAGGCATTATTAGACGCTATATTAGTTTGAACCAATTACTGGTGGAGTGGAAGAAATAAGTGGTATGACTTCTCCTTTGCAATCTAAAACAAATAATAAACATAAGTAAGACATGAATACACACCAAAACACACATAAAAGTTATGTCCTTACCAAAAATACTTCTTGAAAAAACAATACAGAATTCCAAGTATCTTACCAAAAATACTTCTTGAAGAAACAATACAAAATTCCAAGTATCTTGGAGGTCTCTTTACCAAGTTCTTGAAGCACAAAAAGACACTTGTACCCAAGCTTGAAGAGGCTTGCCAAGCTTTTGATATCTTGTCTGATGCTAACGATCACTGTATCCGGAGGTGGATTCCGCTTACATCATTTTATTAATTTTCTCCTAATAACATTGTCAGCGGACTGTTTTGCAGACACAAGATCTTAAGTTTTGATAGTTTTGCAGCTTTGAAACTTACTCACCATATCTGGATTAAGCAGACGCTTAGTTGTATTTGCATGAACTACACGTATTTTGGGCAAAACGTCTTCATGGTTTTGTGTGCAGTGAGAAAACGAGGGAGCTACATCAAATTGATATGCTTTTGTGGGAATGTTTTCAATATTCTAAAACTATTTGGACATAATCTTTACATTTCTCTAAATAATATATAAAAGTTTCCATAATTATCTGAGCATAGTTTTATAAGATTTATACTTTTTCTATAAAGTCAAATATCTATATTTCTTCACAATAATTTTTTTTTTACATCCCATTAAACTTAAAAAGTTATTCACACGTATTCAACTTTATTCAATGATTTTTGTAATAGAATTCAAAACTTCAGTTTCAGGCCAGTGGTTTTTTGGTTTGTTACAATTGGATTGAGATTTCTTACAGTGGCTTTATCTACAAGTTCTTAAGGTTTATACTTAATGTAGACAATCTTATGCACTGGTTGTTTTGCTGCTACTTGCGAGTAGTGACTTGTTTGTTTAGATGAGCATTGCCTTCTTAACCAAGCCTTACATCATTCTTTGTCTTGTTTTGGTCTCTGCGACTTTCTTTCTCAGCGGCTTCTTTTGTCTCTGAATGTAAGTTATAGTAATGGCTGTGTGGTGCCACCTTTATTTCGACAACAAATAGTGCATAAGCAAGCTCAAAATCTTGGTTCAAATACAGCATCAGGCACTAGAAATGATTTATGTATGGTTGGAAGAGACTTATTAAATGTGCAGCTAAAGGTGATATGATCAATAATACAAATGTCTGTAAGTAGTTTCACTTACAAACACACCAATGCTGATGCTCCTCTGTTTCTGAATAATACACTGGTTAACTGAATTTTTGGAATATAATGCGTTGACCAGTGTTTACAAAGCTGTGACAATTGTGTTTGCCCTATTGATGATGTTCAGTGCTTGCTACACAAGATCATCTAGTCTAGCTCTCTTGACCAAATATATTTACATGATTAATACATCTCTCAATGGACATTAGATTGCGAAAATTGGATCAACTTCCGAGTTAGAGTTATCCGAATGATGCCACGAGTTGGAACCACTCCTACGCGCACTCTTAATCCTCTTCCTCATTGACCTCACCCTCTTCGACTTCACCACGTAATAAGTCATCGTCCCAAGAACACCAGCCATGATCACACCCCCAACAACCGTCACAAGCTCCGCCGCCCACTCGTTCTTCCTCCCAACCACTATGTACGACGACGCAAGAAACGCCACCGATGTACACATCGACGCCAACCACATCAGCTTGTTGATCACTTCCACTACCCTCTTCTCGGCCTTCGTCTCTCCTCTCACCAACGTGATCTGGACCACCACCACGGCCAGAGAAGTGAACAAAGCGACCGCGTTGAAGACGAAGAAGATCTTGAACGATGCTCTGCCTACAACCACCGCTGACCCGTCGTTGTTGTCTCCTCCAGGCACCGTGAAGATAGCGGCGAAAGCCACGGTTGCGAAGAGCACTGCCACGACGGTTACGGAGTTGGTTGCGTTGTTGATCCCTTCTCTGTGGAGTTTCCTGAGCTCTTTCGAAATGTTGTGAACGTTCTTGTTGGTTCTTTTGGTCTGTTCCAGCTGGATATGAACATCGTTCTTGATTTGTGTGACGGTGCTTCTCAGCTCGTCTCTTGGCTGGTTCAGCTCGTTTGCCCTGAGAGCTCCACAACGGGCAAGAGACTCTTTTATGTATGAAGATTCTTCTGAGAGTGGAAGTCCCTCTGCGATGTCAAGTGCTGTCTTGCGTTCTCGAGTCAAAGTATTGGGGTTGGTATCAGGCAGTGACAGTAACAGTTCCACGATCTGCAAGAACATGATGCCAATATGCTCAATCAAAGATATCGAAATGAAATCACACTCTCTAGGTTAGGCCTGTAGTTTTGAACCGAACCGAACACTCCCTAGATACATATCTAAATTAATTTTGTTTAAGTAAAATAAGTTTGACTGGAAAATCGAAATTATGTCGAAGGTTTAAAATTCATTTCAATTTTGAACCTAACCAAATTTCCGGTTATAAGAAGTTTGGTTTCTGGTTTGGCAATCGGTTACTTCAGTTTTCTCTAAAAAAATAATAATAACCAAACCATATCAAAATCTCCAACCGAACTAACCAAAATAACCAAATTAATCAGAATTTTCCCGAAATTAACCAAATTGAACAATATGTCTAACAAGATTAAACCAAAATCTAACCGAAATCAAAAACTTCGAAGAATTTTCAAAAACCGAACTAACAAAATACCGAACCGAACATTATTTCGGGTTAATTTGATAATTTATCTTGAACCGAATAACCTGAACTAAACCGAACTCTGATCAAAGGTGTAGACAAAGCCGTCAGAAATCGCATCTCCAGTTTACGTCATATGGGGATCAAGAAGTACACTAAAGCCATGGAAACATGGTTTTCAGTTCGATAAAGGATTTCAAGATCTATCTTCCTCTGTTTTCTCATTAAGAAACTTCAAAAACATAAACTTTATGCTGCATCTTTGTAAAAAGGGTTTTTTTCTTGAATAAATTTAACATTAATTCAAAAAAAAAAAAAAGAACTAAACCGAACCAGTATGCCTACTCTAGGTGATAGCATACCTCTGCTCTTTTTTTCCTAGTGGCAACATGTAACGCCGTGTTACAAGACTTGTCCGGAAGCATAACAATGGCAGGATCTGCATCCAACAACAGTTTCACCAGTTCTGAACTCTGTCCTTTTACAGCCATGTGAAGTGCAGTTTGTCCTTTCTTGTCAACCCTTCTCGCAAGCTGAGGATCCTTAACAAGCAGAGCCTTTATGACGTCCACATGCCCTTGCCTTGCAGCTAGATGTAATGCGTTCTTATGGTTAGACCGAGAAATCTCAATCAAATTCCCAGCTTTCGATAAAAGCTGGTTCACAACTTCCGTATGTCCTCTCATAGCCGCAGACACAAGCGGAGTCGCATTAGACGGACCAAACGTATTGCTAAGCGTCGAATCATGATCTAGCAAGACCTCAACAATACCATGATGGCCTTGTATGGCAGCAATGTGAAGAGGATCATAACCAGAACGGTTCTTCTTAGCAACGCTCTCTCTACTCGAATACTTCAAAAGCTCTTTCACAACATCGAGATGTCCTTTATCCGCAGCAGTGAACAGCGCCGTCTCGCCTAACTCGTTAACCTCATTCACAATCGAAGCCCTGATCTCCGCAACTTCGGAATCAAACTCTTCCCCGCTCAGAGTCCCTTCCATCTGAGAGTTGATATCCTTGAGAATCTGCTGCACAGCTGCCAAATCGCCACGCTGAGCAGCTAAGTGAAGCTCGGTGTCGTTGTGGCGACCGGTGACTTGCTTCACGTACTTCTTCTTCCCAGCTTGGTCCATCCTCTTGCCTGAGTTAGACAGAACAAGAGCTGGCGCAGTTGCTGTTGCGGACGGTGAAGGTGTTGGTGAAGGATCTAACGTAGAGTTTTGAGACAAACATGACTGTAGAATCATTCCACCTTTCTCCATATCTTTATCTCCTGAAGAGTTCAACATCAATTCAACACACATAGATCTGGAATATATATATATTATACACATGTGTATGTGGTGGATTTATGATTTAATCATTTTTGGATTAAATGAAAATAGTACGAAATTGATAAGTGAAGAAGCATATGGGTGGTTCGGTAATTAACAGACAAGACAAGGGACCATGAAGATCAACATGTCTGAAAAAAAAAACGGTTGAATTATTCTTTTCCGACAATCAAGCAGATAATCAATCAACTGCCAAACTTGTAAGAGAATTGTCTACGGAAGTGTTTCCAGCTAAAAGAAAACAAATATCTAGAATACTTTTCAAAGGCCAAAAAAAATTAGATCGTATGGTCAAGTCGTCGAGAGATATCATGTGCGTGTGCGTTTGTGTGTATAAGGTGAAGTAAAAATTAGTTACCATCAGCAAAGGATGAGGCAGCCATGAGTGAAGCTCGAAACGACGAGAGATTGAGATGGGTGATTGGAGAAGGAGAGAGAGAAGAAGAAGAAGAAGGTTAGATCGTATTATCTGAGCAGACGCTTAGTTGTATTTGCAGCTTTGAAACTTACTCACCATATCTGGATTAAGCAGACGCTTAGTTGTATTTGCATGAACTACACGTATTTTGGGCAAAACGTCTTCATGGTTTTGTGTGCAGTGAGAAAACGAGGGAGCTACATCAAATTGATATGCTTTTGTGGGAATGTTTTCAATATTCTAAAACTATTTGGACATAATCTTTACATTTCTCTAAATAATATATAAAAGTTTCCATAATTATCTGAGCATAGTTTTATAAGATTTATACTTTTTCTATAAAGTCAAATATCTATATTTCTTCACAATAATTTTTTTTTTACATCCCATTAAACTTAAAAAGTTATTCACACGTATTCAACTTTATTCAATGATTTTTGTAATAGAATTCAAAACTTCAGTTTCAGGCCAGTGGTTTTTTGGTTTGTTACAATTGGATTGAGATTTCTTACAGTGGCTTTATCTACAAGTTCTTAAGGTTTATACTTAATGTAGACAATCTTATGCACTGGTTGTTTTGCTGCTACTTGCGAGTAGTGACTTGTTTGTTTAGATGAGCATTGCCTTCTTAACCAAGCCTTACATCATTCTTTGTCTTGTTTTGGTCTCTGCGACTTTCTTTCTCAGCGGCTTCTTTTGTCTCTGAATGTAAGTTATAGTAATGGCTGTGTGGTGCCACCTTTATTTCGACAACAAATAGTGCATAAGCAAGCTCAAAATCTTGGTTCAAATACAGCATCAGGCACTAGAAATGATTTATGTATGGTTGGAAGAGACTTATTAAATGTGCAGCTAAAGGTGATATGATCAATAATACAAATGTCTGTAAGTAGTTTCACTTACAAACACACCAATGCTGATGCTCCTCTGTTTCTGAATAATACACTGGTTAACTGAATTTTTGGAATATAATGCGTTGACCAGTGTTTACAAAGCTGTGACAATTGTGTTTGCCCTATTGATGATGTTCAGTGCTTGCTACACAAGATCATCTAGTCTAGCTCTCTTGACCAAATATATTTACATGATTAATACATCTCTCAATGGACATTAGATTGCGAAAATTGGATCAACTTCCGAGTTAGAGTTATCCGAATGATGCCACGAGTTGGAACCACTCCTACGCGCACTCTTAATCCTCTTCCTCATTGACCTCACCCTCTTCGACTTCACCACGTAATAAGTCATCGTCCCAAGAACACCAGCCATGATCACACCCCCAACAACCGTCACAAGCTCCGCCGCCCACTCGTTCTTCCTCCCAACCACTATGTACGACGACGCAAGAAACGCCACCGATGTACACATCGACGCCAACCACATCAGCTTGTTGATCACTTCCACTACCCTCTTCTCGGCCTTCGTCTCTCCTCTCACCAACGTGATCTGGACCACCACCACGGCCAGAGAAGTGAACAAAGCGACCGCGTTGAAGACGAAGAAGATCTTGAACGATGCTCTGCCTACAACCACCGCTGACCCGTCGTTGTTGTCTCCTCCAGGCACCGTGAAGATAGCGGCGAAAGCCACGGTTGCGAAGAGCACTGCCACGACGGTTACGGAGTTGGTTGCGTTGTTGATCCCTTCTCTGTGGAGTTTCCTGAGCTCTTTCGAAATGTTGTGAACGTTCTTGTTGGTTCTTTTGGTCTGTTCCAGCTGGATATGAACATCGTTCTTGATTTGTGTGACGGTGCTTCTCAGCTCGTCTCTTGGCTGGTTCAGCTCGTTTGCCCTGAGAGCTCCACAACGGGCAAGAGACTCTTTTATGTATGAAGATTCTTCTGAGAGTGGAAGTCCCTCTGCGATGTCAAGTGCTGTCTTGCGTTCTCGAGTCAAAGTATTGGGGTTGGTATCAGGCAGTGACAGTAACAGTTCCACGATCTGCAAGAACATGATGCCAATATGCTCAATCAAAGATATCGAAATGAAATCACACTCTCTAGGTTAGGCCTGTAGTTTTGAACCGAACCGAACACTCCCTAGATACATATCTAAATTAATTTTGTTTAAGTAAAATAAGTTTGACTGGAAAATCGAAATTATGTCGAAGGTTTAAAATTCATTTCAATTTTGAACCTAACCAAATTTCCGGTTATAAGAAGTTTGGTTTCTGGTTTGGCAATCGGTTACTTCAGTTTTCTCTAAAAAAATAATAATAACCAAACCATATCAAAATCTCCAACCGAACTAACCAAAATAACCAAATTAATCAGAATTTTCCCGAAATTAACCAAATTGAACAATATGTCTAACAAGATTAAACCAAAATCTAACCGAAATCAAAAACTTCGAAGAATTTTCAAAAACCGAACTAACAAAATACCGAACCGAACATTATTTCGGGTTAATTTGATAATTTATCTTGAACCGAATAACCTGAACTAAACCGAACTCTGATCAAAGGTGTAGACAAAGCCGTCAGAAATCGCATCTCCAGTTTACGTCATATGGGGATCAAGAAGTACACTAAAGCCATGGAAACATGGTTTTCAGTTCGATAAAGGATTTCAAGATCTATCTTCCTCTGTTTTCTCATTAAGAAACTTCAAAAACATAAACTTTATGCTGCATCTTTGTAAAAAGGGTTTTTTTCTTGAATAAATTTAACATTAATTCAAAAAAAAAAAAAAAAAACTAAACCGAACCAGTATGCCTACTCTAGGTGATAGCATACCTCTGCTCTTTTTTTCCTAGTGGCAACATGTAACGCCGTGTTACAAGACTTGTCCGGAAGCATAACAATGGCAGGATCTGCATCCAACAACAGTTTCACCAGTTCTGAACTCTGTCCTTTTACAGCCATGTGAAGTGCAGTTTGTCCTTTCTTGTCAACCCTTCTCGCAAGCTGAGGATCCTTAACAAGCAGAGCCTTTATGACGTCCACATGCCCTTGCCTTGCAGCTAGATGTAATGCGTTCTTATGGTTAGACCGAGAAATCTCAATCAAATTCCCAGCTTTCGATAAAAGCTGGTTCACAACTTCCGTATGTCCTCTCATAGCCGCAGACACAAGCGGAGTCGCATTAGACGGACCAAACGTATTGCTAAGCGTCGAATCATGATCTAGCAAGACCTCAACAATACCATGATGGCCTTGTATGGCAGCAATGTGAAGAGGATCATAACCAGAACGGTTCTTCTTAGCAACGCTCTCTCTACTCGAATACTTCAAAAGCTCTTTCACAACATCGAGATGTCCTTTATCCGCAGCAGTGAACAGCGCCGTCTCGCCTAACTCGTTAACCTCATTCACAATCGAAGCCCTGATCTCCGCAACTTCGGAATCAAACTCTTCCCCGCTCAGAGTCCCTTCCATCTGAGAGTTGATATCCTTGAGAATCTGCTGCACAGCTGCCAAATCGCCACGCTGAGCAGCTAAGTGAAGCTCGGTGTCGTTGTGGCGACCGGTGACTTGCTTCACGTACTTCTTCTTCCCAGCTTGGTCCATCCTCTTGCCTGAGTTAGACAGAACCAGAGCTGGTGCAGTTGCTGTTGCGGACGGTGAAGGTGTTGGTGAAGGATCTAACGTAGAATTTTGAGACAAACAAGACTGTAGAATCATTCCACCTTTCTCCATATCTTTATCTCCTGAAGAGTTCAACATCAATTCAACACACATAGATCTGGAATATATATATTATACACATGTGTATGTGGTGGATTTATGATTTAATCATTTTTGGAGTAAATGAAAATAGTACGAAATTGATAAGTGAAGAAGCATATGTGTGGTTCGGTAAATAACAGACAAGACAAGGGACCATGAAGATCAACATGTCTGAAAAAAACGGTTGAATTATTCTTTTCCGACAATCAGGCAGATAATCAATCAACTACCAAACTTGTAAGAGAATAGTCTACAGAAGTGTTTCCAGCTGAAAAAAAACAAATATCTAGAATAATTTTCAAAGACCAAAAAAAAATTAGATCGTATGGTCAAGTCGTCGAGAGATGTCATGTGCGTGTGTGTTTGTGTGTATAAGGTGAAGTAAAAATTAGTTACCATCAGCAAAGGATGAGGCAGCCATGAGTGAAGCTCGAAACGACGAGAGATTGAGATGGGTGATTGGAGAAGGAGAGAGAGAAGAAGAAGAAGAAGGTTAGATGGTAAAGTGAGACTCATCCCCATTGACTAAAATATTCGTTTTCTTTTCTTAACTTTTCTCTTTTTATCATTGTATGTTTACTAAAATAACATAAATTAATTGTGTTATTAATAGAATGATTTTGTTAATATTGTTAGAATGTTTTCTCGTCGAAATTATTCTTATCTATAATTATAACAAAAAATATTACGAAAATAAGATATTATTTTTTAATTTTTTTTTTGTGTTTTAGTCTATGATCTAAACGAATCGCATATAAATTCGAGTACATGTTCTTCGTCGCTGAGGGCATCCCCGAAGCGCTGGGGATTTCGTACCATTTGTTTGACAACAAATTTATTTAAAAAAGACAAATCTACGGAATGATAAGATCTGTATAGAAAAAGAAATTTAGGGTTAAAGTGGTGTTAGACTTTTTTAGAAATGTCAGATTTGTTTTCACGGCATAATTAATGATCCGTTTTGAATAGAAAATAGATTTTTAAAAATATGTATGAAGATTCTTCTGAGAGTGGAAGACCCTCTGCAATGTCGAGTGCTGTCTTGCGTTCTCGAGTCAAAGCATTGGCGTTGGTATCAGGCAGTGATAGTAACAGTTCCACAATCTGCAAGAACATGATGCCAATATGCTCAATCAAACATGAAAGTTACATATTTTTTTTTCCTATATCGTTCTCTTAGTTTTTATTTTTCTTTATAAATTTACTTGATTTTCAAACAAAATAATTTATTCGAATTACAAAGAAAAAAATATGTGATTTTGCATAACAAGATTCATGTGCAATAATGTTTTATATTTGATAAACAAATTATGCTAAATAAACACTGTTAAAACAGCCTAAGATATCACATTAGAGTTTTTATACAATATCAGACTTATGAAAAAATAAGTAATTTAAATTTGATTTTATTTGTATAATTAGAATAGTATAACAAACAATTATTTCATAATACATCATATAATATAACAAAAGATTCAATCAAGATAACTAAATCGCATCATCATGAGATGATGAAGGACTTTCAACTTCTGCAGAACATCTATTCCAAACCTCATTAATTTTGTAAGAAACTTGAGAAGCAAAGCGTTTGAGTTGATACAATCGAAACATCAACTTACTAATCTTCAAGTGGCATTCTTTTCCCGCTCTTACTACCTTCTGACAACAGTCTCTTGAAACAAGTTCATTTGTAAGAATCTCTTTAATAACATCTTCACCACATTTCCCAACATTACTGGACTCCATCTTGCCCATACAGGTTTCAAGATACGTTTTGTATTTTGGAGGAAGGTTCTCTAGCATATATTTATTGTAATCTTCCGAAGCCGGCGATATCATACCCAATGTATCAAATTCGCGACCAGAATTGACCAATGGTGCATCATCAACATCTTCTTGACCCAAAATTGGATACACATATGATACTAAAGTGATGATTATGAAAAATGCCAAAAAAATTGTCTTAGTCTCCATTCTGTATGATTACTCTTTAACTTCTTCTTTGTGTTTTGCTTTTTCCTGTTACCATAATTTATAAGTGTATATATTTATAGTAATCAAGTGGTTTTGAATGTTACTGTTTTGTATTAATTAAAAAAATAACATTTTTAGTTGTTTTGCAACAACATAATTTCTTTATTAGTTTAGTTAACTCTAAGAGTAACATTTTCAAATTGATATATATATGTTTTGGCATTGATTGTTAATTAAATAATCACTATGTTTCATGTATTTTTTGCATACAAATTAAGAAAAATAGTATTTTTTGTTTAAACTTACTAAATATAGTTTCTTGTTTGAATTTATCAAATAATGAACTAAAAAGAACAAATTGAAAGTTAGTTTAAATATGTATAAAAATGTATAAAAATATTTATAATAAAAACATTTTTTTAAATACATTTAATATCAAACGTATGAAGTAATATTTCACTTAAGTAAAAAAAATGGTAACTCATGGATACTTGGATATATGTTTCTTGAAATAATTACATGGTCTAAGTATAGTGATGACTTTGCAAAACCAAAGAAAATTTGTAGATGAAGTATATATGTTTTTGAAAAGAATTGTAAGGAGCTTTGTATACTCTTGTCTGATAGATCTTTATGATTAACTACTACATAAATCTTTAAGAAGAAGAAGAAGAAGAAACAAAAACATGAACAAGGATGACTGTGGATATATAATTTGAAAGCCGTTTGAGATAAATACCAAGAACATAGACAATCATGAAACATTTTCTCTTGATTTGTTGATTCTTCTAAATTTATGTTTATATGAGTTCTTACTCGTTATAGTTGAATAAAATCTTCTAAATTTTTGAACACAATTTTCTTTTTTTCATATAGAGTATTATGCCATTAAGCATAAGCATATTGTCCCTTTGATCAAGTAATTGTCCCTCTGATCAGTCTTCTCATGAGAATCTATATTTTGATCCTATGAACACAATGATTTGATTTCATTCTATGTGGGGATTATTAGAAAAGAAGAGATGATATATACCTTGAAAAAACAAATAAGTTATATGTTTTGTGGAAAACTGTGTAAAAGAGCTTTAGATAATTAATTCACAAATCGTTATAAGGAATTTTCATATTAAGTCTTAGCTAGGATCATAAAAATAAGATTAACATTTTCGTTTCACGAAAAATGAAAGTTACATATTTCTTTCTATATCATTCTCTCACTTTTTATTTATTTCATAAATTTATTTGATTTTCAAACATCATCATTTGTCCGAGTTACAAAGAAATCAATATACAATTCTGTTTAACAAAAATCATGTGTAATTATGTTTTATATTTGATAAACTAAAAAACAATGTAAACAAACACTAGTTAGAACAACCCAATATATGCATAAAACATAGAAATCAATTTAAAAATGTTACTCTTCAAGCTGAATAAATTAATAAAGAAATTATGTTGTTTCAAAACAACTAAAAATAAGTTATTTTATTAATTAATACAAAACACCATCAGTAACATTCAAAATCACTTGATTACTATATATATATATATATATCAATACAAATCATGTTAATAGGACAAAAAACAAAACAATTCAAAGAAGAAATTAAAAGGTAATCATACATGATGGAGACTAAAACAATCTTTTTGGTGTTTTTCATAATTACCACTTTGGTATCATATGCGTATCCAAATCTGGATCAAGAAAATGTTGACGATAAACCACTGATCAATTCCAGTCACGTGTTTGATTTAGTGGATGCCACATCGCCGGCTTCGCATCCAAATTTGGGACAAGAAAATGTTGAGGATAAACCACTGATCAATCCCAGTCACATTTTTGATTTAGTGGATGCGACATCGCGGGCTTCGCAAGATTACAATGATCATATGCTAGAGAATCTTCCACCAAAATACCAAATGTATCTCCAAACATGCATGGACAAGATGGAGCCCATTGGAAAATGTGGTCTAGATGTTCTTAAAGAGATTCTTACGAATGAACATGTTCCAAGAAAGTGTTGTAAGAAGATATTAAATGATGGAAAAAAATGCTACATGGAGATTCAAAAGATTATGTTTCGATTATATCAACTGAAACGCTTTGCTTCTCGAGTTTCTTTCAGAATTAACCATGTTTGGGATAGATGTTCTAAAGTAGTTGAAAATCCTTCATTAACTCACCATGAAGCGATTGAGTTATCTTGATTGAACATTTTCATAATATATGATGTATTAAAAAAATAATGGTTTGTTATATTATTATATCTATATAGAATCAAATTAAATATTCATCAGCCAATTCGTTCTTCTTAACTCTAATTAGTTCTTCTTAACCCTAATGTGGTTAAACATAATTGCACATGAATCTTATTAAACAAAATTGTATATTTTTTCTTTGTAACTCAAATAAATTATATTGTTTGATAACCTAGCAAAAAGAATTTAAAAAGTGAAAAAACTATATATGGAAGGAAAAAAAGGTAACTCCCATTATATGAAAAGAACATCATGTTTCAACAACTCATAAGCCTCTATACAACTATAACAAATATGAACTCATATAAACATAAACATCTATTGGTATGTGTGGTGGAAGGTACATGAACTCCCTGAAACTACATATAAATGTTTTGGTTACGATGGTTTTAGTGGCCATATAGATATGAAGAAGAAGAAGAAGCAGAGCCCGAGAAATCAAAGTCTTTCTACAGTGCTTCTTCAATTGATGATTTCGAACATATGGATGATATATTCTTGTAAAGCCTATTTATTATTTTTTCATCATCTTATTCATTAATTAAGTATCTTTATCATCTGAAATTTGAATAAGCTTATATCTTCTCTTTCTATGTGTTTTCCAGTTTTTACTGAAGAAGTTTGATTTTAGAGGATGTTCCAGGTAACGATTAAGAAATGCGTTGTGCTTCAAGCAGAAACAGCAGTGTCGATTCTTCGCTTATGTATGATGGCAGTGAAGTTCCCATGTTCCATTATCATAACATGCCTTAAAGGCGAGAGATTGGTCGCCAAAGTTAGGTCTTTATAACATGGAGCTGGTATATGATGGTTTCATGTTACTTTTGGAGATTATGAATGTCAGAGCCTAAACTTATTAACTAATGAACTTAAAATAAGAGAAAATTAAAAATTTATTTTAAATATGTATGAAAAATGTTTAATGGCATTTATAATAAAGGCCATTTAAGAAAACAAAATTACATTCAATGTAAAACGTTGGGAGTAATATTTCACTTAAGTAAAAAATGTAACTAATGGAAACTTGGATCTATGTTTATTGAAATAATTACATGGTCTAAATATAGTGATAATTTCTTGAAACAAAAGAAAATTTGTAGATGATGTATATATGATTTTTGCAAAGAATTGTCAAGAGCTTTGTCTAGTCTTGTCTAATAGATCTTTATGATTAAGTACTGCACAAATCTTTAACAAGAAAGCAAGAAGACAAATAAGCTAAAACAAGTAGCGGTCATGGACTACTGAAGACTAGAAGCAGGTTCATAAAAAGAAGACCACTACTAACAAACCCCTGGTTCGAACTTAGGTTGTTACCATACAAACCCAAACATTTAAACCACTAAACTAAAGGACTTTGTGTAAATAAACGGACAAAATTAATAGATATTACTGGAGGCCGCAAGACCTTGCTTCTAAAGCATCCTATCATGGCTGGCATGGCTAAAACATGAATAAGGATGATTGTAGATATATAACTTGAAACACCGTTTGAGAAAAATACCAAGAACATAGAAAATCATGAAATCTTTTCTCTTGGTTTGTTGATTCCCTTTTAGTTTATGTTTATCTGAGTTCTTACTGGTTATATTTGAATAAAAGCTTCTGAACTGTTGAAATATGATGCTTTTTCGTATAGAGCATTAGGCCATTAAGCATAATCATATTGTCCCTTTGATTAAGTAATTGTCCCTCTGATCAATCTCCTCATAAGGATCTATATTTTGATCGTATGAACACAAAGATGATTTCATTCTGTATGTAGTTATTACAAAAGAAGAGATGATATATACCTTGAAAAAACAAATAAGTTATATGTTTTGTGGAAAACAGTGTAAAAGAGCTTTAGATAATTAATTCACGAATCGTTATAAGGAATTTTCATATTAAGTCATAGCTAGGATCATAAAAATGAGATTAACATTTTCGTTTCACGAAAAATGAAAGTTACATATTTCTTTCTATATCGTTCTCTCACTTTGTATTTATTTTCATAAATTTATTTTATTTTCAAACATTATCATTTATTCGAGTTACAAAGAAATAAATATACAATTCTGTTTAACAAGAATCATGTGCAGTTATGTTTTATATTTGATAAACTAAAAAATAATGTAAACAAACACTAGTTAGAACAACCCAATATACAACATTAGAGTAAGAAAACCGAATAAGCTGATGAAAAATTGATCTTGTTTATATAGTTAGAATAGATAATAAACCATTATTTCATAATACATCATATAATATAACAAAATATTCAATCAAAGAAACTAAATCGTGCCATCAACAGATGATGAAGGACTTTCAACTTCAGCAGAACATCTGTTCCAAACCTCATTAATTTTGAAAGAAACTTGAGAAGCAAAACGTTTGAGTTTATAAAATCGAAACATCAACTTATTAATCTCCATGTGGCATTCTTTTCCAGCTCTTACTACCTCCAAACAACACTCTCTTGAAACATGTTCATTCGTAAGAATTTCTTTAAGAACACCATCACCACATTTCTTAATACCAATATACCCCATCTTATCCATGCATGTTCCTATATATGTTTTGTATTTTGGTGGGAGGTTCTTTAGAATATAAGTATCGTAATCTTCCGAAACTGGCGATGTCGCATACAATGTATCAAACTTGCGAGCAGGATTGACCAGTGGTTCATCGTCAACATCTTCTTGACCCAAACTTGGATACACATATGATACTAAAGTGGTGATTATGAAAAATGCCTTGAAAATTCTCTTAGTCTCCATTCTATATGATCACTTTTTAACTTCTTCTTTGAATTGTTTTTAATAAAATTCCCATGAACTATAAATGTGAATATATAGCAATTTACTGGTTTTGAATGTTCTTCATGTTGACTGTATTAATTGATAAAAAAATTTCTAGATGTTTTGCAACAACAAAGTTATTTTATTATTTCAGTTAGCTTTAAGAGTAACACCTTAGTTATTTGTTTCACGTATTTAATGTTAATTAAATAATATTAATTAGTTATCTAATAAATATGGTTTAAGGTTTTGCAAATAAATAATTTTTTTACATGTGTTTGATATTTCTTCTATTTTACAAAAACAAATCCTGAATTATTTACACATATTAAGAAATCAAATTAATTTTTACATAAATGCATCATTTTATGCAGTATCAGTTTTCAATAAAGTTAAATCAATAGTAACTTAATAAACTCAATCAATATTGTTTAAAGTTATAAAATTACTATTATTAATTAATAAAAAATCATAGAATGACTTAAAATTATATATTTGTGAAATAATATTTTTCTAAACATTTATCTCTATGGAACGGAAGGAATATAATATTTTGTTTGATTTTGTTAATTAATAAACTGAAAATAAAGGTAAAGTGGATTTTTTATTAAATATTTACATTAAAAGATAAACTGACATTATAATGAAATAAATTTTAAAGGCTAAAACGACATTTAATATAAAATGAATAAAGTATTATTTCAGTTAAATCAAAGATTGTACTTAATCGAGTGATGAACTGTGATTTTTGAAATCATTACATGGTCAAGAATAACTGTAAAAGAAGCATATATTCTTTATTGTAAGGAATTGTAAAAATACTTGTATATTTTTGTCTAATAGGTTTTTATGATTTAGTACTACTTAAATCTTTAACAAAGCAAGAAAAAAGAAGAAGAAGAAGCAGAAACATGAACAAAGATGACAGTGGATATATAACTTGTAACGCTGGTTGAAATGAAAACCAAGAACACAAGACAATCATGAAATATTTTCTTTTTGGATCATTGCTCTCTCTTAGTTCATGCTGCTTATTATAATTGGATAATGCTTCTGAATTGTTGAAACATGTGCTTGTCTCATATCGAGTTTTAGGCCACTAAACATTATCACAGATTACTAAAGTAAAAAGACATTACTGCAGGAAGTAAAAGAAACCAGATTCTTTAGAGAAAGATCAAAACTGAAGTTTGAAACATTAAATTCATCTATATACACACACATATACATACAATAACAAGAGACTTCATATAGGACGATGAAGAGACGAGAATGGTTGATTCTGATCCAGCAGAAGCTTACTGTACTCTTTTTGATAGAGGAAAGTTGATTCTGTTGGATTCCATCTTGTTGTATGTGAGGTTTGGGATGGCTCTATCGATGAAGTTTGTTTCTGATTCAATCTCTTCTTCTCTACTAAACCTGCAATCAAATAACTGCCACTCTGATCAGTCTCATCATTTTTATGTGTGACACGATGTATACCTGGTATTATCACCATAATCATATCTGGATGCTTGCAAATTTAACTCGTCTAGTAGCTGCTGACCATGAATCCAACTTCACTAGTGAGTTTTTTGCAAGCCGGTAGAATGTATCCCAAAAACACCTTCGTGTCTCATCAGTTAACTAGAAAGAAAAAACACAAATGCTTTTATAGTTTTTTTAGTTTCTGTAAAGTCACAATCTAAGTATAAGTGAGGTATAATAACTAGGAACTTTTTGTGAAGCTCTCTGTATAGATGCTTCTGAATTGTTGAAACATGAAGCTCTTTTTCAGAGCATCTCTAAAATGACATTCTATTTTGAAGTTTACAAAACTTCATATTTGAAGTTTTTATTTTAAAATTTGCAAAACTTTATATTTAAAGTTTTAATCTAGTCTTCTCTAAAAGAAAAACTTCAAACTTAACTTCAAGAGAATTTATATATTTATATTATAGTCCTTACATTTATGATATTTAATTTAAATTCATAAAACTTTATAAATAAATAACACATATATAAAAATATTAATTAACAAAATGATACCTAAAATATATAATTTTATATAGAATTACTTAATTAAATATTAAATTAAATGTAATAACATTATTGCTCATTTTCAACATATTTAGACTAGTTTAGATCGATTTAAATCGATTTAACCAATTTAGAACAATTGAAGCATATTTGAATCGTATAAATGAGCATAAATCGAATTTTACAAAAATCATTTCAAATAAGATCAAGTTGCCGTCTAGACCGATTTTAGAACCTTGATATTAACATAGATATAATTTTTGTTTTACATAGTAACATATATATTAGTTGTTAATTCTCATGTTTTTTTTCTTTGGAACATGAATTTATATTTTGATGTAGTAATTGATTATCAGCTATCTATTAGTGTAACACATTAAACTTTATTATTATGTTTTTAACATTTTTAGTAGTGAAGATTTAAATATTATATTTTTTTCAATTAGTTGATATCAAATTCAAATCGTTGAATTGACTTACTTGCCTAAAGTTGCGTTTTTCAGGAAGAATAGAAATGCTTCATCGACGGGTTTAATTTGCTGGACAAAGCCATGATTCGCTGGCCCTTACACTTTACAAATGCTATGCAAGAGTTAGGTTGTAGGTTATAACTTATAAGAGTGAAAGTGGAATCAAAACTATTTTCTGTTTATGTGAGAGATAGTTCTCTAATCATGGTCACCTTTAGACGGATTTATGGGAGCCAATTTTCTCTTGATTTAATGCATGAGTATACCTTAAGGATAACAGTAAGACATATATTAATGGGCCGAGGCCCAAGCCCTAAACGATAATATTAAGTAGCACCGTCTCTCTGCGCATTGATAATTTTATTTCTACAACTTTCTTCTTTCTGTGGAATCAGAGAAGAAGGAAGACATGTTCAAGAACACATTTCAGTCTGGCTTCCTCTCTATTCTTTACAATCTATGGTACGTTTCAGTGTGATTCCTTGCAATCTTTCGATATATTATCTAAAACCATTGATTGTGTTGATATATATGTTTTATTTTTTATTTTGCAGAAGTAAGCCTCTTCAGATATGGGATATAGAAGGTGACCGATTGATTTAATCTATCTTTATCTTCTAGTTTCTCTAGAGATTTCAATCAAATTTAGCTAAGCATCTGTAATGTTTTTATTTATTTATTTTTGAGTCATAGTTGAGGATGGACATGTGAAGCGTTACCGTGATGATGACATACAATCCAATGTGCTTGAAGTAGTTGGATCAAACATCAAGTCTACGTACATTACATGTCCCGCTGATCTCTCAGCAACTCTTGGTATCAAGCTTCCTTTTCTGGTATTGGTAGTGAAGAACATGAAGAAGTATTTCTCCTTCAAGATTCAGATTCTTGATGATAAGAATGTTCGTAGGCGTTTCCGAGCTTCTAACTTTCAAGTACGTTTGTCTTCCCCCTTGTTTCATTCAGTCTCTGAATCCTCTTATGCAGTTGATTGATGTCTTGTGTTGATTTATTATGTTTGTCTTGTAGTCTGTGACTATAGTGAAGCCATATATTTGTACAATGTCATTGAAGATGAATGAGGGGTGGAATCCGATACAGTTGAATTTACCTGATCTTACTAGGAGGGCTTATGGGACTAATTACGCTGTGACTTCGCGATTTCAGGTTCATGCTAACTGCCGTCTCAGGAGGATTTATTTTGCTGACCGTCTCTACTCAGATGAAGAGCTTCCTCCGGAGTTTAAGCTCTACCTCCCAATGCAGGTTTAAATCTCAGAGTTTACTTACTTACTTACTTACTAGTGTCGTTCTCCTTGCATGATTCGTTTTACTTGACCTACTCTTTTTGTTTGACTGCAGAAAGCATGAGTGTTTATGCCATTGTCGGATAGACCTAGAACATCTACGTTAGGTGTGAGAGTTCATGGCTTGTAGCATCCATGGTATGTGGAATTTGCCACACCGAGCGCAGCTTGACTTGATAACTTAAAGTTGTTATGTCTTTATGAAAAGGGATCATGTATGCTTTAGATTTTCACATGAATACTGTACATGATCTTCAGTCAAGGAAAATTACAAATGTTTAAATGATGCAAAACTTCATGTTGTTTACAACTTATGCGGCACTAATGTCATCAAACCAAGAACACTACATTTCCCTTTATTACAAACAGTTGGTAAATAGATCTTCATACATATTTAAACTAATTTTTCAATTTGTTCTTATTTTTAGTTCATTTGTAAATAAATTCAAACAAAATATTATATTTAATAAGGATAAAACCAAAATTATTAATTTTCTTAATTTGTATGCAAAATTTTAAAGACACATGAAGCAGTGAGTATTAGTCAACAATGAATGCATAAAACATAGAAATCAATTTTAAAATGTTACTCTTCAAGCTGAATAAATTAATAATTTCAAGCTGAATAAATTAATAAAGAAATTATGTTGTTTCAAAACAACTAAAAATAAGTTATTTTATTAATTAATACAAAACACCATCAGTAACATTCAAAATCACTTGATTACTATATATATATATAAATCATGATAATAGGACAATAAACAAAACAATTCAAAGAAGAAATTGAAAGGTAATCATACATGATGGAGACTAAAACAATCTTTTTGGTGTTTTTCATAATTACCACTTTGGTATCATATGCGTATCCAAATCTGGATCAAGAAAATGTTGACGATAAACCACTGATCAATTCCAGTCACGTGTTTGATTTAGTGGATGCCACATCGCCGGCTTCGCATCCAAATTTGGGACAAGAAAATGTTGAGGATAAACCACTGATCAATCCCAGTCACATTTTTGATTTAGTGGATGCGACATCGCGGACTTCACAAGATTACAATGATCATATGCTAGAGAATCTTCCACCAAAATACCAAATGTATCTCCAAACATGCATGGACAAGATGGAGCCCATTGGAAAATGTGGTCTAGATGTTCTTAAAGAGATTCTTACGAATGAACATGTTCCAAGAAAGTGTTGTAAGAAGATATTAAATGCTGGAAAAAAATGCTACATGGAGATTCAAAAGATTATGTTTCGATTATATCAACTGAAACGGTTTGCTTCTCGAGTTTCTTTCAGAATTAACCATGTTTGGGATAGATGTTCTAAAGTAGTTGAAAATCCTTCATTATCTCACCATGAGGCGATTGAGTTATCTTGATTGAACATTTTCATAATATACGATGTATTAAAAAAATAATGGTTTGTTATATTATTATTATATCTATATAGAATCATATTAAATTTTCATCAGCCAATTCGTTCTTCTTAACTCTAATTCGTTCTTTTTAACCCTAATGTGGTTAAACATAATTGCACATGAATCTTATTAAACAAAATTGTATATTTTTTCTTTGTAACTCGAATAAATTATATTGTTTGATAACCTAGCAAAAAGAATTTAAAAAGTGAGAAAACTATATATGGAAGGGGAAAAAGGTAACTCCCATTATATGAAAAGAACATCATGTTTCAACAACTCATAAGCCTCTATACAACTATAACCAATATGAACTCATATAAACATAAACATCTATTGGTATGTGTGGTGGAAGGTACATGAACTCCCCTGAAACTACATATAAATGTTTTGGTTATGATGGTTTTAGTGACCATATATATATGAAGAAAAAGAAGAAGCATAGTCCGAGAAATCAAAGTCTTTCTACAGTGCTTCTTCAATTGATGATTTCGAACATATGGATGATATATATATTCTTGTAAAGCCTATTTATTATTTTTTCATCATCTTATTCATTAATTAAGTATCTTTATCATCTGAAATTTGAATAAGCTTATATCTTCTCTTTCTATGTGTTTTCCAGTTTTTACTGAAGAAGTTTGATTTTAGAGGATGTTCCAGGTAACGATTAAGAAATGCGTTGTGCTTCAAGCAGAAACAGCAGTGTCGATTCTTCGCCTATGTATAATGGCAGTGAAGTTCCCATGTTCCATTATCATAACATGCCTTAAAGGTGAGAGATTGGTCTCCAAAGTTAGCTCTTTACAACATTGAGATTAATAGGAAGAGGCTCTATTTACAGTCTCTGATTTTTCTGAAGAGAACATGTTGGATTAACAATATGTGGAAGAACTGTATTCTGAATAACTCGTGTTACAAGATCTACATAGAACTTTAGAAAAGGTGAGTTTCACCCTAGTATACCTCACTTCATCGTCCTATATGGTGTCTCTTGTTATTGTATGATTATATGTGGGTGTATATAGACGACTTAATGTGTGTCCGAAACAGAAATCCGTGAAACTGAACATTGATGAAAGGTAGAGGATTGTGAGTGCGCTTGCCCCCATAATATATATATTTTTTTTTTGTATATTTCTTAACAAATTTGATGTTTACACCTATAATTATATCTAAGTTTACACCTATGTGCACCCACTGGAAAAAGATTTTGGATTCGCCCCTGAAACTGAATGTAGTTGCGAACTTCCTCTGCGATATCTAGCCGGATGGTATGACCAATCAATCGCCTTCCCGTCGCCGCGTGATCAGATGGTGATGCCATGACCTTGTCCGAAAACTATCTGATTAAACCAACAATACAATCCCGGTTAATTCTAATATTATTTATCACGTGTGTTTCCACTATCCACAGTCACGTATAGGACACATCTACTCCTGCAACCAAACGTCATCTAAAGTGGTGTCGTTTTCCAATGTGGGTCCCGCCGTAGCTTACACAAGACTTTGTCGCGGTCCAGACGCCGTTTATGACACACTCCGTTAGTTTTTAACACCGCCGTAACGGAGAATCTTTTTCCCTCTCTCAACGTTTCACGCAACAGTAAGAACGTTTTGGCGGTAAATCGGGGTCATAGAGGGGTACGTGTCGCGATACCAGTGGTGGATAGTGAGCGTATATAATTTGTATACGCATGTGTATGTATACTCGGTGATGTTTTTCCCGCGCTAGATAGATTCCTTTTTTAGGGTTTGCCGCCTAATCAGACCCCCCCCCCAATCTAGAGAGAGAGAGTGAGAGTCTGGTGACGATAGATAGAGACAGAGAGAGTCAGAGAGATTGTTTCTTCGTTTAATTCGTCGATTTTCAGAAGAGTTCTTAAAGTTTGGATCTTGGGATCTGCGATAGAGAAACAAATGTAAGATCTTTACCCTTTTGCATATCTATTATTCTGAACTTTATTTTTAGGGTTTTTTTTGGGGGGGGGGTTTAATTTGATGTTTCGCTATTCAATTGCAACTTGTTGAGTTTTCTCCTGAAAATAAAAATTCAATTTTTATCGATAGGGTTTAGGTAATTTTTGCTTGAATTTGAGGATTATACGAGTTTAAGACAGGAAGTGTTGTGTTAGAATCGTCTGGTCGGTGTCTTCGTTCCCCTATGTGTGGCTGTCTTTTCATATTGCCCTGAAAAGTACTGTTTTTTTTTTAAATATAATTGGGAAGAACAATTAACTTGATTTTTTTTCATGTTTTCAGCTTTGGGAGAGACGATGGAAGAAGTTCAGCCACCAGTGACTCCACCCATTGACCCTAACGGAAAAAGAAGCGAAGCAACTCTCTTGGACTTATGCGAGGTTTCACTCCTTTATCTTTTTATCTTTAGCGGTCTCATTTGCATGTATCATGGATTGATACCACAACTAGCTAGCTCTAATCTCTTCGTATTGCAGAAAGTTCTATCCCTTGAAGGGAGCGTTTGCGATGAAGCTCTGAAGTTGTTTACTGAAACCAAACGGATCTTGTCAGCAAACATGGCTAACATTGGAAGTGGAACGGTGAAATTTCATTTTTTTCTATCTGACTAACAGTTAAGAGTATAGTTCACTAAGACTGATTCTTTTTTTTATTCTGCTTATTAGCGGGAGGAAGTAGAGAGGTTCTGGTTCGCGTTCATTCTCTATTCAGTGAAGATGCTTACCGTGAGAAAACAAGTGGATGGCCAGTCAGTTTCTTGTGATAGTGGGTTTAATCTATGTCAGATCCTAAGGGCTCTGAAGCTAAAGTACGTTATGCCTAACTCATCCCTCTTTCTTACCTTTCTTTTTATTGTATTGATAATATTCGGTCTGTGTTGCAGTATTGTGGATTTTTTTAAAGAGTTACCTCAGTTTGTGGTCAAGGCTGGTCCTGTGCTTTGTGAACTTTATGGTGCTGACTGGGAGAACAGACTACAGGTTCTGCCTAAGTTCTTTTCTATATAACTTTATCTTAGTTAGTCCATCACTGCTTCTTCTCTTAACCTGTGTTACCTTTTGCTAATGTTTACTTACTAGGCAAAGGAGCTGCAGGCGAACTTTGTGCATCTTAGCCTTCTAAGCAAGTTAGTTTTGTTGTTTCACTGTTTTGTGTGAATAATATGCTCTTGTGATTTGTCTTGTATGTATAACGTCTTTTTTGGTACCTATTCTTGGTAACAGATACTACAAACGTGGGTACCGGGAGTTCTTCTTGACATACGATGCAAACGCTGAAAAGAACTCAGCAAACTCTGCCAGTTATTTACCGGATAGTTACCGTTTTGGATGGCTACTCTTCTTGGCACTCCGTAACCATGCTTTTAGTCGGTTTAAAGACCTTGTGACATGCACTAATGGCCTAGTTTCTGTATTGGTTAGTGCACTCCCTAGTCTGATATTACTTGAAAACACCCTTCATTTTTTTTAAAGAATCTTGATAAGTTCAGACTAATTTTTCATATTTTTTTTTTGGTATCAGGCTATCTTGATCATACACGTTCCTTGCCGGTTTAGAAATTTCAACATCCAAGACTCTTCACGCTTTGGTAAGTGCTTTATTTATTATTCTAGCCAAGTAACCATGGCGGCATTGGATATTGACTTATTATTCTCATTTTTTGTGATGGATTTCAGTTAAGAAAGGTGACAAAGATGTAGACTTGGTTGCATCACTTTGCAAGATCTATGACGCCTCAGAAGATGAGTTGAGGAAAATAATGGACAAGGCTAATAATTTGATAGAGACCATACTGAAGAAGAAGCCATCTTCAGCATCTACGTGCAAAACCGACACGCTAGATAATATTAACCCAGGTTGGTCTTAAGATCATTTTTCCTCTCTCACTTATTCATATAAGTTTGATTGAACCGTTTACCTGATTGTTCTTCAGATGGATTGACCTACTTTGAGGATTTACTGGATGAAGCATCCATCTCAACAAGCTTGACCACACTAGAAAAAGACTACGATGACACAGTCTGTAACAAAGGCGAGCTTGACGAGAGGGTGTTCATCAATGAAGAGGATAGCTTACTCGGATCTGGAAGCTTATCAGCAGGAGCTGTTAATATCACCACTGGTGTTAAGAGGAAAATAGATTCGTTGAGCTCACCTGCGAGGACATTTATAAGCCCACTCTCTCCTCATAAGTCGCCTGCTGCTAAGACAGCTATGATGACTAGCGGTGGCGGTAATAAGTTGACAGCAACACCAGTGAGCACAGCGATGACAACTGCCAAATGGCTCAGGACCGTTATATGTCCGCTTCCTCCAAAGCCTTCTCCTGGGTTGGAGCTTTTCTTGAAATCTTGTGATAGAGATATAACAAACGATGTCACAAGAAGAGCACATGTGATACTGGAAGCTATTTTTCCAAATAGCTCGCTTGGGGACCAGTGTGCAGGCGGGGGTCTGCAGCCTGTTAACCTGATGGACGACATATGGGCGCAACAGCGAAGATTAGAAGCTGTGAAGCTATACTACAGAGTTCTCGAGGCGATGTGCAAAGCAGAAGCTCAGATTCTGCATGTAAACAACTTGAACTCTTTGCTGACGAACGAGAGGTTCCACAGATGCATGCTGGCTTGTTCAGCTGAGCTGGTTCTAGCCACCCACAAAAGCATCACGATGCTGTTCCCGGCTGTTCTGGAGAGGACTGGGATCACGGCTTTTGATCTCAGCAAGGTGATAGAGAGTTTCATCAGGCATGAGGATTCTCTGCCTAGAGAGCTGAGACGGCATCTTAACTCGCTGGAGGAACGGCTTCTGGAGAGTATGGTGTGGGAGAAAGGCTCTTCGATGTACAACTCTCTGATCGTCGCCAAGCCAGCGCTTGCACTGGAGATTAACCGGTTTGGATTGCTAGCTGAACCGATGCCGTCTCTTGATGCAATTGCAGCTCTTATTAATTTCTCTGAAGGTTCATCAAATCATGCATCATCTATCCAACAAAAGCCTGAAGCAGGTCCAGGTAATATAATTTGTGATTGAGTCAAAGTAACTGAAACACTTTCTTTTTACTTACCAAAAAACTTTCAAATTTACTGCCATACAGGACAAAATGGAGATATAAAATCTCCCAAAAGACTGTGTACTGATTACCGCAGCATTCTAGTTGAACGCAGTTCCTTTGCATCACCAGTAAAAGATCGTCTGTTGGCACTTGGTAACGTTAAATCCAAGACGCTGCCACCACCTCCGTTGCAGTCTGCATTTGCTACGTACGTCCTGTGTAATTGTTGTGTGTATAAAATGGCGAATTAGTTTGATTTTCCTGAATTTTTATGTCTGTGTGCAGTCCCACACGGCCCAACCCAGGAGGGGGAGGAGAAACATGTGCAGAAACTGGTATCAATATATTCTTCACTAAGGTAAGGGGTCAATGCAATCATTGGTGCTCAAAACATCCTTTACAACATCTATCACTTATTCGTTTGGTTGGATTTTTATTACTATAAATCACTATAAAAACT
Organism: Raphanus raphanistrum subsp. raphanistrum; assembly: GCA_019706035.1. Lineage (NCBI taxonomy): Eukaryota > Viridiplantae > Streptophyta > Magnoliopsida > Brassicales > Brassicaceae > Raphanus > Raphanus raphanistrum. The sequence goes on from CM033980.1 coordinate 42,857,553, forward strand.
TGGTATTGATTATATGCTGTGACAGATAAATAAACTAGCTGCTGTCAGAATCAACGGAATGGTGGAAAGGCTACAACTTTCTCAGCAAATAAGAGAGAGTGTATATTGTCTCTTCCAACGTGTGCTTGCTCAGAGGACTTCTCTTTTGTTTAATCGGCATATTGACCAGATCATTCTCTGTTGCTTCTACGGAGTGGCCAAGGTGAGTTCTCAAGATCTTTTAACTCTTATATGTTTGTCTTGGTTTTACATCTCCTTCTCTATTCGGCTAACACTTACTTTTTTTTCATGAATCACAAACTCTAGATATCCCAAATGAGCCTGACGTTCAGGGAAATCATATACAACTATAGGAAGCAACCACAGTGTAAACCATTGGTTTTCCGCAGCGTTTTTGTGGACTCATCACAGAGTCGCCGTCAAGGGGTATTTATTTATATATACACTCTCTAAGTTTAAGCTGTTGAACAAGTCTTGTGAGACTATGCAAAAAACTTAATGACTTTTTGTAACAGAGAGTAGGACCAGATCATGTTGACATCATCACATTCTACAACGATGTATTTATCCCCGCTGTAAAACCGTTGCTGGTGGAGATAGTTCCTGTGAAAAGGGACCAGGCTGTGGAGGCCAAAAACAATCCTGAAGGTAGCTAAGGTTATTGTTAGACGTGAGCTTTATCCATGAATGTAGTACCTAAGTTGATTGGTTGTTTTCTATTGGATTTACAGGTCATTGTCCTGGATCGCCAAAGGTGTCAGTGTTTCCGAGTGTTCCAGACATGTCCCCTAAGAAAGTATCAGCTGTGCATAATGTTTATGTTTCTCCCTTAAGAGGATCAAAGGTAAAAAGAGATCATAGTACTCTAAACTCTTTTTTTATCATGAGATATTAGTTTTGGCTAATCTTTTATGTGTTTTGTTTGTAGATGGATGCTCTTATTTCACACAGCTCAAAGAGTTACTACGCTTGTGTTGGAGAGAGCACACATGCTTACCAGAGCCCTTCAAAAGACCTGTCTGCAATCAACAACCGCTTGAACAAGTAAGTTTCTTAAAAAACACATCTCTTTCATCACCTTCTTATTCCATATATATGCATAAGACCAACAACCTATCTCATTTTTAGCAGCAACAACAGCGGGAACCGCAAGAGGACGCTTAAGTTCGACGTAGAAGCAGGACTGGTTAGCGATTCCATGGTAGGAAACAGTCTTTACCAAAACCAAAATGAGACCGATGCTTCAAACCAAAACCAAAATGGAAGCGATGCAGCGTCTTCAGGTGGTACTCCCTTTAAAACCGAGCCGCAAGATTGATAAAGAGAGTATCAAACAAACGCCAGCTTCTCTTGAAACTATATGTACATTATCTTCCATATAGAGTTTGTTTTTTTCTACGTTTAGTTTTCTAGTGATGATCACCTCAGGCTATGAGCGGATGGATCTTTTTTTATTATTGTTTTTCTTCTCTTTCTCATTAATCAACTTTAACTCTGTTTTAATAAGCGTTAATAAATATGTTATCAAAAGTGGTGTCACTTTATATATTACTGCTTAGGCTTGGGAATTTTGGATATAGAAATTAACATACTAAGTTTCAGTTTTCTGATTCTTAACCACAACTTCTAATAACAACTTCTAATAGATACTGATAAGTCCATGACTTTGATTCTTCAAGAGACTGCTTCATCACTTCATTGCAGCTTCTAAGAAACAGCCCTTCCCCCAAAGCAGCATGAACCAATGGGTCAGTCTTCATCTCCACAGGCTTATCAAGAAACCCACTCTTTTTCCAGCTCATAAAAACGGCAGTACCATCGAACCCAGCCACGCCCACGCTCAAGTCGAAGACAATTCCTACAGTCACAAGATCAAGTTTCACACCTCTCCTCCTCTGTAGCTGGGAGAGTAACAGCTCAACGCTCCTGAAATCTCTCATCTTCGAGTAAGCTAGTAGCACGATATTAGCAAAACTTGTACTCCAAGGAACTCTTCCGGCTTCTTCGCTCATCTCTTTAACAACATAATCCAAACCTTTCCGACTCACAAGACATGCATGGCATAGACCCCTCAGACACCAAGCAAGATCACTCCTCCGAATGCCACGACCCAAATCATCGAGCCTCGAGAACATGAGGTTATCAATGTAAACACACGCTAACCTCCTAACCAACTCCTCATCCAGACAGATCCCAAACCTCAGAACCTTGTCATACGTCTCCTCCATCTTCTCCAACACCCCAAACTCCGCATAAGCCTCAAGCATCGACACCAGAGTAACAGGCTCCAGAGTCATCTTCCTCGACATCAAACTCTGATACATTCTCTCCATCCTCCCAAGCAACCCTCCTCTAGCGAACTCTCGCACGAGTAGATTATAACTAACCCCGTCACGCACACACCCCTCAGACTCCATCCTTTCCATGCACGAAACAATCTCATCGTACATTCCCCGCTTACCGTACCCTTGAATCAACCCGTCGTAAGTCTCGGTTTCCGGCGACACACCGTTCTCTTTCATCTCATTCAAGAACGACACTGCTTCCTCGAACTTCCCGTCGTCAGCGTAACCGCGGATGATAGAGTTGTAGATTCCTAAAGACGGGTTTATCTTGTAATCAAGAGTCATGGATTGTAAAGCTCGAACCGCTTCGTCCATCGATCTCTCCGCGCATAGAAGGGTTATGATCTTCTCGTAGTTAGCTTCGTTTATACGTGAAGGCTCTAGCTTCTTCCACGCATCAAACACCTGTGAGATTAAGAAAAGAGAGGTTCTTGATTTTCTTGAATATATATATATAAAGAAAGATGAGATTTTTTTTGAAATTTTTTACAGGAAGAATGTGGTGGAGTCTTGAGGAGTGACGGAAGAATCGTATCGCGGCGAAGAATTGGTCTTTGCTCCAGTCTCCATCCTCTTGAAGCAGACGTAGAGGACAAGAACCGGGATGGCTGAGTCGTCGCGGTAATGAATTGAGAAACCGTTGGTGGTGGTGGTTGTCGGAGAGAAGAGAGGTGGATTGTGTCGGGTGGTCTTCGGCGGAACAATCGAGAGACAGCGGCGGCAACGAGCGGGGGAGGGAAATGAGATTAGGTTTAGCGATTAAGGAAGTGAGAAATCTTGTGTTCGAGTTCCATAGCGGAGGAGGTAGAAACTGCGCCGTGAGGTTCTCCATAGACTTTTTACTTCTTTGACGACGAAGCTCATCCGGTTTGGTTTTTGTTCTAGTTATAATTATTCCGGTTTGATTTAGCGATTAAATCCGAAAACCAATTGGGTCAATCAAATCTGACTTTAAACCAGAGATTAAACCGAAACTTGAAATCAACACGACCGGTTCTATGGGTTGAAACTTGAAACGACGTACCGTCGTCCAGCATTTCAGGTGTTTGTTTCTCTCTCAAATCGATTGAAGTAACTACTCTGTGTTCGTTCTCCTCTCATTTGTTCGTTCTTGGCTCAAAGATTATTTATCGATTTAGCGATCAGAGATGGCGGCACCATTCACGTTGAGGAAGATCGGAGTTCCGCCGAACTCAGCGAACCTGACGGAAGCTCGACGACGTGTGTTCGATTTCTTCAGAGCTGCGTGTAGATCGATCCCCACCGTGATGGACATTTACAATCTTCAAGACGTCGTCGCGCCTTCTCAGCTCCGCTTCGCAATCTCTGCTCAGATTCGTAATAACGCTCACGTCACCGACCCTAAGGTACCTCCCCTCATCTCCCGGAATCATTTCGTTGTCTCTGAATTGGTCTGATTGTTTCGTTGATGTTTAGGAGATTGTCTTTTGCGTTCTATTGCACTTTTGACTATGAAAGTTGAAAGCTTTCCCTTCACAGTTTAAACTGTCTGTGTTTGAAAGTTGAAAGCTGTTCCCTTTGACATTGGGATTTTTGGAAGTAGTTTATGAGATTGGAGACTTGATCTTTTGGGTAGTCGATAGTCAAGTGTCTTGTGGATTGGGTGGTGGGTGGAGAGTTTTCTCAGAGCGAAAAGGTGGGAGCTTTACTCGTTACTCCCTGCTAAAAGTTGTGCTACCTTGTGGTGGTGCCTTCTGTATGTGACATTTAGATACTTTCTTCTTTGTATTTGCCTAAAAGATAATGGCAGCAGGAGCCGGTTCTACAACAAGATATTACTCCTGAAGCATAAATGGATTCTTTCTATTTGTTGATACTCCATGTTAAGATTTGCTTGTGTGGCGATTTGTTTGAATTGTAAACCTTCAGTCGAAATGAAAGCATTTTCTTGTGTTTGGATGCATTTGGTTCTCTTTGTTAGGTGCTTTTAGAATGCAATCTATAGTAAGTACTTTTATTTGGTAGTCGATGTTAAGTTTTACTTGTGTGGCTAGTTGAAAAGTATCTTCTTGTGTTTGGATGTGAATTGGATGTTGTGATCTCAGTTTTCTTCTTTTTTGTTTGTATTCTCCATTGGCTCTCTCGTTTTTAGGTGCTTTTAGAATGCAAATCTGTAGTATTCCTGATGATATGGAGTTGCTTGCTTCTGCAGGTAATTGATCTTCTTCTGTTCAAGGGAATGGAAGAGCTGACTGACATAGTCGATCACGCAAAGCAGCGTCACCACATCATCGGTCAGTACGTGGTGGGTGAAGGGCTCGTGCAGAACACCGGAAGCAAAGATCAAGGAAAATCTGATTTTCTCAAGAACTTCTATACCAGCAACTACTTTTGAGAACTGGTGATTGTTTTCCTCTTACTTGTTTTTGTCATGCTACCAAGTCTCTTTCCAGTATTGTATTTTCCAACCTTAGGAAGAAGTCCTCTTCCTAAAAAAAATAATTAGACCTTTTTCATTTGTGAGTCCTCTCTAAGCTTATTATGATCATCATACAATCCAAGTTCCTGAAAGTATCTTATTTTCTGTCACGTTGGTTACTACCACCTTACACTGATAATCTATTCCCTCTCAATATTCAAAGACTATGAACAATCACTCTCTCTAGAAACTACACAACCTTATTAGCTAAAGATTACAACACACACAACACAATCAGAGAACCATTTTCGAAAATTGCAGTCTTCTTTCCCAAAATATTGCTTTTGGTAAGAAGAATCTGAGAAGGTCTTTTGCTTTGTGATCTGATCTCTTGGAAGGAGTATCCCTACCGAATTGAGTTTGTAAGATTATGTATAGAGCTGAGCAAAGAACTATTCCTGTGTGTGTTCACTCTCTTGGCCGGGCAAGCCACAAGGAGCTAAGCGCACGTAGTCGAGATGTATAATCATGTATGGCAAGAAGAGCACGAGCTGACTGACGCGTTGTTAACACTCTGATCATCTGTTGCAGTGTTTGCAGCCTCAAGTTATCAGCCTGTCGGATGAATCCTTCGAGCGTACCTAACTGCCCCATAGCCATGGCCATCTGACCCATGTAGCTGGCGACATTATCAGAAGAACTGGAACCAAGAGTTCCACTAGATAAAGTATCAGCTAATGACTGCTGCAAACTCTCCATCCCTTGAGACAACGCATCTTCAGCCTGCTGGGAGGTCTGCTGCAAGCTGTTTAAGCCCATCACCTGCCGTTCTGTCATTGGCTCCAGCTGATTCGCAAGAAGCTGCCAGAAAAGTTTTGAACCCATTATTAGATTTGGTTTTATGAACTTTGTAAAGAGAAGAGCTCAAACCTTGAGAAGTTCGGATGAACGGAACCCGCCAAGCCACAAGAAGCATCTCTCAGCCGGTGTTTTCCACATTCCGGATAGTAAGTGGAAGACATCGTTCTTAGCTGCATTGCTCTTGATCCTGAATAGCTCCTCGTAGTGAGTCATCACTCCGTCCACGATTATCCGGAGCTCAGCATCACCTGCGTGAGCATTCAGAGCAGATCTCAGCTCGTTCATTTGCCTGTTCTTTTCTTCAAGCCATCGTGAATGTTCGGCGTCAAATGCCAAAGCCCCTGCAAAAAGACAAGTGTACAAGATCAAGATAAAAGCTATGATACTTGCACCTTGAAGACCTAAGCCTGAACCATCTGAAAGGTCAGTATTCATATCACCGTAACTCTAGTCTAGTTTCCCATCCAGATGTTCACTGACTCTTGAAACCGTTGAATCTAAATAAGCCTAACCATATTACCATTGTATGACTTATGCAATTACCAATTCATAAAACAAATCAAGCCACTCAAGAATGGAGTATATGTAATTATCTTTCCTATAAATTACCAAAAGATCAAATACTAAAACAAACGGAGAAGAAAAAAACCTACCATTTCCACCAGTGGAATGGGCTTGGTCTCCTGAGCTTGAGATGAAAACACCCTAAAAAGTGTCAAATTCTATGATCACTTATGCATGCAAAAGATACACATAAACAGTCATGACAAAGAATCTTATAAGAACCAGACAACATTTCTCTTTATTCCTTCAATATCCAGTGAACATACCAGAAAAACCTAGTGATTAGTAACGAGTGAACAACCATATACATTTACCGACCAAAACTATCAACGACCCATAAGTTTGTTTTTCTCCTCTACTTGAGCTAATCCAAGACAACTAACTGTTTAACCGTCTGTGGCATCAGGCCTTGGTCTCTTCTATATTCCTCATTAAGAATCAGACCAAATAAAGAAAGCAGAGTTAAACCTGTTGCCTTGCTCTTTGCAGCTCCTGCTCAAGTTGAGTCAGTTTCAATCGGCTGTTCTCCAGCTGCTGAACATATGCCTAAGGAGGAAACGATAACATGCTCAAGGTAATGGCAAATAGGTATATTTCTAGAGAAGTTAGCAAGAGCAAGATTATACCTTCTTCCTCAGTCTGCTTTTCCTTGCTGCCTCTCGATTTTGAGCAAGCCTACGAAGAGTCTATGGATCATAACAAGAAAAAAAAGGAAACAAAACAGATTATCATATGCACAATATAAACAGATGCTCGTTGATCGGCAGAGATGAATGACTATATATCACCTTCTGATCCAACTTATCCTTTGATCCACTAGAATCAGAAGCAGCAGCAAGCATCATTTGCCCTCTATCAGACTGCATGCAATTAACATCATGAATTAGCCCTGTGGTTTTCGGTCTACCAGTAGAATCTCCCACGTTTAACCAAGGGAGCCCCCGGTTCAAGCCTCCCACGAGTCAGACATTTTATAAAGAAATAAATAAAAAATGATTTTAGAGCCAGATTACGAGCTAACCCCCAGATCTCTAGGATCTGTGTCGCCATCAGTTGAGACATCAGTCCTTGAACTGGTATCAGCCATCATCAGTTGAGACATCTGTCCTTGATGCAGAGACTGTCCACTTGTGTACCCAATTGCAATGCTGGCTTAAGGAAACTAACAGATAACAGAGAAAGAAAAATATGATATAAGAAGAGAGAGAGAGAGGCTAAAGCATCTTTTACCAAAACAACCAATATGAATGAATAAGTAACTACTAGTGAAACCATAGACTGAACTGAATGAAGATACTGGTTCAGTAAAAAAAACGGTTTAACTCACACTGCAGTAGATTTACTACTGAGCCTCTTAATTAGGAAATAGATTCGGCGGTACTAACTAACATCAACTGAAACCAAACGGAGGGATTTTAAATCTATCACAAAAGCGAGAACTAAGCAATAGAGAATCATCAGTTCATCACTCAAACCAATAATAACTCACCACTAAGAATTCAAAATCTATTCTTTTTAACATAATTCAATAGAGGCACGAAATTTCAAATCATATTAAATTCAAACAAAAGGTTGGAACTTTTTTTTTGAGCCTCTCTGAAAGTCAACTTAATTTCCAAAGGCAAAAACAGAAGTGATAAAAAAAGTGAGCTTTACAAAGACTAAAAAGCAAAGCGAAGAAACGAGGAAACTAAAAAACGTGAGCTAAAGAGTTTGAGTTTGAGGAAGAAGCTGACCTGAAAAAGTTGAAATCTTCGGTCCGAGTGAAAAAAAGTTGTCTGAAATCGGATTTGAAGGAAGAGAGCAGAGAGAGAGAGACGATCTGTAATTTCAATCTCCGAGACGTCGTTTTTGTCTCTACTAACACCCACCACCATCTTCAAATGAACATTGATCAAATTTAATGATAAAATTGCAAAACTAAACCCTATACTATTTTTTATTAGCCCCAAAGAGCTCTATATTTCTAAATTACAAAACCACCCAAAATAGCTGATAAAATTAATTTGGCCTTTAATCGGATCCCATGTGCAAAACTGCAGAGCCCTTTACACGCGACTTTGCCGCTCCTACGTGCATCATCACGTGCCCAAGTAGAAATAAGCAACTGAAAGAGAAGATTACCATAAACCCCCTTACCAACTCGGTTCGATTTTTTTTGTTTCGATCGGTTTATATGGTTAAACCGATACCTAACTGAATAAGATTCCATCTTTTTTTTTTGTCAACGCCTCTGTTTTTTCTAAACACCTCACCTCTGTTTTGTAATTGGAACACTTAAAAAAATACATAAGAAAATGGATTCTTGGATACTCAAGTTTCAGCTTCTGTTAGTGTTTGATTCAGCATGCTGATTCAGGTTCTTCCTGGTTTTGAAGGCCCTCGTCATTGTTTAAAATTAGAATTCATGCACAGATATGCTAACTTTTCTTCAAAAAAAACAAAAAAGATATGGTCTTTATCTAGAGAAAGGAAAGATTAAACCGGAAGCCATAATCGGTTTAGAGACATGACCGAACTGAAAAGCTTCCACATCTTTTTATGAGTCAACGGCTCTGTTTTTAAGTATAAATATAGATGTTTGTCTAACACTCAACATACTCGAGAAAAGCTTCCATTATTGTTTGTAACCATCTTCTGGCATTCGCGGCAATCACGATATGAAAATCCCGTTCGTTTCAACTCGAGCATGGATAAAGTCTCTCAACTATTCCATTACTGAGAAATGGAGGCCGTGGATGATACTCGATAAAGTCGCTGGATACACCACTACTTATGCTAATAAGATGACATTTGCTACTATGAAGGTTACCTCTTTGTTCCAAGTACAGCTTTATTAACATAATAACATGCAGAGCTTTTTTCTTGATTTGGTTTGTGGGGTTTGGTTTTATAGGGAGGTGGACACACGTTAGAGTATAAACCAGAGGAAAATTCAATCATGTTCAAGAGGTGGATAAGTGGTCAACCTCTCTAACACACACAAACATTGTACTCTTGGAGACTTGGATTTGATCTGATTATTATATAAAGCGTTTCGTTTGATGATTATTTATCATAAATAAATGTTACATGTTACTACTACTCGTGGTTTCACTTACTACTTCCACTTTGTGTGTTAACCTTTCCTACCAAATGTTACATTATGCTCATTTAAAACTCCACCGATGTTACATTATGATTCAGTATGCTGAGCTGGTTCCAAAGGTGGGTCGCTTCGGTTTTTTAGGCAATCCTGTACTGTTTAATATTAATGTATCTTGGACCAGCTGCAAGCGCAACGCACCATACGCGCGACTTTGTCCCTTCTCACGTGCCAAACTTTTCATTACAGACTGATTCTTCCAACGTTTACTCAACCGAAAATCTTCAGTCTATTATTTGAGTCAACAGGCCCTGTTGTTTTAGTTTAAGGATGTTTTGCCATAACACTCAACTACTGAAAAAATGTTTTAATTTAGTATATAAATTTTAAGTTGTTTTTTTCATAACACTCAAGAAAAAAAAAATGGTTTCTAGGATATTCAAGTTGTTGTTGCTGCTGCAACTACTGGTAGTGGTTATTCACCATGTTGATTCAGGTTCTATCGTCAGATATCTTCCTGGTTTTGAAGGCCCTCTTCCTTTTGAGCTTGAAACCGGGTATTGTTCTTCTTCATCCTATCCTCTATTATATGTATGGATCTGCGTACTCAGTTTTGGAGTTTGATCATTTAGGTACATTGGTCTAGGTGAGGCAGAGGAAGATCAAATGTTCTATTACTTTATAAAATCAGAGAGGAACCCAGAAGAAGACCCTCTTCTTGTCTGGTTAACTGGAGGACCTGGTTGCTCTTCTTTCTCTGGACTTGTTTATGAGAATGGTGAATCTTTAAGTCTTCCTTCTTATTTTTCTCCAAAGAATAGTTAATGACTTGTTTAATTTGATAAAAAAAAATCAGGACCTCTTGCTTTTAAGGTGGAGCCATACAATGGAAGCATCCCATCCTTGGTCTCTACTACATATTCATGGACTAAGGTAACACCAACTGTTCATGATCACAAACCAAATGAACCTCTTATTTATGATCATTTTTTTACCAAAAAAAAAGTAGGTATTAAAGCATTGCTTCTTTTTCACCAGGTGGCGAATATAATATATTTGGACCAGCCTGTTAGGACTGGCTTCTCCTACTCAAGAAATCAACTTGCTGATACACCAAGTGACACTGAAGCAGCTAAGCGGGTCAATGAGTTTCTTCGTAAGGTAAAGGACTAACTCGCATCCTCCTTTTGACGCATACATACATTTAAGAGTGTGCTGTGTTTGTTGTGCAGTGGCTAGCCAAGCATCCTGAATATTTCTCCAATCCTCTCTATGTCGGGGGAAACTCTTATTCCGGTATAGTGATTCCAGCCATCGTTCAAGAAATTTCAAATGGTAACTCTTTTTCCTTTATTACTTTCAATCCCCATGCAAGCACATTCTCTTTGAATGTTGTTTCTTCATCAGTTTTTTTTTTTTTTTGAGAAACATGTTTATTGATCAGTTACTTATTTCACTATTTTATAACAGGAAATGACCTAAGCTGCGAACCTAAAATAAATATTAAGGTACATCAGTATTTGCTTGCTCCTTACAGTACTATCTTCATATACCTTCTAAAGATTTAGTTTGTGTTTTCTCTTCTCTATGATTTCAAACAACAGGGCTACGTGCTTGGAAACCCGTTAACAGACGGTGAACTTGATGAGAACTCTCGCATTCCATTTGCTCATGGAATGGCACTCATCTCTGATGAGCTATATGATGTATATATGACACATTTGTCTCTTGTCTCTTGTCTCCATAATGAAGGTAGCTAACAACCATTTCAAAACTTTTACTTTGTAGTCCATGAAGAGAAGCTGTGGAGGAAACTATTTTAACGTGTTTCCTCTTAACAAAGAATGCTTGAAACTCGTTCAGGAGTTCAAGCAGGTAGGATACGCGTTCTGGAAACTAGTTGCACGACTTGCGATTGAATGGTATTATCACTAACTTAGGATATGCATGTGGTCTATGTTCAGTGTGTTTTTAGAGTATATGAAGAACTTACTTTAGCGTCAAACTGTGACCCAAAATCTCCTGATTGCTATGTAAGCTTCTTAGCATCTTTTGATCAAATAAGCTAGTCACTTAACAAACCACTAGAAAACAATGTTGCGTGTTGCAGACGTATCGGTATTCGCTATCAGAACACTGGGCTAATAACGAGAGCGTACGCAGAGCACTTAAAGTGGTGAAGGTATATGACAAATTCATATTAGCATATATAGATCAATGGTTATAACTATGGACTAAACTCTAATGAGGGTTTTGAACTGCAGGGGACTACAAGGACATGGAAACGATGTGACTATAATATGCGGTGCCCTCATGACATTAAAAGCAGCATACCATACCATCTGAATAACAGTATCAAAGGCTATAGATCTCTCATCTTCAGGTACACAACTTTTTTTTTTACAAGCTTGTGCTTCATTAAATATTTGTTTTGTAACCTTACTATCTGGCATCAGCGGCGACCACGATATGGCAATCCCTTTCGTTTCAACTCGAGCATGGATAAAGTCTCTCAACTATTCCGTTACTGATAAATGGAGGCCGTGGATGATACTTGGTAAAGTCGCTGGATACACCACGACTTATGCTAATAAAATGACCTTTGCTACTCTGAAGGTTACATCTTTGTTACACATCTTTATTAGCACAACATGCAGAGTTTTTTTTTCTTTCTTGATTTGGTTTGTGGGTTTGGTTTAATAGGGAGGTGGGCACACGTTAGAGTATAATCCAGAGGAATATTCAATCATGTTCAAAAGGTGGATTAGTTGTCAACCTCTCTAACACACAGTACCATTAATCTTGGAGACTTGGACTGGTTAATGTATAAGCTGGAAGTGTTTGGTTTAATGATTTATCATAAATAATTGTTAGTATGTTACTTTGTACGGAAAAATAAAATGAAAAATGTTACATGTTACTACTACTCGTGGGTTTACTACTTCCACTTTATTTGTTAACCAATTTCTTACCAACAAGTGATTAACTATTTGCTTCTTATTGTATTACAAGTGTTTATTGATTGACCTTTCATTCAAAAAAGTGTTTATTGATCCAGAATGTACTGTAGTATTAATTTGTCTTGGATTAGCTGCAACGCACGTCAGACGCGTCTTTGTCTCTTCTCACGTGCACAACTTTTTTCAATACAGAGTGACTCTTTCAAAGTCTACTCAACAGAAAAGCTTTAGTCTTTCTTTAATTTTAGTCAACTCCTATGTTTTCTTTAGTTTAAAGATGTTTTGTCATAACTCTCAAGAGAAAAAATGGGTTCCTGGATACTCAAGTTTGTTTGAGGTGAGTTTGGTAGAACTCAAGAGTGGGATGAACAGAGACGTTTTATTAGAGTAGGAATCACGAGGGTACAAGAGTAAGAAAGCCGGCTAGTCGATGCTCGGCGAGCTCCTAGCCGGAAGTACAAGAGAAAGCGGCGAGATACAAAGAGAGTAAAGGAAACCCTAATTCTGGCCGCAAGTCTGTATGTCTAAGTGGTGATACCCTTCTTTCCTGTCCTCAACTCCTTATATAGTCTCTTAGGTCGGTTGGTTTTGACCTAATTCGTCCCCTTCGTTATGGGCCTTTTGGCTTAAAGGCCCAGTCGAGATGACTGCTCGGCCCGAGCCGCCTGATCGTTTCCATCGGCTTCTCGTCCTTCAGCTATAGAGGTCACGAGCCGAGTCGCGGCTCGTCAGAAGCCGTCCTCGAGCCGGTCATCCTTTGAATGGTAGTAATGGGCCTCCTATTCGCTGGGCCTTGTGGATGGTGACAATCCATCCCCAACAAAGTTGTTGCTGCTGCTGCAACTACTGCTTGTTGTTATTCACCATGCTGATTCAGGTTCTATCATAAGATATCTTCCTGGTTTTGAAGGCCCTCTTCCTTTTGAGCTTGAAACCGGGTATCGTTCCTCTTCATCTTATCTTCATATTTTATGTGTGTATATTTTTTTTCTTAGTTTTGGAGTTTAATCGTTTAGGTACATAGGTGTTGGTGAGGCAGAGGAAGATCAGTTGTTCTACTACTTCATAAAATCTGAGAGGAACCCAGAAGAAGACCCTCTTCTTGTCTGGTTAGCTGGGGGACCTGGCTGCTCTTCATTCTCTGGCCTTGTTTATGAGAATGGTAAGTCTTAAGTCTTCCTTCTTCTTGGTCTCCACAGAATAAGTCAATGACTTGTTTGAACTGAAAAAAAAAAAAAAAAAACAGGACCGCTTGCTTTTAAGGTGGAAACATACAATGGAAGTGTCCCATCCTTGGTCTCTACTACATATTCATGGACTAAGGTAACATCAATTACTGATGATTACAAAACCAAATGAAATCTTCAAGTTGCTATATCATTGCTTATTTTCAGGTGGCGAATATAATCTACTTGGACCAGCCTGTTGGGACTGGCTTCTCTTACTCAAGAAATGAACATGCTCATACACCAAGTGACACTGAAGCAGCTAAGCGAGTCAATGAGTTTCTTCGTAAGGTAAATAACAAACTCAAATTGCATATCCTCCTTTTGATGCATATACACACATTTAAGAGTTTCTTTGTTTTGTGCAGTGGCTAGTCAAGCATCCTGAATATTTCTCTAATCCTTTCTATGTCGCCGGAAACTCTTATTCTGGTATAGTGATTCCAGCCATAGTTCAAGAAATCTCAAATGGTAACCTATTTTTTATCTTGTATCACTTCAACCCCTATGCAAGCACCTTCTCTTTGACTCTTGATCAGTTTTTTTTTTCACCATCTTATCACAGGAAATGACGTATGCTGCGAACCTCAGATAAATCTCAAGGTTCCTCAGTGTTTGCTTTCTCCTTACACTATCTCCGTATACCTTATCAAGCATTAAGAATATTAGAGATTTCTTTTGTTTCTCTTTTGATCTCCTACAACAGGGCTATGTGCTCGGAAACCCTGTAACAGACGGTGTACTTGATGGGAACGCTCGCATTCCATTTGCTCATGGAAAGGCACTCATCTCTGATGAGCTCTATGATGTATACCTTACACAACCTAGGATCTCTTGTCTGATCATAATGAAGTAGTTAACGATCCATTTCAAAACTTTCACTTTTGTAGTCAATGAAGAAAAGCTGTGGAGGAAATTATTTCAACGTGTTTCCCCTTAACACAGGATGCTTGAAACTCATTGGAGAGTTCAAGCAGGTATGTATGTACACATTCTTGAAAACTAGCTGCAGCTTCAATTGTAAATCACTAACTTAGTATAGGCATGTGGTTTATTTTCAGAGTGTTTTTAGAATATATGAAGAACTTATCCTAGCATCAAACTGTAACCCAAAATCTCCTGATTGCTATGTGAGCTTCTTTGTATCTTTTTTTGATCAATGCCTAGTCACTTAACAAACCACTAGAAAACAAATGTTGCGTGTTGCAGACGTATCGGTATTCGTTATCAGAATACTGGGCTAATAACGAGAGTGTACGCAGAGCACTTAAAGTGGTGAAGGTAAGTGACAAAGTTTATATTAGCATACATCATTTGGTAATAACTGGTGACTAAATTTTCATGAGGGTTTTGGTTGCAGGGGACTACAGGGACATGGAAACGATGTGACTTTAATATGCGGTGTCCTCATGACATTATAAGCAGCATACCATACCATCTTAATAACAGTATCAAAGGCTATCGATCTCTCATCCTCAGGTACACAAATTTTAATAACTTTTTCATAAGCTTCTGCTTAATCAGATATGGTTTGTAAACTGTTCTTTATCATGTTGGTGAACAGCGGCGATCACGATATGACAATCCCTTATGTTGCAACACAAGCATGGATAAGGTCTCTCAACTATTCCATTACTGAGAAATGGAGGCCATGGATAATACTTAATAAAGTCGCAGGGTATATACTTTTTTTTTTGCCTTTTTAGGGTTCTTGTTATTCGTTTGTATAGGCTGATCAACATTTTTATTTGCAGATACACCCAGACTTATGCTAACAAGATGACATTTGCAACTGTGAAGGTAGCTCTTTTTGATCCACAGCATTTTTTTTACATATATGCAGAGCTTTTCTTGATTTGTTTGTGGGTTTGGTTTATATAGGGAGGTGGGCACACGTTAGAGTATAAACCAGAGGAAAATTCAATCATGTTCGAGAGGTGGATAAGTGGTCAACCTCTCTAATCACAGAAACATTGTACTAATGGAGACTTGGACTGATCTATCTAACTAATCTTTTTTTTGTTCAAAATCTATCTAACTAATCTTAAAGCAGAAAGGTGTATGGTTTGATGAATCTACCATATATAAATGTTACTATAGAGTACTTGTGGGTTTTCTTAGGGTATTTTTTTTGTTAAAAGATTGCCTAATGTCCAGTATTATATAAAAAGAAACATCATTTTCAGAAGTTATAAGTGTCAAACTTGATAACTTGAAGAGTGTTACGTTGAACTAATCCATTCCATTCCACCAAAAATAGTTTCTGAAGATTTTTAATATATTTTAGAACCTAAAGCACATTGTTACTAAACTTTAGCCTGTTGAAATTTAGCAGTGACTCCACACTCTGTCATGTTCGAGAGATGGATTAATGGCCACCCTCTGTAACATTCTATATATCTATCAGCTTTTTGTGGTTTTTCTGAAAAAATCTTGATATGGTGATGTCTACATAGTTTATCTTTGGCTTAGAGTTAGATATAGCAACACTAAAAAAAAAGATATAGCAACACTTACTGTTTTAACTTTTAACTATCACTTGTGTTTTCTGTGTCATCAATAATTTCAACTAATTTCAACTTCTTTTGTACATGACTGTCGATATATAAGTTGCTTCACCAATCTAGAAGAATGCATATTTGCATGAGGAACTATAAATACACCTATTCATCAATAACTCTATTTATATTCACTTCCTAATGAATCGGTCATTTGAATAAGTCATACTTTTATTTTGAAGATTAATGCTTGGTAAATAAAAATAGAAATCAATATATGTATCCTCCCTTATCTTTAGGATTCAATTCCCACCTTCGATATTTCCACTTCATTTTCATTCCAGCTATTTAAGACCTCAAAACATTAAAAAAATATTCACAACTAAATTGTTTCAAATTTCTCAATAAATATTTATTCAAGGCTAAGTAATTATCAATATTGTTACAAAAAGAGTAATTATTAATACCTACTAATCAATCAAAAAATGAAGACCATTCCGTTAATGTGCATCGCCTTCGTCATACTCTTGACATCGTTCCCGGCTACGATCAAGAGTAACAAGCTCGCAGATGTTTGCAAAACAAGTCTTGATTTCTGCATGCGCGAAATTCCAAAAAATAACCACCACAAAGCCAGATGTTGTGAACAACATACAGGAATACAAAGACCTCCATCAAGATCATGTTACTGTATATTATCAAAAGATACAGCTAGTTTTTTTCGTCTTGCCAAACTTTTCAATTTATGTGGAAAAGCTGTTTTGAATGATCCTAACCCGTGTTAATGATGCGAGCGTAAGATAGCCAACCAACCAAACCCCAAGAATCTTCAAACCAAATTGGAGATATTTTATCGTCAGTTATTTCCTAATTTTGTTTTGATCATTTTAATTAAGTTATTGTTCAATAGGAGAGATTATTGGTCTTGTTTATGTTCACGAACCATCTCTCTCCCACTTTTATCTTGCTCGTTTGAATTACGATTCCATGTTCTTTATTTGTTTTTTTCTTTTTATGTATTTTCTTAAATAAAACTGAAAAGGTATAGTCTTTTGCAATGATCAATAAATTTAAAATTTCATAAAAAAAGAAAAGGTATAGTCTACACAGATTTTCTAAAGGTATAGTCAGCTTAATATTTGTTCTTAGGGCTTGACTGGTTTAACCGCAGCGGTTGCGTTTGCGGTTGCGGGAGTTTACGGGTACGGGTGGTTGCGGTTTCAAGCGTTTTCTAGAGATCTGTACGACTGGTACAGCGGTTAGTAATTGTTGCGTTTGCGGGACTCTTATGACTGGTAAACTACCAAACGCAACATCTGTTAAATAATAAATTAATAATATATACATTTTATATAATTATAAAAAAATATAAAAATTATAAAGATATAATAAATATAAAATTTATATTTATAAAATCATATTATTAAATTTTAAAAATTTATAGAAAAATATTTTGGTTTGAAAATTTTATAATATAAATTAAAATATAATATGTATATATTTTACAATATCTATTATTTCAATTTAAAAAATTTATTGGATATTTTTATTTATTTTGTTTTTAAAGAAAAAAAAAATTATCCTCCCGCAACCGCCCGCAACCGCAAACGCTAGTTGGAACCAGCTTTTGATTTTAAGAGGTTCGGAGCGGTTTGAAGCGATTTGTAGCGTTTTCTATGATTGTTTCAAAACGCCAACAACCGCTGCGAACCGCAAAAGCTGCGTTTGCGGGTGGTAGCGGGGAAACCAGTCATGCCCTTAATCTTGGTGCTTTCGAACTTCTAACACCAACTTTGTTCGTAGTTATATTGAAAACTATTTTGTATAAATATATATTAATTTATGAAACATCTTAAAAATCAGTGTTGATTGAAAATGATATTATAAACCAACAAATAATGAATATAAATGAATTTTAATTAAAAATGTTTATATTCATTAGTTCTACTGATTGGAGATATTATGTATATAGCTAATCACTTGTTACTTCCTTTTAATTATTTTAATTAAGTTATTAATTTATAAGGAGGGAGAATTGGTCTTCTTCATGTTCACGAACCATGCATCTATCTCCTATTTTTACAATGCTCGTGTGAATTACTGAATATAAAATTCCAAAAATAACTAAAAAGTTAAAATAAATATATAAAGTAAAGTATAATTTTTTAAAAAATTAGATACATTTCTAAATTTAGGACTTATAATTCACAATAAACTTTAAACATATATGGAGCTATTAAATTTTAACACTAAGTTTTAATTCGTTAAATGTACTATTAATATTTAAGTTAACTTCACAAATCAAGCATATTTGCATGGGCACTAAATACACATATTAGAACTCTATTTATAATGACTTCCTATTGAATCGGACGTCATTTCAACAAGTTATACTTTTATTTTGAAGATTTAATGTTTTGTAAATACAAAATAGAATTCAGTGTAGGTATTCTCCCTTTTCTTTAGGATTCAAAATGGTTTATACTTTACACATTTTTCGAGTGAAACAGTGTTGATCACGACATGGTGGTACTAGTACCTTTCCTTGCAACTCAAGCATGGATACAATATATCAATTATTTCGTTGTTGATGACTGGAGACTTATTCACAATCAAGTTACTGGATATAATATCTACACCAATTTTGTTTCTTTTGTTCACTCGTATACAGAACCGGGCTTGTAGTATTACTGAAAAGGCATTTGCCTTATGCCCCCTAAAGATAATGAATTTTTAGGGTTCCCCTATGATACTAAATCACTCCTAATATAATGGTTTTAGTGTTTTTATCTATGTGTTTTCACATGAGTTCAATCCTCTTTTTCACTCAAATTTTTCTAATTATTTTTCTTATCTTAACAAATATTTTAATAATTTAAATTTTTGTTTTTAAGTGTAACTATATTTGTTTTTTATACCACAAAATTTAGTTGTTTGTAAGAATAAGGGAACATTTATATAAGAAATCTTTTAAATATTTTAACTTTTCTCTGTTGTTCTTTTGCAAACTATGTATAATTAAAAAATTTATAACTACTATTTAGAATTTGTAAAAAAAAAACAAATTTGCCTTAGGCCTCAAAATTCCTTGGCACGGCACTGCTCGTATATATGGTTCATCAAAGATGTTTTGCATATATATGAAAAGCATTTTACGTATGTACTTTCACTGTTTAATACTAGTATTTTGGTTTTATATATAGAGAGGCGGGCACACACCATTGTGTAAACCAGTTGAATGAATCATGTTCAAGAGGTGGATAAGTGCTCGACCTCTATAACAACCTATCAATAATGATACACCAAAATCACCTTTATGTACCTATAATGATGAGTTTAGATCGGTCACGACATCTATTTAACCTTTGCAAAATCTCCACACAGACTGATTTGTATATGATCTTTTAAAAAATCCTTGTGACTCATGGTCCCAAATAAAGGGACAAGTTATATGATCATTGACCACTAAAAGTTAAAACAACAATTTATGCAAAACAAATTTTGAAAGACCTGCCGACAATTACGGGGTTGATCATTAAAAAATGCATATAGAAGGCGGGATTAGGTACAAGACTACACCTAATCAAGTGATAATCCCTTAATAATAGTTGACTACCATTGAAGAAATATATACTACAAGATATTATAAATAAATTTCCTATAAAGATAATAAAAATAAATTTGGGGAATATATGATAAACAATATTTTATAAATATATTATAAATAATTTAGGGAATTTAATTGAAAAGAAAAAAAAACTTTTATACATATATTTATAAGCAATGAATCCTAAACATCAAGGCCTACCCAAAAAATATTATTTAAAGCAACTAAAATGGTTAACCGTGATTTAAATTTGACATTGAAAAGATAACTATTCTATAAAAAAAAGATTTAGTAAGAAAATAGATTTAAGTAGTTATACCATTTCTACCTTAATAGTATTACATTCACAAGTTAGCTAAGCTTAATCAAAAATCTTTTTAAAAAAGAAAATCTTAGGTGAAAACGCAGCGATTTTAATTAAAACCACTCAAATGTTATGATAGCATTTGAAAATAATAAATACTTGAGCATATAAACTTAAATGTCAATAGATATATAACTCACGGGATTTTTCACGTTGTCAATAAATAGAATACAACTCGTTATTTCGTTAATAGCCTTTATTTGAATTCAATTTATAGTTCACGGAATAAATACATAATAAATAAAGAATGTTTTCAGTTACAATTTTTTTTTCTGGAGTATGCGCGTTATCATTTTCAAATCGGATTGCCGACACTCTACTAAAAGAAAAAAAAAGAAATCGTCAAAACACTCATTTGACAACAAATAATATTTTTAAAGCATAAAGGTATTATAATGAGTAGTAAATAATAAATAAAAAGTTCTAATATAATAGGAAGAAGAAGAGAAAAAAAAAACTGAAAAGGTAAATAATGGTAGACTACTATTATACAATGGATGTCCAATGAGATTAGAGTCTTGAGAGAGAAAGTGAAGAGGTTAATTGCAACCTCCCTCCGTCGTCGCCGTCCTTTGGACCCCGTACTCACCGCAACTCCTCTCATCTCCTCTTCTTTCTTTCTGTGAAAAAAGCCGATAGATTTTCTCTTTTACAACTTCGTCGTCCTCAAGCTGAAATTTTGTTGGGTTGTTGGAAGATTCCATGCAAATGGACTTTGAAGAAGTAGAAGAAGCTCACAAGTTCACTCCCGACAACTACCTTGTCGTGGAGCAGGTCAGAAGAGGGAAGTCTACTTCCGATTTCGTGGTCCTTCACAGAATCGACGACAAAAAGTAAGACTCTTTTTTGGTTTCCTTTTTCAGACAGATGTGGTTTTGTAGTGATTTTGAGTTTTGAAACCCCCAAAATTGCAGATAAAGGTTTTGTTTTATTTTTCTTGTCTGAAATTTCCATGGAAAATACAAAAATAATTGGATTTTTTTTACAATTGTGTGTTTGTGGATATGTTGTTGGTCTCTCTAGCTACCTTTTTCATGCCTTAAGTTTCTTGTCCCCGTTAGGTATGCAATGAAGAAGGTTTCCCTGGCTAAACACACTGAGAAGCTAAAGCAAATCGCTTGCCAAGAGGTAACTTTTGAATCTATCACTATGGTAACTATTTGGTTTCTAAATTGACAATAGGCATTTGACACATAATTAGATTTTTAGTTTCCTTATGTATTCTCGACTCATGTGTTGTAATGTGTGGTTCGTGTAACTACCAAAGTTTGTTTTATATATCTTTCTTTTTTCCCCATACTCTCTCATCTAAATCAGCTTCTTGATATATGTTTGTGTTGCAGATGAAAACGCTCTCAAAATTAAACAATCCTTATATAGTGGAACATGAAGATTCTTGGATTGATGAGGTAAAGGATTTAGATATAGCATGTTTATTTTAAGATTATTATTATCAACAGCATTCACATGTTTTTTTTTTACTCTCTCTTCAAAACAGGACAATAACGCCTGCATTTTTACTGCTTACTGTGAGGGAGGGAACATGTGAGTTTGTTTGTGGACTCAGCCTTAAATGAAATTTACATGTGAATAAGACGATTACTGAATCAAAATAACGACCTTCTTTTTTTTTCGTTACCAAATTCAAGGGCTAATGCTATCAAGAAAGCCAGAGGAAAGTTATTTCCAGAGGAGGTAACCTTTCTCAACTTCAGTTTATCCGTTTTTATCCTCCACATTGTTACTGTCTTGCTGGTCATGACAAACTTCACATGTGTTTCTGCAGAGAATCTTTAAATGGTTAGCACAGTTGTTACTGGCTGTTAACTATTTGCATTCAAACCGTGTACTTCACATGGACCTTACGGTACTATCTTTCATCATTACTTTTCCTGGTGTTGTCCTTTTTGGTAAATAATAACACTCTGAATGTCGAATAATCTTTTGCAGTGCTCAAACATTTTCCTTCCAAAACATGATCACGTCCAGCTTGGTATAATCTTTACTCTTTTTTCACCATAAACCTTTTTTTTTGTTCGTAGATAACTTTTAAATTACTGCTCTATGGTGCAGGTAATTATGGTTTGGCGAAACTCATCAATCCAGAAAAGCCTGCTTCCTTGGTTTGTAACCTAACTAACACCTTTTTGTATTATCTTTATGCAATACTCATTTGTATATTTAATATCTCAAAAAAAAAAACAAATCATTTCTTCCCAGGTTCCAGGAATTGCTAACAGCATGTGCCCTGAGGTTTTAGAAGATGAACCGTATGGATATAAATCTGACATATGGTCACTAGGTAAGTTACAGAATTTAAATCCCAATATGTATGCTTTAAAGTTACTGATGCGTATATGCTTTCTTCAGGTTGCTGTATGTATGAAATAACATCACACCAGCCTGCGTTTAAAGCTCAGGTAAGCATCAGTCTTAGCTAAGTGTTTCCATGTGAGTATATGAAACTAAAGTTGTGGCTCTTACAGGATAAGGCTGGACTCATCAACAAGATAAACAGATCTCTGATGTCTCCTCTTCCCATTGTCTACTCCTCCACCTTGTAAGTTTCTTCTTCTTGTTTCCAGTGACATAAAACAGCATGAACCGTGTCACAACTATTTTTCATATTTACAGGAAGCAGATGATAAAGCTTATGCTTAGGAAGAAGCCTGAACATCGGCCAACAGTAAGTTATCAAACATATAAGTGACTGTTTGATATATAACAACAACAACAACACTAATGCTATTTAACTATAAACTATTCTGCAGGCCTGCGAGTTGTTAAGGAACCCTTGTCTGCAACCTTACCTCCTCAAATGCCAAGACCTGTCTCCTATCTATCTTCCTGTGTTCCCTATCAACAGCCCTAAGGACAAGGCGAGAAGAAGTTCGCTTCCAGGCAAGTTTGCGAAGGAGAGAGAAGAAGAGAGGGAGAAGAGCGAGGTGTCTCGCAGCTTGGAGAACTTATATCCGTTTTGGACCAAAGCAGAGACTGGTTCTAGCAGCTCATCTCAACCAGCATCATCCACGAATGAAACAGATGACAAGCCTGAGACAAAAAGAATCGATCCAAGCTGCGATGCGTTGAAGGTTTCTGAGCCTACTACAGAGAAGAAGCAAAAGGAAGAGAGCGATGATGTGCCAAAAGAATGGGAAAATATGCTCTCCTCAGGAGAGTCTCAGTTACTTGATGTTGATGTGGAGATTGTGAGTGCGCAAGAAGGTTTACGTTTCACTCAAGAAGAAGCCGAAGCTCAGGAGGCAGTTCAGAGAAAGCTGTCTGAAGTTTTAGTAGCGGAAAGTGGAAGCGTTGAGGTGGAGGAGGAAGCAAAGACGGTGGTGAAGCTAACGGCGAGTGAAATGTCTTCTGTGCTGAGCAAGCTCAGGAATCTAGGACCGCCGCAGAGCAAAGAAAGAGCAGATGCGTTGGAGTGTTTGCTGGAGAAATGCGCAGGGCTTGTGAAGCAAGAGAAGTACGAAGAGCTTGCTGGTTTGCTCACACCGTTTGGTGAAGACGGTGTTTCTGCTAGGGACACTGCTATTTGGTTTGCAAAGACGCTCTTGTCTTCTTCTGACAAACTCAACCAAGGAACCTGATTTGAGTTTGAGTTTGAGAAACAACATTTTTCTTTTATTTGTCAAATATGTAGAAATCTTCATTTTTTTCTCATTGCTTCTCCAATTTAGTTTGTGAACACTCTGCTTTTTTCTATGTAATATCTACTGCAACTAAGTTATATATTTGAATGTGAGCTAGTTTTCTCTTACTGTTACAATGTTGACAAAAAAAAGAATCATATGAGCAGAGCCCTAATTGACTAATTCTAAAGCAGCAGTTTCTATAACACACTAATCAAAACAAATGAAGGAGATCATCGTCCTCCGTGAGGTTGTACACCACCGAGAGAGTGAGCCTGTCAAAAAAAAAGAATGTGTTGTGGACTCAGTAACTTCATTGTGGAAGGGATTACACAAGAAGAGAGCTAAAGTTGTAACTCTTTAATATTTACCTGAAGACAACCAGGATGAAGAGAACGATGTAGAATCCGAGCTTGGTAAACCGGAGCTTCTTTTCAAAGTCAATACCACGGAACACTTCAGTGACATCAATAAGATGTCGTCGCTTATTGTATCTGTAAACCCCAAATTGATAAAAAAAATTATCGACCTTCCATATCAATCAAGAAACAAGAATATGGATATAGAGATAGAGAGAGACTTACAACATAGCGTGATAGCAGGTTACAGGGAGAGAAACGAGGAAAAAGAACCAATGCCAAGTGAGGAGGAAGAGAAGGCAGAGTGAGCCTTGGAGGAGGAACTCAGGTAGTACCAAACAGTTGATACGGGTTGATGTTTCAAAAGGGTTCATGTAATCAGCTTCCAAATCGGTTAAACATATAACCTATAGTATAGTAGTATCACACACAATATCAATAGAAGACAGAAACAAACAAAAAAGAAAGGCTCTCAACAGTTAAAATCATAAGCAAGAGGTGATAATAGTGTGTGTGTGAGTAAACAATTGAGCAATAGTTGCAAAGTAGTATTGAAGACAAATCAACAATGAAACCTCTTTGGAGGTAAAAGTTTCTGAACAAAAGCTAATAGAACCTTAGAAGGTTTTTTTTTCACAGCTACAAAGGCGTATGCTAGCTAGGATTCTGGTAATAAAATGTGAATAATTACTACACACGCAAGAATTGAACAGTAAAAACCCTAAGGACAGATCTCGATTTGAGAATCTGACTTGTTTAAGGAGGGGGGGACAAGGTGGGATATGGACCTGATAGAAGACGGAAGCTACGAGGGCTAAGCTGATAACCAAGGAGATAATCCATAATAACAAATCCCACTCCATTGTTTTCTTTTGATCAAGGAATCGAGAGACCAACAACTATTACTACTAAAAATCTCTCTTGTTAAAATAACATGCTTCTTTTATTTTTGGGTTTAGGTTGTTGCTGTCAAACCTACCTCGATTTCTTTAAATACTAAAGCGATTTTTTCTTTTTGAAACACTTTGTAAATGTACTTTAACTTATGAGTTATGACTCGGTGAGTTCTGTCGGAAAGATTAATAAGCTTGGTAATTAAAGGTGTAGATAGAGAGTAGGCATTAGCATTACCAAAAGAGATTCATTCACAAACACTGTCACAGAAATTTAACCTTAGGAAACGAACATGTGATAACGTAAATTCTCCAGACTTTCTTTGACCATCACAAACCACACATCTTCTTGCTTACTTTGATTGCAAACCCCTCCTCCAGCCAAAAAGCTTTACTTTCTTCTTGACTTCTTGGATGAAACCCGGCTTTCAACTCTTCTCTTGGCAGCTTCAAACTCTTCTTCGTTTGGCTCTTCTGTGTCAGCACTACTGCCACCGTACTTGGAGGCAAGTGACGAGAACATTGTATCGAACTTCTCTTTCCTCGAATCTCTTCTCTGTGAAATTAGAGCGTAAAGATCCGTCTCTGCGCTCTCTTTAGCTCTACAAGTATTTGAAATTTTGAAACATGTTAACGAGAAAGTTTTTACATTAGAGAGGGAAATTATTGAGAGAAAAAAAGGTAAAAGACATGGAGAAGGAGAGGCTTACTTCTTCTGTCTCATCTTTTGGGGACTAGTGGGGGGTTTAATTTCTGAGATTTCCTTTGCCCATTTCTTGTAAGCTTTTGTTGACTTCACTTCTCCTGCATAAGCGGAACAATGGTTTCACATGGCGCACAAACAAATCACCACTTGGCATGCGTTCTTTCTTTTTTAACAAAGATTTGACGGAACATAGAGAGAGAAGCCTACCCGCTGCAATGGCCTCATCGATGATATCTTTGAAACGGTGTGAATCAAGCTTCGGATCCGAGCAAAGCATTGAGCAGAAGAGCCTGGAAGAGATATAGTACCACCACTTATGTTCATATAAACTTCAAGATCACAAAACTGAAAAATAAAAGGAATGAAAACAAGGGTGGATGATAATAAATTTACCGGCTCATTTTACCCTTAAACTTGGTGTAGAGCTCAATCAGATCATTCTTCTCAGACTCAGAGCCCCTGTAGTTTGCCTCAAACTCTTCAATATCTTCCTCGGTGACCTATTTATTAAGCAGATGCCGCAAAGAATCAGCAAAAGCTGAAAGAAACAAAACAAACAGTTGTCTGCAAAGGAGACTATTGTGAATAAAGCTTTGTTACCTTCTTGTACATTGCCTTGAAGAAGTTCCTCAAGTTGTCAACCACATCTCCCGAAAGATCCTAATAAAATAGTGAAAAAAACAAGTTTGTAAGAAAAAAACATATTGTAGTTTTTTTCTTACAGAGATTGAAAGACTGTTGCTTTCACCAACGCGGTTAAACAGAAACAGGAAATAGCAAAAGAGACTAATACATATGTGAAGTGTTTTTAGTGTGAATTTCAGGGAAAATAATCTAACAAATAACCAGCATGATAATGAAACAACTGAAAATAAAAAATCATAAAGAAGCCAACTTACTGCATCATCGACGGAGCCGGTTTGATCATAGACAGCCCTTTTCTCTTCATCACCGAGAATCGAAATCACCTTCTGCAGCTGCTGAAATTTCTCTTTAGCTTCTTCCTGTTTTAAGAAAAAGACAAAAAAACATTAAAACATCACTGTAAAAATACAAACAGAGTCCCATAGAAACAACTATAAAGAAAACAAGAGCAGAGTGTTAGAACCTCGTCGTCCTTGTTTTTATCAGGATGAAGCCTGAGAGCCAACTTGTGGTAAGCTTTCCTTATCTCCTGTTGAGTTGCTGTTGCTCCCACTCCCAGAACCTTTCCAACCAAATCCGTTTTCATTAGAATTAATCTTCTTAATCACACAATTTAATTAATCAACCAACAAGACAAGAATTGGATTGTTAAAAATTTAAAACAATGGATCATAAACAAATAATACAAATCTTACAATCTCAACAACCAACGATGAAACACAGACTCGTCGCTAGATGATATCTGACAAAGCAATTGATAAAAAAAAAAGAGAAAGGAGAGATAGAGAGAGATACCTCGTAAAGACTTTTGTGGCTACTACATCCCCCATCGTTCTCCATTTCTCAACCTTCTCGTTCTTCTACTCTTTTTTTGGCGATACAGCTTATACCCGTCAAGAGAAACGAAAAGAAGAAATGCTTTATGGCGCCAATAGTTTCCAACCTCTTTTTGTGTTGCCGCCTATTTTGTGAAATGTATCTCATCCTTTCTTAACCTAATGGAATGCAAGGGGTTGCTTTGTAATTTCATTAAAGCCAAATTTAACCGAAATTGGTTTGATGAAACCATCTCTTTTTTTTCGTGCGACGGTTTGATGATCTCGAATCTCGAATCTCTTTACAAATTATCGGTTCATTGGTTTTACTTTCGTATCGAATTGAACACTTCTAAGTTCTGGTAATCGGTTTTGATAAAGAGAAGAGCACCGGTTAGGAAATTTAACGGCCGAGATTAATTTGGTCCATGGTAAACTCTGTGATCCACGGCACATAGGAATAAAGAGTAACTAGGTCCCGCATCGGCCGTTAATCCGCCCTTTCTCTCACGATTGCGTAACAACTGTTCTCGTTCCTCGTCCATTTTGATCTGCGTTTCTTTATCTGTTCATGGTAGATTCCGCTGAATATACGAATCTGATACTCGTCGCGTGGATCTGTTTGAGAGGATCGTGAATCTGGAATTATCTTCTATCCGTTTTTTGTTTTTTTTTAAGCCAAGGATGTCTAATTTGTATGGAGATTATAACCAAAAGATCGACTACGTTTTCAAAGTCGTCTTGATCGGTGACTCCGCGGTCGGAAAAACACAGCTGCTTGCTCGGTTCGCCAGGAACGAGTTTAGTGTCGACTCTAAAGCCACCATCGGTGTTGAGTTCCAAACTAAAACGCTCGTCATAGATAACAAAACCGTCAAAGCTCAGATTTGGGATACTGCTGGCCAAGAAAGGTTTGCTTTTCTTCCACTTCACGCTACTTAATCGTCTCGTATCTTCATTCGTTTAGACAGTGACATGCATGCATGGATATAACGTGTACATTTATCCATTCCCTGTTAATTACTCTGTACTTGAACTACGTACGTGCCCGTTATTGATCACCAGAAACATCCACAACTCATCCATATTGATAGATGTTTTCGAATATTATGCAAACAATTTAAGTAGGTATACATTATACATGATTACATGATCTATGTTCTAATATAATTCAATAGTGTGCTTAGAAAAGACTAGTATGTGTGATTGAGATTGGTCTATGCGAACTTTACTGTACAAGAGATTAGTCCCACGTTGCTTTTTTCTTACTCTATGCCACTTATATTAAACGGTGTTCTACTTATTGGTCATAACTATTTCATTGCTCGTTTAAGAAACTAAAATTCCCACTAACTCCTATAGTTTTGATATGATCAAAAGGCTGATGTTTGATAATCACCATTTTGCACAATTAATCGCTCTGTTTGTCACTATATACATCAGAATTTTTTACTGTTCTTGTTTTTTCAGATACCGAGCAGTGACAAGCGCATACTACCGTGGAGCTGTTGGGGCAATGTTGGTCTACGATATGACCAAACGTCAATCATTTGATCACATGGCTAAATGGCTAGAAGAATTAAGAGGGCACGCGGACAAAAACATAGTGATTATGCTAATCGGTAACAAATGCGATCTCGGAAGCCTGAGAGCAGTGCCAACAGAAGACGCGCAAGAGTTTGCACAAAGAGAAAACTTGTTCTTCATGGAAACCTCTGCTCTCGAATCTACCAATGTCGAAACCGCGTTTTTGACCATCTTAACAGAGATTTATCGTCTAATCAGCAAGAAATCATTAACGGCTGATGATGATGACGCCGATGGGAACTCGAGCCTCTTAAAGGGGACTAGGATTATCATTCCTACCGAGCAGGAGAGCGGGAATAGAGGTGGATGTTGCGGCAAAACGTAACTCCAAAAGCGAAAGACAAAAGATTATATTCTTTTTTTTTTGTTTGGGTTTGTTGTGTTTTTCTTTGTGTTTTATTCATGTTAGGCCATTTCTTCTTGAAACGAAACAATAAGTCAAGGTTTACTAGAGAAAGAAGAGTTATGAGGGTGAAACCAAGAGCCCCATTATCTTACATACGACTATGATCAAGGAGACCAGCATTTTGAGATTGTGATTGTGTTTAACTTTTAGAAAAAACTGAGACTAGGTGAATATTTTCTTGTTTCATTATCTATGGGTTGTTATTGGGCATAGACTAGTGAAATATTAACTTTTATATAGTTTTCAAAATTAATACTACATTAGACGCTAGATTAATATCATCCAAGAGGCAAGATTAGATATGGTACATTCAGAGCCATAATTTTTTACAAGTGTTTGATCATCATAACTTTAAGTTGTGCATCTAGGATGACTGCATTATTGTAATTTTAATTATCGTACTCGGTATGTTACAAATTAAGTTTTGACGCAGTGGCCAATGTCGGGGTGGGTCAAGCTATTAAACAGAGAATCAAAGTAGTTCTGACATACTTTCATGTACAAATACAACCTCTTCTTCTTTTCTTTCCCTCGAATTTGCAGCGCAGAATATTACAATGACTCTTGATGGAGCCAGAGAGCGGAGAAGAATTGTTCTCTCCATCACATGTCCTTATTTCTGCTCCACAATGATGAGTTTCACATGGACGGTCTCTATAGGTTAGAGTGGAAAGAGTCTTGGTGAGTTAAGCAAGAACACAACTTCTTTGTTTAAAGGGACGTGGTATTTGTGCAAATGATCTACTCGTGTTGTTTCTTTTTAGGAATAAGATTCGTTCGGATTTCGAAAGTGGTGGGCTCTACTAATACTTATCTGTCTGCCCATTGTATTATTGATTTTGTCTCGATACACAACAAATATTGTTGCAGTTTTGACTCGTTGGATTCCATTGTCATATCATAATCATAGTTGTTTAGCACGTTTTTTCCGTTCTCTGTGAAAAAATGTCATGTAATTGTATTAGTCTTGGCGCAAAGATACACAGTGTACCATACACTATTTACCTATACTGTTTAAATGCTTGCATGTATATGAAATGATTGCAGCATGGCAATTCATATGATTGTACTCGTGGAGTGACTGCAACCACGTGCAAACTTCCAAAAAATAATTAAAAATAGCAGAGATGTATTTACCGCGCTTTTTTGAATTACAATTTTTTTTTTCGTAACTATGAATTACAAAACTTTAAGAAAAGAATATTGCACGTTGGGAGTTGTGTAAAACCTTGCTTGTACAAATGCAGTAACATAACACAGCTGTGTTCCACTGAAAATCTCTGTTATATATCAGAAGTAGTAGCTTCCTCACTACTCAGAACACAACCACTCAGAATCACAATGAAGTTCCTTCTTCATCTCTCTGTCTTGTTGTCCATACTCTTCATCTCTCTCCCATCTTCTCACAGCTCCTCCTCAAATGACAAGATTGCCCTCCTCGAAATCAAGAAAGCCTTAAACAACCCTCCACTCCTCTCCTCCTGGAACCCCCAAACCGACTCCTGCACCACCTGGACCGGCGTAGAGTGCACCAACGGCCGTGTCACCGCCCTCACCATATCCTCCGGCGAAATATCCGGCCAGATCCCGGTTCAGATCGGCGACCTCCTTGAGCTCCGTACGCTTGACTTCAGTTACTTGACTCATCTCACTGGAAACATTCCACACACCATCACCAAACTCAAGTACCTGGACCTCCTCCGGTTAAAGGAGACCAATCTCTCCGGTCCAATCCCTGATTTCATCAGCGAGCTCAAGAGTGTTACGTTCTTAGACCTTTCCTTTAACCAGTTTACGGGTCCAATTCCCGGGTCGCTTTCTCAGATGCCTAAGCTAGGAGCCCTTCAGATCAACAACAATAAGTTAACCGGTTCAATACCAGACTCTTTCGGTTCTTTTGTAGGCACAGTTCCTAATCTCTACCTGTATAACAATAAGCTCTCAGGTAAGCAACATCCTTAAATTTTATTTAATAAAATTCTAGACATATTGTGTTATTTATTGTATACCATTCTCCTAGTTTAAATGTTACGTGACCATTAAATACTTTTATTTCAAAATTATTAAACCGGTTTAGTGTAATTGTCTTGCAGGAAAAGTACCAGAATCGTTGTCAAAGTACGACTTTAACGCAGTGGATCTGTCGGGAAACGGTTTCACAGGAGATGGTTCGATGTTTTTCGGACGTAACAAAACAACAATACGTGTGAATCTATGCAGGAACATGTTTGAGTTCGATCTCTCCAAGGTTAAGTTTGCTAGGAGCATAGTGTCGTTGGATCTGAGCCACAACAAAATCTTCGGGAAGTTTCCTAGGGAGCTGAGTAAGCTGCGTCTCGAGCATTTCGACGTTAGTTACAATCATCTATGCGGAAAAATCCCACGTGGTGGTCTCCTTCAGACATTTGAACCATCTGCTTTCTCTCACAACCTCTGTCTTTGTGGGACCCCACTTAAGGCTTGTTGATTTGGTTTAGTGGCGTGGGAAGAAATAAGTAGTATGTCTTTATCTGTATGATGATGATGTTTAATTATCAGGCCGCCTATCAAGTGAATTGTTCTATTTAATAAAGTTAATGTTAAGAGTTTGGTAAGAAAGCTGTTGAGATATTCAAAGTGTACTCTCTAGACAATGATAAATTACCACATAAACAATGATAAATTTATCTTCACGTGTTAATTATCCACATAAACAATGATAAATTATCTTCTAACCTGTGGCTGAAGTTGAGCCCACCCTCACGTGTGAAGAAAATGTTGCAAGTAGGTTAGTAAACAATTTTTCTTTAGTTTTGTATTAAACTATCAGTAAATAAGATAAATTGTTTACTATGTATAATTTTAATGATATTCAATACTACGTCGTTTTGATATTAGTTTTTAAATAAGATAGGTCCGACTGGTGACCATTGTAGAATCAAGAGGAACAAATAGTAAATGAACGTAGAGGAATAAAATTACAGGAACAAAAATGAATTGTTGTTCTATCTTAAATTTGACAATGAATAATTTTATTCTTTATTTCTCTAAAAAAAAATGATAGGGAATAAGAAGGAAAAATTATTGGAAATTCGACCAAAAAAACATTGAACATGGCAAGAATGACCAAAAGAAACATGGATTCGAGGCTGGCCAAAAAAAACCTGAACTTTTGTTGACTTTTATCAGTTTATTAAGAAACTTTGATTGACCGACCAGATTAAGACACCGTTTACTAACAGTTAAGACGGTAGTTAATCAACATTAAATACAAAGACCGTTAAGTAAAACGACGTCGTTTTGAGATGGAATGAAACGATATCGTTTTACCTATTTTTACTATCAAAAATATGTCGTTCGCATGGATCAAACCTGAGAACTAATGGCCAAATAACGAGGTTTCTTGCCACTAGATTACTGTCACTTTTAAGAATATCCATAACATGTTTTCTTTTATTGAGTATCAAACAAATCTCGAAAAATCTAAATTCTTTTTTAGAAAATTCCAAAAAATCTTAAAAAATCAAGAAAACTCTGAAAACTAAAATTAAAATTGAAATTATAAATATTTTTAAAAAATCAAAACATTAAATTTTTTTATAAAAATTAATGTATCTAAGATCATTTGAGTTTTTTTTTATCTTAAATATTAATCATACTTTTTTATAAATTAATATATTTGAGATAAAATAGAAAAATGATAGTTATCACACTAAAAATGTTTTTCATTTAATTATTATCATATTTTAGAAAAAAATTTGTGATAATATCATTTGTTTATTGTATCTTAATTATCATTTGTCTATTTTATCTTAAATACATTATTCATACTAAAATCTATAGTGTGATAAATATCATTTTATTTTATATTACATATGTTAATTTATTTAAAAATATGTTTCAAGTTTTTTAATCATTAAATTTAATTCATTGCATTTTTTGAATTATTTTAGATTTTTTTTGAAATTTTTAATGTATTGATTTTTTTTTAAAAAAAACTTATTTGTAATTTCAATTTTAATTTTACTTTTCAGAATTTTCTTGAATTTTTAAGATTTTTTAGAATTTTTTAAAAACAATTTAGATTTTTGAGATTTGTTTGATACTCAATAAAAAAAACATGTTATGAATATTCTTAAAAGTGACAGTAATCTAGTGGCAAGAAATCTCGTCATTTGGCCATTAGTTCTCAGGTTCGATCCATGCGAACAACATATTTTTGATAGTAAAAATAGGTAAAACGATATCGTTTCATTTCATCTCAAAACGACGTCGTTTTACTTAACGATGTTCACAAACGTCGTTTAATCATTCTGTAACAGTGTGTTTAATTTGGCGAGTGAGCGATAACTTATTGATTAAAGTTTAAAGTCAAATATAGTTTGGTGTTTTTTTGCCAGCTAATATGTTCGTATTTATTATGGCAATTTATGTAAAGTTCGTGATTTTTTTGGTCGAATTTCCAAAAACTATTTCTTGTGAATGGTAATTTTTTTTAAGAATGTTAAAAAATACATTATTCCTTATCATTCCTTAGTCACCAGCAGTTGGATCCTTATCGTTTTGGTAATGGACTTTATAATGAGATCATACTGGGCTTCAGAGGCTAGAGTTGCTCTTTTAGTGGGCCTTACATAAGTTCTTAATTTCCAAAACGCATCGTTTTCGTCTTTAAAACAATTGCTCGGCGATTCCGACGCCATCCCATCCGAGACCCGGAGAAATCGATCGTAGCCCTCTTCGCTTCTATAAGATCACTTCTCTCTCTCGAGAGAGAGAGCCAAAAGCAAAGTTCGTTTCTTTCCCCCCCAAAATTTTCAATTTCTTGTTTCAATTCCGTTATTTTACCGTTTCACCAAACGCGCGTCGAACCCTAAAACCCTCAATTGCTTCTTTTGGGGGGTCAAGTTTCCCCTTCGAGATCTCTAGGGTTTCGTATCTGAATCTGTGGAAAACGAAAAGACTCTTCAAGCTTGTGGAAAGAGAGGTATGTATAACGATTTTGCCCTCTCTTTGAACCCTGTTCGAGCAATTATATAGCCTTAGGGTGTTGCGGCTAGTTTTAGGCATGGAATTTTATAAAGAGTGGTTAGGTAATAGTTTGACGGAGGATAGGGTTTAGGGCTTGGAGAAAAGTGTTCAGCTTTCATGATTTTATTGAATTAGGGGAAATTGTATAAGGCGTTAGACTTATATCCACGTAGCACTAAGATCTGGAGGTATGTGGGTTTTATCAGGTTGCTGATCTGTCTCAGTACCTTGGGACTAACTGTAGAGATGTGTTTTAGTTGGATTATAGATTCCGTTTATCATTATCATTTAGCGAGTATCTGTTTTTTTTTTCTAGCTTTTCAAGACTTTTGATGCTTTTGATGGGTTACTGATGTCTACATTAAAGTAAAGCTTTTAAAAGGACTGCTTTCACTTGGATGGGAAAGTCTCTGTAGCTAAAACTACATAGTGACATGGAGGCACAGATTCATCTACTTGAGCAGGAAGCATATACCGCTGTTATAAGGGCTTTTAAAGCGCAGTCTGATGCTATTTCTTGGGTAAAATCTTTTTCCATCGTTGGATTTTATTGGGTAACTTCCATGTGTTCTTTCAGTTCTCATGACTAAATCTATGGATTCTATTGGCTGTGCCGTTTCCACTACTTAGGACAAAGAGAGTTTGATAACAGATTTGCGTAGAGAACTAAGAGTATCTGATGACGAACATCGAGAGCTTCTGAGCAGGGTCAATAAGGATGATACTATTCAACGGATAAGGTCAGAATGTTTTATTTGCACGAACAAATACAAATCAGTAAATTTATCTTGAATGAACGTTTGTTCTAATATATTGTAAAACTGTACCAGAGACTGGAGACAGGGAGGCGGAAGCCAAGTCCCTTCTAGACATGCAACTAATCAGGGTTTTGATGTTGGTCCTAGTCCAACTTTCTCAGCTTCCCGGAAGAAACAGAAGCCATTCCAATCTGTAATTTTTTTTTTCTTTGACTCACAAGTGTGCTTTCTTCTGTCTATCTCCACTGTGTTGTTTTATGTTTTTTCTTGATCAATTATCGGTGATATGCATGCAGTTTCCATCATTTGGTGCGGCTGGGAATAGGTCATTCAATAGTCGCGTTGTATCCGGTGGCATTTCAGCAAATGAATCTGCTGAAGCACTTATCGGAAGAAAAGTATGGACAAAATGGCCTGAAGATAACAACTTTTACGAAGCAATTATAACCCAGTACAACGCAGCTGAGGTACTCCTTTTGATCATTTAGTGTATAGAGCTCCAATATTTCTCGAAGTCTTGGAATGTATAATGTATGACTTAGATGTTGAACATTGAGCTCAAGTTTTGTGCAGTTTATTGACTAGTTGTATTCTTTTTCACAGGGTCGGCATGCTTTGGTGTATGATATACACGCAGCAAATGAAACGTGGGAATGGGTTGATCTGAAGGAGGTAAGCTGTACTTGAATATGTTTCAGTAAGCGTTATGGTGTCTTTACCTGATGAGACCTGGCATAATTGTAGATTCCTCCGGAAGATATAAGGTGGGATGGAGAGGAGAGTGGGGTAGCTTTACACGTTGGACCTGTAAGTGGATCAATCCGTGGCAACCGAAGGTACCACCAAGGCCATATTGGTAGAGGGAGAGGACCAAGAATTCATCAACCGAGAAGAGAATTTTTACCAACACAACAGAATGGTGATGGTGGTGTTGACCGGATAACTTCATCTGATGATATTGAATTGTTCAACACTGATTCGCTTGTGAAGGAGGTTCGTTATTTCTTATCTATTGTGCCTCCTCCATTAAACTCAAAAGGGCTTTGTAACATCACAGCTTTGTTTTAGGTGGAGAGAGTTTTCGATTCTGCGCATCCTGATCCTTTTGAGCTTGATAAGGCCAAGAAAATGCTCAAGGTATGAGACTAATATACTCTGCTGTGAGTGGTTTTAGTGTTGTGATTCTGAGGAAAATAACACAAGTCGTTGTGATGCAGGAACATGAGCAGGCGCTTATTGCTGCCATTGCAAGGCTTGCGGATACTTCTGATGGTGAAATCGGTAATAATAATAATGTTTGCAATCTCGGAATAATCTTTTTTTTTTTCTAGCTTTCAATTCTGTGCTCTGATGATTAGTATCAAAGGCCATTACAAACATAAACGTCCGCAAAAAAAGAAAAAAGTGCTAACACAAACTTTGCTCAGAGTGTAGCTAGTCTCTTATCTTGTAAAATCATGAACATGGGTCTTCTATCTTGAGCTTTTGGATTGTCTGCTTCTTCTTTGTTGCAACTATGAATTGACTTTTTTTTTCTTACATGTTGCAACTCAACCAGATGGAGATCCACCAGATTCGCATGACCATCCAATGCCACAGGGATGATGGAAAAGCTGTCTGTAATATTAATGGTGTTTGGTTGGTCTGTCATCAACCCAAGGACTCTGGATGTAGAAATAAAAATTTGTGCTCATCTGACAGAAGAATATGGGAGATTGATTTAGTCAAGTCTTGTTTCAAAATTGTGATCAGCAAAATGTAAGAAAAAATTGTTTAGGAATGTGGGAGTAGGGATTTGAGGCTGTATGCACATGATTTGGTTTAGGGAAATGTAACCTGTGACCATTTTTGACCCCATTGTAAATCTCCCTGAGCACATGTGTTTGACCTTGGATCAAAATCAAAAGCAACATTCTTCCATGTTTAGTTTTCTTGATTTAAGAGAAGCACATGTGTCTTTATTAATATGGAAAATAATGGTAGGTAACACACATACCTCATTTGTTAATTTGCATTGATCTTCGATCTGGAATTGTCATCAGTTTTGTTGATTGTGCTTACTGAATTGAAATCATCTAAAACTTGCGAACATGACCAGTTTGCTGCGGTTATATCTGGATTTGAAGGTAAATCAGGTTCAGGAATAGTTGACATGATAGAACACAAAGAGCCAGAAACAAGTTGATACGATAGAGAATTCAAGTCAGGAAACCTTAAAGCTAAAGAGCAAAACATAAGTCATGAAGGTGAAATAATAAATAGATTAAATTAAACCATGGAATTTCATCATACCTGGAGAATGGAGAAGCCGGCTTAGAGATTGAGGGGATTGATTGGGAGAGCGAAGGGAGGATGTATGTCAAATAATAACCAAGGAAAGAAACATTCTTGAGATTATTGCTTTGACCCTTTTCTCTTCTCTCTTTCTTTCTCATTGCTGTTGTGACAACAATGTAAATAGTTTTTTTTCCGTTCTCGTCGACATTCCGTATATTATTTTGAAAGCCCATTAATGGTACGGAGCCCAAAATTAAAAAATTAATCAGACAGCCCAATATTTTTAAATAATTAAACCCATCAGTAAGTTTGGGATAAGATTGGAAACTAAACTTTTCTTGAACCAAATTGATAGATTTTAGTAGCTCAGTAACAATTCTAAAACATTCATACAAATCTACTCTATTAACATAGAGTCCTAAAAATTATCTACCATAAAAGTTTTCATTTAAGTTTTGGTCTGTTTGGAGTTTGTTAGGTTATAACATGATTAATGGACCATATCAAATCTAATCTATTAATTTATAATCCTATTTGAATTCTACCATGCCATGTTTTAAATTTGGACTTATTAAAATGTTGCATAATAAAATCTAAGAACAACAGAATCATGTGCAGCTAACCTACAAATCATTTTAATTAAATCTTTCCTCTATAAATACTTAACCATTTTAATATATCCAAATAGATTACGATATATTTGTCAATTAATGGTATAAAAAAGTTTTGAAAGAAGATATGATAAGAGTTGAACGATCATCAATAGTATATATAAACTGAGATACAATATTTGTAAACCTTATAAGTATCGATTTATACAGTATTTGTAATTTGTAAATTGTAAAACGTGTTACTTCATTACAAAATGGTATAATGTACAATACAACATTCTATTCTAATAGTATAGATGGTTCACAAACCGTAAACATTATTATTTTTAAAGACTTTTACACGCAAAATATTCTTAATTTTTTAAAAATTATATTGGTATGCTCTGATCATAATTATTGAATATACAAATTATTTTTATCACATAAAGATACATAATTAGCCGATATTTTTTCATTCGATATATAACGTTGAGATATACAATTTCCCTAAACATATTTGAAATACAAATGCATTCAATAACCAAAAAAATAAAATAAAAAAAAAACAAAAACAAAAATGTAACAAAGGTATAGCTATCTATACCAGAATCAAAGCCAAAAATTCCATATCCTATTTAGTCAACATGCTAGAACTGAACTCCAAATTTTGTCGGATTCCTAATATTTTTATTTGAATCAAATCTAAAAGCCTAAATAACAAAATCCAAACAGAATTCAAATTCTTAAAAACCAAATTTTTACTATATTTTTTGAATCGGAAACCAAATCAATCATATTAGAGCAATATTAAAAAATATATATTAGCGTTTACAATAACTAAAACCAATAAGTAAGTTAAATATACAAAACTTTTTAAAACCTAAATGATAAAATTAGCTTGGATTATGTTTAAAAATCTCGCATTTTAAAGCACATGCAAAAATCTAATTTAAAATATCAAAATATTTAATATTTCAAAATTATATTAGTATATTTAATCATTACTGTTGAATATACAGCTAACTTTTATGAAACAGATGTACAAAATTATCATATATTTTCTGAATTAGTATATAACTTGATATATTCCGATGTCCAAACATATTTAATAAAGATATTTAATAATAGAAAATAAAAAACAGAAAATCTAACAAAAAATATAGCTACTTAAATCATAATCAGGACTGAAAATTCATATCCCTACTCAGATCCACATGCTCAAATTAAACTCAAAATTTTATCAGGTTTCTAACATTTATATTTGACGAAAAAGAACATTTATATTCAAACCAACTAAAATAATAAAATCCATATCAAACTCAAATTCATAAATAACAGGATTATTACTATGTTTTTGAATTGGAAACCAAAATCTATAACCAAATAGGAACTACACCAAAAACTAAAATATACAATCTGGACGAGAACCAAAACTTTATATCATCTTTAAATTAAAGAACAAGTTTATTGTTTATGGTTTATTTTATTCCACTTAATACTACAACACTTGCCGGGATAAAAACATGCGATGTCGAGAGAAAAATGTAAAAAGACAATTCATGTGTCTTGTCGTGGGCTTGGCTTCCTCGGTAATGGAAAAGGTTTTACTAGACCGGTATAAATAGCTTCTCAGCTTGCAATCCCGGTTTAACTTTTTATTTGTTAAATTGTCCACTCCGGTTTAAGTTTCGAATTTTAGAAAAAGAAAAAAAAGAAGGAAAAATCTCATCTGTCTCGACGACAACCACAACCACCACCACATCAGGGTTAGGTTTTTATTTATCTTTATTATTATTATTTCTCCCTTGTCTCCGATTCCGATCTGTTCTTTTTCTCCCCGATTCGCTCTTCAGACACAAAGGGTTTTCTAATTCGGATCTGTACTTTCGCCCATGGATACTCGTAAGAGAGGACGGCCTGAAGCTGCTGGTTCGTTCAACTCCAATGGCGGCGGCGGAGGATTCAAGAAGTCTAAGCAAGGTTACTTCTTTCTCTTCCCCCTTTCTCTCAATATTTAAACTGTTTTAGCTATTATTACCAATACTTTCAGTTCTCCTGCTTCAAAAATTTGAGATCTTTATTACTGGATGAATAATCTTTTTATGAGGATTTGATTTGGCTAAGTGATGATTTCTTCAAATTTTAGTACTGTACTATTATTATTCAGCTACGCAAAGTTTAAGTCTTTTTTTCTTTCTCGTTGCCCGTGGTGTTTTGGGTGATGTCTTCTTCTTTTTCCTTTCTCACTTATGTGGCTAATTAGCTAGATTACCTCTTAAACTGCTTGCCGTTTTTTTTCTATCTCATAACTGTTCAGTTGAGTCTTTTTCCATTGTCGGATTGATGTGTCTACTTGTTGGCAAACAAATCCTTAAAACTTTATTATTAAGTCTCAAAGTTTCATATAAAGATGAAAATGATGAATGATGTCTTATGATTCTTGAGCAAATGTTATTGAACTTGAGAAAAACTCTTTAACTAAAAGAATTAAAAACACACTTAAATGTTTGGAACAGAGATGGAATCATATTCAACTGGTTTAGGAAGCAAATCCAAGCCTTGCACTAAATTTTTCAGGTTATTAACTTATTAATCCTTTTTTCTTATTAACTGGATTAATATATTAAAAAATATTGTTGTTTTATCTGCAAGTCAAATTAACAAGTAAAATTGTATGCTAATGAACTAATGAATTGGTTAATTGTTATTACAGGTACGTGTAATCATTCAATGCTAAACAACTTTAAAAAAGTTTCAATAACAGATAAGTGCATCTGGATTATAATTTTAGAAACGTTTAAGTAACTCAATTGGTGATCATAACGTACAAAACGTACAAAATCAACCCATACCTTTGCCTTTTGTATGTATGAGCTGTGACAGTTGTGAGAAAGTTGCTATAGTCTTCTGTTTAGTGGTAAGGTGTTAGTGATGTTGTGTTTGTGTCATGGTCAGGTAAGTTTATTACATTACTGGTGGTGACTGGTGATTAAATTGATACCTTCTGTATAGCAATTGATACAACCTCTCGCTTGTGTCATCTCAAGGGGAATGGATTTTAACTCTCTGATGTATTTTATTATGCTTCTATTGCAGCACTTCTGGCTGTCCTTTTGGAGATAACTGCCACTTCTTGCATTATGTTCCGGGAGGATACAATGCTGTAGCACAGCTGACAAACATGGCGCCCATGCCTCAAGCTTCCAGAAACATGCAAGGATCTGGTGGTGTTGGAGGAGGAGGGAGATTCTCAGGGAGAGGAGGAGGAGAGTCTGGTCCTGGACACGTGTCTAGCTTTGGTGCCTCAGCAACTGCGAAGATCAGCGTGGATGCTTCGCTGGCCGGCGCCATCATTGGTAAAGGAGGAGTCAGTTCGAAACAGATATGTCGTCAGACAGGTGCGAAGCTGTCGATTCAAGACCACGAAAGAGACCCTAACCTGAAGAACATTGAGCTCGAAGGAACGTTCGAGCAGATAAACGAAGCTAGCGCGATGGTCAGGGAGCTGATTGGGAGGCTTAACTCTGCAGCTAGTAGGAGACCACCTGGTGGTGGTGGTGGTGGTCTTGGAGGTGGTGGGGTTGGTTCAGAAGGGAAACCGCATCCAGGGAGCAACTTCAAGACGAAGATGTGTGAGAGATTCGCGAAAGGAAACTGTACGTTTGGTGATAGATGTCACTTTGCACACGGCGAAGCAGAGCTGCGCAGGTCAGGAATTGCCTAGTTTGCTGGCATAAGACAAGTCTTTTCTTTTGTGAACTCTTATATCATCTTCCATCTACTTTGTTTTTGTGTTTGTTTTAATAAAAATACAATTTTAGTTTCAATGTCATTGTAAGTTTTCTTTCTCTCTATGTGTTGATTCTTAGAATATGATCTTTTTGTTAAATGGAGTTTGAATTGATGAGATGATGTGAGGTTTGGTGGATGAGTGACAAAACGGTGGTTAGGATTTGTATGGTGCTTTTTTATCTTTTGTAACATGCTTACTCTGCTTTGTCTGTTGTGTGGGAGTCTGATACATCATAGAAATATATGTTTGTACAAAGTGTGCTGATGATGATGCTTAGACAAATAGAACTCTAATCATCTACGTATAAGAGACCTCGAATCAATTAATTACTTGCTTGTCGATGCCCGCCTACTTGTTTTTTTGGTCTGCCACCTTAATTAATTAATTATTAATAAAAGGTGTTAAGATGGTTACACATAACAAACAATTTAGAGAGACAAATCCTCGCGTGACGACCACCATACTTTGCATGTAGATATTTCTATGTATCGTCACATGGCGGGGAGAAGAAGCCAAACACGATCCTCCATTTTCCACTTTTAGCATTTCTTTTTTCTTCCTACCACCAGTATTTTTAAAGACACCAAACTACCTTCTTCTTCTTCTTCTTCTTCTCATTGATGGTTATTACGATCAATCTCTGCGAGTGAGTGTGTGTAATTTGGTTGTTTTGTTGTACCACTTTTCTCGTGTTTACACTTTTACAGTAGATACGAAAAATTGGTTAAGCCCATGTGATTTTGCTTCTAAAAATCAATATTTATAAAATGTTTTTGACATTTTGTAGGAAAGAAACGTGATTGAAAATCTATCAAAGTACATAAATGTTGACTGTATCCTTTCGCTTTTCCGCAGATAAATACGCTAACATTCGTTCTTTGCCGTAAATAAAAAGATATTTTTAAATTGAAAAGTAAAAAAAAAAAAAGGGAAAAATTAAGAGAAAGGAGAGAAAAAAGGGACCCAGTTGTAAAAAAGAAAGAGAGATGTCACTCATCTTTTCATCCCACGGGCCTAGCTTTCAATTTAAAACGGCCTGCCTTTTGCCATTTGCATCTGACCAGAACCAGAAGAGGAGACATAACATAGATAGAAGAGAGAGAGAGATAGAGAGTGTGTGATTCTGCGGAAGAGCTTCATTGTAGGGTTCATCGTTATTAACGTAAAATCTCCCCACCCTTCTTCTCTTCTCATTTTCCTTTTTTTTTTTTCTGAATATCTGGTCTGTGTTTATATCTTCCCTATCTCTAATCTCTCTAGCATCTCGCGTTTCAATGATAAATCTGCAATTCTTTACTGCATTCAACTATAGATCCGCTCCTCTGTCTCCATCTGACAAAAACCATCATGAGATTTTTTCTTTCATCTCACCATGAAAATGATTAGTGTCTGGCATATGAAGTGTTGCAACTTTCTATCTTTTTTTTATTCCATTTAATTATTGGTTGGTGGAAACTGAAAAAAAAAAATCACATATTGTTGAAGCTTTGACCGATTCTTTATTGGTTTATTAGTACTGTAATTACATAATCAATACATAAAACGTTTCATTTGACTTATATTGCTCTTAAAACAGATTTAAGGTGGGTTGGTAGGTACTTCAGGCCAGGGTTTAGATGCTCTTTCTTAGATATAGAAACTATTAACCACACCGTGGTGGTCTAGTAGCAATAGGTTGCTTAGGTTTGAATACACACACTTCATCATGTGGCTTTGCCGATATGGACCCATTCTTTATGGACATTTGAATACCCAAAGAAGTGAACCTCCATAAAATTAACTTTTTCTTCTTTTGGTTTTCTCTACAGAAACAAAACATGGGTGCAGGTGGAAGAATGCAAGTCTCTCCTCCTCCCAAGCCCTCCGAAACCAACAACACCCTCAAACGCGTCCCCTGCGAGACACCACCCTTCACACTAGGAGACCTCAAGAAAGCAATCCCACCTCACTGCTTCAAACGCTCCATCCCACGCTCCTTCTCCTACCTTCTCTCCGACATCATCATCTCCACCTCCCTCTACTACCTCGCCACAACTTACTTCCCCCTCCTCCCTCACCCTCTCTCTTACCTCGCCTGGCCTCTCTACTGGATCTGCCAAGGCTGCGTCCTAACAGGCCTCTGGGTCATCGCCCACGAATGCGGCCACCACGCCTTCAGCGACCACCAGTGGCTAGACGACGCCGTCGGCCTCGTCTTCCACTCTTTCCTCCTCGTCCCTTACTTCTCCTGGAAGTACAGCCACCGTCGCCACCATTCCAACACCGGCTCCCTCGACAGAGACGAAGTCTTCGTCCCCAAGAAAAAATCCGACATAAAATGGTTCAGCAAGTATCTCTGCAACAACCCTCTCGGACGCACCGTGATGCTGACCGTTCAGTTCACTCTCGGCTGGCCGTTGTACTTAGCCTTCAACGTCTCGGGGAGACCGTACCGCGACGGTTTCCCCTGCCATTTCCACCCCAACGCTCCCATCTACAACGAGCGTGAGCGTCTCCAGATATACCTCTCCGACGCTGGCGTCCTCTCCGTCTGCTACGGTCTCTACCGCTACGCCGCTTCGCGAGGAGTGGCCTCCCTGGTCTGCCTCTACGGAGTCCCGCTTCTGATTGTCAACGGTTTCCTCGTTTTGATCACTTACTTGCAGCACACGCACTTTTCGTTGCCTCACTACGACTCATCGGAGTGGGACTGGTTGAGAGGAGCTTTGGCTACGGTGGATAGAGACTACGGAATCTTGAACAAGGTGTTCCATAACATCACGGACACGCACGTGGCGCATCATCTGTTCTCGACGATGCCGCATTATAACGCGATGGAAGCGACCGAGGCGATAAAGCCGATACTTGGGGAGTATTACCAGTTCGATGGGACGCCGGTGGTTAAGGCCATGTGGAGGGAGGCGAAGGAGTGTATCTATGTGGAACCGGATAGGCAAGGGGAGAAGAAAGGTGTGTTCTGGTACAACAACAAGTTGTAATGAGAGGATGCTAGTGAAAAAAAGTTGTCGACCTTTCTCTTGTGTCTGGTTGTCTTTGTGTTATAGAAGTCT
Source organism: Raphanus raphanistrum subsp. raphanistrum (assembly GCA_019706035.1). Classification (NCBI taxonomy): domain Eukaryota; kingdom Viridiplantae; phylum Streptophyta; class Magnoliopsida; order Brassicales; family Brassicaceae; genus Raphanus; species Raphanus raphanistrum. The sequence goes on from CM033980.1 coordinate 42,901,973, forward strand.
GTTTTTAAATTTTAATAATCTTATTATTATCCACTTTGTGTTATGACATTTTGGCTAAATTAGTTATGTGATGTGGGAAGTTAGTGTTCGGTGTCTGTTACAGTTGTATGCTTATTATGCCTCTCTTTAAAAGACACTGGGTGGAGTCTTGCTTCAGATGACACCTCCAACAATACCTTCTTAGAGCATGCCCATTAGTGAACCCCAAGGGGGGGTTCATAGGGATTTTTTTATTGTTTTTAGATGGGTCCGGGAATAGTGACGAACCCGTATTAATTTTGCTCTTCCATTAGTGAACCCGAAAATGGGGTTCATAAGAATAAAATAATAATTTTTTTTTTTAAAAATTTTATTTAATACAATGGAAATTAAAAAACATACAAAGATTATTCATCTAGATTACCAAATTTGTGCCATATATTTTCAACTGAATCGGCTTTCAAACGATCATGTTTTTGTGATCCCGAATTTGAGCTTGAATGCCATGCCTATTAACGAAGTTGGAAGGAGAGTCCGTAGGTTGCGAGATTTCCACCTGTGAACTCCTGCTTGACTCTCCCGACTCAAACTCAGATGTAGCAGACAGAATATATGTGTTTCGTTCGTTCTCTACTATCATATTGTGCAGTATGACACAAGTTTTCATAATCTTTCCAATCTTTTCCTTGTCCCATAGTAGAGCAGGATTTTTTACTATTGCAAACTTCGATTGCAAAACTCCGAAAGCACGTTCGACATCTTTTCTGGCGGATTCTTGTTTTTCAGCAAAAAACTCAGCTTTAAGACCTTGAGGTAGTGGAATGGATTGGATAAATGTTGACCATTTTGGATAGATTCCGTCTGTAAGGTAGTACGCCATACGATAATTGTGGCCGTTGACCGTGAAATTAACTTTAGGAGCTCGACCTTGTATAATGTCAGAAAAAACTTGTGACCGATCGAGAACATTAATATCGTTTAGGGTACCTGGTAAACCGAAAAATGCGTGCCATATCCAAAGATCCTGTGATGCCACAGCCTCTAAGACAATGGTCGGCTTTCCGTGACCTCGTGCGTACTGCCCTCTCCAAGACCTTGGGCAGTTTTTCCACTCCCAATGCATACAGTCGATGCTGCCTATCATTCCCGGAAATCCGCGTACCTCTCCGATATCGAGTAATCGTTGAAGATCAGCTGGTGTAGGTTTTCGTAGATACTCATCTCCAAACAATTGTATTATCGCTTCGTTGAACTTCTCCAAACATAAAAGTGCGGTACTCTCACCAAGTCGGAGATATTCGTCATACGTATCTCCCGATTGACCATATGCTAGCATACGTATAGCTGCAGTACACTTTTGAAGTGCAGATAGGCCGTACCTTCCGTGAGCATTTTGTCTTTGACGAAAGTATGGAACTTCATTACTCAGGCGATCGACAATGGAAAGGAACAATGGCTTCGTCATTCGAAAACGCCGCCTAAACATTTCTGGTGGATATGTAGGATTTTCACTGAAATAGTCATTCCAAAGGTCTTCGTGGCCTTGCTCCCTATGTCTTTCGATATAAGCTCGTCTCTTCGGCTTGTTAATTTGTTGGTCGATGAAATTATCAACTTGTTGGTCGATAAAATTATCAACATGTTCGTCAAACGTATTTTCAATTTGTTTATCTGCTGCATCATCTGATGAGAAAGACATCACTTGAACACTTCTTCCTTCATACAAGAAAAAAATTAATTATTCACAAGTTTAATAAGAAACATATTTTTTTTTGAAAAAATTATAAAATCTTCACTAGTCTAATAAGAAACATATCTTTTTTTGAAAAAAAAATAAAATCTTCACTAGTCTAATAAGAAACATATCTTTTTTTGAAAAAAAAATAAAATCTTCACTAGTCTAATAAGAAACATATCTTTTTTTGAAAAAAAAAATAAATCTTCACTAGTCTAATAAGAAACATATTTTTTTTGAAAAAAAAATTAAATCTTCACTAGTCTAATAAGAAACATATTTTTTTTGAAAAAAAAATAAAATCTTCACTTTTTAAAAAAAAATATAATAAAATGTGATATCTTGATACTTGTAGTCTATGTAATAAAATGACAAAGAGATATAGAGATTGATAGCTGAGTGTATACTTGTAGTCTATGTAATAAAATGACAGAGAGATAGAGATTGATAGTTGATTCTTTACTTGTCTTGATAGTTGTCTTGATAGTTGTCTTGAAAGTTGTCTTTAAAGAAGAGTAAAGGAAGAGTAGAGTAAAGAAGAGTAAAGGAAAGAGTTGAGTAAAGAAGAGTAAAAGTCGAGAGTAGTGAGCAAATTTATGAAACAAACACATGCTTAATATATAGAGTAGGCAGAGTCGATACAAGTTCAATGTGATTGCTACCCGTGAGCAACCAAAGAAGTACAAAGTTAAACATAAAGACAAGTACATTCCCGTGAATTGAAATGAAGTGTAGAGACAAACAAAATACTACACTTTCCCGTGACACAATCATAAAGCTAAACATAATAAAACAAGTGCATTCTCTGCCTTCCTTTCATACAACTTGAACTCTACCCCGTGACCTGCAACAGAAAAGAAAACAAGAAACAAAATTAAATACTCATCACCTGCAACACAAAAAGAAAACAAGAAACAAAATGAAACAGCAAGCAAAATAAAAGAAAGCAAAGCAACCTATCAACAAAGCAACAAAGCAACCTATCAACAAAGCAACAAAGCAAAAGAAAACCGAAGCAGCAACCAAACAACAAAGCAACCTATCACACCGTTCTCAAATCATTTCAGAAATGAGTTTGTCCATAAGGCTGATTTCGTTTGCAGATAGATGGGTAGGGTCTTTGGCAAGGAGACGCTCTAGGAGTTTCTGTTGCTGTATCTCCTTCTTCACAGCAAGCATGGCATGTATCTCATCATAACCTTGCCTCTTGCGTTTGGCTGCTTTGCAAGCCTTGACACCAGGAGGCCGAACCTCCGCACCTTCCTCCTCAGCCACCACCTCCGCAGCTTCCTTCCTTTTCTCCTTGGGACCTTCTTTGGGAACACCGAGTGATTTCCATTTCTGATCGAACCGAAGTTCCCTCCAACAATGTTCAAGTGTGAACTTGATGCCAATGTCATTGAAGAAGATGTCATGGGCAGCCTTCATGACATCATTCTCGTTTTGGCCACTCGCTTGCTCCCTCGCTGCTGCTTCATAGCAGCCCACAAACTTGCACACATGCTCATTGATTCTTCCCCACCTCTGCTTACACTGACTCCATTCTCTAGGAACGGCGCCACTGAGCAGAGGGCTTGCGTTGACGTAATCTACTATGCGTTTCCAAAACGCTCCGGCCTTCTGGTCAGTGCTCACGATGGCATCCTTGCTGGTGTTCAACCAAGCGCTGATGAGCACAACGTCTTCTTTGGTTGACCACTTTCTTCTTTGAAGAGAGGATTGGGAGGTTTGGGGAGGATGTTCCATTTTGGTTTCGGTTTGGGTTTGATATGTGTGTGTTTTACATGAGGATTTGCTATGTTTTTAAACTAGTTTAGTCTAGTACATTAAACTCTAACTACCAAACATTCATTACACAACAACTATCTATCATTAAACTCTAGCTATCAAATCAGTGCAAATCATAATTTAAAGCTCAGTACAATCCATATTAATCACAGCAACCAACCAACAAGCCGATACAATTTATGATCTACTTGCAGTTTAAAGTTTTAAAAGTTTTACTTTTACTTGTAGTTTAAAGTTTTAGTTCTAGTTTGTAGCTTAAAGTTGTACTTGTAGTAAATCTATATACGGTTAATATATTTAAAAAAAAAGAAACAGAAACATCAATCGAGAAGAGAAACAGAAACATAAATTTTGAGTTAGAGTCTTACCTTCAATCCAAGCAGACCATCTCCAAGTCAGCGACCTTCACAGCGAGAACATCCACCTGGCCAGAGAGCCTTTTAACCTGTTCCTGGACATGTAAACAAGAAAAATAAAATGAGTTAATACGTTATCTTCGCTAAACTAATGAAACACCAAAACAATAAAGCAATGCAATGAAGAGAGAAGAGATTACCTCTAGTGACTCAATCTGTTGATTGAGGATGGGCACCTCCTTCATCACCTTCTCAGCCTTCTCTACCCGGGCAGTCAGCTTCTCGATCTCCTCCTGGACACCAAACACCCAAGGCTGACGATAATGGAGCCCACCAGCCTTGGTAATACCATAAACAACAAGATAAAAGTCATCAGAATCTTGACAGGAAAAAAAAAAAACTGCAACAAAGAAGCAATTGAAAGACTACCTCGTAGTTTATGCAGGTGAAGAAGCGCTTCCCCGGAAGAGTGTCTCTCTCCTCCTTCCCCTGAACCTCGTTTATCATTTTCCCACCACAGTAACACCTACTTGGTATCCCGTACTCTGAATCCGCCACATAGATCAAGCTGTTGTTGTACTCAATGTTCCTCTTCATGTCTCTTCTCTCTGCTGCGGGATCCATCTGTAGCACAAACAAAACATTCACAAATGTCAATCAATCTATGAAAACGAAACAATTAACCCGTGTAGACGATTTAAAACCATAAAGCGAAACCCACATAATCAATTAAGAACCGTAACCTGTAAAACCCCCAAATCTATTTCGAACCCTAACCCTAAATCCCCAAATCAATTTTGAATCTCCGAGAAACAAACCAAATACAACCCCGCATGCGGATTAATTGAAAGCCCCAACTCGATTTTGAACCCTAATACGAAAACCCTAAATCGATTAAGAATCGCCGAGAACCCTTCCCTGCCCAAAACGCTTCAAAACAACGGACAATCTACTCGATACTGACCTGAGCTCGTGGAGGAGACCGTTCGTCGTCGATTAGATGGTGAGAAGCTGCGGGAGTCGGCGTCGCACGAGAATCGCCACTGAATCGCCAGAATCGCCTAGAGGAGAAACAAAACCCTAACTTTTTGAGAATAAAAGAAAATGAATGGTTTCGCGATCTACTCCGGTTCAACTCGAAAACACGAGACCAATGTGTCCACGACACGTGGCTTGAACTCGGCGACGGACGGATCGTGGGTAAGAGACGGGTCACCGAAAATAGCCCATTTTTCTATTTTTTTTTTTAATCCCGGCCCTATGACCCCGAGCCCATGAACCCGTTTAGAACCTTTGATGGGCATGCTCTTACACATTAAGCAAAGGTTTGCTACAGGTTCCAGGTATTATGTGTATGATGTATGCCATGATTTAGTTGTACAAGACTTGACCCTGCAAACTGATCACACCTGAGCTGCATTTGCATCTATGTTTTCAAATACTGATTTGAGGATTTTGGATGTAAACTAGAGACTGAGGGAATCAAAGAAATGAAAACAAGATTCTAGTATTTTCTTGCTTACACACACAAAAAAAATACAAGTGGGGGAATCAAAGATCATATTGTTCTCCTCTACCTACAGAACCTAATATATGCTAAGTTATGGGGGCCAGTAAAAGCATCTTTAAAAAGAAAATTCATCGACTACGAAATCACCATCCGTCCATGTCTGTATTATTCTTTTCTTTTTTTTTTTTTTTTTCTTTTAAGAAATTTCCTTTATTAAAAGACCAAACGGTCAAATTACAACTTTAAACTAAACCACCCACACACGGGCCTTCAAAAATAAAAGAAAAAGAAAGAAAGCAGGAGGACTTACAAACCTTTAAATCAAAAGTTAAAAAACGAGAACCAAGTTGATAGAACCGATACATGTCCTGAAGAGAGTACTTGGCGCCTAGCCAAAGGATCCAATCTGAGTTTGACAATCTGTTTGATCTCTGCAATAATACAACCTGAAGACTTCCTTTCCCCTGAGTGAATTCTCTTGTTCCTTTCTTTCCAAACTAGATATAACACAGCTTGGAAGAGAAGTCTAAGTATCAGAGTGATTTGCTTATCTCTAACAGGGTTTACCATTCACCTCAACACTGCATCAAAGTCTCGCGGAGCAACTACATTCATGCGAGTAAGGAAGTGAGACCAAACCTGGTGACTAAAAGCACAGTCGAAGAAGAGATGATGCCTATTCTCATTGTGACCAGTACACAAAACACAATCCGACGGAACCGTTAATCCCCAGCTAATGAGTCTGTCCCTAGTAATCATCCTGTTTCTTGCTGCTACCCAAGAGATGAACGCATGCTTGGGAATTCTACCAGTAAACCACACCGCTTTGTGCCAAACCACACTGCTTTGGTCAGGGTGCAGCACTTTCCACGTCTCACTCGTAGAAAAAATCCCAGTTCCTCTCCCCGCCACTGGGTACCATCCATACTTATCATCAACTTCTGACATAATCAGAGCCTGAGCAGAGGGAAGGCAGGCCTTTAGCAAAGTAATTATTGGGTTTCCACTCCTGCTACGATCTAACCACCAGCCATCACTTGTCAGAGCATCAGCCACGACAGCGTTTATACTCAAACCAGTGACTTGAGGGCCAGTTTCCCCCACTAAATCAATAAGAGGGCCTAGAGAGGTCCAATTATCCTGCCAGAAACTCGCTGTGATGCATGAACCCACTTCACAAAACACCATAGGCCTTGCAATAGGTCTCAGCTTACAGATAGTTCTCCATATCCAGCTTCCACGATTGGTAGGATCCAAGACCCAAAAATTATCCTGCCCAATCAAGTGTCTTCGAACCCACGATACCCATAAGGAGCCTCCCGCTGTGAAGATCAGCCAGATCAGTTTTAACCCGAGAACTTGATTCCAATCAGCCAAACGTCTCAGGCCCAAACCACCCGCTTCTTTAGGAGTACAAATAGATTCTCAAGCAATCTTTGCACCCCTCGCCGAGTTAGGAGCACCACTCCATAGAAACGCCCCACACATCCTCTCCAAGATACTGATACACTCAGCAGGAATGATGAACATGGACGCCCAGAAGGAGATGGTAGAATAGATTACCGCTTGGATCAACTGGAATCTTCCCGCAAAGGACAAGTGCTTTACTGTCCAAGAGTTGAATCTAGCTGCAATTTTATCCAACAGTGGCTGGAAATCGGATCTTGTCATCTTCTTAGGAGATAAGGGGACTCCCAGATACCTCAAAGGAAGTGAACCATGCGCTATCCCCAACTCATTGGCCAAACTGCGGCATCTGCTCACACTTCCACCGTCCAGGAGCAACTCAGATTTCTGTCTGTTTATTTTAAGGCCTGAGATCTGTCTGAACTCTTCTAAAATTTGCAGAATTCCTCTCAATGAATCCGCAGAACCATCAAAGAAAATCAGGACGTCGTCAGCAAAGCTCAGATGGGTTATAAGGGGTGCTTCGCACTCGGGGTGGATACCGAATCTGCCATCAATAGCTCCCCTGTCCAGCATCTTGGAAAGCACGTCCATAGCAATCACAAAAAGTAAAGAAGAAATGGGATCTCCTTGCCTAAGACCTTTCTTACCCGGGAAATAACCATGGAGCTCCCCATTAACTGTAACACTGTATGACGGCGATGAGACACACTCCTTCACCCACTCAATGAACCTGCTAGGAAGCTCTAAAGCCGTCAGCACTTTGAAGAGAAAGTCCTAGCTTAGGTTGTCATAAGCTTTCGAAATGTCGATCTTCAGACAACCTCTCGACGTTGGGCCGGGCGTATTGAAATCCTTCACGAGCTCTGAAGCCAGGAGCACATTCTCACAGAGTAATCTCTCTTGCACGAAGCCCACTTGGTTCCTCTGGACAATATCCGATACACACAGCTTGAGTTTCTTCTTTAGTAGTCTTGCCATAACTTTATACACCGTAGTACATAAAGAAATTGGTCTAAACTGAGTCAACTGATCCGCCCCCACCACTTTAGGTATCAACGAAATTGCCGTAGCATTGAACTGTCTCAGCATGCGGCCAGAAGAGAAGAATTCCCCGATCGCTTCAATCGTGTCTCTGCCAACAACTTCCCAAGATTCCCAAAAAAACTCTGCCGACAGCCCATCAGGTCCTGGTGCTTTGTTTTTAGGCATCTTAAATAAAGTCTCCTTGATGGAATCCACCGAAGGTATCTCAATAAGCTGATCCGACACTTCCTGAGGGCACCTATACGTCAACAAACCTCTGAGCTCCTCCATGGAAATAGCCTGAACCAAATCATCAGCAGCTCCCAAGAGATTCTGAAAATAAGCAAGTACCATATCTTTAATTTGTGACAGATTAAAAACCCGACTGCCTCCTCCATCCACAAGATATCTGATAGAGTTCCTCATCTGATGCGCCAGAATTGCCTTATAGAAGAATTTAGAGTTCGCATCTCCACAATCCAACCAGCGAATCCTAGCCTTCCTACTGAAAAAAATCTCTTGCGCTGACTCAAAGAACTGCCACTTCTTGCGAGCCACAAATTCTTGGCGGAAAAGAGTATCAGATGGCGAGGTAAGCATTTGAGTCTGGATTGTCTTTAACTCCTCCAAAGCCTCACTTGCTCTTTGTTGGATATTACCAAACCCTTCCCTATTTAGTCTCTTACAGGTAACCTTTGCTTTCTTAAGCCTCTATCCTAGAGAGAACAGCTTTGAACCCATTGGTATCTCCTCTTCCCAAGACTTTAACATCTCCTTCTTAAATTTAGGATGAGAAAAAATAAAGGAGAAGTACTTAAAGCTGCATTTTCTCGATTGAGGCAATGGAGCGAAGGAGACAACCGCTGGGCAGTGATCAGAATCTCCAGGCGCTTCAAACACAGCAACTGCCTCTGGATACGTATCCCTCCATTTCTCGTTACACAGCACCCTATCCAGCTTTCGAAGAATTGGATCCTCTGGATGTCTATTAGACCAAGAGAAAAAGGTGCCCCTGAAATCCAAGTCCGCCAAATTACGTCTGTATTATTCTTTGCTTACCTTCATTGATCATTGTGAAGTTATCGGATTCCACATATGAAATGGTCCACTATATAATTCTTTATACAATATAGTATACTTCAAAGTACACATTTTAATCAAGTCACTACTTGTGGTCTGCTTTAAACAGCATAAACGTATAAAATACTATTAAACAAGAAACAATTGTCCAAAAAGACACTTTTATTTGAAAAATTATATGATTTTAATGTTGTTCGTTAGTTGATTCAAATTAAGAAACGACCAGAGAATATGAGCATGAATCATCAAACCATTATCTCATAACCTTTTCCCTTATAAAAATTCCTAATTGATAAGAGAGAATCAAAAGCAAAAAAGTAGTGTTAAACAATATAATAAACTACAAAAGGGAGAAGATTATTTGTAAGATAAAGCTTATGAGCAAGAAGATTATCTGCTTAGAGAAGAGAGAAGACACTGCTAAGTTCTCTGGTTTCCTCTTGATAACAATCCTGCTATGTACAGGTTCAGCAACACAGTGATTGGGGTCTTAAACCTCCTCAGCTTACTAGCTTCGATACCAATCATAGGAACCGCTCTATGGAAGGCAAGAAGCAGCACAACTTGCAAGAACTTCCTCCAGACGCCGCTACTCGTTATAGGATTCGTCATACTATTAGTATCCCTTGCTGGTTTCATAGGAGCCTGTTTCCACGTGGCATGGGCTCTTTGGGTGTACTTAGTTGTCATGATCTTCCTCATAGCGACTCTCATGGGGTTAACTCTGTTTGGTCTGGTGGTGACCAGCCAAGGAGGCGGTGTGGAAGTACCAGGGAGGGTTTATAAAGAGTATAGGCTTGGAGATTATCATCCATGGTTGAGAGAGAGAGTTAGAGATCAAGAGTATTGGAACTCCATTAGAAGCTGTATCTTGACTTCAAAGACTTGTTCTAAGATTCAATCTTGGACTACACTTGATTATTTCCAAAGGGATATGACTTCTGTTCAGGTATATATCATCATCCTCTTCAATATCCTGTAATAATATCTAAATTACCTTAAATATGTAAAAATTTAACAAATTTAGCTAATTTCAGATCTTAATTCGGAATCCAAAAATATCTGATTTTTAGGCCCGTTCTAGTATCTTTTTGGATACTATGATATGAACTAAGCATCTTTCATCAGTTTGTATAGTAAGTAACATGTGTTTAATTGTAGTCGGGATGTTGTAAGCCACCGACGGCGTGCACGTACGAGACAGGAGTAATAGTAGGAGGAGAAGATTGCTATAGATGGAACAATGGTATTGAAACGTTTTGCTACGAGTGTGATGCTTGTAAAGCTGGTGTTCTTGAAGAGATCCGTCTCGACTGGAGAAAGTTGTCGGTCGTCAACATTCTAGTCCTAGTCCTCCTCATCGCCGTCTACGCTGCAGGTTGCTGCGCCTTCCACAACACTCGCCACGCAGCTCATCCTTATCATCCTTCTGATGATAACCGCATGACCAAAGTCCGTCCTCGTTGGGACTATTACTGGTACGTATACTACATTGACTTATGGATGATCTCAGAATGCAAGATTTGGCGCAAAATTATTTAAAAGTTCAATTTTTCGAAAGAAAATTATATTTTATATTATATAGAATTATATAAAAGTTCACTAATGTTTCTAGCAATTTTGTGTTTACAGGTGGAGATGGTGGCATGAAAAGAAAGAACAGCTTTACTGAGAGCCTCGTAGTCTTTGTTTTTCTTCTTCTTTTCATCATATTTTTCTATTTACCAACTTGAGATCAAGAAAACACAAAGATAAGAAATGTTGACACTACTGTTTTTTTGTTTGTTTAAATCATCAAAGAAACATACATGGAAGATGAATATAGACTATGAAATATGCTTTTCATATATCTAAAACATCTTTGATGAACTCATACGAGTAAACAAAAGAAAAAAAATTAGTGTAAATATTATACCCAGCAACTTGATTGTGAATCATCCCTGGTCTCCAGTCATCAACAATGAAATAGTTTATATATTATAATCATGCTTGAGTTGCAAGGAAAGGTACTACCGTGCCGTGATCACCATTGTTTCACGAAAAATGTATAAACGATTTGACGCTTGTAAGAAACAAAGATGTGCAATACATGTCTGAGACGCAAGCAAAGATCGAAACAAAAGATCTGAGTTTTCCCTTTATATTACGAACAAACTTACAGACCCGCTTAGCTGCTCTTGTGTCACTTGGTATATCAGCAAGTGGATTTTTGAATAAGAGAAACTAGTCCGACAGGCTGTCTCAAAATAGATAATACTCAACCAGCTGATCAAAAAGAAGCAATCATCTAAAAAAAACTTGTGAGAATGAGTAATGATTAGCTCACATGGAAGCTAACCATTAGCAGTTGACTGGTACAAAGGGATTTGGTTTCCTTATTATCACACCCCGAATACTCCTTCACAGCATGGATGGATGGCTATCCAAAACAGACTCTCCCCCAACAGGGAATAGGATATGATGAACCTTTTGGGGTCTGTTCTCAAACTTGTAGAAGATGAAAGTTGATAGTCAAGAGGAAGAAATGATAATATTGGATAATGAAGAGGGATCTAAGGAATTAAGAAGAGAGCCTTTTAGTAGATAGAATGAAAATTCTTATATTACAAATCTTGGTGAATAAGAATTCTTCTTTTGCTTCTTTCTCCCCATGCTTGTTACGCACAAAATTGGTGTTAGAAGTCCAAAGCACTAAGATTAAGAACAAAAACTTATTTATGGTAGTTAATCCAAAGTAGATTATACATTTTTGTTTTTGCTAAAAATATAAGAAAATACATAGAAACAAAATTATGGAGTCGTAACAATTCTCTCTCCTTATTGAACTGTAACATTATTAAAAATGATTAAAAAGAAATAAAGAAATACCCGGCCAATTGATTGCTAATCTTATTATCTCTAGTTTGGTTTGAAGGTTCTGGTTAGTTAATAACCGTTCTTAATGTCAATAAACTTTGCTGTGATGGTAGTTTCGTGGCACTTGAATCGTTCGACACCACTAGGTAATTTACACCTGTATAAAAGAACGCGAAGCAACTTCTCCATATTACGATATGTCATTGCAAAGCATGCACAATATCTTGTTTTGTACGGTAGATTCCCGGTCCAAAGTTTACAACATTCGCGGTCGTTGTCCGGGTTACAATTATCAATATTATCATAGCAAAAAAGAAGGTTTTCAGCCGTAGCCGGGAATGATGTTAAGAGTATGACAACAGCGATGCACATCAATGAAATTAACTTCATTTTTGGAATTAATTTGTAGTTCTCGTGATAATTAGCTTCGGACTAAATATTTTTTGAGAAATTTGAAACAATGTAGTTTTGGATAATTGTTGTATGTTTTTTTTAGCAGATTTGTTGTTATTTGAAATCTTTAAATAACAAACTGAAATGAGAAAAAGGTGGAATATTGAAGGTGTGAATCGAATCCTAAAGTTAAGGGAGAATACGTACACTGAGTTCTATTTTTATTTATAAAACATTGATCTCCAAAATAAAAGTATGACCGATTCATTAGGAAGTAATTTTTTTTTGGTTCAAATGACGATTCATGATTAGGACGTGATTATAAATAGAGTTCTTGATGAATGGGTGTCTTTCATGCAAATATGCATACATCTTGATTTGTGAAGTATGTAGCTTGAATTTTATCGACAGTCATGTAAAGAAAGAAGTTGAAATTAAACTAAAAACATCACTGAATCGCATAAAGCTGTCCCATTTACGCCCATCACACATAAGTGAATAATAAAACATTTAACAAAAACAAAAAAAAAACAAAGAAGTACATTTTTTTGAACAAACAAAGAATTACATTATTTCTCAAGAAATACATAATTAAACGAAACTTATATAATAGTCTCAGTTTATTATGTCCCTCTTCTCTCATTACGTGAAAGACTTGACATTCTCATTGTTCCTAGCATTTTTTTTTCAAATTATACCCTACAAACTAATTAGAATAATAAGTTCTAATGCTAAAAAACTCTGTACCTCCTCCATTCTTGTCGTCAGATCTTTTTACGGCTGCGCCAAAGAAGAGGAATAGGAGTCCCAGCAGAGCCTGCATCAGTACAGTACGTGCTTCTTCAGATATCTTCTATTAGAAAACAGCTTTGTATGAGTAAACATCATTATTCTCATTAATTGAACTATAATGTACAAGGTTAGCTTATATACATGACCGTACTAAGTAAACCAAATGTAAATAGACCGGTTTATGAATACCAGTGTACAATCAGCTAATAACCATAATGAAACTATACACTATAATACTTTGCATCGTTTACAAAAGAACACAAACGTTCGGTGGTCTTATTTGCTGCCTGCATTACAAAGAACACTCTCCAAGTTTTTCTTCATTACTGCTAATAGCAAAAAAAAAAACATTGATCGAGAGATGTTATTATATTTTATTTACCTGACTGCAAATGTGCAATATAATAAACACGGCTTCTCGGAGATCTCCGGCCTCTCGCTTCCCACCTCGGGTTCTTGGAGGGGATTTAAATGCAACAGCTAATTCTCTTATCGCTTGGTTTAATATGGCTTTACTAAGTCTTCTTGATCTCTCCTTTTGAACAGTCGCAGTACTTACATGTATAATTATTTGTTGTTCATATATAACATCAAACAGAATTAAGTTAAAAGAAAACTATAAAGGTAAATTGATTAGAATCCATTTCTGATTCTAATATTTTGGTTCAGTTATGATTTGACAAACCTTTACTATTAAATTGAGTAAAATAAAAAAAAAACATTTACAATCTCAAACCTCTCCCATCAATAGTATACAACCAAGAAAAGTGATGACCAAGGCACTATAGTATGATTCTCATCTCTTACTTTCTTTATGCCTTTGAAAAGATAAGTGTATTTCATCTAAAACAAGAATCTGATTCAACTCCTATACTAGTTTAGGTTTCTGCCGTCTGTTGCCACGGAGCTGGTCGAGCTTTACAAGCATCTCGGCATAGAGAATCTCGTTCCAAGAATCAGGAACCCCTGGGAGGCACCAGTGACTGCAGTCTTGGTACAACAACGGTGATCTTCTTTCTATTACCGTATATTTCTGTTTCCTATAAACAGACGGGTGAGCGTCCTTCCTGTAATCTGTTAACCTCGTTATGTTGAGATACGTGACCGGCGTTTTCATTCCCCTTAGCACGCTTTCGAGTATCTCCATCTTGGTTGGGTAAGGCCTTAGGTAAGTCTCGTTCTTGATCGGTTCTGTTTCATCATCGCATGCCCCTCCTGCATTCCATTGCCCTCCACTGCAACCAGACCAGACCAAACCAAACCAATTAACGGTGATTAAAAATCTTTAAACTACCATGCAAAGGTCTCTATATACCTGAAGTGTGATGGCGAGTATCCGCTGAAGAAGACAAGAGACTTATTTGGATTCACATATTTATCAACCCATCTACCCCATGTAGTCAATGCTTTTGTAAAAGCTTCATCAACGTCGAGTATCGGGTAAACATTGCTTCCTTCTTGATAATAATCCTCACTAATCAAACCACCCAAACACCAAAAAGCCAATGAGACAAATCCTCCATTAAAAAAAAAAACAAAAATAGCTGACAGAACTCTACCCCTTGGATGTTTTGTCATGAGTCCACCAAGATCCGGTATTGAACACAAGTACATCCGCTCCTATGTACTGCTCTGATGACTTCCCCATCATATCTAGACGCAAAGTTTCCTTCTTCGTCCCGTTCTTGTCCTTAGCTTCCCATTCTCTAACCAAGAAAGGAGACGCAAAGAACTCCACAGTGCAATTATATTCCTTATATCATATCAACCACACAAATCAAGTCTCCAATAACAACTAGGTAGTGAAACTAGGCCTGCGGTTTATAACCGGACCCAAATGTTTGGTTAGTTCGGCTTAATTCGGGCAAGTTTATAAAATACTTCAGTTTTTGGTTCGGTAATTGATTAGCTCGGTTTTTCAAAAAAAAAAAAAAACCAAACTAACTAAATCAACCGAAAATTCGAATCAAAATAACTGACAAAGCGAACTAACCAAAATTACCCCAAATTTAACGAACTTTTAAACCAAAATATAATTGAAACCAAAAACTTTGATTAGTTTCGATAAAAAAGAAGTTAAAAACCGAACTAGCTAAACCGAACCAAACTTTCTTCGGTTCAGTTGGACGAACCGGCCCAACCCGAACCCGCAGGCCTAAGTGAAACAGATTGCAAACTTACTTTAAAGACGAAAGAGTACTCAGCTTCCCCACGAAAGTGATGCCTTCCATGAGCTTCAAAGACTTGTCTCTCATCTTTAACTGATCCTTTAAGAATACAAACCAAAGACTCCCACATGTTTCTATTCAGCGAGTCTCCAACGAACACGAGCCTTCTTCCTCTAATCATCTCCAGCAACTTGCCTCCGTCCAGCCTTGGTAAAGTGCATTCTTTAGGTTTCCACTTCAGTTTGTAAAACTCAACGTCTGGTCTTCCGTTGGCCATACAGTTAAACTGCTGGTCGATGATAGTGCACGTACCGGGTTTGTAAAGCGGGTACGAATCGTCTTTGACCCATTCTCCTTCGAAAAACTCGCAGTTCTTGAGAGACTTGATTTCTCGTTTAGTTCTACTTTGTTTCCTCATCGGAGAAGCACTTGAATTCACGGACAGAGGTGCTTGTTTGTCAGTATTGTTGTTAGGACATAAGTGTACACTTGCATGCTCGGTCCGAGACAGTGAAGCGTTTTTTATAGAAAGTATGTTTGTTTCATTAGCGGCGGAAGATTTAAGGGTAGCCGGAGTGAGACTTCCCCGCGGCGCGGGTGCTCGCGATGTGGTGTTAGTTGTGAAATTGGACGGTGAAGTCACGGCTGTGACATTTGGGAGGATATAGGAAGAGACGGAATACACAAAGGTGATGAGAGACGGGGTGAAGGCTAAGTAAACAGTAAACGCAACAAAGGTTATGAAGGAGGCGTAGACAAAAGTTATGATGGTTTTCGTTGGTTTCACGGCGGTGAAAAAGCTTTTCATTTCGGTGGAGATGGCTGCCCCGCTGAGTGTAGGCACGTGCTTGACGGAGTCCGTGGCCATTGTGGGAGGAAGGTGTTGAGTTTTTTTTTGTTTGGCACGTGAAGAGTCTCTCTGATGTCAGAGAGAGATTAAAAAGACTCTTGTTTATGGGGAAGACAATGCGTGTGTTCGGTAAAGTGTTGAGTGTTTCGTTTCTGTTAACAGCCTTTGTATTTGGAGTAAACTAGGAGAAGGCATTGCTTTTTGTTTGGTGTGGCAGGTTTGGAATGTTTAGATTTCGTTTTTTCTACACTTGGAATGTTGTGACTGTATGTTTAAAATCATGTTCTTGAATGGAATGGTCACCAAAAAAAGATAGGAACGAAGTATTTGTGGATGTGGCTGTTTAGACTTGGGGCGGAAGCACGAAACCGACATAAGTTATAAGAGATGTGTGTAAACAGTTTAGGAAGAGTATCTAAAACTATGTTTTAAGATTTTGTCTAATGTCTTTTTCCAATCTTTCTTCATTTTTCTTAATTACTAAGACATGATATCATTGGAGGTGTTCTAAACTTTTTTTTAAAAGAATGTTAAATTTATTCAAATCAAAAAAACTTTTTACATCATATGTAGCTTTCATTTAGATTTTCTTTTTGGCTTTTTGAGCTTAATTAAAAAAAAAAATTAACTTCTTTATCCTTTGGTTGCAACCAGATCGTCATCGCATTATTGAACTTTCCACTTTTTTTCCGGGGCGAAGCTAAATATTTTAAAAATTGTACTATTATGGGTGCAAGTGCACCCATAATATTTTAAGAATTGTCATGTTACGTAGAAAAATTATGACTAAATTAACTCAGTTAGTAGTAGATACATCCAGTAAATCTTATGGTATGAAGTTCGATGCACCCCAATCCCATATCACATTTATTTACATACATAATATATTTTATGAGTATTATGCATCCACTAATTTTTTTCATGGCTTCGCCTCTGCTTTTTCCCATGCATAAAGTAGAGATGCGATTTCTTACACCTTTGTCTATGTATTTGAGTAGAGATGCCGAGGATTGATGCACATCTCCATGTTTCTTTCCATTCCTCTCTCGCCATATGGAATGAATAGAGGTTTGAAAAACATAAGTAAGAAGAAACATCTCAGTTTTATTCTTTTCACTCTCTGCCATAAATCGAACATAAGTATTGTGTTATGAATATATATTGGGAGAAAATACTTGAATCCAGAACTCAAAATTTAAACTCAACAAAAACTGAATTTTATATTCCGAAAGTGGTAATTTAGCTACCAGATAATATTCTTTCAAAACATAAGCTCAAATTAATAATCAAAGAATATAATTAAGTAAATTTATAATCTTTTTGATTTTACATAATTCATAGATTTTGAATATTTTTATACAGTTCATACCGAATTTGTGGTTTTAAATACTTTAAGATACATCTGAATTTTTAACTAATGTTAATTTACTAGATAAATCTAAAATATCAAAAAAAAATCAGATACTTTAAAATATTTTTTAAATTATTAAATAAAATTGAATTTCAGATAAACTCTAATTCAAATCAAAACCAATAAAAGTTTAAGCAAACACAAATTAATGAGTTTGGTACAACTTCTTTTTTTGCTTCTTCTTATCTATAAATAGACATACATCTGCATGATTACACTCTCTGGTGTGTGTACATTGTTTATCCTGATTTTGCTAAAAGTTGTGATTTGGGTTGTGTATGAAGAAACAAAATCAGCTGGGGCAAATAAATAATATAAGAAAGGTTTTGGGTTTAAACATGAAAACTAAAAAAAAGTATTTTAAAGTCCCCAAACTTTACCTTATTTCCTCATTTTACCCACTTTTGACTTTTTATACAATTCCTAATCAGATCTCCCAGTGAGCGATATAATCCATACTCTTCCTCGAGAAACCAAAGGGAAGTTGAATCCTAATGGCGACTACGATCCCACTCTTCGCCTCCTTCAAGTACGCAGACAGCCTAACCGTCGTCGGAATCTCCTTCTGCACCGCCCTAGTCTGCGAAGCCATCTCCTGGATCCTAATCTACCGCACGAGCTCCTACAAGTCCCTCAAACACTCCATCGACCGCGCCGCGAAGAAGCTCGAGACGATGAAGACCGAGAACCCTTCCTCCAAGCTGACGATCAAGAAATCGAAGACGAAGAAGATCGACCGCGTCGAGACGAGCCTGAAGGAGTCGAGCCGAGATCTGTCGTTATTCAAGTTCAAATCGGGAGCCGTGGTGGCGCTCGTGCTATTCGTCGTCTTCGGGCTGCTGAACTCGCTGTTCGAAGGGAGAGTCGTGGCCAAGCTCCCGTTCCACCCGATCGCGATCGTGAAGAAGATGAGTCATAGGGGGTTGAAAGGGGAGGATGCGACGGATTGTTCGATGGCGTTTTTGTATTTGCTGTGTTCGATTAGTATAAGGACGAATCTTCAGAAGTTTCTAGGGTTTTCTCCGCCGCGTGGTGCTGCTGGTGCTGGTGGTTTGTTCCCCATGCCTGACCCCAAGACTAACTGATGATCTGATCTGTTAGTTATGATTGATTACTGTTTTTTTTTTTAATTTTTCGTAATAAGAAACTATTTTAAGTTGTGATGATTATGTTTTTGTTTGGGTTTTTTTCTTGATTGGATTTATGGAACTATCCTGTTTAGTTGCTGCGTTGTGAGACTGAGCTCCTCTGTGTTGTTGCTAGCTCAGCCGATAGTCTCTCGTTTTGATTCATTAGCTTTGCAACTTCTTCGGATAATGCCTTTGAGCTCAGCTGCTGATGCGAGACTTGAATTATCTTCTGCGAGTTTTTCCTGTTACGGTGGTTCTAGTTGATCCTTTGATTCGCTTAGTTCCTTAGCTTTCAGTTTCAGCTCTTTTTCCTTTCATGTCAGAAATCACATAGACTTTAGTTTTCGAATCATATACACTCATTAGGCTTGAAGATTGGTGAAAGGCGTGATTAAATGATTATGAAATGTATATATATATATAGAGTAGAGAGAGAGAGAGATCTGTGCTAGTTCCAGCGAATTAAGAGTTGCTGCTTTAGGTTTGCAACTTCATATTCACATGTCTGCAGAAGATACTTCGTCAGTTATTCAATTTCTACTGCACATTACAAACCTAGTTTCGAAGTTTTCCCAAAGACATACAAAACAGAGGAGATTGATAAAGAAAGCGCCTCTGACCTTTTGATTGAGTTGTTCCTGGATAAAAGGATGAGACGAAGCGTAGATCATACTATTGGCTTCATCGTTAGTATGGTTTGGCCTTTGCCCAAACTCTAATATTTGCAGAGAAACAACTTCATAGAGTGTAAACAGAAGAAAAAAGAAGGATGAATAAGTACTGCATAAACATAAACAATTCGATCACCTCGAGTTCAAAAGAGTTCTCATTAAGTTGAAGATAATAGAGAATCGCTTGAGAGATAGAAAAATAAGTCACTGCATCATACTTTGCAATGTCAACCTACCTGCACGATGTCAGATTTATCCAGTGCCTCATACCAAAACCAAGATTTGTTTCTCCAACGTGGCAATCATCTGGCCATTCTTTGCCTTGATGTCAACATGTAGGGAATTAATCTCTTCCTAAGTAGCATAGAGAACCAGGAAGGTGAATCTTTGGTTGAGTTCCTTTATAATACACAGCTAGATAGTTTCTCTTATTCAAGAATTATCCACTTGCTGATATACCAAGTGACACAAGAGCAGCTGTAAGTTTGTTTGTTTTTACAAGCGTCAAATCGTTTATACATTTTTCGTGAAACAATGGTGATCACGACACGATAGTACCTTTCCTTGCAACACAAGCATGAGTATAAATTGGTAGGTAAGCAAGCTACACACGCCGGTCACGCATCTCAACATCACGAGGTTAACAGACTACAGGAAGGACGCTCACTCTGTCTGTTTATAGGAAACAGAAATTTACTGCAGAAGAAAGCAAATCACCGTTGTTGTACCAAGACTGCAGTCACTGGTGCCTCCCAGGGGTTCCTGATTCTCGGAACGAGATTCTCTATGCCGAGATGCTTGTAAAGCTCGACCAGCTCCGTGGCAACAGACGGCGGAAACCTAAAGGACTAGTAGTATAGGAGTTGAATCAGATTCTTGTTTTAGATGAAATACACTTATTATCTTTTTAATGGATGAAAAGAAAAACACTTAGAAGCAATTTATATGTTTTCAAAGGCATAGAGAAAGTAAGAAGAGATGAGAATCATATTATACTGCCTCCTTGCTCATCACTTTTCTTGGTTGTAAACTATTCATGGGAGAGGTTTGAGATTGTAAATGTTTTTTTTTTACTCAATTTAATAGTAAAGGTTTGTCAAATCATAACTGAACCAAAATATTATAACCGGAAATGGTAGCAATCATTTGGTTAAAAACAATCAGGTTGATGACATCGACTGGCAAATCATAGGCAGGATCAATTGGTTTGACTCCAGAAGAGAGATCAAGTTTCGTTTATAAACTGAATATTAGAGCATCTCCAAGGGTTCACTCTATTTTCTACACTAAAATAGAATGACTCTATAATAGAGATAAAGTTTGCTCCAATGGTACTTTATTATAGAGTATAGAGTGATGAACAAAAAAAAAACAACTTATTTTATATTTGGAGTAAATCTATTTTTTACTCTATTGTAGAGTAAAAAATAGAGTACCATTGAAGCATTTTTTACTCCAAACTCTATTTTAATGTGAAAAATAGAGTGGAGTTGGAGATGCTCTTGTATAAATTTCGTTTAATTATGTATTTTTTGAGAAATAATGTAATTCTTTTGTTTTCTTTTTGTTTTTGCTAAAGGGTTTTCTTATTCACTTCTGTGTGATGAGCGTAAATAAAAGGGACCGCTTTATATGATTCAGTGATGTTTTTAGTTTAATTTCAACTTCCCTTTTTACATGACTGTCGATAAAATTCAAGCTACTTCACAAATCAAGATGCATGCATATTTGCATGAAAGACACCCATTCATCAAGAACTCTATTTATAATCACGTCCTAATCATGAATCGGTCATTTGAACCAAAAAAAAAAAATCACTTCCTAATGAATCGGTCATGCTTTTACTTTGGAGATTAATGTTTTATAAATGAAAATAGAACTCAGTGTACGTATTCTCCCTTAACTTTAGGATTCGATTTCCACCTTCAACATTCCACTTTTTTTTTCTCATTTCAGTTTGTTATTTAAAGATTTCAAATAACAACAATTTTGTTCAAAAAAAAACATACAACAATTATCCAAAAACTACATTGTTGCTTTTTGAAGATGCATGCATATTCCCATCTCTCTCCTTATTGAACAGTAACATTATTAAAATGATTAAAAAGAAATAAAGAAATACCCGGCCAATTGATTGCTAATATCTTATTATCTCCACTTACCTTTTATGGTAGTTTCGTGGCACTTAAATCGTTCGACACCAGGTAATTTACACTCGTCTAAAATAATGGGAAGAAAACGGCCAAAACGATATGTCAGTGCAAAACATGCACAATATCTTGTGTCCTCCGATACATTCCCGGTCCAAAGTTTACAACGGGGCTCCACCGGTTGGTCGAGTTCCTTTCACCTAATATGCCCCGGCCGCAGCCATCAATATTATCATAGCAATCAAGGTTATTAGCCGTAGCCGGGAATGGTGTCAAGAGCATGACAAAGGCGATACACATCAATGAAATTAACTTCATTTTAGGAATTAATTAGTAGCTTTTGAAACAATGTAGTTTTTGGATAATTGTTGTATGTTTTTTTTTTTGAAGATGCATGCATATTCCCATTATTTTGTGCGTAACAAGCATGGGGAGAAGCAAATGAAGAATTCTTATTCACCAAGATTTGAAGAATAAAAGGTAAGTGAAGATGCATGCATATCTATATTATTAAAGTTGAAGTACTTTAAGGAGTTGTTTGGAAACTAGAATAGGAATTAAAAAATTTGGAGTGTTTGGCTATAGGATAGCATGAAAACATGGATAACATTAAAAATACAATTATGGTTTTTAGCAATATAAAAAGAAAAATCGATTTGTAATCAATATTTCATCAAATATATTCAGTTACCATAAATTAAATACATGTAATAAATTTCAGAGAAAATATCTTACTTTTAAATATGGAAACAATAAAAGAATTATTAATAAATTTATTATGACAAATATATGATACATTTGCATTGTAAATATATAAGAAAATATAGACCACTTAAAACGGAAAACAAATAAAAATTTATAAAACAAAAAAAAATTAATATCACGATACAATTGCATTACAAAATGGTGAGACATCTAGAATATATAATATTCACATGAGAACTATAAAATATTATAATGTTCTTAATTATGTAACAAGTTAGACGTTCATATTATAACATCTCAGGTCCACTTCCTATGGCAATTATCTGACATGCAAACATATTCGTATTGTATATGTTGGTTTCTTTCATATCTGAGTTGATACGAGTTCATAATTCAAATATTTGTAAAATAAATATAATTTTGGGTATGTTATGGCTTTGGATTGGTTAGTCTATTTAGAACCTAGAAAAAGACTCAATGTATCCGAAACATGAAAAAATATTCAAAATGTCCAAACATTTACCCGTAATCTATCCTGATGAAACTAAAATGTACCCAAAATTTTTACCGATCTGAAATATATTTTTAAATTTAAATTTTACCCAAAAACATGTCTGAAATACCCATACCAAATATATACAAAATATTTCAGATACTTTGCGCACCCAATCGGATTTCGGGGAAGACCCGAGCTCAAACAGAGACCTACGGGTCCAAAAAATATATTAAATAGGTACTTATATAAGATTCGGATATGAACTGCACATGTATTTTCGAGTCGTTTTTGTTAGATTTTTCAGGTCCGGTAAAATACCAAGACCTAAAAAAAAGTTATATAAAATGTATATACAAAATCTCAAATAAACTAATTCATAAACTATATAATTTTAAACAAAATTATTTTCTTTAGTATAATATGGTTTTAGAACACAATAATGTACAATAATCTCAAAATATTAATTGGTATCAAAGTTTATTTATAATTCAAAAATCCCGCGCTTTTTAAGCGCGGGTCAAAATCTAGTTCCCATTATTTTAGATGATTGCTTTTTTTTTTATCAGCTGGTTGAGTATAATCTTGAAACAGCCTGTTGGACTAGTTTCTCTTATTCAAGAAATCTTTTTTTTTTACCTCTTCGTCCTCAAATGAATGCGATGAGGTAATCGAGATGTTTGTGAAGTTTTAATAGACACCGAAATTAATTTCGTCAACTGTTACAAGAGGAGCTTAACAGCTGCGAGAGGTATACAGCTTCACCTTTAACCTTGTCGCCTATGGGACTACTTTCTATTGTCTGCCTTCAAATGAGGAGAAAAAATGATACATCAACTGCACACAGATAGATACCAGTTTGAGTTTCTCCCATATTTTAAAGAGAAATATTAACATACCAAGGTAAATATTGTATGGCTCCGGCTGCTGAGCAAATTAAAATTTGTTGATCCTACATGGCGTTGCTCTGTCATGAGGAAAAATATTTAGTTAGAATACATTGAATAATATGAAAATATACTACATTTATGACAAAGTTGAAGGATAAAGAGTTATCAACTGGAATCATGAAGAGATATCAGTCTTTAGAATCAAGTTATGTTAAATAAAAGCAAAAATAAATGGTAGCACTACACATACCTTCTCCAGCTGCTATAAGTGAAAGCGCATGAACAGGGGATAAATAACTTCCTCTTTAATCTCTTCTACAAAAATTCCCCACAAAAAAATGGATTCAAGTATAAAAGCTTGAAGAAAAAGACACTCGTAGCGTAGCAGTAGAAGCCATGAGAATCTCACTATAATATTCTCAGTTCAAATGTAATCAGGATCAACTGCAAATTTGCTAGAAAGGAATGTGACATAGAGCATTGCAATGTAAACAAAGGGCCACATATTCTAATAGCAGAGTCCTCATAATGGTACCAGTATATATTTCCAGGTACCAAATAGCCTAAACATGGTTCCTAATAAAAGATTCTATGGTCAGCGATGTAATCACAACAAATATATTACGAATCAGCGAGAGCATGGTAGCACTCTGCATCAGAAGATGATCTGAAGCTGAATCACAAACCTGTTTGTTTTCTCACAGAAACTATGGGTGACTGGGTGGTGAATGGAGCAAGAGATTAACACCATATGAGGCCTCATAACTGTAACAGGTTTTGTTGGGATAAAGATCCCACATTGGAAATATGAAATGAATTTGAGTAATATATAAGGGATTTGGGTCACACCACTAATTGCCAATTGGTTTTAAGTGGAAGCCCAAGAAACTTATCATGGTATCAGAGCGGGCCCAGCACCCTGACCCTTTAATCCGGCCCGGACAGTGGCCCGATCAACCCATTAGCTGATGGCCCAGAGAAGGCTCAGTTTTCCGAGATTGTTAGAGAATAAAAAACATTGTCACTGTCTTGGTAGCCATTTGGCCACTTTCATTACTTAGGGATGGTGAATTTGGAGAGAGCCAGAATATAGGTTATATGAGAGGCGCAAGGAAGGGGAGTCGCTTGAGTTGCATAGCTATTGGTTGATGAAGTAAATAACAGAACTTAATGGGCTAATCGATGTGGATGTCGGACTTTACGGAGGATCACAGAAATAAGGTGAGACGGCTTCGGTCCGTGATGAGGGAAGGCGAAGAGGGCGAGGTGGCGATACCCATGCAAATATATATAAATATATATTTTTTGAAACACACCCATGCAAATATATATAATTGGATCTTTCAATTATATATATTTGCATGGGTAAGATCCAATTATATATATTTGCATGGGTATGGCCATATAATTTTAAGAGTAAATCAAACATAGAATGCATTTTCCAGTGGAGGGATATTTGTTTAATTAATATAATAAAACAATCATAAAATTTTAAACGTATATAATAGCAAATATATATAATTGGATCTTTCAATTATATATATTTGCATGGGTATGGCCATATAATTTTAAGAGTAAATCAAACATAGAATGCATTTTCCAGTGGAGGGATATTTGTTTAATTAATATAATAGAACAATTATAAAATTTTAAACGTATATAATATCAAGATGATGAAATATTAGTTTAGTTATTCCAAAGAGATCGGAGCGCCAATACGACTCTCAACTCTGCGGACACAATCTTTCCATGTATATTTGCTCTTTGAGACTGCATTAATCGCACTAGGAGAACCAAGCATGGGTACCGACGTGAAATTAGCCACTACTAGATGACAATCTATGCCTATTTTTAACAGATAAAGACAACATTCATACATCAACGGCGTTGTGGCATCATCATACATGTCCCTCCAAATTTTAGCTCCACAATCCGTTTCCATCTTTTGAAGGCAACCCTCAAGAAAATAAAACTCTTTGTCCGTGTAATAACTGGTAGATCTATATGCCGGTGAATCAGCTTCGGGAGGATCATGTTGATCCTGGATATCAAAATCCGGCGTAGGAGATATGTTCACATCTTCTGGGTCTGGTACCTCTGGTGAATATCGATCAAATTCTTGGGATTGCTGGGGAACACCAATATAGCTCTCAATTCTGTGGACACAATCTTTCCATGTATATTTGCTTTTTGCGACTGCATTAGATGTACTAGGATAACCAGCCATGGGTACAGACGTGAAATTAGCCACTACTAGATGACAATCTCTGCCAAACTTTAATAGATCACGACAACATTCAATCGTCAACGGCGTCGTAGTCATATCATCCATGTCTGTCGAAATTTTAGATCGACAATCCGAATTCAGTTTATCGAATTTTTCAAAGCAACCCTGAAGAAAAGCAAACTCTTTGTCCGAGTAATAACTCCCTTTTTTCAATATATATTCCAATGACGGTGGATTGGCTTCAGATGGAGGTTCGATATAATCTGGTATAGGAGGTATGCTCACATCTTCTAGTGAATAATCATATTCTTGGGAAAAAATTGTGTGAGACATGAAAGATACTACTATGAATACAAACATTAACATGGAAAGAAACTTTGCCATATTTTCTTTTGGTTTAGGATGTTAGATTGGTGAAAATGAATTAGAGATGTTATAGGGAAGTGTGTACGTTTTATTTGTGGAAGAGTAATTAATTGACGATAAATTATTTATTAATAGTTTTATGTTGTTCATTATTTAACAGTTTTTGGATAAAATCATCATTTAATATTTTTTTGTTTCAATATAGCGTTGACACTAAGGTTCCGAATAGTAACTGCACATTGAGCGGTGCAGGACAAGCGGTTCAACTGCGGTGCGGTTTTAATAATTATAAAAACGTATAGATGTGTGGTATATATAAAGATTTTTGTTACTGTTAGGTGTGGTACAGGGCGGGGGGGAGGGGGAGGTTTAAAACATTTGAAGCCTAAAATACAACTACGTTTTAGCACTTTTGATCAGTGGCGGAGCCACAGCCAACAACAAAGGGGTAATGAACCCAACAAGATTAAGAAAATTAGTATAACTTACAGCCAATTCTATATAATGCCCTCAGTCATAAATCTTTTTTGCCCCTTATCTTTGATTATGCCCCCAACAATAATATTTTCTCCCTCCGCCACTGCTTTTGATGATGATGTGGGATTGAATACTAGCTGAGAAAGTCTCGTCCTTCCGCTTTATGATCCATATTCTGTTACTATTGGATTTTTTTTTTCTTCCACCAACATTGACGGTTTTTAATATTTCTTAATAGTAACTTTTGTACATTGTTTGCCAGGATTTCTGGGGTTGTCCCCATACATTTGAAATGAAACTCATCAGAGTTAAAAGAAAAAAAAATTGTTTTAGCCAGTGACAACGAGGATCTCACAGATACGCGGAATTGTGGACCTAGATTGCCGGAGGTTAAGATATTTATGTCAAACTAGCAGCTGATAGCATTTTTTCAACTAATCGAACATTCCATGATTTTTTTTTTTTTTTTTTTGTTTTTTTTTTTTCTCACTTTAAATTTCCATTTATTCAAAACCTTATTACAACCACAAGAAAAGAAAAGAAACTACAATGATACCAAACTGAAAACTAAGAAGAAACCGGACTACATGTCAAAGTGACGACGCCAGGAAGACAAAAACGTTACCGTCGACTCAAGGTTTCGTTGCTCTCGGGTCAGAATATCCATCTTGGCTCGCAGGATGCCCTGAACCTCCTGAATGAGAGAAGCAGCTGGTCTTGTCGATTGGGAATGTAGACGGGAGTTCCTCTCTTTCCAAATCATATAAAGAGAAGCTTGATAAACTAACTTTAGGATCAGATTGATGTTACTGTCCTGAGTTGGAGCTCTAATCCAATGGATAACATCCATGACCGAGAGAGGAGGGGAGAGATGCACCGAGGAGAAGAAGAAGTACATGACCTCTCTACCGTAAGAGCACTCGGAGAAGAGGTGCTGACGAGTCTCCTCCGCCGAGCCGCAAAGAACACAAGTCGGGGAGACAGAAAGACCCCAGCTCCGCATCCTATCCTTTGTAGATAATCTGTTGAGTGCTATTAACCATGACAGGAAAGCATGCTTTGGGATCCTTCCCTTAAACCATATTGATTTATGCCAGGAGACTTCCGGAAGCCTATCATATAGGTGATTCCAAACAAGAGAGGAAGTAAAGCCCGATGTCGGAGTCGCATCTCCTATCTGCCACAGGAACCTGTCATCTTCATCAGATGAAATGAAAGGTTGACACTCAGGCAGACAGTTCTTCAGTAGACTTATGACCGGGTTCCTTGATCTAAAAGAGTGAATCCACCAATTGTCTTGCACAATGGCGTCTCTGACTACAGCATCTATAGGAAGGCCTGAGATCCTTGGACCTTGATCACCTGTCAAGTGAAGCAGCGAACCCAAGGAAATCCAATTCTTGTGCCAGAAACTAACAGTGATACAAGATCCTATTTCGCACACCACAAAGGGTCTTGCCAGCTGCCTGAGCTTACATAGAGATTGCCAAATCCAACTTTGCGATCTAGAGACATTCCATGATTTCATGTGATCCTCATTTTTATATTTTTATTCACTAATCAAATATTGCACAATTTCATGCAAGATTTTTGTGTCAAATTAGCAGCTGCTATCTTTTTCTCTAATCAAATATTGCACAATTTCATGCAATCCTAATTTTTTATATTTTAATTCTCTCAAAAGTATTAAGAATGTATTCACTAAAAGTATTCATGTTTTAGGCTCGTCTTGGATCACTCTTGTTTAATGGTGATTAGACTTTGGTAAACTTGAGATAAAGCTATTATTACTTTCAAATTATAACAAGTTAAAATCATATATTATATAACAATAACACGATTATAGTCATTACTCATTAGACATAGAAAAACGACCAAAGAAAAGGTTTGATTCTGGTTTAGCGAGATTTGACCTAAGCCCTTCCTTTCAAAACATGTCTTCTTAAACCTGGAATGTGAACATTTGTAATGTAGTCATTCCAGTTAATGCTTCCAACGTCAAACCCAAACCCACTCTTCTCTTCTTCGGACATATTCTCCATTAATCTATGTGTATTGCTGTTATCAAATCTTCAGCAAACAAAAAAAAAAACAAAAAGATTCAAATTTTTTCGTATTGGTCTAGTTATAATCAGAAAGTTTTTAGTTCTTACCTTCCTCCATAGAAAGTGTATGGCTCATAAATAGTGGCAAGGTGTTTGGCTTGCTCAACAGATTTCTTGCACATGAATTTAAGCTTTTGTAGTATCTTACTATCTGATGAGTTCATACCCTTCGTTAAGCCACTCCGTTCTTGAGCATCTCTCCACAAATGATCCGAGAAATCATCAACTGAGTCGAAAAGCTTCATCAAAGGCACCCTGATAGGAACACCTTTCGAGTCCATGCACGGCGTGGATTTGTAATGGTTATAAAGAAGCTCAGCTAAGTCCTTGAAAACAAGAGGATTTATCGCTGAAGAAGCGATCTGATACACGTTTATCTCAGGTTCTGGATCTGCCTTAGCCATTCCATGCTTTGCTATAGCAGCTAATGTCGCATTAACGACCATATCAGCAGGAACCACATCAAGAACTCCTTTTGGATCCACCAAGAACCCCGTGAGCTGTCCCTTTCCATAACACAGCACTATAGGATCCATCATCCTGGTTTTTAAATTGTGTAAGAATCAGTTTTGTTATGTATACATTCACATGATCACATCTATACACCATGTGACATATATATATACACAAGTTACCTGTTTCCTTCCATCCATCCAGGGAAAGGATCTTTGTAGGTGCTTTCAATGACGCTAGGCCTTATAATAACCACAGGTACGTCCCCTCTAGTGCTATTGATCATCATCTCTCCCATTGCTTTGGTGAAAACATACGTGTCTTGCCATCCATATGATCTTGCCCTGTTTCAAATGATTTGTATGTTTAAGATTCTATAGGTGAATATTTATTATTTAGATTACTACCTCTCTAGACCGAGATCCTTCATCTTCTGCGCCTCATCTTGATCTTGAGTTCCTTTTCTTGACGCATCAAGAGCTAGCTTCATTTCTCTATCCACATCTAATGCTTTCCTGTTACCTTCCATGAAGTTTTCTGTTGCTATACAATCTCCCATCGAGAAGGGCTTCTCCATGATCCTTCCTTGTCTTTGTCCATTCACATAAGCTGCACAGTGATATTTTTTTTTTTCAAATGAAGAAGCCAAAACACTTTAGCTCTCTTTGTTTCCTTCCCGTTCACATACCTGTGGATACTTGCAAGAAAAGCTTGAGTTTCTTGCATTTCTTGGCGAATCCCATGAGATTGCCAGGCCCTCGTGTGTTTATGTCCAAAGCAACATCGTATCTACAATCTCCTCCAAGATTAGTAAGATAATGATTTTAAATCTAGATAACAAAACAAGAGAACTAGAAACACAGAATTTAATAACCTTTCATTGAAGGTTGTATTAGCAGCTGAGTTGATAATTACATCAACTTCTTTTGCAATCTCCTCAGCTGAATCTGCTTGCAACCCAATGTTTGAATCGCAAATGTTTCCTGTCACAGGTACAAGCTTGTCTAACATGAAAGACATGTAAGATGTTCCATGAGTCTCTCTTAGAGTATTAAAAAGCTCTGCATCTAACACCTGAAAAAGTAGCAACCCCATGGGATATCATTATGCACATAACATGAAACAAACATGACTAAGCAAGAACAAAAAAAAAAAGAAGAAGATGAACTTACCTCGTTCTTTAACCGCTGGATCGCTGCTTCTTTGTTTTTAGCTTTAATCAAGAGATATATCTTCCCAACATCAGGAGCCATTCTCAAGACCTTCTCAATCAGTACTGGACATATCACATGGAGAATGATGTAAAGACATATTTATGGAATATTCTAAATTTATATGGAAGTTCAGGGCCGATCTTGAACATATGCTGGTGAAACATTGGCCTATGATCCCAATTTTTTTTGGAAAAAAAAATTACATATATATAGACCTCAAGTTTATAAAAGAACTATAATTTTTTTTATTAAATTGTCTGTATAAGTATGTTAGGTACCTTTGGCTAAGAAGCCAGTGGAGCCAGTGATTAGAAACGTCTTCCCTTGGAGATAACTGACAATGCCAAGACCTTCTTTAATCCCCACCATAGCAGCACCATTAAAAGGCATCAAAGTTTTTACTCCATTCACATTTGGAGACAGAACCAATGTCTCAGCGTCCATAGCTGGAGAACTCTGTTCCCTAATCATGACTTGACCTCTGTCTTTCAAAAGCGAAGAGACCCTAATAGGCCTCTCTGGTTTGATGTTTCTCCCATCACCGCCACCACCGCCACCTACGCGGCACCAGGTGGGGCTTACCCTTCTCTTGTCCCTTACCAATTTGAACCACTCACGGCGGTCGTGTAGTCTGGAAAGCTTGATTGATGCAGCAATGGAGGAAGAAGAAGAACTCAAGAATAGAGCTTCCATCACAAACTAAGAAATAGGAAATAGAGAGAGGTTCATTTTTAGACTAAGAAAGTAAACTGTCCGTTCCATTACTATGTTCACTGAGAAAACAGAGACTTGTTGGGTAAGAAACTGGTGACTTGTAATGTACTTAACCTAGAAAACATACCTTTGGTAATGATCTACAAGAATATACTTAAATAAAAAGAGATTAAGTAAACCAAGAAAGATTGTTGTATATGCTTATTAGTTTATCGTTAGGAGACAAGTATGTGAGTTTTGTTTTTATAAGAGAAGTGAAAGATTGGTTAGTTTTAAGGACAAAAGATGATGAAAAACTTCCTCTGTTTTGTAGGGAAATGTATAGTTAAATAACTAAGCCAAACAAAAAGATTACCTTATACGATCTTTTCTCTCCAACATTTGATCAGTTTCCTACACGTGATTTAGATATAGAAATGAAATAAAACAATGCATCAGTTGATTCAGTTACTAATATATCTTTGCAATCTCAGAAAAAAACAACACATAAGGAATATATGCATTTTAGATTAAGCAAAAAAAAAAAAGCATTTGAGCTGAATTGAAAACTCATATAAACTTTTCAAAAATTTGTAAATTTTATAGTTTTAATAATTTTTAAATCTACAAATTTATTTTTATTATTGTTTAAAATCCATAAATTTTATCTTGATTATTTATTTTATACTTTTAACCAAAAAAATCTTCAAAGACCATTAATTTCACTAGAAAACCAAACCCATAAGTAAATTCGTAAAATTAAATAACATCACATTTTGATAAATATTAAAATTATCAATCTATCTAATATATGACTTTCCTTGGATTTTTCAATTCATTGAGATATAATAATCAGTAACCCCACTGAAATTTCAGATTCAAAATTTCTAAAAAACTTTCCTTCTGAGATCAACTCACTTCTACAGTGGGCCTTTCATTGATTGTACTAAAGCAAGGCCCAAATCTCCCAAATAGGCCCATATCTGATTATAAATATAATTTTCTTTTCTTTTAAATCTGGTTAAAAACTCCAGACCCGGCGACTCGGAAAAACCCTAAAAACTTCTTCTTCTTAATTTAAAACTAAACCCCTTACAGCCAGAAAACTCCCAAAATCTCTTGCGTCCGCCATTACAGATATGGTGGCTCCGTCGAGAAAAGTCCCGAGCGGAAAACGTAACGATTCTAACAAAGTATTCAAATCATCGAAGAAACCGTTCAAAAAGACGAAGGACGATGTCGCTGCGAGGTCTGAAGCCATGGCTCTGCAGCTCGAAGAGGTTCCCGACTTCCCTCGAGGTTTGTTTCTTCCCTCTCGAGATAGTATTGAATCGCTCTTCCATTTGTGATTCTCATGAATCACAGTTTGTTGAATTGATTGGTTCAGGTGGAGGTTCTTCTCTGAGCAAGAAAGAGCGTGAGAAGATTCATGAAGAGGTCGACGCTGAGTTCGACGCTGGTGATGAGCGTGTTGCTAAGAGGAGTAAAGGAGGTAAACCTAAGAAGAGAACCCCTAGGGATGTAGACGAATTGGGATCTCTTTTCGACGGTGGTTTAACCGGAAAACAGCCAAGATATGCCAATAAGATCACCACTAAGGTAATTAATTAACTATCAAGTGTAAAGCTCTTTAGTTAGAATTGGCTAAGACAGCTACTCTTGTAGCTAGTGAAAATCAAGTCGGATTCATTTGTTCTCTGTATCATGGGATTTCATAGAAGAGATTGTTCGTGTACATTGTACTAAACAAACCTCAGAGTTTTAATTATGATATTGATCCATAGATTTGTAAAGACTAGTTTCTGTGTCAATGTTGTTCTCTGACGTTTTAGCTATGCAGATAGTTAGTTATTAAAACAGTCGTGCTTGGCTGTTTCTTTATTCTAGCGACATTTATTCTGTTCATTATGGTTGTTTGATGCTACTACCGTCTAAGGAGAGTTACTTACCTCTCTACTTTTCTCTTCTGACGTCTGATGGGGTTTATGATCAGAATATTTCCGCGGGAATGAAGCTTCTGGGGGTTGTTACTGAAGTGAACCAGAAAGATATTGTAATTAGTCTCCCTGGGGGCTTACGTGGTTTAGTTCGCGCAAGCGAGGCATTGGATTTTACAGATTTCGGAACTGAGGTGGTTTATGATTTCTTGTCTTTAGTCATTTTCCTTTGGTCAATTTGACATTTTCCATTTTGTTTTTTGCAATTCTGAACTGAGTTGGTACCTCCTTTTTGTCTACCAGGACGATGAAAATGAACTCCTTGGAGACATCTTTTCTGTGGGTCAGCTTGTTCCGTGCATTGTATTGCAGTTAGATGATGATGATAAGAAGGAAGCGGGCAAAAGGAAAATATGGCTTTCATTGCGACTTTCTCTTTTGCACAAGGGTTTCAATTTGGATTCCTTTCAGCCAGGGATGGTATGTCAATGTCTACTTCATTTTCCTTTTATTCGTAATGTTTACTTCTTGGGAGCTTTTATACTGGCATTCAAGTATGTTTGCTCGTAGAGTCCAAAACGAGCTTAAAGAGTTCATGTCTAAATGAGCTTTAGAGGTTATTTAATACGCTAGCAGAGGCTATAGCAGTTTTCAGATGATAATTATCTTCTGCTGTCTTCTGAATGGGGTCGTATCTTTACCAAGTACCATCTCAGTTGTTATTGTTCTTGAAAAATAATTTCTTTTAATTCTTTTCCATCATTCTTATTCAGGTGGTAACTGCAAATGTGAAAAGCGTGGAAGATCATGGTTATATCCTTCAATTTGGAATGCCTTCTATCACAGGATTTATCAAAAAAAGCCATGAAGGTACTAAGTCTCATTGACCTAGTGCTCTTGTTTGCTCTCTTATCCCAGAACTTCTTCTGGCGAATGATATTCAATGCACCTTCTAACGTACATCCTGAATTGTCTATGTCCAACTAAAATAAATACATTTTCAAAAACTTTTTGGACGCCTTTGATCTTTCTTTGCAACTTCCTGGCTCTCTGGTTATTGTGATTCCCGTCATCTTAAATATCTTTATGTACCATTTTCTGAATTTTCCAGGAACTCAGGAGTTAAAGACTGGGCAGCTTATTCAGGGCGTGGTTACAAATATTGATAAAGAACGTAAAATTGTTCGTCTTAGTTCTGACCCAGATTCAGTGGCAAAGTGTGTGGTACGCCTCGTATTTCCCAAATTATGCAGTTAAGTTTCCTTCGTTTAAACAAACTTGACCTCGTGATTGCCATTTTGCAGACCAAGGATCTGAGTGGGATGTCGTTCGATCTTCTCATCCCAGGCATGATGGTTAATGCCCGTGTTCAACATGTCCTTGAGAACGGATTACTATTAGGATTTCTTATGTACTTTACTGGAACGGTGAGTTACCTATGATTTGGTAGTGTGCATTATTGTTTAAGCTGGAACTATGTTTGTCGTAGTTAACATAAAGTTTAGGTGACGTTTCTGAGGAACATTTCTCATTTATGTGCAGGTTGATCTATTCCATCTACAAAATCCATTATGTAACAAGAGCTGGAAGGATGAATATAATCAGACTAAGATGGTATTCATTTCTTGTTGTTGTGTTTCTTATTATGAATCTCATTGTAGTTTGCTGATCTTGTAGTCCCATTGTCGTATTAGTTAGGGCCACCCCTAAATCTGTGACATACCTACCTTGATCGAATTTAGTATGGCATACAGAAGAATATTAATTACATGTCTGTGAAGTCTCAGTTTTGCGTCTTTTCTAAAAATGAATTGGAAAATCTAGGTTGTCAAAGCCTGTACAGAGCAGTTGTCTAATAACAAACTATGTCCTGGATTGTTTTGACTTTCTGGTCTATTTTCTTTGGTGAAAGATATATTTTTTTTTCTCTTTTTGGTCTAACTTGCACAAAATGCTCCTACTGTTGTTCAGGTTAATGCTAGAATATTATTTATGGATCCATCAACTAGAGCTGTTGGTTTGACGTTAAACCCACATCTTGTTGGCAACAAGGCTCCTCCTTTGGTAAGCATCTAATGTGCCTTAGCTTCCACTAAAATATAATGGTGACATGATAGTAACAGACCTTGATTGACACCTACTTCTTGGGTTTAAATGAAGGCTCATTTAATTTAACACCAGCATTTCTTACACCCGCTGATTTCAAACTTATATTTGTATGCTTAAGCTTGACCCGAATGCTGAATCACTATCTCACAATTTTGGCTCGTCACTTTGATACTTTAATACAGCATTGTTCTCTGTGTGTGGTCTTCGTGGACCTACCTGCATTTGCTTATCTTTGTTCTTTATAAAATTATTTTGTAATAGTTGTGTTTGGTTCTTTCCAGCTCGTCTCCAGTGGAGACATATTCGACGAAGCAAAAGTTGTCCGTGTTGATAAATCAGGCCTTCTTCTTGAGCTCCCTTCTAACCCTGTTTCAACTCCAGCATATGTTAGCGTATGTCCAATCGGCCATTATTCTTTAAATGATTTAATGTTCTCATGTCCTTTTTAACCTTAGCTATACCGTAATTGCAGACATATGACGCTGTTGAAGATGAAGTAAAGAAACTGGAAAATAATTTCAAGGAAGGAAACCGCATCCGGGTTCGAGTGCTCGGCCTTAAGCAGATTGAGGGGTTGGCCATAGGGACTTTAAAGGTAGTTTACTGCCAGACGTGTTTACAGATTTTATTTTCTTCAACAATTGTTGGCATGAGAAGCATCTTCCGTTCTTTTATTACAGATTCTTTACATCGTACGAGCATTGTAATCGAATGCCAATTAAGCGATAGTTTGATGTATAATCATATACAGTATATATTTCCCTTTGTGCTGGTACATCTATGTTTCTTTTACCTTGGTGGATTTCTGATTTTACTTTCTCTTTCTTTCGGTGTTTTTTGTGTGAGCAGGAAAGCGCCTTTGAAGGTCCAGCGTTCACCCACTCAGATGTCAAGCCGGGCATGGTGACGAAGGCTAAAGTCATATCTGTTGATACATTTGGTGCCATTGTGCAATTTCCGGGTGGTCTGAAAGCAATGTGCCCACTTCAGCATATGTCTGAGTTTGAAGTTACGAAGCCCAGGAAGAAGTTTAAGGTCAGCTCCTTAGATTGACAGTACAATAATTAGTTTGCAATGTTGCTGGGCATGCATAAATTGTGATTCTTCTTTCAGGTTGGAGCTGAATTAATATTTCGTGTTCTTGGCTGCAAATCAAAGAGAATAACTGTTACCTGCAAGAAAACACTTGTAAGTTTTTTCTGATAGTGGATCTGACTTTGTTTCATTATTTGCATATTCCTTGATCTTGATGTGTTTAGTTACTGGAATATAATGCATCTTGTTTCTATTATCATTACTTCTTTTATTTCCTTCTGCTGATTTTAGATATCATTTGCTACACTTCGGTTTTAGATAGAAACTACGTTCCTTCTTCATTTAGTCTTTTCAGTTAGCTATGAAATAATTTGTAGGAACTTTTATCCCGAACTTGTATCTTATTTGGAGGTTAGGAGTGGAGAAATGCTATTTAACTAATCCCTTCGTACAAAGCACATATGCTAATATGACGTCTCTGGTTGTAACAGATTTAAGCCTCTTCTCATTTAGTGGAGTTAATATGTATATTCTTTGCAGGTTAAGTCAAAACTTCCGATTTTGAGTTCTTACGCTGATGCAACTGAAGGACTGGTGACACATGGCTGGATAACAAAGATTGAAAAGCATGGATGCTTTGTTCGCTTCTATAATGGAGTGCAAGGGTTTGTTGCCAGGTAATTGCTGCATTTGTTGTTGTATTTCATGTGCCGTTGCCTTTCTGTTCTGGTTTCTTTTTTGGTGACCATTTTTTTCTCCATCATAAAGGGATTGGTTTATCTTCTATATTTTGATGATCTTGGTCTAATATGCTATACGTACTTTGATTAAGCAGATTTGAACTTGGTTTGGAGCCAGGAAGTGATCCCGCTTCAGTGTTTCATGTTGGGGAGGTTGTCAAATGTAGAGTTGCCAGTGCGGTTCATGGTACTCGAAGGATCAACCTCAGTTTTATGATAAAGCCAACAAGGTTTTTCCCTTTTAATCTGTTATGTGATAATCGTGTTGCGTTCAAGCCTGCTGTAATATCATTAAATGCTGCATCTCACATTTGTGTACATAATTTCTGACAGCGTTTCTGAAGACGATTCAATCAAGTTAGGTAGTATTGTATCTGGGGTAATTGATAGTATAACTCCTCAGGCAGTCACTGTCCATGTTAAATCCAAAGGTCTTCTGAAGGGTACAATTTCTGCAGAACATTTAGCTGATCATCATGGTATGTGTTTTCTCCTAAATGAGCGTATATTTTGAGTTTTGATTTTATTAATTTGTCTCTGAGTATTCTTTTTGTGATGTAGACCAAGCAAAATTAATGATATCACTTTTAAGACCTGGATTTGAGCTTGATAAGCTGCTGGTAATAGGTACGGTTATGATCACCCTTTGCTAATTTTCAGACTTGTTTTCTTTGCCTATATCCTCAACACATCTAAAGGACGTCTATTGTCTAAGCTTTTTTGTTAGTGTTGATGGTGGTTGAGAGAGAAACGTTTCTAGTCTTTCCCCAAATGATTGATTTAAGTCTGCTTCATTAATCTGACTGTGTAGTTTTTAAAACTAAGAAATATTACAGGATAGCAGTCATACTGTTGCAGTTTTAACTATTTTAATGGTTGAAGAAACGTAATAGTGACAGGGAATTATTTTTGTTTATCTTAGACATTGAAGGCAACAACTTGGCTCTCTCTTCAAAATATTCTCTCATCAAGTTTGCTGAAGAGCTCCCTTCGGACTTTAGTCAGCTCCAGCCAAACTCAGTGGTTCATGTAAGTAGTTGCGTCTTTGAAATGTAACAGTCGAATTTTAGTTGTTTGTTCAGTCGCATTTATTCTTATGAATTTGTGCACAGGGCTATGTTTGCAACCTGATTGAAAATGGCTGTTTCGTCCGTTTTCTTGGTCGGTTGACTGGTTTCGCCCCGAGAAGCAAGGTGGATTATTTTCTACTATGCGTCTTTAATACATTTTTGTTGGCATACTGTGTTTCTTTAAGTTTTTCCATTTTATTTTTTAGGCAATTGACGAACCCAGGGCAGATCTGTCAGAGTCCTTCTTTGTTGGACAATCGGTTCGGGCTAATATAGTTGATGTATGTGAACGCTGGACTCAGGTCCCTACATTTATTTTGCTGAAGATACAATGAAATCTTGATCATTTGCAATATTTTTGTAGGTCAATCAAGAAAAAAGCAGGGTGACTCTTTCATTGAAACAGTCATCTTGTGCTTCTGTAGATGCTTCTTTTGTTCAAGAGTATTTCCTTACGGATGAGAAGGTAGATCTTCATACTTTCTCTTTTTATTGGGCTTTAAGACTTTATGTAACCCGTTGTGTATTGCACTTCAAATTGAGCTTGGGTTAGGAAGTTTTGGATTTGTCTTCATAACTTTAAGTAGCACTGTGTTTTTAAGAAGGATTGATTTCTAACTTTCTTTGTTTCGTGTGTCCAGATCTCTAACTTGCAATCATCTGATATTGCTGAAAGCGAGTGTAGCTGGGTTGAGAAATTCTCTATTGGGAGTTTGATCAAGGGAACCGTACAGGACAAAAATGACCTTGGTTTGGTGGTGAATTTTGACAATGTTAATAATGTCCTTGGTTTTATACCCAAGTATCATTGTAAGTCATTGTGGGTTGCATTGCATTATTAACACATCTGTACCTTGCCTCTGTCTTACACATTGTATTTTTTATTTGTAGTGGGTGGAACTAGTTTGGAAAACGGTTCTGTTGTCCAAGCAGTTGTTCTTGATATTTCTAGGGCAGAGAGACTAGTTGATTTGTCTTTGAAGCCTGAGCTCATAAACAGCTCAGCCAAAGAGGTGTCCAACAGTCAGTCAAAAAAGGTTTCTTTCTGGTCAAGTTTTGCTTTATTCGTGTTTTCTTTCAGCTCATTTTTTTTAGCTTGAGTTCAAATTGTGCTACTGTGGATGGATCTTATGAAACATTGTATCTTTTCTTTTGTTTCAGAAACGTAAAAGAGGTATTTCCAAGGAACCTGAAGTCCACCAGAGGGTCAGCGCTGTTGTAGAGATTGTGAAGGAGCAATACTTGGTAAGCGCTTTATTGCATTAAGTTAATGATTGTTGCATGTTACTCACTCAGAGTTGCCACTTTTTTCCAGATTTTGTCGATTCCAGAACATAATTACACTATAGGATATGCCGCAGTATCAGACTATAACACACAGAAGTTACCAGTGAAACAGTTTTCCACTGGACAAAGGTGATCATTTATCCATTTGTTAAATTATCTTTTATTTATTAATTTTGCTCCCCTTTTTCATGAATTCTATACCCCCATGATTTCTTGGCCCTGCCTGGCTAAACTGATAAAAATGTGAAGTTGATAATCTAACTTCGATCGTACCTATAATTAGCAATATTCGTACTGTCCTTATTGATTTAGCTACTAGACCATAGCTAAGTTAGGTCTAGCTAATTTCTTTTATTGATTAGCTAAGTTCTTTTATTGATTTTCTCCGGGCAGTGTTGTTGCGTCTGTTGAGGCTTTGCAAAACCCTTTGACGTCCGGGAGGTTGCTTTTACTTCTTGACTCAGTTTCCGGGAATTCTGAGACATCGTCTAAGAGGGCAAAGAAGAAATCCAACTGTGAAGTTGGTTCTGTTGTCCAAGCGGAGGTACTAATGCCCTACTTTCATATTTTTTCTATACGTAAGGTATGTTAAGGAGAAAACAAAACAATCCAAAAATCGAAGGGAAATAATCCTGAGCTTGAAAACGAACAAAGAAAGAATTGGAATAGAAATTGTATGGAACTTAAGTAGCTAGCCAGTAGCCACCATAACTTCTATTGTGTCAGACTAACATCTTTTACTTTCTCAGATTACTGAAATAAAGCCTTTTGAAGTAAGAGTAAACTTTGGCCAAAGTTTCCGAGGAAGAATCCACATAACGGAGGTGAATTTTTTTATGTTACCATCATCATTGTAGATATTAATGTTCATTTTTCAGTATTGGGTGGACTAAAATTTGCTTAACTATCAACTCTTGGTTGGATAGGTGAATGATGTAGGTACAAGTGAAGAACCTTTTGCCAAATTTAGAGTCGGGCAATCAGTGTCTGCAAGGGTTGTTGCAAAGCCCTCTCATACGGATAATAAAAAGAGTCAACTCTGGGAGCTTTCTGTAAAGCCTTCATTACTTAGAGGTAATCCAAGAGAATTGAATTTTTTCACCAACCTATGGCTTATTGACTCACATTTGGAAATATATATTACAGAACCGTCACATCTTGTAGACGGTGTAATTCGTGTAAACGTTTAGATCCATCTATTAAAAATATTGTTTTATCCCCACATCTAGCTGTTATGCTTGCAAAATTATTTTCAATTAGTTCAATAGTTGTAGACTAAGATCGAAAGTGATGAAATCCGTAAGCTTGTGTGTATCTTACATAGTCTCCGTATCTTTTTATGTTGCAATATCAATTAGACTCTGGTGGGCTGACTGAAGTGAGGGAACAACTTGAGTTTGCTTCTGGAGAGCGTGTCTGCGGATATG
The DNA here is from genome assembly GCA_019706035.1 of Raphanus raphanistrum subsp. raphanistrum. Lineage (NCBI taxonomy): Eukaryota > Viridiplantae > Streptophyta > Magnoliopsida > Brassicales > Brassicaceae > Raphanus > Raphanus raphanistrum. Next base: position 42,942,503 of record CM033980.1, read on the forward strand.
TCTACAAAGTGGATAAAGAATGGGTTTGGTTGGCAATATCTCGCAATGTGACGGCACGCATATACATTTTAGACACTGCATGCGATGCTCGTGAACTTGAGGAGTTCGAGGGGCGCTTTCCCATTGGTAAAGCTGTTTCAGGCTATGTTTTGACGTACAACAAAGAAAAGAAAACATTACGGTTGGTTCAGCGTCCACTACTGAATATCCAGAAAAGCATTGCCAATGATGGAGGGCCTAAAAAGGATAATCTAGACAGTAGCATTCCTGGTGGTGATGCTACTCTATTCATTCATGAAGGAGACATTTTGGGTGGAAGAATTTCTAAGATACTTCCTGGTGTTGGTGGACTTCGTGTGCAAATAGGTCCTTACGTGTTTGGGAGAGTTCACTTTACTGAAATCAATGATTCATGGGTTTCCAATCCATTAGATGGTCTTCACGAAGGCCAATTTGTCAAATGCAAGGTCTTAGAAATCAGCAATTCTAGTAAAGGGACTTTGCAAATTGAACTGTCATTACGGACATCACTAGATGGCATGAGTTCTGACCATCTCTCAGAAGTTTCCAGTACTAAGTAAGTTTTTCTTTTTCCTATAACAAGCATTACTGCCTGTGTTGCTCATCATCAACCTTCCAATTCATGTGTATTTCCTCCTTTATATATAGAATAAAATAAGTAACACTGACTTGATGATAACTATTAAGCCTTGCCTCTATGTGAACTTGAAATCGCTTGCTGAAAGATTTTTCCAAGTTATTTACAGTTTACTTATTAACCTGATGATGATTTGTATTGTCAGTGGTTACAAGCGCTTTGAAAGGATTGAAGATCTTTCTCCTGACATGGGCATCGAGGTACTTTTGCCTTAACAATTAATGATTCAGCAACTCAATCGCTTTCCTTATGGTAGAACTTATGTTTATTCAAATTTCTTTACAGGGTTATGTTAAGAATACGATGTCAAAAGGCTGTTTTATCATGCTTTCAAGAACACTCGACGCAAAAGTTCTATTGTCAAATCTATCTGATACATATGTCAAGGATCCCGAAAATGAATTTCCAGTAGGAAAACTTGTCACTGGCAGGTAAAGCAGATTTCCTGTCAAACAGACATTCTGTAATACAGTATGTTATGCTCTAACAAATTTAAATCTAGGGTGCTAAATGTGGAGCCGTTATCGAAGCGGGTAGAAGTCACTTTGAAGAAAGAAAAAGCTGGTGGACCACCAAAATCTGAATCTTATGACCTGAAGCAATTCCATGTTGGAGACGTGATTTCTGGGAGGATCAAACGTGTGGAGCCCTATGGGTTGTTCATTGAAATAGATCAAACGGGCATGGTAAAGATCTAGTTTTGTGTTACGTTAAAATCTCTTAATATTTCAAACAGTATGCTGCTTGCCAAATAGTTCGTAGGGAGTAACCAGAGTTGCCATATTTTATTTTATATCTTTCTTGTTTTTGTGTTAGGTTGGATTATGTCATAAATCACAGCTTTCTGATGATCATATCGAGGATATACATGCCACATATGAAGCTGGGGAAAGCGTCACCGCAAAGATTTTGAAGGTATGTAGTTCTCTGTCATTAAGAATTAGTGATGTGTAGTATTTTACTTGACAACAACTAATCCTTCTAGCCTTATGCTATAAGAACCCAGTAAATATAATCTGGGAACTAATGTGAATGTAGCTCTTCTATGATTTACATTTAACATATTTTAAGATGTCATTGGACTATCTAAGGAATATAACTGTTGTTTCTTTTCAATTTTGTGTTTCCCTTTAGCTGGACGAGGAAAAGCGACGTATATCGCTTGGGATGAAGAGTTCATATTTTATGAACAGCGATGATGACAAGGCACAGCCACGTGCTGAAGAAAACGCTGATGAAGCGAGCATGGAATGTGATCCAATCAATGATTCGAAGTCGGGAGTTCTTACAGCAGTTGGTGATTTTGGGTTCAATGGAACTTCTCTGGCTATTGCCCAAGTTGAGTCAAGGGCTTCTATCCTTCCGCTTGAGGTTGACCTTGACGACATTGAGGAGGCGGACTTTGACAAGAATCAAAATCAGAAACTACAGGGAGCCGATAAAGATGAAAAGAGCAAGAGAAGGGAAAAGCAAAAAGACAAGGAGGAAAGGTTGGCTATTTCTTTAGTTCCTGATTTGAAAGCTACCATGCTATATATTTGGTTTCTACCTGTGCTGAATGCATTTTCATTTGTAGAGAGAAAAAGATACAAGCTGCTGAAGGGAAGTTGCTGGAGAATCACGCTCCCGAGAGTGCTGATGAATTTGAGAAATTAGTTAGAAGCTCTCCAAATAGCAGCTTTGTGTGGATTAAGTATATGGCCTTCATGCTCAGTTTGGCTGATATTGAGAAAGCCAGGTCCATTGCCGAGAGGTAATTTTCCCTAACTTATATGTTCATCATTCAAGAAATAGGGAAATCCAATGCAATGTAACACCTAGATCTAATACTTTTATGTGTGATTGTCTCCATATTCATTTTGTTTATCCTGTCTAAATCCTAAATCCTAAATATCTACTGAAGGGCTTTGAGGACTATAAATATTCGCGAAGAAGAAGAGAAGCTAAACATATGGGTTGCTTACTTCAACTTGGAAAATGAACATGGAAGTCCTCCAGAGGTAGACAAATGACTCTAGCGGAAGTTTTTTTGTTATCTTACCTAAATATATTGCTATCTTACTCTAGTATTTGGTTCTCGTTTCCAGGAAGCTGTAAAGAAAGTGTTTGAAAGAGCGCGTCAATACTGTGACCCGAAGAAAGTTTACAATGCCCTCTTGGGAGTGTACGAGAGAACAGAACAATATAAATTGGCTGATAAGCTACTTGACGAGATGATCAAGAAGTTCAAGCAATCCTGCAAGGTATATGCTGTTTGATTTTTTATTTTCTTTTAGCAAGGGTTCGTTCTTCACTCTTTTTAACGACCTTTTAACCGGGGATGTGTGCATGGTTAGGTTTGGTTACGGAAGATACAAAGTTGTCTAAAGCAAGACGTGGAAGACATTCAGTCCGTCGTGAACCGTGCCTTGCTATGTCTTCCGCGCCATAAGCATATTAAATTCATATCACAGACCGCTATTCTCGAGTTCAAATGCGGAGATGCAGACAGAGGGAGGTCACTGTTTGAAGGCGTTCTTAGGGAATACCCGAAAAGAACGGACTTGTGGAGTGTTTACCTTGACCAGGTTCGTTATAATATTCCACTTCTTCAAAACTTCTGTTTCGTTTGCCATCTTTTAGTGTTTTCTTAAGCAAGTTTTGTTTGGTAAATTACAGGAGATCCGGTTGGGGGAAGTTGATGTGATTAGGTCGTTGTTCGAGAGAGCCATTAGCTTGAGCTTGCCTCCTAAGAAGATGAAGGTACGTGCCTGCCATTCATAAAATCTCATCACTGAAGACTGTCTTATACCTGTGTGCTTTTATGTATTCGCAGTTTTTATTTAAGAAGTTTTTGGAATATGAGAAAGCTGGTGGTGACGAGGAGAGAGTGGAGTACGTGAAGCAAAGGGCAATGGAGTATGCAGACAGTACTTTGGCCTGAGATATTGTTTGTAACGGAAGCACCAAGTGTTGTAAAATACTATAATTTTTGAGAACCAGCCATTGAACTAGGGTGCAAGAGATCGACATGTTTAAATTGTAGAATACAGTTTCGAGATCCTATTACGTTTTCATTTTCCTTTTCTATACGTTAAGATAATAACGATGTTTTTGATCAAAATAGAAAGAAAAATTAAGTTAAATGAACGTGAAAAAAACTAAGTTAATGTGTAATATAGAATAACTCGTGTTTTGATTTGTAACCCTGCATATGCGTTAAAAAGATTCATGGTTTTTAACCTTAGTGCCCATCATTATAGGTATAGCATTAAAACCTAACATTAAGATCCAACCCAAATCAGAAAATGATGTTGTTAATGATCAATGTGAGTGGCCAGTGGGTATACAATGGACTATATATAGACTTTCTTAATTCTTGCAGGAAGCTATCAATCACAATGGAGTACCTTTCTTCTTCTGTGTACCAATACAATGCAAACACAAGCTTGTTTAGGTTTTGGTCACTGACTAGCTTAAACCATAAAGAAATAATAAACCTTAAATCAAAATTAAAATAAAAAATATTGGAAAGTCCATTCTACAAATTTTCATGAATTTTTAATTTAAAAAGTTATATATATTTAATATTGTTCAAACAACAAAAAATTACCATTATCTTAAAAGAAAAGTCCTGCAAGTTAACCAGCTAACCAGAAACGAACCGTGGAAGACATTAATTAAACCGGTTCATCACTGGATATACAAAACCCTAATTCTCAGTTGTATATAAAAGGCTGCTAGAGTGTTCAAAACCGTCCTCTTGAAGTTTTTTGCTCACTCTCCGCCGTGTCTCTCACCCGCGACCCTTAACGATCTCAGGTGATTCTCTCTCTCTCTCTCTCTCTCTATCTCTTCTCGAATATATTAATTTCGCTCACACTCTTGTTTCTCTAGCAGCTATGGCCGCCGCCGCGGAAATCGACGCTGAGATTCAGCAGCAGCTCACCAACGAGGTCAAGCTCTTCAACCGCTGGACCTACGACGACGTTTCGGTAACTTCTCCTCTTTGATTGCTCGCCTCTGTTAGATATAGCCATTGCTTCCTTCATTTTGATGTATCAGAACTCGATTGGAATCTAGCCTTTGTAGTATAATGCAACTCTCTATTTAGGTTTATGCGATATCACAATCACATTAGCTTCAGTGTATTAAGTAATTATCATATCAAAACTAATCACATTAGCATGAACAATCTCAGCACCTTAGAGTTCTATCTTGCTTTGCTTGGTATAGTCTTATTCTCATTGATCTTTGTAGCTTAGTTTGAGTTACTTCTAACTTCTGAAAGACTCATTTTGGTTTTGAAAATGTCTTTTGTATTCATTTTGTGTTTTTTTGTAATCTTTTAATATGTTGTTAGGTCACAGATATCAGTCTTGTTGACTACATTGGAGTTCAGGCAGCTAAGCACGCCACCTTCGTCCCCCACACAGCCGGAAGATACTCTGTGAAGAGATTCAGGAAGGCTCAGTGCCCCATCGTCGAGAGGCTCACAAACTCTCTCATGATGCACGGGAGAAACAACGGAAAGAAGTTGATGGCGGTGAGGATCATCAAGCACGCCATGGAGATCATCCACCTCTTGACTGATGCCAACCCAATCCAGGTCATCATTGATGCCATTGTTAACAGGTACCAAAAAGCTTATGATTACAATGCTTAACGTGTTTTTGTTATATTATATACCATTTCCTCATATGATTGTTTTGTTTTGTTTTGTTTGTTGGTTGAAACAGTGGTCCTCGTGAAGATGCTACAAGAATTGGATCCGCTGGTGTTGTTAGGAGACAAGCCGTTGATATCTCCCCTCTAAGACGTGTGAACCAGGCTATCTTCTTGCTTACAACCGGTGCTCGTGAGGCTGCTTTCAGGAACATTAAGACTATTGCTGAGTGCCTTGCTGATGAATTGATCAACGCAGCTAAGGGCTCGTCCAACAGGTAATTTACACAATCTACACCTCTCTTTAAAATGGTTTCTTATGTATGTTGTTTCAACTCTTGCAGCTATGCCATCAAAAAGAAGGATGAGATTGAGAGAGTTGCCAAGGCTAATCGTTAAGGAGTTTCCTTTTGCCCTGAGGGTTACAATCTCTGTCGAATCAATTTTATGCTCAGTTTTCAACTAGATTGGAATGTGTTTCAAATGTTTTCTTCTTTGAAGTTTATTTTGTCTGGACGACTTTGAATAGATTCATTTGATACTTTTTTTTATTTATTTCGATATGCTCTACAAGGAAGGGCAGAGCACGCTACTTTGGTCTTAAAGCTTCTTCGATATTAAAGGGAGAGATACGGAACATATTCAGACAAACAATAAACATACAATCGATTATACTTGCACTAATTATTCGACTCGATTCATGTAATTGACATTACTCGTCAACACACACTTAATAAGCATCCATCCAAGGTTAAATATCTTCAAACATAACGCAAGTACTTGACACAATTTATAAAGACATATCACACCAAACATGTTACTTAATTAGTTTATCTCCTTTGGTGGCTTCACAATAAGGATGGGACAGTTGGCGTGATGAGCACAGTAGTCGCTAACGCTCCCAATAAACGCTCTGCCAGAAACGTAATAAGCAAAAAAAATTGAAACCGCGGTCACAAAATTTGAGAAAGATTTGGAATATAGTAAAAAAAGAGAAAATATCTATTATACCTTCTGATCTTGCCAAGACCACGACTACCCACAACGAGAAGATCAACGTGCATTTGCTCAACCGCCTGACAAATCATGTCCTTTGCGTCGCCTTCAAGCACCAAAGTTTCAGTACGTATCTGCATACATGAAGAAAGTTTTGTATATATGAAATCTATTTAGCTATACTAAGTTGTGCCAATTTAATGTTTATATGCGTATAGCCTTATAAGAGGTACGATTAATAGAATTATATGTATGAAAAGTGATGTGTGTAAACCTGCTTGGCTCGGCACATTTGGAGTGCACGCGAGAGAAGGGCTGCAGAGGCCTCCTGTTGTGCTTTTTTCACTGACTCTATCATCGACGAAGATGCGTAGACTGCTGCTTTTACATCGGTTCACAGAACCAAGTTATTCATCACAACATAAAATGAAATGTGAATAAGTTTTGTTTTCTCTATACAAAATTAATTAATATGACTTTTCGAATAAATACTAAAATCGAACATGTTATTCATTTAAGTGTAAATATATACTCATATTAGCACAATGTTTTAAATTTAATGTTGGGAGCTATTTTAATTGTATGAGAGATATCAATGGATAGGACCTGTTGCGCCGCCGGGTCCAGCCGGAAAAGCAGCAAAGTGATGGGACGGAGACTGCACATGAACCACCGTGAGCAAGCCACCTTCCGCTTGAGCCGCCTCAGTGGTCATTAAGAGGTTAGAGAAATGGTCAATAACCCATTGAAGAGCATAGAAGCTCGAATCACTCTCGTCGATAGCAACCATCATCCTCTTTGTTATTGTCACTGTCGGTGCTTCAGCCACTGTCGTCTCCGGCTGCTTCTCCACCGCCAATGTTTCCATCGCCGCCGTTGCTTGATCCTCCGCCATTGGACTCTGTTTTAATAGTTTTTTTTAGCTAATTCAATAATGATGTGAGCAAGCTCTGTTCCATTAGCGATGCTTTATATATTGCATGTAAAGTATGATACGTACTCGCACGCAACTGCCAAGTGGCATGCATGGTTGAGAATGTAACGTGCAATAAGATAGACATACCTTTATTTAGTTTTTTTGTTCAAAGGAAGGTTATGTTAATAAAAATGAATTAAAAAAGGTGCATGCTATATGTGTTAGTGGTTTGTAATTATTTGTTTGCTTACGGTTTTCCTTTTATTGTGTCGATCTCTATCTTCATCCGTTTTTCACTTTTGCTTTAGACGCCACTCAGCAGAAAGAAAAAAAATGAAAAAAAAAGAAGCAGAAAAGAAAGAAACTGAATTCAAATTATATATATTTGTATGAAAATGTCACATAATTGAATGAGAACTCACGCCGATCAATTCATTCACACGATACTTGATTTGTAACTCGTAACATAAATCACTTAAATGTATTTTATTATAGATTCTTTGTTTAATAAACTGCAGTGGTAGGGGAATATAATTACTTATAGAACACATGGAAAGTACACAGAAAGATGTGCGCTTCACGTTAGATAGTTTTGTAAATCTATTTGTGACGGTTAAAAACAAAGTCATACTAGTGAAAACATGTGATGTTGATCAAAGTCCATTCTAATATTGTACCTAAAAATACTCTTCAGTTGTATGTTTTTAAATTGATTATGCGAATTATTGGCGTTTTTTTAATCAGGCAATATCTTCGTTTCTCCAACTAGCTTAAAGGGAAGCGCTTCGATGCCAAAGATCGTAAAAGGAGAGCAAAAGCAAGAAAAGGAGAAAAGCAAGAGGATGTTGATATATTGATCATAAGAAGCCTCTACACATTTCCGATTCAGAAAAAGAAGCTGATCCTACTCCAACCACATAAAAAGAAGTATCAATGTATATCATCCATCATCATCCATGTCACCTTTTGATCATCAAACTCTAATAAACTAAACTGATTTGTACGTAAAATTCAAATAGTGCATTGCCATTGAACCATTAAATATATTTCCTTTTTGAAATTACATTCTTTTAATATATATAAATGATTTTTTTCTTAAATTATAGGTTTTAGTAATATTTCCTTTTTGATATTACATTCTTTTAATAGAAAAGATATTAATAGGTGAGCAAAATCAAGAAAGGGAGAAAAGCAAGACTGCAAAGGAAGGCCTCTGCACATTTTCTGTTTCAGAAAAAAAAAAGCTGCTTCTAGTCTACTCCAACCACATAAAAATGTGGCCAAGTAGTCCATCGGGTAATGATAATTCACAAGACGCTATCCGAAATATTTTTTTCTTTTAAATATAAAATTGCTATGTGATTGTTGTAGCATCAATCTATCATGTATGTAGTGTTCTATCCCCGAAGTCTAAGAGCATCTGCAATCGTGTATTGTCATGGTTCGATTTCCAATTCTAAATTTTTGATTATTTTATTAGTTTTTTTTCTTTTTCGTTTAATAATAAAAAATAAGTTAATCGGGTCGCTACGTAACGTGGAACCCGCGATACAGTAACAAAACACAACCAAAACGAATCCTTACGTTAGGATTTACGAGGCCAGTAACAACACTATTACCAAACACAACAAATATTCTAATGTTTTTTTAGGAATCAGAGTCATGTACCCCGCGTTGCGGGTGCTCTAATAAACTAAATTGATCTGTACATATTATTCAAATAGTAATTTGCTAATGAACCATGCATGAACACAGTCAAAAAAGATTCAATACAAAATATTAATGATATGGATTATTAGTTAGATACTAGTTTCAACTGTTGATAGACCAATCATAGTCTTGGTAGACGATGTGAACATAACCTCCTCCATCCTCACCGAGGAGATGGGTTAAAAGACCTGCTTTGTTTGCATCTACATAACTCATTATCCACTTCAACAATTTTTTCCCTTCGCTAAAATCCTCCTTATACCTATACATTTACCACAACAAAGCATGTTAAATAGACAATCATTTTAGATATTGTGTTGACAATTAGTTACCACTTGATGATTCTTGATAGATGAACGACTCTCTTGTCCAAGACAACTTCAATTCCACCGTTTTGGAAAAATTCTCTAGCTGCTCGTTTGAGCTCAGCTTCAACTCCTTGCGGTGTGAAAAACCTCACCACTGAATTGGATTTGGTCCCATCACAAAGCCCAAAATGTACTAGTGGATTCAGTTTTTGATGACTAAGCTGCCATTATATAAAGATGAGATAATATCAAGCCAAAACAAACAAGACTTATTCTTGGGTTATTCTTGGGTTCACCCTCTAGGGTGAACCTTTAGATTCACTAACCAATAGTCTTTTAAGTATTTGATATTTGATATCTTTTAAAAAAGGAAACATAATTGAATTTTCAAATTAGATTAAAATTAAAAAAATCATAAATACATAAAAAATAATAATAGTTACAAAAAATAAATAAATTAATATTATTAAGCCTTCACTAAAATACTAAATTATATACCATAAATCCTAAAACATATACCCTAAATCCTAAACCCAAAAATTTTAGGTAAATCCTAAGCCTTTTGATAAATCTTAAACCCTAAATCATAAATATTAAAACCTAAATCATAAAAACAGTAAACCCTAAATTCTAATCACTAAACCCTAAACTCTTGGTAAACCCCGAATCCTTGGATAATTCATGAATCTGTAGGTTCACCGACCAATATATAATGTTTGAGTTTATGATTTATCCAAGGGTTCGGGGTTTACCCAAGGATTTAGGGTTTAGTGATTAGGATTTAGGGTTTAGTGTTTTATGATTTAGTTTTTAATATATGTGATTTAGGGTTTAGGATTTATAAAAAGGTTTAGGTTTATCTAAAATTTTTGGGTTTAGGATTTACCTAAGATTTCAAGGTTTAGGATTTAGGGTATAGGGTTTAATATTTTACTAAAAGCTTAATAATATTAATTTATTTATTTTTGTAACTATTACTATTTTTTATGTATTTATATTTTTTATTTTTAAAATACAATATAGTTTAGAAATTAAATTTTGTTTCCTTTTTTAAAAGATGTCAAATATCAAATACTCAAATACTATTGATTGGTGAACCTAGAGGTTCACCCTAGGGGGTGAACCTAAGAATAACTCAACAAACAAACTATATATATATAGAATCACATAATCATACATCTTGAAGCATGGTACCACCATTACCTCATGATGTGTGCTGCCTCTCATAAACGGTTTAATAAATGGATACGACTGTCTATGAGCGCCTCGGAGGATGTTGTTTCTTATGGAGTTAAGGGAATAAGAGTAGCCTCCTACAACGTACTGAAAATCGGTGAAGAAGGATCTTCTTGCAATCATTCCATCGGAACGTCCGATTCTGATCAAAGCATGGATCACCATTGCGTTGTACAAGTTCAAGAAAAATGCTAGTTTCTCGTCTGTTGAAAGTTCGAGAAGATTCAACCGCTGTAGATCTTGAGCCAAATTCAAGTACCTTCATCCATCCCGAAGGCATTAAAATTGAATCAGTTAATAAAAAAACATATTGTATAAATAATCTAATCATTTAAATAGTTACAAACTATAATGTATAAATAATCTAACCACACTTTAGTACATTAAGATGCTTTTTTATCTGAAAGACCAAAAAATGCAAAACTATAGACATACTATCATTTTTCTCCCAGAAAACAAGTATATATTTTTATATATAAATAATATTTGAACCAACAAATTTAAATAAGTACCTTCTAAATTCTTCACTCTGACTGATTCTAACTAAACATGACCAAACTAAACATGAAGTGTGCCTTTTTTTCCCCTTATGACGAGATTTTTGTATGATTGTTCAGGTAATGCATCCAAAGAAACTCTCTTATATATCTTAAAAAGTATGGTCAGGCTGAGATAATGTCACAAAAAAAAATCATAACTATATGCTTTATTTTACTGCCATATTCATCAGTTTCTAAAAACACTGTTGCTGTTCTTTTTGTAGACATGGGTATTAGAAAGGGTAAAATACTTATGCAAACATCTGATCGCTACGAGAAAATGATGTTGTGAATGATCAATGTGAGTGGCCAGTGGGTACACAATGGACTATATATAAACTTTCTTAATTCTTGCAGGAAGCTATCAATCACAGTGGAATACCTTTCTTCTTCTTCTTCTGTGTAGCTTGGGAGTCAAAATCAGTTTGTCTTTTTGAATTTTTGTATCTACCAATACAAATACAATGCAAACACAAGCTTGTTTAGTTTTTGGTCACTGACTCGCTTAAACCAGAAAGAAATAATAAACCTTAAATCAAAACAAAAAATATTGGAAAGTCCATTCTACAAAATTTCATGAATTTTTAGTTTAAACAATATTTAATATTGTTCCAACAAAAGAAAAAGTTAACCATTATTTTAAACCCATTATTTTAAAAGAAATGTCCTGCACTGCAAGTTAACCAGCTAACCAGAAACAAACCGTGGAAGACATTAATTAAACCGGTTAATTACTGGATATACAAAACCCTAATTCTCAGTTGTATATAAAACGCTGCTAGAGTGTTCAAAACCGTCCTCTTGAAGATTTTCTGCTCACTCTCCGCCGTACCTCTCACCCGCGACGCTTCACAATCTCAGGTGATTCTCTCTCCAAACTCTCTCTCTATCTCTATCTCTATCTCGTATATGTTACTTTCGCTCACACTCTGTTTCTCTCACAGCTATGGCCGCCGCCGCGGAAATCGACGCTGAGATTCAGCAGCAGCTCACCAACGAGGTCAAGCTCTTCAACCGCTGGACCTACGACGACGTTTCGGTAACTTCTCCTCTTTGATTGCTCGCCTCTGTTAGATATAGCCATTGCTTCCTTCATTTTGATGTATAATGCAACTCTGTATTTAGGTTTGTGCGATATCACAATCACATTAGCTTCAGTGTATTAAGTAATGATCATATCAAAACTAATCACATTAGCATAGAACAATCTCAGCACCTTAGAGTTCTATCTTGCTTTGCTTGGTATAGTCTTATTCTCATTGATCTTTGTAGCTTAGTTTGAGTTACTTCTAACTTCTGAAAGACTCATTTTGGTTTCTTGTAATCTTTTAATATGTTGTTAGGTCACAGATATCAGTCTTGTTGACTACATTGGAGTTCAGGCAGCTAAGCACGCCACCTTCGTCCCCCACACAGCCGGAAGATACTCCGTGAAGAGATTCAGGAAGGCTCAGTGTCCCATCGTCGAGAGGCTCACAAACTCTCTCATGATGCACGGGAGAAACAACGGAAAGAAGTTGATGGCGGTTAGGATCATCAAGCACGCCATGGAGATCATCCACCTCTTGACCGATGCCAACCCAATCCAGGTCATCATTGATGCCATTGTTAACAGGTACCAAAAGTCTTGTGATTGCAAAGCTTAACGTGTTTGTTATATTATATACCATTTCCTCATATGATTGTTTTGTTTTGTTTTGTTTTGTTGGTTGGTTGAAACAGTGGTCCTCGTGAAGATGCTACAAGAATTGGATCTGCTGGTGTTGTTAGGAGACAAGCCGTTGATATCTCCCCTCTAAGACGTGTGAACCAGGCTATCTTCTTGCTTACAACCGGTGCTCGTGAGGCTGCTTTCAGGAACATTAAGACTATTGCTGAGTGCCTTGCTGATGAATTGATCAACGCAGCCAAGGGCTCCTCCAACAGGTAATTTACACATCTCTTTAAAATGGGTTCTTGTGTGTGTCGTGAGTGGAGCTCTAATAATTGATGTTATCGAAAACTCTTGCAGCTATGCCATCAAAAAGAAGGATGAGATTGAGAGAGTTGCCAAGGCTAATCGTTAAGGAGTTTCCTTTTGCCCTGAGGGTTATAATTTTTATCAAATCAATTTTATGCTCTTTTTTCAACTAGATTGGGACGTGTTTCAGATGTCTTGTTCTTTGAAGTTTATTTTGTCTGGACGACTTTGAATAGATACATTTATTTATTTCGATATGCTCTACAAGGAGCAGAGCACGTTACTTTGGTAATTATAATCTTAAAGCTTCTTCGATATTAGAGGGAGAGATACAGAACATATGCGCACAAGCAAACAGTAATTATTCGACTCGATTAATGTCATTGACATTACTCTTCAACACACACTTAATATCGCATCCATCCAAGTTAAATATTTTCAAACATAACGCAAGTACTTAACACAATTTATAAAGACATGATCACACCAAACATGTAGTGCTTGTTACTTAATTAGTTTATCTCCCTTGGTGGCTTCACAATAAGGATGGGACAGTTGGCGTGATGAGCACAGTAGTCGCTAACGCTCCCAATAAACGCTCTGCCAAAACGTAATAAGCAAAAAAAAATTGAAACCGCGGTCACAAAATTTGAGAAAGGTTTGGAATATAGTAAAAAAAAAGTGAAAATATCTATTATATACCTTCTGATCTTTCCAAGGCCACGACTACCCACAACGAGAAGATCAACGTGCATTTGCTCAACCGCCTGGCAAATCATGTCCTTTGCGTCGCCTTCAAGCACCATAGTCTCAGTACGTATCTGCATACATGAGTCATGTAACATGACGCAAGTTTTGTATGTGAAATCTATTTAGCTATACTAAGTTGTACCAATTTAGTGCATAAGGGCTATGATCAATAGAATTATATGTATGAAAAGTGATGTGTGTAAACCTGCTTGGCTCGGCACATCTGGAGTGCACGCGAGAGAAGGGCTGCAGAGGCCTCCTGTTGTGCTTTTTTCACTGACTCTATCATCGACGAAGATGCGTAGACTGCTGCTTTTACATCCGTTCACAGAACCAAGTTATTCATCATATATAACATAAAATAAAATGTGAATAAGTTTTGTTTTCTCTGTGCGAATAAATACTAAAATCGAACATGTTATTCATTAAAGTGTAAATATATACTTAATATTAGCACAATGTTTTAATTTTATGTTGGGAGCCAATTGTAATTGTTAGATGAGAGAGATCAATGGATAGGACCTGTTGCGCCGCCGGGTCCAGCCGGAAAAGCAGCAAAGTGATGGGACGGAGACTGCACATGAACCACCGTGAGCAAGCCACCTTCCGCTTGAGCCGCCTCAGTGGTCATTAAGAGGTTAGAGAAATGGTCAATAACCCATTGAAGAGCATAGAAGCTCGAATCACTCTCGTCGATAGCAACCATCATCCTCTTTGTTATTGTCACTGCCGGTGCTTCAGCCACTGTCGTCTCCGGCTGCTTCTCCACCGCCAATGTTTCCATCGCCGCCGTTGCTTGATCCTCCGCCATTGGACTCTGTTTTAATAGTTTTTTTTAGCTAATTCAATAATGATGTGAGCAAGCTCTGTTCCATTAGCGATGCTTTATATATTGCATGTAAAGTATGATACGTACTCGCACGCAACTGCCAAGTGGCATGCATGGTTGAGAATGTAACGTGCAATAAGATAGACATACCTTTATTTAGTTTTTTCGTTCAAAGGAAGGTTATGTTAATAAAAATGAATTAAGAAAGGTGCATGCTATATGTGTTAGTGGTTTGTAATTATTTGTTTGCTTACGGTTTTCCTTTTATTGTGTCGATCTCTATCTTCATCCGTTTTTCACTTTTGCTTTAGACGCCACTCAACAGAAAGAAAAAAATGAAAAAAAAAGAAGCAGAAAAGAAAGAAACCGAATTCAAATTATAGATATTTGTATGAAAATGTCACATAATTGAATGAGAACTCACGCCGATCAATTCATTCACACGATACTTGATTTGTAACTCGTAACATAAATCACTTAAATGTATTTTATTATAGATTCTTTGTTTAATAAACTGCAGTGGTAGGGGAATATAATTACTTATAGAACACATGGAAAGTACACAGAAAGATGTGCGCTTCACGTTAGATAGTTTTGTAAATCTATTTGTGACGGTTAAAAACAAAGTCATACTAGTGAAAACATGTGATGTTGATCAAAGTCCATTCTAATATTGTACCTAAAAATACTCTTCAGTTGTTTGTTTTTAAATTGATTATGCGAATTATTGGCGTTTTTTTAATTAGGCAATATCTTCGTTTCTCCAACTAGCTTAAAGGGAAGCGCTTCGATGCCAGAGATCGTAAAAGGAGAGCAAAAGCAAGAAAAGGAGAAAAGCAAGAGGATGTTGATATATTGATCATAAGCCTCTACACATTTCCGATTCAGAAAAAGAAACTGATCCTACTCCAACCACATAAAAAGAAGTATCAATGTATATCATCCATCAACCATCATCATCCATGTCACCTTTTGATCATCAAACTCTAATAAACTAAACTGATTTGTACGTAAAATTCAAATAGTGCATTGCCATTGAACCATTAAATATATTTCCTTTTTGAAATTACATTCTTTTAATATATATAAATGATTTTTTTCTTAAATTATAGGTTTTAGTTATATTTCCTTTTTGATATTACATTCTTTTAATAGAAAAGATATTAATAGGTGAGCAAAATCAAGAAAGGGAGAAAAGCAAGACTGCAAAGGAAGGCCTCTGCACATTTTCTGTTTCAGAAAAAAAAAGCTGCTTAGTCTACTCCAACCACATAAAAATGTGGCCAAGTAGTCCATCGGGTAATGATAATTCACAAGACGCTATCCGAAATATTTTTTTCTTTAAAATATAAAATTGCTATGTGATTGTTGTAGCATCAATCTATCATGTATGTAGTGTTCTATCCCCAAAATCTAAGAGCATCTGTAATCGTGTATTGCCATGGCTCTATTTTCAATTCCAACTTTTGATTATTTTATTAGTTTTTTTCTTTTTCGTTTAATAATAAAAAAATGAACTAATTGGAGGCCGCCACATAACATAGGGTCCGCGATACAGTAACGAAACACAACCAAAACGAATCTTTACGTTAGGATTTACGAGGTCAGTAACAACACTATTACCAAATACAACAAAATATTTTAATATTTTTTAAGGAATCAGAGCCATATATCCCGCGTTGCGGGTGCTCTAATAAACTAAATTGATCTGTACATAATATTGAAATAGTAATTTGCTAGTGAACCATGCATGAACACAGTCAAAAAAGATTCAATACAAAATATCAATGATATGGATTATTAGTTAGATACTAGTTTCAACTGTTGATAGACCAATCATAGTCTTGGTAGACGATGTGAACATAACCTCCTCCATCCTCACCGAGGAGATGGGTTAAAAGACCTGCTTTGTTTGCATCTACATAACTCATTATCCACTTCAACAATTTTTTCCCTTCGCTAAAATCCTCCTTATACCTATACATTTACCACAACAAAGCATGTTAAATAGACAATCATTTTAGATATTGTGTTGACAATTAGTTACCACTTGATGATTCTTGATAGATGAACGACTCTCTTGTCCAAGACAACTTTAATTCCACCGTTTTGGAAAAATTCTCTAGCTGCTCGTTTGAGCTCAGCTTCAACTCCTTGCGGTGTGAAAAACCTCACCACTGGATTGGATTTGGTCCCATCACAAAGCCCAAAATGTACTAGTGGATTCAGTTTTTGATGACTAAGCTGCCATTATATAAAGATGAGATAATATCAAGCCAAAAAAACAACACTATATATATATATATATATATAGAATCACATAATCATACATCTTGAAGCATGGCCACCATTACCTCATGATGTGTGCTGCCTCTCATAAACGGTTTAATAAATGGATACGACTGTCTATGAGCGCCTCGGAGGATGTTGTTTCTTATGGAGTTAAGGGAATAAGAGTAGCCTCCTACAACGTACTGAAAATCGGCGAAGAAGGATCTTCTTGCAATCATTCCATCGGAACGTCCGATTCTGATCAAAGCATGGATCACCATTGCGTTGTACAAGTTCAAGAAAAATGCTAGTTTCTCGTCTGTTGAAAGTTCGAGAAGATTCAACCGTTGTAGATCTTGAGCCAAATTCAAGTACCTTCATCCGGCCGAAGGCATTATTAAAATTGAATCAGTTAATAAAAAACATATTGTATAAATAATCTAATCATTTAAATATTTACAAACTATAGTGTATAAATAATCTAACCACACTTTAGTACATTAAGATGCTTTTTTATCTGAAAGACCAAAAAATGCAAAACTATAGACATACTATCATTTTTCTCCCAGAAAACAAGTATATATTTTTATACAAAAATAATATTTGAACCAACAAATTTAAATATGTACCTTCGAAATTCTTCACTCTGACTGATTCTAACGTAATCAACACGAGAATGGTCATCAGATGAATAAGACTCGACGATAGCAGTCATGATTTTGAATAGCTTCTGACCAACTATGACTGCATCTTGGGGCTCCATGTCATTTGTAGAGCCTCTAAAATTATAACAGTTTGAAATAAATGGCTCGTGCTCAAGGAAACGATAGTAATGGTTTCCGTCTTCGAATTCATTTTCTCTATAATTTAAAATAAAAACAAAAAGAAGTTCAATAAATAAAACAAAAATAATATTTATGTGAAATCCTTTTTAAATGAGAAAACGAAGAAAATTCATTTATATGTACCCAAAGACATGGTGGATAAAGTGTTTCTTGGCTAGCCTCTTGCCAATTTCGACGGCCTGCATATAAGAAAGCAACCAAACAAGCTTTGAGAAAATTAAATCATAAAGAATTATGCAGACGTGAAATCCCCTTATTATTAGGCCCTTTCTCAAAGAAAAAATCACCCTGTTATTATTTATTTAAGTAAAACAATCAAAGTTTTATAGATACAAGGATACCAACATTTTAGGTAGTATTATCACACACTCTTTTTAGTTTATTTATATGATTAGGAATCGATATTCTGGGTAATTGTAGGTATATTCAAATAATTTTAACTAATTAAGTCTTTATGTGATTTGGATATTCATGTCAGATAAGAACAAACACAAATACCTGTTCTAGAATAAACATCCCTAGTTAAACCTTTGACTAAAAACATACTTTACTAATATTTTCCAAAGTCGTAACTAATTATACCAATAAGAAATCTACCTATCTTGTGTTCAATTCAAAGTTTCTCTTTGACTATTTTGTTATCTCGTAATATACATTGCATGGTTACTCGCAATGTTATACGTCACATGTTTGTACTGATGCACAAGCAATGTATGACGTGGTAATAAATTTTATCGCGTTTACACAAAAAAAAAATTCAATCCTATTAAAAAACACACAATGAAAAATATATTGACAGGTCGATTAGATTCGATTTAATATGGCAATTTGAAAAAAAAACATATTGACATGTTGTTTAAATTTTAGTGCCCAAATAGAATATCCAAGTCTACCCAAAACTATAAATCATATATTAATATTTGGTTGACCTCTTCAAGATTCTGAGATTATTGTTTGAATCTAATGTTGACCTCAAACCAAAGCAACTGGTTTAGTGTGTCTACCTAAAGATATGATACGTGCGTAACACACGATTAAATTTTTTGAAAATGATCGTACCTGCTTCCTCCCGCAATCCAAGTGATGAATCAATATCTCGACCATCTCGGCCCCTGAGAAACAGTTCTTAACGATCTTCATCTTCATCAACCTATCCTTAATCGGCAGCTTCTGCCTCAAAACCCTAACGAACCTCACCATCTCATCAACACCACCAACGCCCTCGCCTTCCTCCTCGTCGTCGAAACCGTACATCACCGGCGACGGCGCATCGCCGCAACACTTCTCCGCCAGCAACTCCTTGATCCCCCGATCGAACTCTCCGCTGTTACGCAGCGAGTTCAGCGCCGTTAATCCTCCGAAGTGTTTCTCGTTGAAGAATATCTGAGGGACCTGAGAGCTCCCTGTTCTCTCGATCAGCTCCTCCTCTCTGTGCGTGTACACGTCGATGTTGATCTCGGAGAAATCGAAGCCTCGCTCCCGGAGAAACGATCGGACGGCGGTGGAGTCTCGGCAGTTGGATCTCGAGAAGAAAGTGATCCGTCCTCTGATCTCGTCTCCTTCTTCGCTTTTCAGCTTCACTAGAACCTTGACTCCGGAGATTTCGAACTCCGTCACGTCCGATGATTTATCGAGACCCTTCTTCCTCGAAACGTCGCCGTTCTGATTTAAATTCGCGATGCGTTTGGAGATCGCGTTCCCGCTTTGACGGATGAGTTTCATCATATCGATGACGGCGAATTTCTTCTCCTGAGGCGTTGATTCTTCTGACGAGACGCGAGTGCCACGTGGAGGCTCGAGTTTCGGTAGGTAAGGATGAGGCGGGAGAGTCTTCTCGAGACTTTGACTGTTGTTTGAGGTTTCCTTCATCAGAAATTCAGAATTGAGTTTGAATCAGAATATCCGATGAAGAGATGGTGGTGCAGCTTTTGAATTCTTAGTTTCCGAGAAAATCTACTTTTCCAAATCTGAAAAAATGAAGAAATATAAATAGATTTTCAACAAAAAGTTAGTTTCATGCATATATCTCTCAATAGTCAAGATACATTAACTCACTTTATAAACTTGCCAAAATTTTATGTTTACTTAGACTTGGTCCAAAATCATTATGTGATTACTTAATTGTTATGATGGTTTTACCAGAATAGACCAAAACCAAATAAAATCATCCAAACCAAGACTGTGAACCACAATTTTAAATGGAGAAAACTCTAGCAATTAAATCCAACACCACAACAGACAAAAAATATTAACCATTCTGTTTGAGACCGAACTCAAGTTATAACAAGATTTTTGTTTAGATTATCTTTTTCTTGTTCATTCTAAATTCAAGCATATAGGGAAAAATAAATTAATAATCGATAAATTAATAAACATTATAAATTAATAAATTTCTCCGATCTTGGTGTAAATATGATAATATTCGATAAAATTATAAGATAATAATATTTAAATCATAAATTAATAATTACTATACATATGAGTTTATATATATTCTTCTAAAATGAACTTTATCTCTAATTTTAATTTTAGTTTTATTGAATTACACATGAAAGTGAATTTGTATTATATAATATGTATTCATCATACATAAACCATATCAATACTCTAATAAAAAATAATTAAAATTCAAATCTATAAACTCTAACAAATATATAATATTATGAATTAAATATTCTTTTCATCCTCTACACTAAAAACAATTAAGAATAAAATTCTTTTCAATTAATAACTCTATAAATTAATCAATTTTTGTAATTTTAGTATTTTAATTTATAGAGTTTTTACTATATAAAATTTGTATATACACATGATGACGTGGGTAATTGGTAGTTTTAAGAAGGGAACTAGATCTTGACCCGAGCTTTGGAAGCACGGAATATGTTACGATGGAAAATTTCACTAATAACTTAACAAATATTTTGGTAACTTTTAAAGAGTGTGTATTTAAAATATTTTTGTATTTAAATCAGTATTTTTAAATTCAACCCGATTGTGATTATACCGGTTAATCCGAAGATCTAATAATTCAATTTAGGTTTTTAAAATATTCATATTAAAAAATCACTAAAACCCGAGACTAACCGATTGAACTGATGGATGAACGATATGTAATCTAATTTGATTTAAATTATAATAGTTTCATAATTTGTAATCTTATAATCCAAATTTTAAAGTTCATTATTTTGCAATTTATGAAATTATGACGTTTCTACAAAATTTTAAAGAAAAAATGATGGATATAAAATAACTAAGATTAATTATTGTATTGTTTGGAAACATTGATAGTAGTATATAAAATATATTGTTTGGAAACATTTATAGTAGTATAAAGAAATAAGTATATTGTTTGGAAACATGGATAATAGTATAAAGAAAGGAACATTAGTGATTTAATGTAGGTTTAACTATAAAGTATAAAGGTGTATTTAATTTAAAAACTTACAAAATAAATGTTAGGTCCAATAGAATTTTTCTGTTTTAATAAGATAGATGTGCATTGCAGTCTGCACCAAAAATAAGAGAATACTGGCGATAGAGTATATTTAGGATGAAGAGGTTGGTAAAATTAATACCTAGCAATTAGAACAGCAGCATTTAAAGCATTTATAGTTTAGATTAATTATATTTAGTCCGCTTAATTTTAGGAGAATAAGTAAAGTAACAGCATTTAAATCATTTAAGGTTAGTGGCATGAGAATGTAATTATTAAGAAAAAGTTAGGATTAATTCAATTTTGTACTTCAGTTTTAATAGTTTAGATGCTAAGAAAGAAAAAAGCCACAATAAATATGCATGTAGGAGGAATCTGTTGTTTGACAAAAAAAAAAGGGAGGAATCTGCTTATCAATTTGTATACCTTCCTTCCTATAGACTATAGTACCTATCACCTTCAAATAACAGCCTTGTTTTTCTCAGACATCGCTTGCTCTTGGTACGTAAATATCACAGAGAAAGCAACTTTGATAATCTACAAACTAGATATCTTCATCATTGGATTTACATGCATGGGCTTGTGCTTCCCATGTGACATAGTAGTAGGATCCTCATGTGCACAATAAGTCCAAAATATGATAATTAAAATTTGCAGTTTTAGATTCAGTTAAAAAATTAGCTTTTTCAGCAATATGTATTTCAATTTGAAAATCTTAAGAAATGCATATTATATATTACTTTCCAATCATTGTGACACATAAAAGTTAAATATTTTGTAAAAAGGTACAGAACTTATAAATGAAAGTGTATGTGTATTATACTACTGTTAGTATATTAATCACATTTTAATTTGTAATATGACATGAATATATACAAAATTTAGATTATTAAATATTTTATATATTTTCCTAAACTATATGAAATCTGTATTTCTATTTACCTAATTTAAACCCTTTCGAAAATGTTAATCAAATTCAAAAAACAATTATTCAGACACTTGAAAGTAGGCCTGGGTTTGCGGGTCAACCCGTCCTGCGACCCACGGATCAAATGATTATTTTGCATTCAAAAATCCGACCCGCATAACCCGCGAACCAAATATCTTATATCCGCACTCGCCCCGCTAAAATCCGCGGGTAAACCGCATGACCCGCGGGTAATAATAATTATATTAAAAATAATTTATTTTAATTATATATTAATTATTTTTAAAAAATAATATTAAAATAAATAAAATTTTATATATTTTATATATTATTTACGAAAAATAATTATTTTAATTATATATTAATTATTTTTTAAAAATAATATTAAAAATGCATTTATATTATGCGGGTTGGCGGATACCAGCGACTCATATTCGGCTAACCCGTACCCGCCCCGCTTAAAATAATCTTAACCCGCATCCGCACCCGCAATTCAAAATTTTCAAATTGCTCGATCCGCATCCGTTCCGCGGCGGATCAAACGGGGCGGGACCCGCGGGCTTTGATCAAAATTCACAGCCCTACTTGAAAGCAATGGTGACGGTTACGGTGACAGTGAAAACACGTGGATAGTTCTCATTTGGTTTCAGGATCTTCAGAAGTCGTACCTGTCATAAATCTGAACTCAAAGAATATACGTTAATTAAGTTGCCAAAAAAAAAAGAAAGAAAAAAGAATATACGTTAATTACAAAATAAACCCTCAACTTTGTTAAAAATATCGTAATCATTCCAGTAAAAGAAAGCAGAGACTGATCTCCTCTGCAAAGTTCTTACCTCACTCCCTTCTTATCCCTTTTGATTATTTCTCTATTTGGCGCTCTTTTTTCACTTCTCAATCCCACCGTCAATCGCTCCAGAGGAATGACTCTGATGACTACGCCGCCGCTAGATGTAATCTCCCGATTAACCTTATATCGTCTTTGTGTCATTTTTTGTCGGGTTCATGATGGGGGGTTCTGATCATAGGGTCGTGAGATTAGGGTTTACACGAGTTTAGAAGTCTGATTTTAATTCTTTGCACTTCGTTTACAGCAGCAAAAGGACGAGGAGATGCTCGTTCCGCATTCTGACTTGGTCGAAGGACCTCAGCCCATGGAAGGTAAGGTCTCTTGTATTCTCCTCGCGTTTCTGCTCTTATTGGATGGTGCAGATGTTTATAGCACTTGTGGATAATGCTGGGAGGGTAGAAAATAATGTTTCACTGTTCACTAGGGTTTTGTCTTTTTTTTTTTGGTTTGTGGCTTTCTTGTAGTTGCTCAGCCTGAGGAGAATCCGCCAGCCGAGGAGATTCCCACTCTGAAATTCACGTGGTACACCCAAGGTTTCACCAGGCTCAACGTTAGGAGGCTTTACTCTGATGTATTTGTTGTTGGAGGTTATAAATGGTAATAGCTCATACACTTGTAAGATTCATTTTTTTGTCATGATGTGGCATTTTGTGTGAACTGATGTTTTTTTCTCTTTTCAGGAGATTATTGATTTTTCCAAAAGGAAACAATGTCGACCATTTGTCCATGTACTTGGATGTTGCTGACGCTGCGAGTTTGCCTTACGGGTGGAGCAGATATTCACACTTCAGCCTGGCTGTAGTGAATCAAATGAACAGCAAAAATTCCATCAGAAAAGGTATGTTTAACTGATTAGTTTTGTTCATATATATTATATATATAGCACTCTTACTGCATGCGTTAAATGAGCACGTACAGAGACCCAACATCAATTCAATGCAAGAGAAAGCGATTGGGGGTTTACATCATTCATGAATCTCAGCGAGCTCTATGATCCCACTCGTGGATATTTAGTGAATGATACTCTTCTGATCCAAGCTGAAGTTGATGTGCCGAAGGTTATAGATTACTTGTCATATGACTCAAAGAAAGAGACTGGTTTTGTTGGACTTAAGAACCAAGGTGCTACCTGTTACATGAATTCTCTCCTACAGACATTATACCACATTCCTTACTTCAGAAAGGTGGGTGGATGCATGTCTTTGCTTTGTTCTTTTTTAATTTTTCTAAATCACGATTTCGCCAAATACATCTGAATAATGCAATTTATTTCCTTGCAGGCTGTTTACCACATGCCAACAACTGAGATTGATGCACCTACGGCTAGTATCCCATTGGCGCTCCAGGGTTTGTTTTACAAGCTTCAATATAATGACACCCGTGTAGGGACAAAGGAGCTGACAAAGTCTTTTGGTTGGGATACGAATGATTCGTTCATGCAACATGATGTTCAAGAACTCAACCGAGTTCTTTCTGAAAAGCTTGAGGACAAAATGAAGGTATGCCTGCCTCTTCTGCGTAGCCTTTTATTTTCAGCTAATGATTCTTTTTTTTTTTGCTTTTTGAAGGGGACTGTTGTGGAGGGAACAATACAGAAGCTATTTGAAGGTCACCAGATGAATTACATTGCGTGCATTAATGTCGATTACAAATCTACAAGGAAAGAATCATTCTATGGTATGTAGTTTTGAACATTAAGCTATATCTTGTCTTATTATTTATCAAACTAAATTTACAGCCGTGTAATTTTGTCTTTTGGCAGACCTCCAGCTTGTTGTGAAAGGCTGCAAAGATGTATATGCTTCTTTTGACAAGTATGTTGAAGTTGAACGCCTTGAAGGAGACAACAAATACCAGGCAGAAGGACATGGTTTGCAGGTTGGATGCCTTTTTCTTTTTTGTTTAATATGTTGCCAAAGCTGAATGTTGTGTAATTGTCAACCTTATTTGGGTAACCATTGTTGTCTGTATATTATATGTTATAGTATCTGTATAGTGTCTAAATGCTATCAAGCAGTATAAAATGAATTTACAGAGAGCATTATAAACTAGTATTGTTCGAACTTATTAAAATTTATTTGATTCTTAGTTACTTAGTCGACTTATAATCATATATCTGAATAAATTTATGTTTTCAGGATGCGAAAAAAGGTGTTCTGTTCACTGACTTTGCACCCGTACTTCAACTTCAGCTCAAGAGGTTTGAATATGATTTTATGCGAGACACAATGGTGAAGGTTAGTATTTGAAGTTCTACTACTTACATGCTGACTTTATTGTAGGCTTACACTTATATCAGTTTTTGAATGCTGACGGAACTTTATTTGTAGATAAACGATCGATATGAGTTTCCTCTTCACCTGGATCTCGACAGAGAGAATAGAAAATACCTATCCCCTGATGCTGACAAGAGTGTTCGTAATCTCTACACACTCCATAGGTATGTATTTCCTCTGTATCTTGGCTTTGTAACTTGAGTTGACTTTCTGCTAGGTTTCCCTTCTCATGGTAGCTGGTTGATGTAGCTTAGTTTTACTTAATATATGGACAGTTAAATTTTATTTTGTGTTGCCTGATGTGCTTGCTCATTCTATGCAGTGTCTTAGTCCACAGTGGAGGAGTGCATGGAGGGCACTATTATGCTTTTATTAGGCCAACACTCTCAGATCAATGGTATGTATCATTCTATTGTCTCTGCTTTTCCGTATCTATTATTCTTAACTTATTTTTTGGTCAAGTATTATGCTTAATTAAGTGTTGTAAATTGTAAACTATCAAGTTATTTTATTGAAACCTAGTTTGCTCATCATTTAAGCTGGCAGGATTGAAGTCATGTTTTGTGATATGTGATATGTTATTGGATTTCTTTTTATCTTTTATTCACATCTCTAAACTTGCGTGTAGTATATTTGTTTCACTAGGTGTTTTCCTGTGCAGTAAAAAAAATAAGACATGTCATATTAATACATGTCATATTATTTTTGTGAAAATGATTGTAGAGAGGACATGTGGCAAAATCACTTCTCAAAGATAGTCTAGAGGATATATGAGATTTACTGTATAAATAAACTTCTTAGTTTTTTCGTGTGCCTTTTCTGCCATTTTATCGTTGAGATAACTAATTGTTGCGTTTCCTATGGTTTCTGGCGTGGGTTTTTGGCACTTATCAACATATTTGCTTTAAGCTTTACTTGCATGTTACTTCTAATTCTTATAGGTATAAGTTTGATGATGAACGGGTGACGAAGGAAGAAGTGAACAGGGCACTAGAAGAGCAATATGGGGGTGAAGAAGAGGTACTGCTCTTTTACTAGGACTTTAATGTTTGCTATGTAAGTCGTAGTTTCCTCACTTCATGTATTCTCGAATTTGGTGCCTCTGCAGTTGCCGCAAAATAATCCTGGTGTCAATAATCCACCTTCTAAATTCACAAAATATTCCAACGCATACATGCTTGTTTATATCCGGGAAAGCGACAAGGATAAAATAATATGCAACGTTGATAAAAAAGATGTTGCAGAACATTTACGGGTAAGAAATTCAGTTACACGCTTTTTTTTTCTTTTTCTCTGCGTATCTGTCTTGGTTTTGCCTGAATGAGTTTCACATGTTCTTGACAGGTGAGGCTGAAAAAAGAGCAAGAAGAAAAGGAAGATAAAAGAAAATATAAGGCTCAAGCTCACCTTTTCACTACAATCAAGGTTTTCTACTTTTCATAAATTGGGTCCAAAAATGTGTTCTTTTATAGGTCTGGTATATATTTGATACTGATGTTAATAATGCAATTTATGCTTTTTTGTAACAGGTCGCAAGAGATGAAGACATCACTGAGCAAATTGGAAAGAGTATGTATCTTGATCTTGTTGATCATGAAAAAGTTCAGAGTTTTCGAATCCAGAAACAGACTCCCTTCCAACAATTTAAGGTAGATGCCTGTATCTTTCTATTTGTTCCAATTTTAAAAGAAAATTTAGTCTCAGTAGGAGGTTGGTTTTATGAAGAAATTTATTTTTGTTAACTTGAATCTACCTTGGAAGAATGGATTTTTGCAGTGTTGCTGGTTATCTAGTTTCTTATGGAAATGTAGCTATAACACTGTTTAAAATTTGTCCTCATGTAGGAAGAGATGGCCAAAGAATTTGGTGTTCCGGTTCAGCTTCAGCGGTACTGGATTTGGGCAGAGAGGCAAAACCATACTTATCGTCCCAACCGTCCCCTATTACCTCATGAAGAACTACAGACGGTAGTTATCCTTTTTCTATAAATATTTCTTTTCTTGCATTCGGGGGTTGCCTCTTTCATATAGGATTATTTAATTATGTAATGTAACATTTTGGATATGCGACACATTAAAACCGTCACAGATTTATCTGTGTATAATAATCTGCTCTAGGACATATTACTAGTTGTGATTATTCTTTTATTAAATCTGGAGGCCCTTTTGGGTTTCTTCATACACTGTCATGCCTAGGTACTCTTTTGCTTGTCACGAACTGAAAGTGTCTTGTTCTCCAAATTCTTTGTTTTAAAAATCTTAATTCTGAAGATCTTATTGTAGGTTGGACAGATAAGCGAGGCATCTAACAAGGCAAACAATGCTGAACTAATGCTGTTTTTGGAAATAGAGCGTGGATTGGTAATAATACTTCCATGTTGGCCCAGTTTATTTGTTGAGTCTAATTCTTTGAATGAGATTCTGAAACGAATTGGTCAAAGAGAAATAACTAATAGTCTTACTAATTCTTGCATTGTTTAGGATGCGCGTCCGGTTCCTCCCCCAGACAAGTCACCTGAAGACATTCTCCTTTTCTTTAAGCTCTATGACCCTGAGAATGAATTACTAAGGTAATTCTGGTATCCACCAATTTCCACTTTGACATATGTACAAACCAAGGTGGTATATTACTCCTATAATATTACAAACTTGTATCTTCCATCGTTGTTACAAACTTGTCCATATGGTGCAGATATGTTGGCAGGCTCATGGTGAAAAGTTCCAGTAAGCCCATGGATATAGTAGGGAAACTGAATCAAATGGCTGGCTTTTCTCCTGATGAGGAAATAGAACTTTTTGAGGTAGGGGCTGGTGCCTTTTAATTCTACCTTTTCTTCATGTTAAAGGCCATGAAACCTTTCGCTCCCATTTTCAGGAAATACAGTTTGAACCTAGTGTAATGTGCGAGCATCTAGATAAGAAGACTTCTTTCAGACTATCCCAAGTAATGTTGCTCTCTTTGTTACGAACTGTAATGATTTATGATTTGGTCTCTTTTTTTTTTTTTTTCTTAAATGGCTTTCTCGTGTTCAGATTGTAAATGGAGATATCATTTGCTATCAAAAACCTATTTCCATCCAGGAGAATGAATGTCCATACCCGGATGTGCCATCGTTTTTGGAGTACGTACATAATCTACAGGTAGAATTATACTGGTCACTTTTGGCATTAGTGAACTGGGCTAGGGTACGTCTTGTTAGAGCTATACTAACAGTCAATTGAAAAATATGAATACAACGTATTATTTTCTGTGTACTGTTGGAAAATGTTCCAGTAATATTACCCTGCAAGGTGTGATGATTCGTGTCTTAATGTGGTGGTATGTTGTTTGTTGTTTGGTAGGTGGTGCGTTTTCGTAGACTGGAAAAACCAAAAGAAGATGAATTTACTATGGAGTTGTAAGTAGCTCTCTATGTACAACATTATGATTCCAGTTTTTGGGATTCATAATGCTTCTACTTTTCAGGTCAAAGCTGCATTCTTATGATGATGTTGTGGAAAGATTGGCTGAGAAACTTGGCATTTATGATTCATCTAAAATTAGGCTTACTTCTCACAATTGCTACTCCCAGCAACCCATGCCTCAGCCTACCAAATACCGTGAAGTAGATCTTTCAGATATGTTAGCTCACCATAATCAGGTGATTGAGTTTATTTTTATTTTTTATCAACTAGGTGATTGAGTTTATATATTCTCTTATTGTCTATTTCAATGCGGATTTGCTTATTATAAATGCTTTTTTTTTTCAGGCGTCTGACATTTTGTATTATGAAGTTCTGGACATTCCTCTTCCAGAACTGCAACGTCTTAAGACTCTAAAAGTAGCTTTCCATCATACCACAAAGGACGAAGTACGTGTTGAACTTATACTTATGGTGCAACTTAGCTCTCTTCAATACACGTTATTGTCTTTCAAGCCTTAATAACTATTAAATTTGCAGGTGGTAATCCACAATATCAGACTGCATAAGAAGAGTACTATCGGAGATGTTATTAACGAACTTAAAACAAAGGTGGTTATAAGGCTTTTGTGTTAGCCACATTAACGGCTTTTCTTTTATGGACTCTGTTCCGTGTGAAAAAATCTACACGTGTGCATCAGGTGGAGCTTTCACATCAGGATGCAGAACTGAGGTTGCTTGAGGTGTTTTTCCACAAGATCTACAAGGTAACAGGCTAAATTCTTGTCTTTTATGTAGTTATTCTTTTTTTCTTTACTACTGTAACATGATGTCTTTGTAAACCGTTCCACATTCCGTGTGCTGAGCATTCTTTGGAAATTTTTGATCCAATGTGTTCGGATACGCTTTGCAGATCTTTCCATCTACCGAAAGAATTGAGAATATCAATGATCAGTACTGGACTTTACGAGCAGAGGAGGTATATTCACTGCTTGAGATGAATAGTTGTGTTTGAGCTGCACTGATTAAATATAGTTGCAAGTTCTTACGCTAGGTAATGATGAACTTCAAACATACTGACTTTCTTCTTTTACACATCTTGTGGAATCACAGATACCTGAGGAAGAGAAGAACATTGGCCCCAATGATCGATTAATTCACGTGTACCATTTTACTAAAGAGACCGCACAAAATCAGGTGGCAGTCCCGGTCAAAGCTTACTTTTACTTCTAAAGTTATATGAGGGAGGGTCCTGGTGTCTTGGAGGGTGTCAGAATGCACTATTAACCATTGTTTCTTTTGCAGCAAGTACAAAATTTCGGAGATCCCTTCTTTTTGGTAATACACGAAGGTGAAACTTTACAAGAAATCAAGACCCGTATCCAAAAGAAACTCCGTGTCCCTGATGAGGACTTTGCCAAGGTATGCATGCATGTCTTTTTCGTATTTGATAATGCTACTGAAATGCTAATAAGTTTGTCGTTATTATTGGTGGCTGAATTGAATTATTGTTAACTAATTTTTTTTTTTAATATAGTGGAAGTTTGCTTCATTTTCGTTGGGACGTCCGGACTACTTGCAGGACACAGATGTAGTTTATAATCGCTTTCAGGTAAATCAACTTATTATCCTTTTGCTTATTACTCGAGCCAAAGAAAACCGAGATTGAACCGTCTTTTACTTTTCGGGAACTTTAAATGTACGGAAACAGAGAAAGGATGTATATGGTGCATGGGAGCAGTATCTTGGGTTGGAGCACGTTGATAATTCTCCTAAAAGGGCTTATGCTGCAAATCAGGTAACAGAAGCGATCTCTGTCCACTAAGCTCTTTCACTCTCTCTCTCTTGGAACTTTGTTAATAATATGTTTTGAGTGCTCTGGTTGTAGAATCGGCATGCATATGAGAAGCCGATGAAAATATACAATTAGGAGGAGCAAGAGAGGAGACTTGCTACCCTTTTTTGGTGTGATGGGTTGAGGATGTAGGAGAGTCCCAGTTTAGATTTTCACAATAACCAAAAATGGAATATGTATCTTTCAGGGAAGACAGGTGTAGATTATAGTACTGACGGTAGTAAAGTGTGATAGGGGTCTATTTTGCTTCGGAGACCTCTCTACTCACTTGATGTTAATATTTGGTATTGTGTGAGGCTCTCTAATTTTATCCACTGCCAAAAAAAAATTATCATTTTGAAAATAGAAGCGCCGTTTTTTCCATTGTACTCTCAGGTACAGTTTTTTCATTGTTCTAGAATATTTCCATATATATTCTACGGTTTTGTGTGTTGATTTCTTGCTGCTAATTGCTTCCTCTCTTGCTCTTTTAATGGAATATCAAATATCATTATTAACAATATTACGACTATCTTAGTCATTAACAGCGCCTGTAGCTCAGTGGATAGAGCGTCCGTTTCCTAAGCGGAAGGCCGTAGGTTCGACCCCTACCTGGCGCGTAGATACTTTTTTTTTTTTTTGGCGCGTAGATTTTTTAAAAACGATTTTCCACACTTAAAAGAGGAAGCAAAACGAATCATGCCGCCACATCTGAGAGAGGTTTTATATTCCTGTGTAAAATCCAGATCATGCCGCCATGTACTCTCTTTTTTTTGGTTGAGGTAAATTACACCTCACAAATAACTAATAATCTTTAGCCATTCCATGTCAACGCAATCACCACCATCTCCTTGGAGATAACAAACTAAACTCAAAACTTCCTGCGCCAGAAAAAATATTTTCTAAAGAACAAATAAGGAAGAGTATTTTAGGGTTCTTTCAAAAACCAGAAAAAAAATATATTTTATCTTCCATATCTTGCTAATTTCAAAGCTTCTAATTACGGCATTTTCCACCTTTTATTTGTTTAATTGATTTTGGTTTTCTGAAAGGGAAAAAAAAAACACATTTTCTGGGGTCCGTCGTCGAGAGGTAAGGCTTCAACTTGCTGCTTTCGTATTTCTTCTCTCTAATTGAGACTCTAGCTGATCTAATTTCACTAGAAGTTTCGTGTTTCCTGCAGAATCGGCGAAACTATTTGTTTTCCCGAGAAAAATCATCATTCCTAGAAAGCAGCATCATCAGCAGAAGCACAACGGTTGTTGTATTTTTTTATTTCTTCTAATCATTTCTCGCAATTCAATCTATAGAGCTTAATCTGTAATTTCTATAGCGTCCTTGTGAGAAAATCTTCGGATTAGCTTTTTTTTTTTTTTTTAAATTAGAATCAATAATGGAGTCCTCATCATCATCATCTCCGTCCAGAGATCTAACCAAATGCTGCGACTGTGTATGCCATTCGACTAATAATAACAACCAATCATCATCCTCCACCAATCCCAAAGTCCACATCGAGAACGAATGCGAACTGCTCCGCCAAACCGTCACAAGCCAACAGCAATCGATCCAGGACCTCTGCGACGAGCTCGAGAAAGAGCGTAACGCGGCCTCCTCGGCAGCGGACGAGTCGATGAGCGTGATGCAGAGGCTGCAGCACGACAAGGCCGAGCTTCAGATGGAGCTCAGGCAGTACAAGCTCTACGCCGGGGAGAGGATGGAGCACGATCTCCAGGAGATATCTGCGTTGGAAGAGTTGGTTGATCAAAGAGAGCAGACGATCTTGGCTCTCGAGTGCGAGGCTCAGGGCTATAAGCATAGGATGATGAGTTATGGGATCATTATGGACGGAGAAGATGTTGTTGATGTTGTTGATGGTGGTTTGATTAGTCCTGATGGTTATGAGTATGAGTACCCTTCTTTGAAGTGTAATAATATAAATGAGAATCAAGATCTTTTAGAGGTTGATGATATCTATGTTGTTGCTGATGATGATGAGAACTATCCACCGGCCGATTCGCCGCGTGGGAGAGTGCATTTGAGGAGTTTGGATCAGAGAATCAGCCAGATGGAGGAGTCTGAGACTAATCCTGGCTTGGTTGGTCAGAGTCCTAGGCCTCGTCGTCAACGACATTTCAGAGATGAAGCTTTTGTTGAATCGCCTAGGTCTGAAAGATGCATCTCTAAGAAAGTGGAACATGTCTCATCATACACAGAGAAAGATGATGATGATGAATGTAAAGGTGGCTCGTTGGATGTAGGAGATGAGATGAGTGATAGAGTTTATACTATTGATTCTGGCCATCACGGTGGTTTAACTGAGAAGAAGCTCGAGGCTGAAACTTCCGTTGTTAACAATGTGGTTCAACATGGTGATCCGGATATAACGAAACTCTACATGAGGCTACAGGCGCTGGAGGCTGACAGGGAATCTATGAAAGAAGCGCTTCTTTCTATGAGGACCGAGAAGGCTCAGATGGTACTGTTGAAAGAACTCGCTCAGCATTTGTCAAAGGAAGTTGTCCCTCAACGGAGGTTGCCAGCATCCACTGCTGGGACATTGACTTTTACGCCAGTCTTTAAGGTGGTTTCTTGAGTAGTTGTCATGTTTTTCGTTATTAAGACTAAGTACAGTGATAGGAAGCTTGTGTCACGCATACTCTTAAGTTGATCTTTTGATTGTTATTGTGGTATGCAGTGGATCACATCTTTTGTTTCCTGGAGAAGAAAGGCTCGTCGAAGCAAGTAAGTAGTCTGTAAACAAACATTTGGTTAGTTTCTGTTTAGCATATATTATTGCTATACATGAAAATTTGTTTGAGAATGTACTGTTGGTGTTTAAAGGAGGTGATTTTGTAACTTGCATTCCTCTCTGTTCGAAATGAAAATGGTGTAGGTACATGTATGGGATGTCAGCAAACAACATGGGCCTGCAAGTGGTTCTAGAAAAGGTCCCTCGATCACGGAATTGGCGATGTCTAAGGAGCACGCAAGTGTGAAACATAATCTAATCCATTCAAAGCAAACAAAAACCACTTTCCTGACTCTACAATCCCAAGTCAATTACTGATGAACTAAATTTCGAGAAGTGTTACCTGAGAGGTAAACTTTGCGGTGGCTTTCTTCAGCTCGAACTGCCATCTTGTTCTCAGGTTGTGGAGGAAGTATTTGTCCTATGCGGTTTGTTTGTTATTTTTTTTCATTCTGTTGTCCCCAACATTTCAAGTGTTTGTATAAAGAATGGGGTTGAAGTATGTTTTTGTAACTGAGAGGCTATACAATCTTTGTGTGGTTTCTTACATGATTTTTTTTTCTCTCGAACACATGTTCCGTTTGTTAGACTTGTTAATTCTGTAGGCAGACTACCACTCAAGTTCAAACCAACATATTGTTATCTAAATTCAACATCTGCAAACTTGGAATGTGAATAGTGTAAAGGACTGATCTTAAAAATTGCTAGACTTAGATGGGGGTCCTTAGTCCAAGTTCTAGACCTATAGGCCATTGAAAACTCGTAACTCTGGGAATCTGTCGTGTAGTTAGAAAGAAAGTGATTGAATTGCGCTCTCCGACGAGCCTTTCTTCTCCAGTTGAAATTTCATGCTAACACGCACGCCTATAGCCCAAGTTCGACTAAAAGTCTCATGCAAATGTGGAATAAATATCTCCCTAGGTAGGCAAGGGAAAACTCGCGAGTCTTGGTATCTTCAGAATGTTCTACTTGTACCTTGTACAAGTCAGTCAGTCATATATGATGCGTGCGTATACCAGACAACCGATCATTCTAATGGACACATGTTTTCTGTCACGACTCACGAGTCTTCCTGGGACACGATTCAACCCCACGTGATTTCTTGATGTGACTGGCCTTTTTGATGCAAGTTGTAAAATAAGATACATGCTCATGATTTTTCTGTGCTCATTTCATACACACGGATATAAATAACAATTTCAATTGTTAAATTTTTTTAATTTCAAATAACCTACACATTCTAATTTCAAATAATCTACACATTCTAATTAGATTAAACATGCATCATTATATTAATTCAAACAAAACATTTATTGTATCTGGTCCTAAAAAGAAACAAACATGAAATCTTTGGAACGTAACATCTAAGAGCATCTCCAACACCACTCCATAATTTACTTCAAATTGAAAAATAGAGTTGAAAATAGAGTGGAAAATAGAGTGATAATGCTTTTATTTTTTGGTCATCACTCTATTTTCTACGCCATTTTCAACTCAATTTCATAATTTGGAGTAAATTATGGAGTGGGGTTGGAGATGCCCTAACATGCGGCACTAATGATCCCAACTCACACTTATTTACACGTTAAAAAAATTTTCTACACTAAAATAGCAAATAGCAGCACAAATAAATTTAATTTTCTAAAATGTTCACTATAGCAATCCAACCGTTGAATTGTAACTACTTGGACCATATAAGATGCGTGATTATTGATTTGGTTGAGATACAAAATAGAACACGTGTCTGTGTTTGATAGTGGATTTCAAAGCGAAGACCTTTCGACAAAATCTGTCCCAAGTAATTGCATTCGCCACCTCTTACCTGGTCCCTCCACCACTTATTATATATACACACAACTTTACTACAAAACCATACACACGTTTTCTTTTTCTTTTTTCAAATGGATCATGTAGATGAAGAGATCGAGATCCCTAACTACTTTCTCTGCCCTATTTCACTAGAGATTATGAAAGATCCAGTCACGGCCGTTACTGGCATCACATACGACCGTCAAAGTATCGTTCAGTGGTTAGAGAGGGTTCCATCTTGTCCCGTGACTAAGCAGCCTCTTCCTTTCGACTCCGATCTTACGCCTAACCATACGCTTCGCCGTCTGATCCAACATTGGTGCGTCGAGAACGAAATGCGTGGCGTTGTTAGAATGCCTACTCCTAGAGCTCCTCCGGGGAAGCTTAACGTCCTCGAGGAGATCAAGAATCTCAAAAAGTTTGGAGTAGAAGGTAATGTGTCGAGTTTTCCGACAAGTCAGTTCGGTCCGGTTATTTCAATCTTCGGTTTATGTTAGTTATTTAAACAAACCTGTTCAATTGGACCAAATTTATATTTGTTGAGCTTGAATTTTCTTATACCGATCGTTTAGTATTAACATTTGGTTCGGTTTATACTTTATATTGAACAGCATTAGGAAGAGAAGATACGTTGAAGAAGCTTGAAGTGTTGGCTATGGAGGGAGAGACAAACAGGAGGATGATGTGTGAAGCAGGCGTACATAGGTCTTTGATCTTGTTCATTGTCAAGTGTACTCGTGAAGAAGAAGAAGAGGAGGGACAACGTCGTATCAAAGAGCAGCTAGATGAGTCTCTTCGTCTTCTTCACTTGATCGGTGTTCCATTAAACGATGCAAGAGCACTCTTGATCGAAAACGATAAAATCTTGGAATCGTTGACTTTGATCTTACACCAACAAGACTTCATCAACAAGGCTTACTTGATCGTGCTCTTGAGGAATCTAACGGGAAATGCTTCCTCTCACATCGTCGAGGTTTTCAAAGGGATCATAGGTTTTCTCAAGGAGGTAGTAACTAGTTTCAGTCTCACTAACCCTAGCGTGAGCGCTACGTCACAACCATCGAGTTCAAACGTGAGGTCAAAACTTGATCGCAGCTTGGTTATTAAACGTGGTGTGACTGCAGCGCTGATGATTCTTCTAGAGACCTCTTCTTGGAGCCGGAACCGAACCATCCTCGTGGATCTCGGCGCGGTTTCCCAGCTCATCGAACTCGAAATAAGCTACAGCGGGGAGAAGAGAACCACTGAACTTGTGTTGGGAGTCTTGTCTCGTTTATGTTGTTGCGCAGATGGTAGAGCCGAGATGCTTGCTCATGGAGGCGGGATTGCGATTGTGACAAAACGGGTGCTGTGGGTTTCGACTGCAGCAGACGATAGAGCTCTCTCTATCCTGAGCACATTGTCCAGATTCTCCCCGGAGAACGCGGTGGTGGCAGAGATGGTTTGCGTTGGGACGGTGGAGAAGCTTCGTTCTTTCTTGAGAGTTGACTGTGGTTTGAGTTTGAAAGAGAAAGCGAAAGAGATACTCAGAGATCACTTTGATGAGTGGAAGAAGTTTCCATGCATTGATGTACCTCTACTTACTAAGCTTCTGAACTCTTAGAGCAATAATTATAGTTAAGAGATATATCACTAACTGAATTTTGATACAATGATTGATTCATCCTTGTCTTGATCTAGTTAAGCAAATATAGTTTCTCCAGTGTCACAAATTGTATGAACATACGTCAAACAAACACAAACATCATACTAGCCTTTTTAATTTCAAGATCAAAAAATTCAATAAAACTAAATAGAGAGACGACAGCAAGTTTTGCCTTGAGATAAAGAAAACTTATCGCCTTCTCATACCACGGCCACGACCTCCACCGCGTCCTCTTCCCATAGCACCTGCGGCATCTCCCTGTGCGCTCTCAGACTGCATTTTTTTATACAATTATTATTAACACACTTCACACATTCTCGAAACATACAAAAGAAGGAATGAGAGCAAATGTTAATTACTTTTGGGTTCTTCACAGTTTCATCCACACTAAGGATAAGGCAAGCTGCTTCAGTCGCAGCGTTTATAGCATTAATCTGCCACAGCAGCAAAGGGAAACAACCGATCATATGAATCATATTCACACAAAAGAGAACATTCACAATTATACACTTGTAGAATATTGCAATACCTTTACAACTGCAGGCTCCCAGACGAAGTTAGCAAATGAATCAGCTATTCCACCAGTGTTAATGTCCACCCCATATGGAGCTCCTTCACCTGTTATAACGCAGACATGATAAATGAGATAACGCTGCCTATCAAAATGATTCATACATCAAGCTTGTGACCGTGAAAGTTAATTCTCACCGCTTTGCATGGCGTGTTTTTGTCTTAATTTATTCAGGACATCAGTCGCATCAAATCCAGCATTGTC
Source organism: Raphanus raphanistrum subsp. raphanistrum (assembly GCA_019706035.1). Taxonomy (NCBI): domain Eukaryota; kingdom Viridiplantae; phylum Streptophyta; class Magnoliopsida; order Brassicales; family Brassicaceae; genus Raphanus; species Raphanus raphanistrum. The sequence continues at coordinate 42,979,865 of CM033980.1, forward strand.
ACATAATTGTCGTGGAATAACCTGTGATTACACACACACAGACAATTTTGATATGAGCATAGCAGTTATGGGATATTCAGAAATCAAGAGGGACAACAAAAGCAAAACATCCAAATCAACCAGAAGTGTACCTCCAGGGCCTTTGCATACGAGTTGATGAAAAGCTGAGACTTCCCGGCAATTGTTCGCGAATGCTGCCTCAGGTACTTGCTTATCTCCATCTACAACAAGGAACAGTCTCTTTCATTGTCCATGTTATAAATCTGTCTGCAAAGTTTTAAAAATCAAATCGTTGGTGGATGAAGGATGCTCACATCTATAGCTCCACCTCCAGGAACAACAGTTGAGTTCTTCACAGCTCTTCTCACAATCATAATCGCATCATGTAAACTCCGCTCAGCTTCTTCGATGAACTGCCATTAACGTTTCGAAGGAAAATCATATTAAAATGATGGGTTTTTTTCGTTTCATCATTTCACCCTTTTTCATTATTAGTTGTTTACCTGATCAGCTCCACCACGGAGGACAATAGTTGCTGTACGCCCTGAAGGGCAACCACTGAATATGTTAAACCTCTCGCCACCAACTTGTTTTTCCTCAAATATCTCACAAGTTCCGAGAACCTGCACGAGATTAAAACCAATCTCTGAATCAAAGGAATATAATTAACAAGTCGCTGAAAGCTTGTAAGCATATCTAGATAGCAAGTAAAGAAATTCATTTTCCACTAACCTCGGGTATTATATTGTTAACACTAGTCTGGACTGTTCCTCCAGCCGCAGCAGCCACGCGATTAAGATCTTCTTCTGCTACACGGCCCGCGCAGAATATATCACGATCTGCAAAGTACTGCAAAAAAATATGACAACTGTCTCAGTTAAATGAGGAAAACACAGTCAAGCACTCTCTTGATTAATACAAAAATGAAACAAAAAGATGCAACGTCTCACTTTGAGCAACATCCATTGATTGACAAGAGCAACCAATATGATAGTTTCTAACGAAATAAAATATCTTCTACGCTAGAAAATATTAACTATAACCATCCAATGTAATTATGCTACGAAGATGTCAATCTCTCAAGAAATAAAGAAGGACGATATTAGCTAAACGAGAAATTAGGAATCGACAAACCTGCGTAGCTAGATCACCAATGGCCAATCGAGAAAGAACAACTTTCGCTCCACTTTCGACACATTTGTCCAGCTTGTCATAAATAATATTCCATTCTGCATCGACTATTGACTGGTACTGTGACGGGTCCGAGAGCCTGTTACCAAATGAGGAGTCAAGTCAAATAACGCATATAGATGCTTAACTTAAGAAAACATTTAACAAAAATGAGCCAGAACTCCAACCTAATCTCAGCGTTTTCCTTCTCAGATTTCAACTCCAACTCGATGTTAAGTAGGAGGATATTGGGGTTAAGAAACTTCTTTGGCTGCTGTTCAAAACCCGCATATGAGAATGTCTTTTTGAAAGCCACACCATCAACTAGGAAAGAGTCTCGCATGTTACCACCAGGAACCTGCAGAAAAAAACAATAACACTTTCCTAGCATCACTAACCTGACTTGCATAAGCACAAATGGAAATTTCATTTATACTATTTGGACCTTAAATATTCCCAATCTAAGACAAAATCTTTTATAGATGCAATCATTTATACCATGTAGCGCTATGCCCATTCCCACTAGAAAACTGAAAGAAATCATTTACCGTCCTACCCTATTAGACTTTGACAAAGCCTCGTAAAAATCCACTAACCGTCAGTTGCAGGATAAACAGAACTAAACACAAGTTTGCACATAGATACGTAGATGCATAGTGAATACAAAAAAAATCAAGTAACATAAACTTAAAACTCCCAATGCAAGTCCAATTAAAAAGCTTCAAAAAGAAAAAAAAGTCTTTTACCTTTTTGATCCCAATCAAATTAAGCCTGTCGTCATCCCCAATAGCCATAACAGCATCAACAACCATTGTAGCGAAAAACTCCTTCTCTCCACCAATAAGCTTGGAGGAAAGAGTGGTTGCAGCACATTTAGCCAACAGACCTTTTTTCTCCTCCACACTCTTCCCCTCAATACTAACAGCGAGTTCTTTCACCTTCTCAATCGCCTATATAGTTTTAAACAGTGGTTTTATTAGTGTAACAAAAAAAGATCTAGTGATTGCTAAAGAAAAGTCCGTAAACACAAACCAAAGTGCTCGCAGTACGATAGCTCCTAATCAGATTCTGAGAGTGAACACCATCCTCAACAAACGGCTTAGCCTCCTTCAAAAACTCCGCTGCTAGAAGAACCACTGTAGTCGTCCCATCACCAACCTAATCCAACAACTCAATTATCACTCTAAGATCTACATAACTAGATTACAATCTATATCTAAATATTGAAGATCCAGGATCCAGGATCCAGCTCTCAATAGTGATTAAAATCAGTATTCAAAATCGCACCTCCGAATCCTGAGATTTGGCGATGTCGACGAGGATCTTAGCGGCGGGGTGAACGATGTCGAGGAGCTTCATGATGGTAGCGCCGTCGTTGGAAATGGTGACGGATCCCTTATCGTCGTGGATGAGCTTGTCCATCCCTCGCGGCCCGAGCGTGGTTCGAACCACGTCTCCGACGGCCGTGACGGCGTTGATGTTGCTGAGCAGCTGCGCTTTCCCCTGAGAAGTGTCTGTGCCTTCCTTCAGCAGGATGATCTGCGGTTGCTGCTCGCACACAAAAGTAGATTCACATCAGTCATGTATCTGAGAATGTGTATTTACAGAGAGTGTTGATGCAACTTACCATCATCGACGCCATTGTAGATGCGTGATTGAGCTACGGAGAAACGAGAGAGAGAAGGGAGTGAAGAAGAGAGAGAGCTTTAGGGTTTATTTTGGGTCGTGTTTCATATACGAATGACCAGTGATTTTAGATTAAACCGGCCGGTCGAACCGATAAATCTGGAACTTGGCGGATATTCTGATTCGGATCCATTTCTCTATGAACCCAGCAAATTTGACGCGGTCAAACCTATTGGGCCTCTAATTGGGCAAACTATTACAGTTGATTTCTTTACTCTGGACACTTATTGGGCTTCTCGTCTGTACTTTAAATCAAGACGGCACTGGAGGTGGCGGCGGGGGAGTTCAGATGACGCATCCGGCGGGAACAACTGGTGCAAAAGAAGTTCATGAGAAATGTTTTTGAATTGGCTTAATTTATATTTAGGAAAAAAATATCTTTGTGTTAGAATATCGGAACAGAGAAGGTAACCAATTATTTTATTTGTTTGGAAAATATTAAATATTAGTTGTGTGCTGTAATATTAAAAAAATGGTCAAATCTGAGCTGGCAATTTCCAACTATTTTTGGAGCCAAGTGGTACCAAAATAAAAATCATACATAAAGGTTTATTCACTGCTAAATCTTAAAGATTTACTAGAAAATCTAAGCCGTTTGCTTGCAAATGAACGGTTAAAGATCAATCTGACATTCCTCGTGAAATGATTCTGTATTTCTGTTATGTCCATTTTGTTTGTTACTTTCCTAGTCCTTCAATCATCATCTGCAACTCTACAACTAGTTTCTTCTTCTTTTTTATTTGCAGAATCTATCAAACATGTCGAGATTTTGTCTCGCTATCTCTTACTTTCTCTTCGTCTCAACGATTGCCAGAGCCACCACTGCCACCGATGTCAAGTAATGCGGTATGTTTGGTCTCCCAAAAGCATTACTATGTTCTTCATTGATTCTTGATTGTCACATGTTTGTTTATATATAGTGTTTTGATCCAGTTTGCTATAATAATTCGATAGGATTGAGATAGTAGGTTGCCAAGGATCTAGTTCTTGAGAGAAAGAAAAAGAAAACTCGATAATTTTTTATTTGAGCCTTGCTGAGTTGAAAAATGATTTTGAATCTTAATCTGATTTGTTAGACCATCCCCATTGGTGAACTCCATGGGGAGATTCACAAAACAAATTATTTTTTACTGTTTGATTTTTTTTTCAAAAAAAAAAATTAATAATCGAATCAATCGCGGGTCGCCACGTGTCGTGGGGCCCGCAGAATAGTTAAGAAACAAGTTCACTCCACTGAACCCATGCGAGATAGGTTCAAAGAAATAATATTAATATATTGTTTTTCTTTTTCGGAATGCGTGTGAACTTCTTATTAAATCCCTAATGGGGATGCTCTAATGTGTTTGATCGCAGATGATATCAAAGAGTATGAAGTAAAGATCCAAAGAGTTGATATATTGCCTTATCCTATAGTTAGAAGCGAGCCAGCCACTTTCAGCATCTCTGCTAACACATATACACTCTTTTGTAATGATTTCTAGTTCTAACATTTCGTTATAGTTATTTGTTTGCTCAATCGTTTGTGGGTGTATATAGTTATTTTTAATGTTACAACCTAAACTTGTTATGTTCTCAGAATGATTTTCTTTCATTGTCATTGTTCCTTCTTGTGCTTTGAAGTTTTTTCTCAAGAATTTAAATGGAGTTTCGTTGTTTTTGATTGTGTTTTTATTTGTTTGTCTCTGTAATTTTGGGTTTGCTTGGTATTTATGAAAACAATGTGATCTTAAGCGGAAAGCTGGTGATCGAAGTATCATACTTTGGATGGCATATTCATTCAGAGACACATGATCTTTGTGATGAAACAAAATGTCCAAGTGGCTGTTGGAGATTTCGTGGTAGCGCACTCGCAAGTTCTACCCGGTTATACTCCTCATGTAAGTTTCTTGATCTTTTATTTGCTTCAATCTCTTGATAAGTTTGTGGATATAAAGACGTATTCATTAGGCTCATTTGAATTATATGTCATCCTTGTAGCAAACATAACAAATATGTCCCTATATTTGTCAAGATTTCTTAACTATGATCATCAGCTTATTATATTTCTCATATCAATCTAATCCTTCATTTTCATAGGGTTCATACTCACTTAAAATGAAAATGGTTGATGAGCACAAGAAGGAGTTAACATGCATCAAATTCTCATTCGAGATTGGAATTGGTTCATCCTTGGCCGCCTACATGTAGAGCTACAATCTGCTTTCTGGAATTACTCCATTTACTTTGTATATAGAAGAAAAACATTCTCTCTATTTCAAAATTGTTTATCAAACAAAAAAACATTTGAAAAATCATTTATAACACCCCTAGAGAAAAATCAAAGCTACATAAGTTCCTGACACCATTCAATCAAATTCAATGTTCACCAGATTGCTAGACTGTGGAGTAGATATTTAGCATATAGAAAAAATTGTTTCTAAGATGAATTTTAAAACGATGATCAAACATACACCAGGACCATTACTAACATCCGCACGTGCGAGCTAGTATTGACACGAGTAATGTCATAAATACTTTTTCTTTTCTCTCTCTCTCCCGACAGAAACACAACAGCAGTTTCTCTCCTTCTCCAAGCTAATCAATCTCTCAAGGTTTGGTCTTCCTCTTTTGAGTGTTTAATACAATCTCATATGTCTGTTTTCTCTCTGATCTATACTTTTGTAAAGGTCTCACCTTTGAATGACTAGTTCAAACATTAGAGCAGAACTATTAGTTCCAACGTTAGAACAGAAGTACAGAACTATGATCTGTTTCTCGAAGCTAATGGATCTATGATGTTGTCTTAATGTCCGAACTCTGATCATATTTTTATCAGCGTTTTCAGAACCACATGGCCAACTTCGATGGACCAGGATTCTCAATGGTTGACAAATCTTGGATCCAAACGAAAGCCATTGACGTTGAACCCTCAACCGACATCTCCCCTTACCTTTCCCGCATCCTAGAAGACACCGTCTGGAACGGAAACCTAGCCATCGTCTTCGACGTCTACTGGGACGTCGAGTCCGTTCACACAAAGTCCACGCTGCGTCTTTCCTCCGTGAAGCTAAGCACCAAGAACTTCTGTCTCTTCCTCCGTCTACCAAACCAGTTCACCGACAGCCTCAAGGACCTCTACCGCTTCTTTGCTTCCAAGTTCGTCACATTCGTCGGCGTCCAGATCCAAGAAGACCTTGTTCTGCTCAAAGAGAATCACGGGGTTGTGATCAGAAGCTCTCTGGAGATTGGGAAGTTGGCTGCTGTGGCTAGAGGAACTCCTATCGTTGAGTTTCTTGGGGCTAGAGAGTTGGCTCATAAAATACTTTCGTGCGATATGAGTCGACTTGATTCGATTCAGTCTAAGTGGGATGAAGCTGGGGGTAATGATCGGCTCGAAGCTGCAGCTATTGAAGGTTGGCTTGTTTACAATGTCTATGATCAGTTGCAGCAGTGAAAGGATGTTCTTATATGTGACAACTAACATTTTATTTCTTGATCAAAATTGATCTGTGAGATTGTGCATTTTGATCTGTTTGTTGTTGCTATGAGTGAACAAAAATCATGTTTGAATAAAAAGAGAGCAAGCTTGTGATTTCGGTTTTCTGAAACCAAACCGAGTTTTTGGTTTTAGGTTAATCAAAAATTTCTAAAATAATTTTGAAATTAACCGTATAACATTTCGGTTCGCTTATCGGTTAAATTTGGTTTTTAATTTTAGAACCGAAATTAACTGAAATTTATTTTTTACAGAAAAATGAAATATCATTTAAAATCAGGTAGTTAAATTTGGTTACTTTGGTTAAGTTTGTTACTTTAGCTCAGTTTTGGTATATTTTGAAAAATAAAATTCGGTGAACCCAGCGGTTTGTTAAACCAAACTGAACCAGTAACAGATTTGATTTTGAAAAGCTTTTCCGAAATCAGCACAGCTCTAAAAGAGAGGGTTAAACTTTTACATTCACAAAGTTAGTTTAAAAGCTAAAGAGATGAGTTACAAAAACTAACAAGAACCTCAAAAACGTTAGCATTCATTCTCTCTGCCTAAACTATTCAGACAGCAACGACATCCGTGCTTGTGCTCATCTCCGTGTAATGAAACTCGATCTGTAACCGTTGATGAACAGGAGCAGTCGAAGCTAATCCTTTCTTGATATCCTCTTGCAACTCCCTTATCGGTATCGCCGCCAAGAAGCTCTTAATATACTCTTTACATGACTCCTTCCCTCTGCACACAACCTCTGGCTCAGGTTCAGGTTCAGGTTCGGCTTCTGACTCCTCTGCTCCAAGATTCTTGTGGATGACGGTTTTATCATCGAACTTCAAAATGTAAGCTTGATCACACCCTTCGTACAGCCTCTCACCAAGCGTGTCGATGATATAGTAAGCTTCGTTTTCAACTTTGAGTACAAAGAAGTGATCGTTCCAGCTCACGATATAAACACGCTCGTCATCATCATCGTCTAGATTGATAATCTCATCCCAAATGCTATCGAAAGACATTGCGCCTTGCAGAAACTCGAAGCTGCTTCCCTCGTTGATCATCCCTTCAGGATGGAAAAAACCGACGAAGGACTTCCCCGGGACAACAGTCAGAGACCGTATCTTCGCTTGTAGCACAGTGTCGAGATCAAAATGCTTGTCGGGGAACTGCTGCATGTACGTCTCGTTCTCGCAGAGGTTTCTCCACTCTAAAGAGCCTTCTCTGATCAGACTATCGAACTGAGACTTGATAGGCATGAGGTTACCGTTCTTCTGGAACCAATCCGCGATGACGGCTACGAGAGCGGTGCACGCGCTCTCGCCAGCCGCACGCTCGCTTCTCTGGTCGATGGAGGCGAGGAAGACACTCGTCTGAAGCTTCATGTGTCCGTCTCTGCTCACCACTTCTTTCTCCTCCCAGGTTCCTATAGCGAAACTGTCGTCTCCAAACTCCAAGAAAGAAGATTGTGTAGGATTGGCTGATGAAGAATCTTCATCTGTTTTGCTCCTCTGCAAATTTAACATATGCCGCAAGTTGAGACATAGACACTAACAAGAACCAATGTTCTAAGAATTTATCTAGGTGGCAAATTGATTATAGCTGGAATTATTTTCTTAAAATCTGGATTTTAAATCCGGATTTATGCACTTCAAATCGGTTTAAACTGTTTTAAATCGGTTAAATAAATTTAAATCGATCTAAGTTGATCTAAATATATCAAATCAAATAATAATGTTAGTGTAAATTCACAAATTTGTCTAATTTTTTCGTATGTCTAATTTTATAATTTATCAAAATGATTTTATATTTAAACATAAAAAATTAAAATATTTAATATAAATATATATTAAAATATATCAATAATCGGTTTAACCCCTAGTAGCTAGTCCTATATATTACCACCAACCAATTTTTTGAACATTAACAAGAACTATAACATAGGAGCTGATGAGATCTTACCACAAGAGCTTCATCTGAGCTAAGTTGTCTCCTATCATAATCAATGTCATCTCCACCTTCTTCTCCATTATCTTTCTTCAACAAAGGCTCTCCTTTAGCCTTCGGAGACCTAAAGCTCAGCTTCCTCTTCCTCCACGGCAATATGCTACGACGTGGAAGAAGCGATGACGTCTCATACACCAAACCAGAAGAGGAGTCTTCAACGTCCGAGCAGCCTCCTCCTCCTCCACCTACGTCAGACTTCCTGTGGCTATAATAAACCCAATCTTCGTCTTCTTCGTTGATTTTTGCGCCACGGTTCAACGAACTTCCCACACCGTTTGCGTGAGACAAAGGTCCGTATGAGAAAGACTTTCTCACGCTCATCAAATCTTCTTTGCATTCGTCTGAGGCTTCCTCGGAAAGGTCGAGTGATTCTGATGATTCAAAGCTTGAGAACCTGCCTCCTTCTTCTGCTTCTGGTTCTGCTTCTTCTTCGCGGTGGCAAGCCTTCTTGGCTTTCCTTGTGGAAACGAAGATCTTGACTTTTCTTAGACCTGCTTTGATTGCGGAAACGTCTTCCTTCTCGGTTTGGTGAGGCTCATGAGGTGGTGGAGGTGGAGACGGGACAGGCACAACAGCTGTTTGTGCGGCGGCCACGGAGTCTGAGGTTTCTGGAGTTGTTCTGAGCTCAAGCAGGCTCAATGATACCTAAAGAACAAAGAGAATCCTTAAAACTTCAAGAAACCAAGATCTAAGCCAATGAATGTAATGAAGAGAGAAGGGAGCGTACACAGAGCAAGGGATGTGTCTCAGAGGCTACACAAGCAGAGAGCGTGAGAGGAATCTTTAGTTCAAACTCTCTTTGATCGGTTACACGAGCGTACTCAGCAAGATTCAAAGATGCTGTTCCAACGAGAGGAGCTTTATTCTTCTGCCCTTGCTTCATTCCCTGGAAATCAAATTCAATCAGACAAGCTTCTCTTGTTTTGTCTTTTAAGGTACATTGACACCAACAGACAAAACCAAGAACATGGTTGAGACATGAACTGGTACCAAATCAATATATCATCACAAAGTCTCATATCTATAGAAACTAACCAATCAAAACCCTAATAACCAGATTAATCAAGCATTGAGACATGAACCACAAAAGTCTCTACCTTTGAATCTTTAGATACTAAACCAATCAAAACCCTAATAACCGTTTTTTTTTTTGGAGTTTTCTGTTATTGAAACCACACTTACACTGGTGAAAACAGAGAAAGCAATCTCCCAAGGATAAAACAGAGTATCATCATCCTTGTAACAAGTGAGAGAGCACACGCTCTGAAACACCTCTCCCTCTCCCTCTCCCCACGAAACGACGTCGCTTTCCTCGGCCGCAACAGCTTCCTTGGTGAAGTCCCTCTTCACCGACGACCTCCTCAGAGATCCCAGCGTCGTCGCTTTGGGCCCTTTCCACCGAATCTCCACCGTCAATCTCTCCTTCTCCGGCAGATCCCAACCCTCCAGTCTCCTCACGGATAGCTTCACTTCGTATTTCCTCGTCACCAGCGGCGGCCATGGCCGCCACTTCATCATCTTCACCACCATTGGAACACGAAAAACAGAGTAGCTGAGAAGGAAAAATAAACAGGGGAAATGGAAAAAGAAAAAAGGTTTGTTTTTTATTTATTTAACTTGTTTGATTAGATGAATGCCCAGAAATAGAAAGCGAGTTCTATCTTGGAAAGATGAGAACTTTGGAAGCTAAAATTAACTTGGAAGAAGTTTTTAGCTTCTTCTTCTTCTTTCTCTGCTTAAAGATGAAAAGGTTATGGTGGGAAGAGAGAGAGGGAAAGTGGGCACACCACAACACAGCACAAGCGTGTAGACAGAGAGAGACAACGAAGAAAAGTGAAAAAGAAAGATCTCTACTTCACAGATCTGTCCCTCTCTCTCTCTCTCTAACGAACGATAAGAGTACTTGGATTGGAATAAAACAGCGAACCGGAGTTAAAATGTGTAAAATGAGTTAACCGTGGTTAAGTCTTTCCCCGTGACCGTTAGCGTATGAACCGGGTTTTAGAATCCATGGCATCATCTAACCGAATCTCACGGAGGGGAAGCGACTGCTTAACGGTGTTAATATATCCCGTTTTATTTTTGTAGTAAAATCAAATCCTTACAAGATAGTATAATTGACCATTTCTTTTATTATTAAACTTAGTCAATTTAGTAGCTCAAATTAAATTGGTTTCGAGACTTTAAATTTGGATTTCATGTGTTGAGAATTATTTGTAGACCATGTGTTTTTGTCCTATTATACTTTAATTTAAATAGTACTAATCTGAGGTGTCTATTATTATTCCTTCCAAAATTATCGTCATTCTATTAAATAAAGAAGAATATTATTAGACTATAAAAGCTGGTAGTTCACCGTTCTTGGTGTCCAAACAAAAACAACGCAAACGATCGATGGCTGAAGTTTTTTTTTTTTTTTTGAAGCTAATGATGTTCGATGGCTGAAGTTTCAATAATATTTTCAAACGAAAAGCTATAATCATGAAAAACTCCAAGATATACGATCAAGCTGTTTAAGACTTTAAGTAGGGTTTATATTATCCATTTTACGAGTCAATCCAATACTCTTTATCAGTTAAGAACTTACTTATTAATAGTATTGATGTATTGGTTAGTGGCGCATGCCATTCTTTTATTATATGTTCATCGTACTTTAAGACATCCTCCTCCAAACATTTGACATGATCGATGCTATTGTTACATAATCATATGCATTTAGAGGTTCAAGCATACATTAATTAAGTTTAAATTTCACTTTAAAATTTAGATGATTGTCTTATATATGCGACAACGTTTGACAACTAATGTGCTTCATGCCACTGGAGTGCGGTGGTCACTGGCCCTAGCTATGCTTCACACTGAAGGAACAAGCAGTATCTAATGCATCATGATTCATGCATGATCATTCTTTTTATCGCATAATAATTTAGCCTACCCACTTTATATTTCAAAAATATTTTTAAAGTGATATAATTTGACCATTTTTCTTAAATTCTAATTGTAATTATCATGGCTAAAGATTCATTGACTTGTTTCACACATCACAGCCACATGCCTATTATTTAATTTGCCCCTAAGTTATATGACCAATCTGGTTTAAACAAGACGAATACCATTGCCACTAGGTAGTGACCCGCGCCATGCGCGGGATGAAATACTCATTTGAAACTTAGAAACAAAAATTTGTGTTACATAATAGTGATTTCGTATAATTTGAACATGAGTGGTTCATTTTTTAGAAGTTAATGAATTACTTTATTTTTCCTTGAAACAAAAAAATGTTTGAACTTTCTGACCAAATTCTTCTTCGTTGAATCTTATCTCCATATATACATAAAAAAAAAAAGAACTTTAGATTTCAATAGGAAATGCATGGCATGAGTGACACATTGCCTAATGAAGAATCACGTTAAAATCACTGAGAACAATTTCAATGTTTAGACCACCAACAATAGAATATTGCTTATAAAGGTGTATGATTTTTATCCTTATCCTTCAAGTTGTTTTGAATGTTTTTATTTTTCTGCAATAGAGTTAAAGGTTCCCATTAGTGATTCTAGAAATAATTTGGAAGTGGATAGGTTTGAGATGGTGAATTGCAATGAGGTGCTTTGTCCCACTGCATGCATGTATTTATATTTTGAACAATGAGTATTTAGGGTTTTAGTGTGAAAAGATATTTACTTTGACTGTAAATATATTCTTAAAGAAATCAGTATAATGAGTCAATTATTTATTAATATGCCTAAATTAGTCTATGAACGTATAAGTACTTTCCTTAAAACATATGAAAATCATTACAGGGTTCAACGTAAGCCTCAACGGAATATCACCGTAATAACTCAAATGCTAAAATTTAGGACACTGCATATTTGATATGTTCTTAAAGAAATTCATTCCAATATCTACTTACCTTTTATTCAGAAAGTGCTGTATCAGAATTCAGAAGACCATTAACAGCTCATAAATAATTCATATGATAAACTTGACTCCAAGTTGTCAAAAATTAATTAGATCACAAATCACGGTACAGGTCAAAACACATGGACTGAACGGCACTCATAAGTTTTTGAATTTGAAATATTTTATATAGGCTGTTGTATATACTATATTTACACATATAAAGATAAATTTTTGACATGGACCGTATGAATATTTGTGTTACCTAACTATATGCATATACAATATAAATTATATTAGGACACATTTAAATACTTATAGACCCAATGTTAGGAGGATTAAATTTTGGAAAAGCAAAAAAATAAAAATAGACAAACAACAATTTGTTTTTAAATTTTCATTTTGTAAACAACCATACACGAAAATTTGTGTATATATGATTTCTTCTATGTTTTGTTCATGAGTAGGAAGTTAGCTCGTATGTGATTTTTCTATATGATGGTCATGAGAATATATTGGACATATGAAAGAGCTCGTAATGTTTTCGAGGATATGTTAATGTAGGTGTTGGTTAATTTTTTTTCATACTCAAGTGATTTAGTTAAATCACAGTGACTTTTTAAACCAATGAATTTAACAATCAGACTCGTTGGTTGGTTTATATCCTATTATAAACTCTATGATAAAAATATAAGTATAACTAATATATGAATGGACTGTTCAATGGCATAGATTGTAAATAATCTAGTAAGTAAAAGATTTTTAGAATAGAAATGTGAGAATGCCTATTATGCTGACACCTATGCATAATGGCAGTTTGGTTATTAATTTACACTTTTAAGGTTATTTCTTAAAATTGCTTCTTCTTTAATAATAATAAAGGGATTGTTAGATTTTACGAAAAAATAACTACGATTAATGGTTAGTTGAACGGTAAATATTGAAAGGTTAAAGTGAGCGATTAACGATTGGTAGGCATTATCATTCTAAATTTACAAACTAATTAACAATAGCAACGATAGATATGAAAGAAGAACCATGTTCAGTATATTAAATTTCATTTTAACTATCTTCTCCGTTGGCAAAAAAACCTATGAACTTGAAAGCATCAACTGGTGAACGTATAAAGTATTCAACTATCCAATTATACGACGACGAGTTAATAATACGACCCGTAATTCAAGTTCGATTTAAATCATAAAAGAACCGGATACTTAGTCAGCGATATTATCGGCATATGAGATGGTGGAACTTTAGCGTTGTCATCACGCTAGTCATTGACTGCACAATTTTAATAACTCCAGCTAACAAACAAGACAGTGAAAAATAGAAACCACAATTGTCTTAAAATCATGTTTAGCTTGAAGATGATGGGGTTTTGTCTCAACCACAATTTTTAGTCCAACTTTTCTCGAGAGCTTTTGCTTTTTCTCTGGAACTTTCTTTCCAACGCAAAGAAATCGTGCGACACTTTCCTCCAATCCTGTTTACCCTTCAAAATACATAATAGCCCTTTTTCCAGACTTTTAATTCTGTTGGACAAAGTAAACGCGATCATGATTAAATCCAAATTCTGCTGCTGATGATCTATTGACATAATATTTCTTCTTCTTTAGAATTTGAATTGTGATTAGTTTCTATGAGCCATTCCGGATATTGGAAAAGTTGGTCGAGACATGTTAATTACTAGTATAGAACAAGTATTGGAACGTTGATCATGATAGATATTAACTCATCAGTGTTCAGTGATAGCAATGTTATGCAATATTAGCACAAGAAAATTATTTATTTTGATTACTTATTTAAGTTGATATTCAAGGGAAGTAAGAATAATAATTCAAGAAGCACTTAGAAAAGAATGTAGCTTCTTTGTACATAAGAATATGTATGTAAACAATATAATCTGCATGATGGTTGAGTGGTGTAGTAGAAAATTCATAAAGCAAGCCCTTTCACCGATTAGATTCATAAGGTAGTTAGGATTCGGAGAAAGTGGTTTTAGCTTTTGTTTTGTTTTGTTATTTTCCCCCAGATTTATGAGTTAGACTAATGTAAAGTTGCACGAAGAAAATAAAAATATTAGATGGACGAGCAAGAAATGAACTTGGATATTGGGCCTATAAAATATCTTAAATTGGCCCACTATCATACACACTCTTTCTGCTCCATTCTACTTCCTTTCTTAAATAAGAAAAACTGAATTCCTCGTATCGCTCCTCTGTCTCTCACACTCACTCATCTAATCTCAAAATCTGTTACCGCGAACGGAGGAGAGATGTACAGCTCACTTGAAACGACGGCTCTGGCTACGTTGTCACCGCGAGGTATGTCCTAATTTTCTCAATTGGATAACAAAGATCGAGAGATGTATATTAGAATCTGATTTTACTTCTTTAGTTTCAATTAATATTTAGGATTAGTTTCTCTCTTGACATGATTTACTGCTCAGACAACACCAGTCATTGATTCTCATTAGTTAGTTAACGTGTCCTAATTTTACAAACTCTGGTTTCTTATAATTTTCTTTGTTGGCTGATAAAATATTTTCAAGGATAATGGAAAGAGACAGATCACTCTGTACAATTGATGACATCAAAAGTTAAAATTGTTGTTTAGTTGCTAGGTTTATCTCTAATCTTGTGGTTAATGTGGATTTATTACAGTAAATGTTACTGCGTAAATAAGTAATCAAAAAGATAATCCTGCTTATTTTTTTCAAACGTGTATGTATAAAATTTGACAATACCTTGCTTTGTGAAGCTTTTTTTTTTGTTCTTGAGCCTTACGCTTATATGCATTTTTATTCCCTTTTTATTATGTAGTTATTGGAAGAGAATCATCGGAGAAAGACATGTCAATGACTGGAGGAGACAAACTGATACTAAAAGGGCTAAAGTTCTACGGTTACCATGGAGCGATTCCAGAAGAGAAGACTTTAGGGCAGATGTTTCTCGTTGACATTGATGCGTGGGTGAGTCTTAGAAAGGCTGGTGAATCAGACAACTTGGATGACACTATCAGCTATGTTGACATTTTCAGGTTCTTTGCTCGTACCAATGTCCACTTATCCATGTCCGTCACTACATATAGTTTATATAGTTTGATTTTTGGTTTGCAGCATAGCTAAAGAAATTGTAGAAGGGTCACCAAGAAACCTTCTGGAGACAGTCGCGGAACTCATCGCGTCCAGAACGCTTGAAACGTTTCCTCGTATAACCGCTGTTCGGGTGAAGGTATCGAAGCCAAATGTTGCACTTATCAAGACTACTATCGATTACTTAGGGGTTGAGATTTTCCGACAGCAAAAGCATTGATTCAATGAACCGAATCCTCTGTCGTTACAAAGAGAATGGTATCCAAGAAATTATGATATTCGTTTCAAAACAAAACTTCAAAACTTTTAGGAATTTGAAGAATTAAATAATGATATTTCTTTCGTATTATTTACTCCCTCTGTTTTAATTTACTTGTGTTTCTTTTTTTGAAAAAAATTAATTGGTGTCACACCAGTTAAACTTTGATTTTGTTTTACATTAAAGCTAATCCAACCAATAAAAACTCATAAATAGAATAATAAATGTCAAAAACATCAAATGATATTAAAGTTTTGCATAGAAAATTGAAAATATAATTTGAATTGAAACAAAAATAATACTCTTTTCGTTTCATTATAAGTGTCGTTTTGACAATTTTTCAATTCAATTAAGAAAATTGTAATTATTGTATAATATACTAATATATCTCTATTTAATGTATAATTAATTAAATAAAAACAATTCAAATAAAAATGTATTGGTTATTCAAAAGAGTAAAACGTAGATTTAATGTATAAAATTACATTAGAATTGTAGAATGACATTTATTTTGAAACAAAATAAAAAATCTAAAATGAGAATTATTATGAAACATAATAACTAATTTAAAACACCATCTAAAATGTAGCAAAAGAAATATCAAGAATCATTCACAAGAAAATTGTGTTTACTCTCCAGAATCTTCTCGGTTAATGTCATCGAGAATTACAATGAGAGAGACTATAAACGCATAATCAACATTCGGATAAACTGTAACCGAGAAATTACTCTTCCCTATCAATATGCTCTGCGCGGTATGTTTCTTGTGCATCTGATAAAATAAAACCATCACACAAAACACAACCAAAAAATATTTAACCAATAAGTTCATACTATATAACAGTTGAACGAAAAGGACGATGATTACCTGTGCAACAATGACGTCAGATTTTCCAGCATAGATGGTAGAGGACCGGTCGATCCAACTTCCTTTGACATGGAAGTCGCATTCCTTCATTTCCTTATTAGGAGCCAAGAAAACATCTAGCTTTGGCTTAATCAGCTGAAACATCGACGATCGTTTCAATGTGTATACCAAATCATTTTGGTCTGTACTCTTTCCTCTAAACACTTGCCACCTATCGTGAAGACTCACCTTCTGCAAAAATTCATATTTCAATGAGAAAAGATGTTAAATCATGGCCATTAGGGAAATGTTTTAACGATTGATCAAGGGTGATGTTAACATATCTTAATGCACATGATTTTTTGAACTATATATTTACCGGAATAAAAAGGAAAAAGTTGTAATATAAATTCCGAACTTTCAAATTTGATTTAAAAATATGAATTTTCTCTTGAACTATTTAATACATCAACTTATTTTAACTAGTCATTTAAAACCTCAAGTTAAATTGACTAAACCAATTCTAAAACATCGTTACTTTGGTTAACAAAATAATTAAAAAGAGTTGAAATTCGTTTATAATCTTTGTTAAAATAACATTACAGTCTTTTTGTAAATTAAAATCAACCAAAATCCTTTCTTCTAGAAACCTAAATTCCTTATTCTCTAAAACTAGAAAAACACAAATTCTCTTCAATCAAAGTCTTTAACTCAAATCTTCAATTGCTACATCTTCTTTCAAATCAAATTCTCTTCAATCAAAATCTTTAATTCAAATCTTTAATTGCTACATGATCTTCCTTCAAATCAAATTCTATTTTTTCAATTTTCAGAGAAATATGGATTTGTATTTGGAGAAGAAATGATTGTGGGTGTTTTCTAATTTACAAAACGTTGTCGTATTGTTTTAATAATAGAGATTATACGTTTAATCAATCTTTAACCAAAGTACAAATGTCTTAAAATCAGTTTAGTCAAATTAATTTGTTTGAAGCTTTAATTAGCTAGTGAAGATAAGTTACTTTACACATTTAAAATCATGTTTTTTTCAACTAAATTTGAAAATTAAGGATTCAAATGACAATTTTGTAAATGACAATTTTCCAGAATAAAAAAGTGTGTTCTTACATTTTCTTTCAAAGTCAAAATTGGAGTGTCTGATGCGTCGAGTAAGATCCTTTTGTCGGAGAGGCTAAACATTGGTTCTTTGACTTTGAAAAGGAGATTGCCGTTGACGTCTGTGACAGCGAAGTTACCATCTGTGATCGTCATCACCTTTCGTACGATTCCCAATTCTACCGGGTACGGTGCACAAAAGTTAGGGTTCACGATCGCCATATTGAAACTCTCTCTTTTTCTTCTTCTTTCTGATTGTTGTATAAGATGATTAAGAATGAGATTGTGTACGTTTATTTCGTCATGTTGTTTATTTATAGCTACGATATTCCGTGTTGACGCGTGAATGGTGCATTTGTTTTTTGATAAGCACGTTACCAAAAGCTACAAACGCGTTGAATTAAAAAAAAAAATTGATGGAGAGCAATAAATGATTAGACTAAGGAATGATCTATTTTCAGAGTGTATATTTGTGAATTAAAATGTGATGATAATTTGTTTCATTTCAATAATCTTTTTGAACACTAAGCTAGATAGCTTCGTCTAACTCAAAGATTTGAGCCCGGCCCACAATCAATAAAAGGCCCATATAAGAAGACAGTCTCAAAGTTTCAACAATGTAAAGAAATCAGTGAGACAAGGTCAAAAGCTTCTTTATTTGCCACGGTCACGTATCTCAATCCAGAAGTCGTGGGGTCCCTTCAATGTTGATACCACTCTAGTTGACACGACTCACCGTAGAAAGCTCCTTTGTTGTTTCCCCGAGAAAACGTTTTCCTGGGAAAAAAATAATCAAATCGGATAAACGTACTTAACCGCTTGAGGAAATCATGAGCACCGAGTAGTAAGTCCTTTCTTCTTTACGCATTGTATTCTCCACTTTCTCGGCACTATCTCACAGCGGTTTATCCTTTTAATTTAATTTCCAGCGATTATCTGTTCAAGCTTTTGTTGATCGGTGACTCTTCTGTTGGAAAATCATGCCTTCTTCTCCGATTCGCTGTGAGTTTTTTTTTTACCTTTTATTGATTCTCTTTTCTGATTGTAGAATCTCAACATTTTCGTGATTTTGAATTTGTTTGTTTACAGGACGATGCTTACATTGACAGTTACATCAGTACCATCGGTGTTGACTTCGTGAGCTCCTATCTCACCATACATTATTATCATAATCTATATGAGTGGAGCATATACTATATGTGAATTGATGAAAATTACCTAATAATGTGGTTCAAATTGCAGAAAATTAGGACTATTGAGCTGGATGGGAAGACCGTTAAGCTGCAAATCGTGAGTTTTATTAATCTTCCATTGATAATAATATGTTTTAGAATAACTATATGTTATAATCATTTACTTTTGTTTTTTCTCTTCAGTGGGATACTGCTGGGCAAGAACGTTTCAGGACCATCACTAGCAGCTACTACAGAGGAGCTCATGGAATCATCGTAAGAGAGCTTGCTTTTTTTTTTTTTATATCTAGACTTGTGTGCTCTGCAACATGTTTGTTAGTAAAAAGAAGAATCTTGAAATATCATTTTGATCTTTAATGCTCTAAAACACAGCTGATGTGATGTTGCAACAGATTGTGTACGACTGTACTGAAATGGAAAGCTTTAACAACGTGAAGCAGTGGTTGAGTGAGATCGACAGGTATGCTAATGACAGTGTTTGCAAGCTTCTTATCGGTAACAAGAATGATATGGTTGAGAGTAAAGTTGTGTCCACCGAAACTGGAAAGGTAAGCTCACATCCACTATTAGTATATATATATTTTTTTTTTGCTTTTCCAGTTATGATTATGTTTCTTTCCTATGTGTATCTAGATTATTTCTCATAGGATAGAACATTATTTTTTCTTCATTTGATCGTATCATGGTAGGCTTGGTAGCACAAATATTTAACCTTGTGATGATATTACGATTGTTAAAATTGTTATATACCACAAATGGAGTAATAAGTAGTGTATATGATCGTTGAACAAAGTCCAAAAGTTAGATGATGTGATTCCTGTGGTTAAAATTTGCTTATGTTCAGTAGCCGCTTCTTCTGACGCAGCTGTGACATGTTTATCTTATGTTTCATCTATTAACAAAAAAAAAACAACTTGCAGGCCTTAGCAGATGAGCTTGGAATTCCATTTCTTGAGACCAGTGCTAAGGATTCTATCAATGTCGAACAAGCATTCTTAACTATTGCTGGCGAGATCAAGAAAAGGTATCCTCACTGTCTTTTTATTTTTCCTCATGGTTTATCCAATATTGTACTCTATGTTCCCTAGCGAAGCTGGTGTGTTTTGGAGACTTGATTGCTAATTGAAAGCAAATGTACAAACTTGCTTCTGTGGCAATCTGTTGTAGCCTCCTGTTGTGTACTTGAGTTTTTATGAGAGATGTGTTCACATTGTATCTACATCTACTGGTTCGGCTGAGTGTGATCGTATCATTACTCTTTTAACTTTGCAGAATGGGAAGCCAGACTACTGCAAACAAGGCCTCAGGAAGTGGAACTGTTCAGATGAAAGGCCAGCCAATTCTACAGAACAATGGCGGTTGCTGCAGTAGTAGTTAAGCAAAGTGTTATCAAAAAACTATGTGAGACGTACTTTTTCTGTTCTTACTGTGTTGTGAAAATCAAGGACTGTCTAAAACAACAACTGGCAACTTTAATATGTTATGACATTGCCTAAATTATCTATGGTGTTAGTTGATAATACATTCCTGTCTCTATTATAGGTACATCTTTGACATCTGATTGTATAACTCTATGATCCTCTTATGCTATGCTGTTTTGAAATATTGATCTGTTTCATTCATGCTCACATTTATCTGATTTCTACAAAAACATTCAAAGTAATTTTGGGTTTGTTGTTTACTTTTTCTGTTTACTTGATTTCATAGAAGAAGCTTTGACTCTGCAGTTGATCTGTGAATTTTAGACATGTGTAATCTACTCAAATGAAGTCATTAATCAATATGATTTAAGCAAATATTTTTTTTCTTTCTGATTTTAGTGCGGTTTAACTTTCACTAATCAACTTTCAAGTCATCGACTTTTTTTTTTTTTGCTCAACTACAACTTTCATTAACATTCATGTCATCGACTTATTTCAGCTTCGGCCAAACGAAAAGGTTATATCTAAAATCAAAATCCGTTAATTTTGAGGGAACTGGTTCGGTTAGTGCATAAACCGAGAGAAGCGAAAAAGCCCTTATGACTGCGACTCGTTACTAATGGGCTGGTGGGCCCACGTAAAAGAAAGAAAGAGAAGAATCAAATAAACCCTAAAGAAGAAGACTCCTCTCTAACTTCAATCTTCTTCGTTGTTTCAAAAAAACAAAAAAAAACTTCGATTCTTCTTCGCCGTCCTCTCCAATCTTCTTAACGAGAAACGGTTACTGATTTCTATGGAAGGTTCTCTCGATCAAACCACGCAAGCAATTTCAAAACTCTCCATGGATTCCACCACCACCGCCTCTTCGACGACTGATGGAGCTGGAGCTCAGAGTAAAAAGTAACGTTTCCGCTCTCTATCGATTACTTTTTCTGAATCTTCGTATGGAATCTGATTATGGCGGATGTTGTTTTTATGCAGTGCTCTGAAGAAGGAACTGAAGATGAAGCAGAGAGAGGAAGAGAGGAGACGCAAAGAAGAAGAAAAGGCCAAACAAGTAATCACTTCTTTCGTAACGAATGATTCACACATTGATAGTTTATAAGAGATTTCGTTTGATTGATTTGATGCAGGCTCCCAAGGCAGCCTCACAGAAGGCAGTGGCATCAGCTGATGATGAGGATATGGATCCAACGGTATAACAATCATCTTATGCAACGCAGATAGATATGTATGTGTGTATGAATCGAGTGTTCTTTTATATTGCAGCAATACTTTGAGAACAGATTGAAGTATCTTGCGGCTGAGAAGGCTAAGGGGGAGAATCCATACCCTCACAAGTTTGCTGTGACAATGTCTATTCCGGAGTACATTGAGAAGTATAGTGGTTTGAACAATGGTGATCATGTTGAAGACGCTCAAGTTTCTCTAGCTGGTATGTTAAGAACCGCTTAATGTGCATTGCTACTTACCTTTAGAGTGAAAAAGATGTTTGATTTTGTTGTTTTAAAACTTTGATAGGGAGGATAATGAGCAAGCGAGCTTCCTCTTCCAAGCTATTCTTCTATGATCTACATGGTGAGGATTTCAAGGTCCAAGTTATGGCTGATGCAAGGTGAATGATATGTTTTCTCCTCTTTATAAGTTCGTTCATTGCTATTGAATAGGGTTTACTTAGGTATGTTTCTTTTGTCTTTGTCTCAGCAAGTCAGGATTGGATGAAGCTGAGTTTTCAAAGCTCCATGGGAATACTAAGCGTGGTGATATTGTTGGTGTCACTGGGTTTCCAGGTTTGTGCAACCCTCTCTTTTTGTATTTTATTCATTCTTTTAGCCTACCATATCATCGTTTTTTAACTGTGTGATTTTACTCTTATTTCAGGGAAGACTAAGAGAGGAGAGTTAAGTATTTTCCCTCGATCATTTATTCTTCTGTCTCATTGCCTCCACATGATGCCAAGAAAAGCTGAGAATGCTAATGCAAAGGTAAAAGCAGTTTCACTGTAACTGCTCTATTTACGTGAGAGTCATTTTCTTTTGCATTAACATGTTTCACTTTTTCCATAATGTAGAAACCTGAAAACTGGATTCCTGGTGAACCAAGAAATCCTGACGCATATGTTCTAAAAGATCAGGTAACATCAGTTTTCCAAAGCTCTATAAAGATTGTGTAGCCTATTACATTATTAAATATTGTTATCTATTTGCTTAATCACTTCCTGTCAGTGTTTTAGAATCTATGGTTTCTATCCGGACAAGCATTTGATGTTAGTTTTTTTTGTTTTGCTGTCAGGAATCTCGATATCGCCAGCGTTATCTTGATCTGATGTTGAACGTGGAGGTTCGCCAGATATTCAAAACCAGAGCTAATATCATTTCCTACGTTCGCAGATTCCTTGACAATCAAAGATTCTTGGAGGTTTCTAATTTTCTTACAAAACATATATCCATTCTTTTCATTCGGTCTCTGATTTCAATTGTTCTTATTCCTGCATTTGATATTCTTAAATTTTCTTTAGGTTGAGACGCCTATGATGAACATGATTGCTGGTGGAGCAGCTGCACGGCCATTCGTGACACATCACAACGATCTAGACATGAAGCTGTACATGCGTATCGCGCCAGAACTCTTTCTGAAGCAACTTATCGTCGGTGGCTTGGAGCGTGTTTATGAGATTGGAAAGCAATTCAGAAACGAGGGTATTGACCTGACCCACAACCCGGAGTTCACCACTTGCGAGTTCTATATGGCTTTCGCAGACTACAACGACCTCATGAAAATGACTGAGGATATGTTGAGTGGAATGGTCAAAGAGTTGACAGGTGGTTACAAGATCAAATATCATGCTAATGGCTATGATAAGGAGCCAATCGAAATTGACTTCACTCCTCCTTTCAGGTTTGAGTCAAATCAATATTTTCATTGATTAAAATAAAGTAAGCTTATCTATGGCAGCAATGATATACATGATTTTTACTTGTTTTCTGTAGGAGGATTGAGATGATTGGAGAGTTGGAGAAGGTGGCTAACCTTAATATTCCAAAAGATCTAGCTAGTGAAGAAGCCAACAAGTATTTGATTGATGCGTGTGCCAAGTTCGACGTGAAATGCCCTCCTCCTCAGACAACAGCTCGTCTGCTAGATAAAGTACGTAACATCTTTAATGCCTATGACGTGTAGCATTGGAAAATTAAAATCTGAGATATTTTATTTTAATGCACAGCTTGTTGGAGAATTTCTGGAAGTGACATGTGTGAACCCGACTTTCATCATCAACCATCCCGAGATCATGTCTCCCTTGGCAAAGTGGCACAGATCAAACAATGTTCTCACCGAGAGATTCGAGCTCTTTATCAACCAACATGAAGTAAGCACTAGCTAACTTATGATTTATTTATTTAGAGTTGTTTTATTACTAACATATTACAAACTTCGACCGCAGCTCTGCAATGCTTACACCGAGTTGAACGATCCTGTGGTTCAGCGTCAAAGGTTCGCTGATCAACTCAAGGATAGGCAGTCTGGAGACGATGAGGCGATGGCTTTAGATGAGACTTTCTGCAATGCTTTGGAATATGGGTTGGCTCCTACGGGTGGGTGGGGGTTGGGTATTGACAGGCTTGCCATGCTATTCACCGACTCTCAGAACATCAAGGTCTGTCTCTTCTCTCATTCTCTGCTAATGACTTGATCTTTTCTGGCTAAACTCATGAATTGTACTTGTAAATGTTTCAGGAGGTTATTCTCTTCCCTGCAATGAGGCCACAAGACGATCCAGCAGCCGTTAAAGGTACGATCTAACTGATGGTTTAGTGTTTTAGTAATATCCGTGTTTGGATTGCAACTTTATGCTGTTTTTTTTTTCTTTTGCAGCTTCTCTGCAAGCAGAGAACAAAGGAGAGTGAGCACAGTTTTCATCTCTTTTTTTGCCTGTTAAGGCCTTTGAAGTTTGGTAGTGAAAGTGCTATTATGCAACCAGCGCAGCGGTTCTCAAATTACTTTTGATTGCGATGTATGAACAACCATATTTTTACAAACAAAACTTTTTATTAAAAACCTTTGTAACACTTTCCGGAAAATCGTTTATTGTTTTTAAATCTTGGTTTTAAGTTGATACTAGTGATCAGCGCTTTAATATGTGTTCTAATTTTTGATAATCTAATCTAGGGTATTTTTTAGTTAGAAAGAGAAAGACAATATTATAGAAAAATAAAATAGATGAAATGATATTGTTCGCTCCATGATGTTTTCATATGTGAGCGCACATTGATTTTTTTTTTGTTTTCTTAAGTCATTAATATTTTTATAAAGTTGCACAAAAATTATTGCCCACTACCTAAAGCCAAAACTTGTTTCGGTTACCTTGAAAGAATAAATCTTTTTTTTAAGAACACATTGAAAGAAAAGAATAATCAAAATTTAATCATTTGTATATTCACACCATATAATTATAACATCATTTTAACTTTCTTTTGCTCAGTCCATACCAGTCCATACCCGTTTGTTCAGTCAATGCCCATTCATTCCGTCTGTTTACATTAGCCTAATTTATATTGCTTGATCTGCATCATTTTCTATCGAACATCCAGACCTGAAGCCTATGATTTTATATTGTGTCATTATTAAAGTGGTTGAGATGGTATACTATTGATAACCTTGTTTAGAATGTTACAGCTATTTAATAAGATTGAAGGAAAACAAAAAGTCATGGATTGAGAAACAAAATATGTATTTTGATGAATGATGATCACATAGAAAAAGTCAGACAGCTTTAAGCTTTGTATTGTAATTGGGGTCACAAATCAAAATCATATCTCACACAGGACAGCACAAGCCAACTCATATCCTCTCTCCAACACATGTTTTATTATGAGTTATTCTTGGGTTCACCCCCTAGATTGTTATCTTAGATTGAATATCTTTTAGAAAAGAAAACAAAATAATTATCAAATTGCATTATGTTTTTAAAATAAATGTAAAATAAATAAAAATAGTAATTAACAAAAAACAAATTTTTGAAAAATAATTTTAAATCCGCCAGCAAAAAACTATATCCTAAACCCTAATCCTAACCCCTAAACCCTTGGATAACCCTAAACCCTTGGATAAATCATAAATTCTAATTCATAAATATCAAACTTTAAATCATAAAAACACTGAATTTTGTAATTCTAAATCTTAAACCTTTAGATAAATTCTAAACCTTAAAATTTATATATAGTTTTTTTTAAATACATTTATACAATTACTATTACTTTTATTTTTTTATTTTTTTATTTTAAAACATAATATAACTTGACAATTATTTTGTTTCATTTTTCAAAAGATACTCAGTCTAAAATAACTAATTCTTATTGATTCTATGGGGTGAACCCAAGAAAAAGTCTTTTATTATCTCTCAGACCAATTACCTTTCATATTTATTTTGTTTATGCTTAAAAAGTCATATACGTTTCACTTATTAATATAATGATAATACTATTATAAAATTCTTTAAAAATATAAATTTATGCATATCTGTTACTACATTTTTTGTCACCACCAAATTCGTATATGTGATGGAATAATGATGATGGTAATGAAATCATTTAAGTTGAGATTTACCCACCAACAAATGATCCACAAACACAACACCAAGTAAAAGATAAGAAGAGATCCTTACTAGTGGAGAAAAGGTTGTGGGTTCTCACGTCTTTTGTATTTTGTTTCCCACTTTATAAGTCATTTTTTTTCATACACCAAGTCAATTAAATAATTGAGTTCATATAACTAATTACAATTTTTATATCCCAAAAATCAAACCGCCCAAAAATATTTTTTTTTATAGAAACCCAAGTTCCTCTTTCATATTCCTTTGAAGAATGGTTTGAGCAAAAGAATGGTTTGAGCAATTGATGTTCCACTCTTTTTTGCCTCTTCCAAATCTTCATTTGTTTCTCCTAACAACCTGCTTAAAACATAACAAATATGTATACACTTATTAGTATAGATCATTCTGAGATTATTATTTATTATTGATCGACAGACTGTAACATGGAATCCTAACCTTTTGTACGTGTTTACGGATAACACTTTAGAGATTTGGCTTCAATAATCTCTTAGGGGTTGTGAATTCATTCAGCATTTGCTTATATATGAGTCTTTGCCAATTGCTCCAAGCATTCTACATGCTACTTCCAGCAACTTCCCTGTTGATTAAAGAAATAAAGAACTTTATTTATAAGGTCATGATCACAATCAATTAATTCCAATCACAATCTCCTGTCACTTAATTAAAAACCATTTCCGGAAATTAGACTTTATAAAAAGCTAAAAGCCAATAATTTAACCATTAATAAACGAAATTTTGTAAACGTGAGAAGATGCTTTAGGACCGGTAATGTCGAAGAAGCTTCTAATGATTCTTTCTTATGTTTGATATACCTTACCAACCTTTAACTTTAGAACATAATTAATAATTTGAGTGGCTAAGCGTTAATCATGTACTCCAAAAAATCATAATTCATAGATAACTTTGGTCACAAGTAAGTGAGTAGCTACAAACTTCTATCCTCAAAATGATCATAATCATGTCAATTATCATGTGAAACCTAATTAGTCACGACGCTAATGATCAAACCATAGACACGCAACACATTCAATCAAACGTACCTCTTCTTGTCTGAACAACTTTCTTAACCGAACCGCTAGGCTTCTTAACCGTCTCTTCTTCCACCTCAGGGAACAAGACACCATCAATCCCCTGAACCGAGATCCGACCGTCCGTGTAAATATCCGGATCAAACAAGTAAGCAGACCGGTCACCAGAACCGAACTTAACCGAACCATCAGCTTCCTTCGCCGCAACTTTATGTGGAAAACGCAGCGTTTCATAATTCACCTTCCCGAATCTCCTAACCGAGTTATACATACTCTCCTCCGTCTGATACTCCGGTATAATGTGGTAATACATGATCTGCTCGGGAGCTCCGGGCTCGCTCAGCTGATCCGTCGTCAGTTTCGCCATAGCCTCGTCGTTGGGAGCTAGCACGGTGAGGACGTAGCCTTCCGACACCAACCGTCCCATCTCCGTCGCGAGCGACGTCAGGTTCACGAGAATATCCGCCATCTCGTTGTATCCGCCGTAATGCAACAGCGTGTGGATGAAATCTTTGACCTGAGCCTCGCCGTTGAAATGGTGACGTGGACCTCCGGGTCCCGGAGCCGGCGCCGGAGCTAGCGACGGACCTGGAGCCATGGCGGATTGGATCGGGAGAACCGGTGGAGATCCGGCGGGTACCGCGACGGCTGCGGCGGCGGATTTCTTGAGACGGTTTGTTCTCGGGTCGATCTCCGGAGCTCCTTCGGGTAACACGGCGGAGATTGACCGGAGGTTTCTCCGCCGGTTGAAATCTTCTTGCACCGAGCGAGGGATTAAGAGCCGTTCGATCCCGTGGATCAACCCGTCGGGTCGGGTCAAATCATCGGGTCGGGTTATCACGGCGGAGTTCACCAGTCTCTTCCCGTCCTTACCTTTGGCTTTGCTCAAATGCAGCACTTGGTCGCATCCTAGCGTGACGTGTTTGACCCGTCCGGTGCTCTCTTCGGGCCATTGGGTTGACCCGACCCGAGTGGGGATAATGTGGGACAAGAGTAGCGTCTGGAGAGATTTGAGGTTACCCGGTTGGAGCAAGAACCGTTTGAAATCCGGGTCAAGGTCACGCTCTAAGGCTTCGTTGCGAGGGGCAAAGATTGTGATATTGTGACGACCGACGGCGTCTTCTAGAGTTTGGAGGAGGAGAGCTTTCTCGACGAGCTCCGCGAGCTCGGTGTAACGAGAGTCGAGGAGAGCTACGAGGACTGAGTTTGAGTTTATTTGACCTCCAGACCCGGTTATGTTGTGGTGACCCGGTTCGAGACTCTGTGGCAAAGCCGATGCAGTGAAGAGGAGTAAGAAAGATACGATGGAGCAACCATAGACGCAGCGATCCATGGTGCTCAGATTGGGATTAATCTCTCTTGAAGGAATAAAGGGAAAATGCCTTTTCTTGGAGGATATGCTGTTTATTCTTATTACTTGAATCGTCGGTTACCGAGAGTGGGTGTGAGAGACGGCCAAGAAAGAAGAAAGATAGAGAGATGTGTGAATTTGGCTGGTGTCTGGTCTATGTTGTGTATCAAAAACAGGTTTGGGTTTTCGGACAGGCTGGTGGTGGGAACCACACGGTGTCTGAAAATTTAATTATTTTAGATGACTTTGGCTTTCTTTAGGACTTGCCTCGGCTCAGCTCGGCTTCCTTTACGTTTCAATAAACCTTTTGCATTATTTCCCGGCTAAATCTTTTGTATAATCATTGAATAAACACTACTTTTGTCTTTCTTAAAACTATATTAACAAAATAGTATTATTTCAGACTAAACATGGTCTGCTTATGTTATAACTTATAACCCTTCACCTAAAATTTCTACTTAAGAAAGTGAATAACTAGTACTCATTTTGATCCGTAATAAAATGGTTATGCACAAATGAGTGGTCAATTCATTATATTAATAAAAACATTAAAGAATTTAGTAGTCAGTATTAAATGGTTGTATTTGCAAGTCATAGTAATAGAGTTATTAATCTAGTTATGTACATAAGAAAATAATGGCAAATTGAATAAAACAAATGTAAAGTCTACGATAAAAAGTCATAGTAAAATAGAGTAGTTATGCCTTGAGCTAAACAGCTAGAGAATTATACTACACATGTTGCAAACATTATATTTTATTGATTATTAAAAGTTAGTAAAACGTATAATATGGTGGAGAGTGAAAGTGATGGTCTTTGAATTTTTCCTTAAGTCATGAATCTTTAATACAATAAGGACTAAGACAATCGGTGAACTCACTAAAGAAGATAACAAAAGGAGAGTTAGTAAGTCATCTTCTATAAGTTAATGATAGTTATTGAAAGTGAGATTAAGAAATCCAACCAAACATAAAAGAAAAAAAAAAGAAAAAAGAAAGGACATATGAAGCTAAGAAGAAGCCGAGGAAAATGGAAACACACGTGGCTTGAGTTGGAGCTGTCGGTGTATGAAAACAACCATCATTTATTTATATTTATTACACCTTTTTGGTTGCTACGTCAAAGTTCGTGAATCGTGTGATGTCCCACCTCAGTTATACTTACCTGTTTCACCACGCGCTTCAACGAGGAGTGTGCATTCTCGCGTTTCGAATCAATAGTTTGAAACATTTTCGTTATTCCCGCGCTTATAGAAAAGATCGGCTTTTAAGGCCCGATCCAGTAATTGAAGTTTAGTTTCTATCAGGCCCGAGTCATCTTATTGCACTGCTTATGGGCTGTATTAATGGGCCTAACTCACTGCTTTCTATTTTCTTTGTATCTCATTGAATGTACAATCCTTACTTCTGCAGCGTTTTGTTTCTGCGAAATTTATCACCAATAAAAGTTCAATGATGATATATATGAACAATAATATCATACTAGATTTTGATCCGCGCTTTTAAAGCGCGGATTTATTTTCCTATATTTTTTTCTAAATTGATAAATATTTAGTAAATGTCATATTTTCATATATTTGTTTTTTTATAAAAGACTTAAACTTTTTATCTTTCTTTATCGTGTTTCATTTTAAATGAGTATAGGTCTGAGCACAATATCCGGACCCGAAGAACCAACCTGAACTGACCCAAAAATCAGGGTCCCGAACCAATCAGACCCCGGGTAAATATCCGAATGAATTCTAAATTGCTATATCCGAAGAACCGGTCCCGAACCCAACCCGAACCGAGAACTAAATGAGTACCCGAAGATATCTGAAATGTGAATATATCTAAAAACATATGTTATAATTATATTTATAATTGTTTTAATATTTTAAATTAATATTATAAGTTAACTATAATAGTTATTTTTAGTATCTTTGAGTATTTTTGGATAAAATATGATAATTTGGATAAAAATTTACCCAAAAAACTGTATATAATGGATATTTTTGGTTTTGGTTACTTTTGAGTAATTTGGATACAAAAATTTGAACTGAATCGGATACTTTGATTACTTTAAGTATAAATAACCGAACCCGTTTTAGATACTTCGGTTATTTGGTTATTTTTCAGGTTTTATGCATGAGAACCGAACCCACCCGGAACCGGAAAGACCTGACTCGAACCCGATCCACAATTTTATAATACCCGAATGGGGTTTAATTTCAAAACCCGAAAAACCCGATACCCGAAAGAACCGATTTGTACCCGAATGAGTACCCAAACATCCAGATCTAATGAGTATTTATGTTTAAAAAATTTAACTTTATTTTTAATGAATTATTTAAGTTGGTATAACTCTAATAAATTAATTTTATTATGTGGTTAATTTTTAATAAAAAAGATATATACTTTTAATAAAGATTTATACTTTTCAATGAAAAAATTCATTTTTTTATGATGCTTAAATTATATTAAAAAGAAAAAAACATAATAATTAAGTGATTAATTTTTGTTCACTACACAAAATATTAAGAATGATTGAAAATAAATTATTTGAACTTGGAGAAAACAAATAAGAATTGGATCTGATTTTTTAATTGGCCCAAATGGCCCAAGAGATGATGTGGGCAGTGGGCTGGATCCAAAAAAATGACCCAATATATATTTGTTATTAATATTAGTTGATTACTCTTAATGAAATATGCAATGTTAGTAAAGAAAAGAATATTTTTAGTAAAAAAATCAATAGGATCCTGTTTTAATAGTATAGATATAAAAAAAAAATTTGTTCACTGATCACCATGTCAGTATATCTTCTATATTTAGTTTCAGCTCATCCCTAAAACAAATCTCAAATGTACCTATGCCCATAATATGATTCAAACTAAAATCAATGGTTATAGACTGTTTGGCTGTTCAGCATTTGTCAAAACAAAATATTTCCATGTGTTTTGTTATTATTCTGGATTCAAAAGAGCAGTTCTTTCATTGAACTTAAAAACATCTGAAAAATAAAGAATTGCATGAGCTTTACCACCAAATAATGGGGTGGGGGAGGGAAAAGACAGGACACACCAAAGCTGAATTAGTGAAGTCTAGCAAAGGACAATTGAAACACAAACAAAGAAGAAATAATGAGAGATGAAAGTGGAAAGAAGTCTAGTTTAGAGCATCTCTAATGTAAAACTCCATTTTTTCCTTTAAAATGGAGTAAAAGTGAATATGGAGTAAAATTGCTCCAATCTTACTCTATTTTTCACTCCATAATGGAGTCATGAACAAACAAAAAATAGATTACTCCATTTATGGAGTGAGATATGGAGTTGGGTTGGAGCATATGTTACTCCATAATCACTTTTACTCTATTTTGGAGTTAAAAATAGAGTTGGGTTGGAGATGTCCTTAGAGAGATGCAGAATGAGATAGTCGTGATAGCAACACCTGAATTTAATGCTAAACACTTATGAGTTAAAGTGATGTTTGTGGTCCTCACATCGGCCTATACAACACCTACACAATAATAAGAAACCCCTATTGGAAAAAGGACAGCTTCCATAATAGGCTTTTCCCTTTGTTAACCCTAATTGTATTTGGATTAAACACTCCAGATCAAAATCATTAACTAGATTATGTTATATTATCAGTTTCTTATGGTTTCACATCATAATCAATGGAGTAGTTGGCAAGATGTTTTTCATCTACCAAATGATTATCATGAATTGCATAATTCAATACATCTTCCCATCATCTATGTCATGTCACCTTAATCAACCATCACATTCCATTCAATTTAGAATTTTCATCTTTAATGATCACAAAATCCCACAACATTTGAAACCAATCTCACCACCAAAATATCAATCAATCAAATCAATTAAGGCAAGACTCAAACTATGCTTTGCACACACACCACACACAATCAAGAAGAAGAAAATACATATTAACAAGATGTCATAGCCAAACGGCTCTGGGTGTCAACGCCGTCACCGTAGCTCCTCCTCCTCCTCCGCCTCTAATCGTTGTGTTCCGAAACACTTCACCAAACGACGGTCTCGGCGATGCCGAAAGAGACTTCGAAACTCTCGGAGAAGAAACCGATTCTCTCTGCGATGGACTTCTCCAAAATCCAGCACCGTAAAACCTGTTCCACATCTCTTTCTCCAACGCCAACACCGCCTCGTCCTCTTCATCGGTCTCATCGTCCGTCGTCAGCTCAGCCGCAACCGCCGGCGATCTCCCGAAGTATTTAGGATCAAAGAAATCGTCCTCCTCCTCCTCCGAGACGTCGTTGCTATCCAACGGAAAGATAGCGAACTCCGAGTTCTGGAACACTCTCTGCATCCTCCTCTCGCCTTTCCCGTCAGACGGCAGCGGCGGGAGGACACCGTTCTTGACGAGCTGTTTACGGCGGTGACTGCGGAGAGCGCGGCGGCAGATTCCGCGCGGGACTTTGTAGACAGCGAGGACGACGAGGTTGACTATTCCGCAAGGACAGCAGCACCACACGGCGGCGCAACTCGCCGTAGTACCGCCGCAGAACTCGGCGGGCGTCGATCCGCCGCACGTGGCGTTCGGAGACGGGGAGGAGAGGCTTCTCTGGAGCAGAGGATGTATCCGGTGATGACTACGAGATGGAGAAGACGAGGGAGTGTCTGACGGTTTCGTCTGCCTCGAGATGTGCTTCGGATCGTAACGTGACGTCATGTTCATACAAAGCTCAGGTGAAACGCAACACCACAGAATCTCTCCGGTGATGGCGAAGGGCGAAGGTCGTGGCCTTCAGACAATATGGAGAAAGTTGAGTGACTTGTAAACAAAAGAAAAAGACACAGAAACCAAACCGGTAATTTAGGCGCGAGAAGTTTTGTAGCCAATCGTTTTGACTTCTGTACAATAATTTTTTTTTTCCGGTGGGGAAAATTCTCGGTGAGAGGTTGTCCGAAGTGGAAGGAGAGATGGGAAATGAAGAGAGATTGTTGTATAGCAAAGAAAGTCCAACAAGTTATCTATTTGTTATCTTCAGGTTGGTGCTTTCTCTGTTAGTGTTGACACAGTAAACTATACAGTTGTCTTTTTTTTATTTACCATTATCATGTTTTCTGGTTAGCTGTAAATACATTTGACCATAAAATTAGTTGTAAAAACATTTGACCACATAAAATAACTTCAGTGTTCTAAAAAAAAAGAAAAGAAAATAATATACATTGTTTTTAGAAAATTACATATCAATTGGAAAATATAGACTGTTAAAAGAAAAGAAAAAAAATATATATATAAGATGTTAAATGAATTTGTTTTTTCAGTGTTCTAAAAAAAAAGAATTTGTTTATTCAGATTTCTTTTTTGTTGATATATCAGAAAGAAAAACAGAAGGAAAATATATCCTTGCTCTGTTAAAATTTTAAAATAAAATGAAAATAACATTTTGTTTGATTTGATCAAAAAAAAAACATTTTGTTTGACAAATAATTATTAGCTTTAAATTTCATACATGCGTGTATCTATATCATCTGACAGTATCTGGATTAGACGTCATCTTTCGGCGCCGCTGTTAGATGTTGATTGGTTTGTTCTTGTTTTGTTTATATGTATCTTTGTTCTCGTCAACCAATTGATTTATTGTACGGATGTTTAAAATCACAAACCAAAAAATCGAATGTGGAGTACCACTATTAATCGAAGAATCATAAAAAGAAATTTTAGATCAGTGCACAACTATTAAAAATTTTACATTTTAGTATTTTACCTATAAAATATTTTAAAATATAATTTAAAAATTGTTCAACCAGTTACACACTAGCAAATATCTTTGATTACAACTAAAAGTTATACTTCATCTATTTTATTATATATGTAATTTTATAAAAAAAATAAGAAAGTTATTACTTTTTATAAAGTATCATTAAAGTTATTACTTTTTATAAAGTATCATTTTGATATATAAACTAAACCAATCATAAATAAATCTATAAAATTTAATTGGTTATACTATATCTAATAAAAATAAGATTATCTAGAAATATAAAAAATACTTATATTTTTAAACTATTTATAATCTAAAACAGAAGGAATATTAAAATTTAAAATACAAAAACTTCATTTATTTTAAAGCATCAAAACTTCTTTAAATTGTTAGACTTTTTACATGTAAAAAAAAACAAAACAAAGTGTTTGAAATGATCAGAGATGGCTAAAGAAAGTCAACACTTGTTGACGGGTTGACAAATCAGCGTTTACAATCTTGTGTGATTGAACAGAAACTCAAATCCACAACACAAAATAAGAAAATAAAATCGGACGCTTATGGTCTGGTGGTAAAAGACACACGTGAATTATACCGTCTAGATTCGAGTTCTGGTCATTATCGATTAAAGTTTGGTAAAAAATGTGGCCTTCTAGATGTCTTCGACGGACTCTCCGACTTAAATCAA
Source organism: Raphanus raphanistrum subsp. raphanistrum (assembly GCA_019706035.1). Lineage (NCBI taxonomy): Eukaryota > Viridiplantae > Streptophyta > Magnoliopsida > Brassicales > Brassicaceae > Raphanus > Raphanus raphanistrum. Next base: position 43,014,423 of record CM033980.1, read on the forward strand.
GCGAATGGTTATTAGGCACAGTTTTTTGGCTCTGCGGTTCCATTTAGACGGGATACATATATCCATGAGAAGCAGTACCCTCCCCATACTTTCTATAAATTTCTGTTTGCTTTGTTGGGTTCCCGTCTGTTGCTGATATTCTCTAAGATTCTGACAGAAAGACATGAGACATGTAGTCAACCAAAACAAGTGGAGTACATGCAAAAATAGCGGAGGCATCTAAAGCATCAGTCGTGTGGTTTTTTCAGTTACCACCACGTGATTGAACTAATGAGGATGAAGAAGGTGAGCTTTAAAAAAAAAAAAAAAAAAAAAAAAGGTGAGCTTCATGAAGCAATTGTAGTTCACAAAGATGGTTCATTAGATCTTTTCTTGTGAATAATTGATTCAGTTTTTTGTATTTATTCAGTTCAATTATGTGGAGCATCTAAGATTTTTCAAGGACCAGCAACACATTGGTTTTTAGCCAAAAAAAAAAAAAAAAAAAAAAAAAAGCAACACATTGGTTCTGAACCAGGATAGACAGTTTATCGAAAGACCGTACCAGGAATGGTTCAGTTTTTTTTATTCTGTCTTTATCTAAAATTTATACATTTTTAAATCTCACGGTTCAATTTAAGTCATTAAAAAAAGAAATTAAAGTCATTTTCTACTATTGACCAAAAAAAAAAGTCATTTTCTACTTCACCCACGCAATCTCAATGGCACATCTGTATTTCTATAGATATGAGTTTATGACAGCTTGATTCCAACAAAACAAAATCTACTTAACATTTCCTAATTTAGCATACATCAAGTAGGAATAGGAAATGGTTCAGAAAAGAGGAAATAAGATGGAGTGGAGAAGGATAAGCAATAGACAATAGCAGTAGAAGAAAGAGGGGTAAACGACACCGTAAAGCATTCTCACATTCATTATCTTTCATAAATTCCAGAAGATAATGAAATTGATTTCAGATCTGAATCTTGTTTTGTACTTACTTGCACTTACGAATTGACTGGAGATTTTATGTGTAGTATGTAGGAACCTTATTTCACTACGATAGAGACAACTGATATTTATAAAAATAATAAGAACAAAAATCAAAAATACAATACCGAAACAAACGAATGAAGAAAAAATTGCAGAGTCGAGATGGTTAATCTCTTTCTTTAAATCTTTAAACGCCCCGTAGTGTGACGGTTGCATAGCGCTCAGATTCCCAGGATACAACTGCAGCATTGTTTCTGTTTACCATCACCGAAAAACAGAATCTATCGACCCTAGTTTTGTGTTGCACTCTCAGACTCAAGAAATAAAAATACTAACATGACTATTCAATATAGGAGAATGTGGTTTTTCTTTTGGTATTAGATGTGTATATCTCTTTCTATCATGCTAACAAGCCATTTATATAGAAAAATAATGAGAAGCACAAGTTTCATTTTCAACATAGAAATGAAACCTCCATGGTGCACTAATGGAAACTTTAATTTTTGTCAATTAATATGTGAATTCATTTCACATTTTGACCAAAAAATTAAAGAGTATAATTATTATTATTTGACTCATTCAAACAAAATAATATACTTTAAATGGATTTATTTTTTATATTTTATGAATATAAAAGATCACATATATTTGATTTATAAGATTAAGTTAATGAACATGAAGTCCAACTAACAAATCAAAATCCAAATCCAAATATCTAATGTGTATATTTGTAACTTTATACAAGTTTCTCAAATCACACACATTAGACATCCATTTCTCATTCACACTAACTCTATTTTTAGCATATGAATACATTGCTAAAAAAATAGTTCCAACAATCCACCACATGAATAGAAATGCTTCTAGACACTAGACGACTCGACAGACTTGACTTCCTAGACAAGACTCGACAAGACTCAACAAGACTCAACTAAGGACTTTTGAGAGTACAAGCGAGAAATTCACTGCATGATGAGTTGGTAGCAATTTTTCAGCCTTGAACCAGTCATTGTTAATAGCTATCGGATTTACTCGGCCAGGAGGTGGCCATGATGTCTTGAACCTCCCGGGCTTTGGTGTAAACCTAGACAATAGCCAAAACACAGCTTCATTCTCTCACAGAACTAGGTTCTCTATTGTGTTCATTGTGGCCGTGAACAGTCCTGATTATCATGAGTGAACTTGGAGAATATAACCTTTTTATTCTCCTAGAAACGGCCCCATTTCACACTCACAAGGTGATTTGCCATTAGTTTTGTTTAGAGGAATATCATGTACTACTCCATTCATATCTCAAAACAATTGGCACAAATCATTAAAAGCAAATGCTTATCCTCTATTCCTTACATGTAGCACTGTTTAATCATCCTGGGAACTGGGTACAGACCGAAGTCTGACAGTGCTTTGGGCAGATTTAGTTTGACTTAGTTGTCTCCTTGAACCTATTTCTTGGGATCTCCAATCTGATAAGTAGAGTTACCGCCAAACCTCATCTTAGTTCATAGGCTAAACCCATTCCTCTTGATGATATTACAATTTGATCTCATGACACACCTTTAATAATAGGATCCTAGGTTGTCATCACAGTGAACATAATCTCTTGAGATTAGTCGAGATCAATTGTTTAATGATTTTTGTCATCTTTTTTTTTCAAGATACAAACAACCATTATACATAAAACTCAGTGTATAACACTAGTTTTTTTTTTAAATTATATTTTGATAACTATCACAAAGTTCATTTGGCATCTTGCCAATAACTTTATATGGTAAGCAAAGCTTCCCCCACATTTCTTGAGATAGCTCAAAACCATGTATATTTACATTTAACATCTCCTAAGAGTTTAGAAAGTTAATCTACAACTCCTTTAGATTTAAATGAATAATAAAAACAATTTCGAAAATTGTTACAATTTTCTTTAGAATGTATTTCATTCTCAGAAAATGACTTTTTAGATACAACTATTTTTATAGTTTTCTCAAGTTGATTTATAAATCTAACTTGTATATATTTTGAATTAATTTTCCAAAACATATTTTTGCTTTTAGCAATTATACATATCATTATATGATATTGTTTGTACCATCAAAACCACCATTTTTATGGTTATTCTCAAACATATTGTCTTTAGAAACTACAATACACATGTAAGTTTCAGTCATATTGGTCTGAAAATTCTCACTGGTTTTGTATGGTCAACCTTTTTAAGAGGTGCATTTAAGCATTGACGAAATACAAATGTTTTGATTAATATCAACAAACATTTTATTTCTTATGGCAAATGATTTATATGTGGCAGACCTCTCCCAAATTTAGTTTAGGGCGTCGACTCACAAAAATCCATTTCCATTCATATAACATGATCCCTTAAGAATCAAAATGTTATTTATAACTATGGTTTCACCATATTTGGAATTTTAATATTTTTATGCTCCAAAACATATCTGAAACAATAAATCAAAAGATGTTACACACATTCTTGATAATTAAAGGAAAGCAACACCATTAACCAAGTCAAATCAACAACATATGACAAAAACGTTTTTTTTTTCTTTCAGAAAACGTTTTACCAGTTAAAGCAATGGAGACCAAAACGTCAACCTTTAATTTCTATTAAAAAGACAGACTTTTTTTTAAAAAAAAAATATTAAACTCTGCAATTTAATAAAATCAATAAAAAATGCTCAACAATCCCTGCAAAATAGACAGAAAGGTTAAACGTTAAACGAATTGGTCAGAAACAAATTCAATTCAGCCAACCGCAGCTTTTCCCGGGTTTGTTTGTTAGAACCAACCAATGATGAACACAGATCCGATTCTGGCATCTTTAACCTGTTCTTAAAAAATAAACTTTTTAAAAATATCAGTATTGTTAGTGCAAAGCATAAACAATATTTAAAGATTTAAGAGTGTAGGAACCTTATTTCACTACGATAGAGACAACTGATATTTATAAAAATAATAAGAACAAAAATCAAAAATACAATACCGAAACAAACGAATGAAGAAAAAATTGCAGAGTCGAGATGGTTAATCTCTTTCCTTAAATCTTTAAACGCCCCGTAGTGTGACGGTTGCATAGCGCTCAGATTCCCAGGATACAACTGCAGCATTGTTTCTGTTTACCATCACCGAAAAACAGAATCTATCGACCCTAGTTTTGTGTTGCACTCTCAGACTCAAGAAATAAAAATACTAACATGACTATTCAATATAGGAGAATGTGGTTTTTCTTTTGGTATTAGATGTGTATATCTCTTTCTATCATGCTAACAAGCCATTTATATAGAAAAATGATGAGAAGCACAAGTTTCATTTTCAACATAGAAATGAAACCTCCATGGTGCACTAATGGAGACTTTAATTTTTGTCAATTAATATGTGAATTCATTTCACATTTTGACCAAAAAATTAAAGAGTATAATTATTATTATTTGACTCATTCAAACAAAATAATATACTTTAAATGGATTTATTTTTTATATTTTATGAATATAAAAGATCACATATATTTGATTTATAAGATTAAGTTAATGAACATGAAGTCCAACTAACAAATCAAAATCAAAATCCAAATATCTAATGTGTATATTTGTAACTTTATACAAGTTTCTCAAATCACACACATTAGACATCCATTTCTCATTCACACTAACTCTATTTTTAGCATATGAATACATTGCTAAAAAAATAGTTCCAACAATCCCCCACATGAATAGAAATGCTTCTAGACACTAGACGACTCGACAGACTTGACTTCCTAGACAAGACTCGACAAGACTCAACAAGACTCAACTAAGGACTTTTGAGAGTACAAGCGAGAAATTCACTGCATGATGAGTTGGTAGCAATTTTTCAGCCTTGAACCAGTCATTGTTAATAGCTATCGGATTTACTCGGCCAGGAGGTGGCCATGATGTCTTGAACCTCCCGGGCTTTGGTGTAAACCTAGACAATAGCCAAAACACAGCTTCATTCTCTCACAGAACTAGGTTCTCTATTGTGTTCATTGTGGCCGTGAACAGTCCTGGTTATCATGAGTGAACTTGGAGAATATAGCCTTTTTATTCTCCTAGAAACGGCCCCATTTCACACTCACAAGGTGATTTGCCATTAGTTTTGTTTAGAGAAATATCATGTACTACTCCATTCATATCTCAAAACAATTGGCACAAATCATTAAAAGCAAATGCTTATCCTCTATTCCTTACATGTAGCACTGTTTAATCATCCTGGGAACTGGGTACAGACCGAAGTCTGACAGTGCTTTGGGCAGATTTAGTTTGACTTAGTTGTCTCCTTGAACCTATTTCTTGGGATCTCCAATCTGATAAGTAGAGTTACCGCCAAACCTCATCTTAGTTCATAGGCTAAACCCATTCCTCTTGATGATATTACAATTTGATCTCATGACACACCTTTAATAATAGGATCCTAGGTTGTCATCACAGTGAACATAATCTCTTGAGATTAGTCGAGATCAATTGTTTAATGATTTTTGTCATCTTTTTTTATTCAAGATACAAACAACCATTATACATAAAACTCAGTGTATAACACTAGTTTTTTTTTTTAAATTATATTTTGATAACTATCACAAAGTTCATTTGGCATCTTGCCAATAACTTTATATGGTAAGCAAAGCTTTCCCCACATTTCTTGAGATAGCTCAAAACCATGTATATTTACATTTAACATCTCTTAAGAGTTTAGAAAGTTAATCTACAACTCCTTTAGATTTAAATGAATAATAAAAACAATTTCGAAAATTGTTACAATTTTCTTTAGAATGTATTTCATTCTCAGAAAATGACTTTTTAGATACATATATTTTTATAGTTCTCTCAAGTTGATTTATAAATCTAACTTGTATATATTTTGAATTAATTTTCCAAAACATATTTTTGCTTTTAGCAATTATACATATCATTATATGATATTGTTTGTACCATCAAAACCACCATTTTTATGGTTATTCTCAAACATATTGTCTTTAGAAACTACAATACACATGTAAGTTTCAGTCATATTGGTCTGAAAATTCTCACTGATTTTGTATGGTCAACCTTTTTAAGAGGTGCATTTAAGCATTGACGAAATACAAATGTTTTGATTAATATCAACAAACATTTTATTTCTTATGGCAAATGATTTATATGTGGCAGACCTCTCCCAAATTTAGTTTAGGGCGTCGACTCACAAAAATCCATTTCCATTCATATAACATGATCCCTTAAGAATCAAAATGTTATTTATAACTATGGTTTCACCATATTTGGAATTTTAATATTTTTATGCTCCAAAACATATCTGAAACAATAAATCAAAAGATGTTACACACATTCTTGATAATTAAAGGAAAGCATCACCATTAACCAAGTCAAATCAACAACATATGACAAAAACGTTTTTTTTTTCTTTCAGAAAACGTTTTACCAGTTAAAGCAATGGAAACCAAAACGTCAACCTTTAATTTCTATTAAAAAGACAGACTTTTTTTTAAAAAAAAAATATTAAACTCTGCAATTTAATAAAATCAATAAAAAATGCTCAACAATCCCTGCAAAATAGACAGAAAGGTTAAACGTTAAACGAATTGGTCAGAAACAAATTCAATTCAGCCAACCGCAGCTTTTCCCGGGTTTGTTTGTTAGAACCAACCAATGATGAACACAGATCCGATTCTGGCATCTTTAACCTGTTCTTAAAAAATAAACTTTTTAAAAATATCAGTATTGTTAGTGCAAAGCATAAACAATATTTAAAGATTTAAGAGTGTAGGAACCTTATTTCACTACGATAGAGACAACTGATATTTATAAAAATAATAAGAACAAAAATCAAAAATACAATACCGAAACAAACGAATGAAGAAAAAATTGCAGAGTCGAGATGGTTAATCTCTTTCCTTAAATCTTTAAACGCCCCGTAGTGTGACGGTTGCATAGCGCTCAGATTCCCAGGATACAACTGCAGCATTGTTTCTGTTTACCATCACCGAAAAACAGAATCTATCGACCCTAGTTTTGTGTTGCACTCTCAGACTCAAGAAATAAAAATACTAACATGACTATTCAATATAGGAGAATGTGGTTTTTCTTTTGGTATTAGATGTGTATATCTCTTTCTATCATGCTAACAAGCCATTTATATAGAAAAATAATGAGAAGCACAAGTTTCATTTTCAACATAGAAATGAAACCTCCTTGGTGCACTAATGGAGACTTTAATTTTTGTCAATTAATATGTGAATTCATTTCACATTTTGACCAAAAAATTAAAGAGTATAATTATTATTATTTGACTCATTCAAACAAAATAATATACTTTAAATGGATTTATTTTTTATATTTTATGAATATAAAAGATCACATATATTTGATTTATAAGATTAAGTTAATAAACATGAAGTCCAACTAACAAATCAAAATCCAAATCCAAATATCTAATGTGTATATTTGTAACTTTATACAAGTTTCTCAAATCACACACATTAGACATCCATTTCTCATTCACACTAACTCTATTTTTAGCATATGAATACATTGCTAAAAAAATAGTTCCAACATAGTATAGCACGTGTGAGACCAGTCATGAAAAAAACAATGTCACCAAATGCAAATATTTCATAACTAACATGTCACTAAAATATTTAGGGAAACAAAACCTTAGCACTATATAGAATGACTTTTACGTATATACAGAGACGTTAACCACACAAACAACGACGACCACAGACGTTTAGTCGTTTACATTTTTCAAATATGACGACCCAAAATCATGTTCACCATGTCCTTTTTTTCTGGTTGTAAAATCATGTTCACCAAGTCTATGATGAACGTTAATTATAATTTGGTCTTATTCGATACTTCGGTTATCTATATTCTATATTATTAAAAGAGAAGTACCCATTTAAAAAAATCCTTAGTTTTCAAATTTAATTACACTTTCATGCTATTGAGAATTAAATTGAATTTTCTATTTTAATGCTTGTCTTTTTGAGTTAAATTAATGTGTTTTCCTTAAATAAATTTGAGTTAAATGCAATTAATGTAATTAATCTGAATGTCCTATTTTAATGCTTATATTTTCTAATTAGATTAATGTGTTTTCCTTAAATAAATTTTAGTCAATGTAATTAAATCAACTTAAAAATACCTCTATATTCAAAAAACTATTGAAACGAATATTAAAAAACTATTGAAACAACCTAAACTATGTAATTTGTTTTTAAAAGTTAGCTTCCACGTTTTTGGTGTTATAATATGTATATATTACCATATTTAAAAAAAATGATTACTATTATAACTTACGAATAAAGTATTTTGCATATATATTAGGCTGAATCATTTGTATTTTAAACTTCCTAACTATAATTTTTTGGAATATTATCATCAATTTTTATAATAAAGAATATCCCAGCGATATCAGCTTTATGTTTTGAAAATAAAATTAATTTTATTGCCATGATTTTGTTAAAATAGACGGGTCAAATTATATTCCGTCCAGTTGGGATTTTACAATATTTGTAACTCATTTTTAGTTTAATCCAAACTTATAATATACTAATAATACATTTCAATCATACAATTAAATATGAAAAATGTCAATATAATTTTTGATTCAACATATTATAATAATATATATGTACATCCAATCTTTTTGTATAGTTACATAACTGCTCCAACACACATCTAATAAAAATATATAATACGATACGATAACAAAATATATGATAAACATAAATTATTAAATAAACACTCGTGCGGTCGTACAGATCAAGCTCTAGTTTAGTATGAAAGTCTATAGCTGATTTATTTTTGGGAAATGTGTAGCTAATTATTTTAATTATTTATTTCAAGGCATATAGATTTTTTATTTTGAAAATAATTGTTTTTTTTATATAGAGCCAGTTTGGTTCACCTAGTTTAATTTATTGTAGGGTGGAATTTAGCGACCGGTTAACCAAAGTTTTTTTTTCTGGATAAAGTTTGAAAAGGTTTGGATAGGCGGCCAAGCCTGAATCAAAATCACGGATTATGGGCTTCAAGTGTGATCTAGATCAAAGTTTAGGCCCAATTAGGCTGTATACATTGGTTAACTATTTATATAGAGTAGGCCTAAATCACCTTTTTCGTTTTTGTTTCTTCTTCACATATGTATAAAATGTGTGTGCGGTTTCTTGATTTTATAATTAATTAAAATTTGTGTGTGTTTCTCAAGTTTATGGGTGCAAAATGGGTCGGTTCCTACAGGATTTAATTATTTAAATGATTTGAGTGGAAGGTTATCAACATGGAATAATCAAGTATAAAAAAATAGATCAACTATACATGTTGCAAAAAAGAGCAAGTGTATGAAGAACAATATTATAAGGGAAAAAGTAAGAACCATAAAGAAAAACGAGTAGGAAGTTTAAGCTAAATTGTCATATAGTGATGAACCGTTCCTTTTGGCCGGTCTCTTCCGACCAATCCGACGTGAATATTGACGTCCTTTTTCTGACCAGCCTTACGTTTCATGAGAAGACCCACGTTCCGGTCACATTGATCTCCTTCGTTTAGGAATTAGCCACGCACTACGTTTTTTTCTTTTTTGCTTGGTCACAGCCACGCACTACGTTTTGTTTGAATTTGTTAACAAAAGTTTGTTTTATGAATGGTCAACGAAAAAGTATGTCTAAGAAATCCTATAAAAGAAAAAGTTTAAATGATCAATCGGAATACAACTTGTACAAGAAATTCCCGATTTCTAAGATGGAACTCAATTAGTTGTTCTTACTTATTCCACAACTGCTTTAACATTTGACAATCCACTCATACTGTATGTATATTTACTAAGACGCATTAAAATCTTTTATTCATTTTGGTTATAAAATTTTCCACTATGTTTCCATTTCATATAGATATAGTTTATGTTGAACTACAATTTCACACATGATAGTTATGGAAAGTCAAAATAACTATGAAAACTGAAGTTATCTTGAGCTGTTTTCTTCTGGATGGCCCCTAATATATATATGTGCTGCATTGCTAGTAGGAAAGTTTGAAGTTACTTCCAAACATCAGTACAAGCTCATCCAATACTCTACCGGCTTCTAGATATAAACCACAGTGGTCTCGAATCATGTTTCATGATCAGAGAAAACTCCAGTATTCTACTCTTTTTTTTTAACTATTACAAATACCAAAATTCAATGTTCTCAGAGTTAGTACATGACCGGATATGATAAAGGGTGGTTGAGAGGTTGCAGCAGATGTTCAGACATGCAAAGTGCAAACACATCAAAGGGAATATTTTGTATATCACTAGTCACTACTGTTTTTGCCAACCACTCCTTTTCCTTATATATATACACACATATTAGAGCATCATTAAAGGGGGAGATTAGAGGAGTGCTTAGGGAGAGAGAAACAATAAAAAAAGAAGAGAAGGATGAAGAAGAGAAGCAGAGACGCTTGATTAAGCTACGGTGAGCCGGAGTGCTTATTCTTTTCGCGGGCCCCACTGACATGTGGCGGCCCGTGAGTGGCTTTTTTTTTTTTTTTTAAACCAAAAATCAAAAATCAAAAAATCAAAAAAAATCTTAAGCACCCTCATTTAAGCATTTATGGGTTGAGGATGCTTTTAGATACGGAAATTGTGTGTTTTACTGTTGCATCAGCTATGAAAATATTAGATTCACTAATTTCGTTTTCTATCATCAATGTAGTTACAACAATGCATATATATGTATATATAACGGAATAATGGTTTAACCAATTATTTTTTATGGATCATCGAGTAATCTATATATCCAAACAAAAAATCGCAAAATTAAAGGTAATACCCTTAAATCTAGTACGACAGAAAATTGTTACGTTATAGTGATAAGTTATCTTGTCACGTTTAAAGATACGAAAATGAAAAACGAAATATGCTATATGTTCGTAAAAAATGAGAAAGGAATATGCTATCTATGAAGTACAGATTTGTGCAGAACTCAGAATGAAATCTCGATCATACATTCATGTTATATTCTTGGAATAATGCTTAGATATAGTGCAAGCAAAATGAAAAAAAAAACAAGAATGTGTTTTGCAAATCGTAAAGTTAGAACAAAATAAAAAGAATGGACGAGACGACCATTGTTAAAAAATAGATTTTGCACCTAAACTCGTCTAATACCTTTTTAACTTACAAATTAATGGTTTTATAGAGATTGACTCGTCCATTTAATAAACCTCCAAATTCTCACGCTTCTTCTTCATGCCTACCATTTTTCAAATTTTCAAATATCATATCATCAATTCATCGGAGTCATAGTCATATTACTGCCATTGTTATGATCACTTATTTTAGTATAAATTTTGTTAAAATTTTAGATACAGAATAATATGAATCACTTTCCATAAAAAGTATATTTGATCCTAGGCGTATGAATACTCTATTAAGAAAATAATTAGTGTAATCTATAAGAATAAGATTACAAGTTCTTTTCTGTAGCATTTATCACTTATCAGCCATATGATGATAAGTATCATTATCTTATATGTTTAATTTATCAATTATCATTGACTTATCATCATAATTCAAATTGGGAGCACCTTAGTTTGACCAAGACTGAGAGAATTCACATGAAAGCAACTTCGAATGACAATTTCCCGATAATATTTAATTACTTACATAAAGTTGTCTAAATGTTTTCTTTCCATCAAATGTTAACATAACTGCTGTAAAGTTAGAAGCAAAACATTCCCAACCTTTGGTTTAGAGAGCTCCTCTGCTGAGTTCTAGTGGGTTCGATCAACTTGGTCCTTTTCTTCTTCTTGTTTTCTCTCTTTTTTTCCTTTTATGTAATTCTTCTCTATTTTTCTGGCTTGTGGTAGTGGAACTCGTAAATAAATAAACTAAAACATTTTAGAATAATATCTGGTCTTTTATTCGACCTACGTAATTTTTTTTTGTACATTTATATTCTACCTATCTATATGAATTGCCTGCCATCCATCAATTAATTAGATCTAAGTAAGAAAAGTACTGCGCATCACTTTTTATGTCTTCAATATTTATATCAATAAAAATCAAGATATCCAGATAAAAATGTTGGTTTAGATGCAAGCTTAGTCAGCAATGAAGAACCTGTCGTTTCACAGATTAAGCTTTCTTCTACCTATAAATATAGCCAAAAACTATCCCACATAAGCATCACACACACCCCAAAAGCTCTATAAATATTAGCCAATTCACAAGCTTTAAGTTACATTGAAAGTTTCAATGGAGATGGACTTGAATGCTCAAGTGAAGAAAGCAGGATTTTTGCAAAGGCTTAAGGAGTTCCCTAGCAAGCTTCAAGACGGCGTCACCAAGCGCATAAAGAATGTGCAAAAGTTTGGTAAAGATGATCCAAGACGGATCATCCATTCCTTAAAAGTGGGACTTTCTCTCACATTAGTATCAATGTTGTACTATGTACGGCCTCTCTATAATAGCTTCGGGGTTTCGGGTATGTGGGCGATACTAACCGTAGTCGTAGTCTCCGAGTTCACTGTTGGTAAGTCTATTAAAGATGTCAATGTTACTATGACAAATTAAATAGAAAGATGTCTATTAAAACCAAGGCTAACTAAAACATGTTTTCATGATATAGGTGGGACACTTTCAAAAGGTTTAAACAGAGGTTTTGCAACATTAATAGCCGGTGCCTTAGGGGTTGGTGCAGTACACCTTGCTAGATTATGTGGAGACAAAGGAGAGCCGATTGTTCTTGGGATATTCGTGTTCTCACTAGGCGCAGCTGCAACATTTTCACGGTTTTTCCCAAGGATTAAACAGAGATATGACTATGGTGCCTTGATATTCATACTCACATTTAGCATGGTTGCCGTTTCGGGTTACCGTACAGATGAAATATTGGTTATGGCATATCAAAGACTATCCACCATTCTTATTGGTGGAACGATATGCATCCTTGTATCGATCTTCGTTTTTCCTGTATGGGCAGGCGAAGATCTTCACAAGATGATTGCTAACAACATTATCAAACTCGCTAACTCCTTAGAAGGTGACTTACAATATCCAACAATTTCAGTTGCTTTATTCTTGTTAAATATATAATGAATATATGTAACTTAATCATGCATACGTGTTTTAATATATGTAAAAAGGTTTCGAGGGTGAATATTTTCCATCATCAGATAAGACTTCAAAGGAGACAAACTCGTGTGTTCAACAATACAAAAGCATTTTAACATCAAAAAGCACTGAAGATACTTTGGTATAATTCTACAGATAGACAATAATTAATGTTCCTACATATTGCTGTTGTAGTTAATTTATTTATTTTATAAAATTGTTCTAATGTAATTGATGATTGTAACGTTTTTGTTTTGCAGGCGAATCTTGCGAGATGGGAACCGGGACATGGCCGTTTCAGGTTACGCCATCCATGGACAAAGTACTTAAAGATAGCAGGACTAGTTCGTCAATGCGCCTTTCATTTCGAAATCCTCAATGGCTATGTTCTCTCTGACGTTAAGGTTCGTTGGCAATCATATTAGTTTGATATTAAACCATAGACTACTTCTAAAAACTGCAAACTGAACTGGAAAGTGAATCAAATTGTTATTTATCATTAATCACTTAGATATATTTTTCAAAGTAAGGAAAATATGAACAATATTAGTTTTTAATCAGTATATTTACTATTTAATTCCAAAACAAGGTGACTCTAAATTTGGTAAGCATGTGTATATTTGCTACGTCGTATGCCATTATTGATTTTCCTTTCTTTTTGTTATCTCCCTCCCACTCGCAACATAAGACACATGCATAAATAAGTGTATTATAACTAGGATTTAAATTTTTTAAAAAAGAAGAAAAAAAACTAGGACTTAAATTATAACCATCAAAGATTGCCTCTGTAAAATGTCAACGCACCAAGCAGGTGTAAAATAAAAATAAAATGCCAAGGCTCTAAATGGCTAAAATGTCGGTAGATAATAAATAATACCTAGTATACATTAACGAATAACTAATGGTTTGACAGAATAATATTAATAGTTTGCATGTTCTTTTACGTGTGACGCAAGCAGATACCGCTAGACTTCATAAGCATGATTCAAGAGCCATGCTCGGTTATGAGCAGAGAAGCTGGTGAAGCCCTAAAAGACATAGCCAAATGTATCAAAACAATGAAGAGAGAAAATGTTTCTATTAATAAACACATTGAAAAGTCCAAAAATGCCATACAAAACCTAAGGATTGCACTCAAAACGTCTTATCCAGAGACAGAGAAAGATCTCTTGGAGATCATTCCTGGAGTTACAATGGCGTCAATATTGATCGAGATCGTTAATTACGTCGAGAAGATCTCAGAGGCTGTGGAAGAATTCTCCGGTCTGGCACACTTTAAAGAGAATCCGGATCCAAAAGTCTCACCGGAATTAGGACAACATCAACTACTTCACAGGGGAAGCGTGAAGCCTGTTCTAGAGGGTGACAACGAGGAAGAAAACAGTAGCTCTTCTCATGTTGTTATCAATGTCCATGATGAACAGCCACCAACAACCAACGAAAAAAAAGTTTCGGGCGTAGAGAAGACGACGAGAGTAGATGTCGTGTAGATATGTTATCATTGCCCAAACTTTAAAAACTCTTTGAAGGGAACTTGCTTAACATTATCTAGTGTATACAAATAATATTAATCATTTCACTTATGATCAATTGCCTTTTAGAAATAGTTTTTTTTTTCTTTTGGCTTTTAAGAATAGTTGTGAACTAGATAACTATCGGCATGAAACGAAAGATTAGACTCAGTTTTAGGATTATTGATTCAGATTAAATTTTATTACATCAATATAGTGACACATTCTTTGGTACAATATATATATTTTTTTTTTTTATGATTAGAAAAGGGCTTTAAGTAGATGAGTAGCATATAGAGTTTTGAGGTTATATAAATGTGAATATAACATATTGAAAATTCATTTATTCCTTACAAATCAGTTCAAAACAAGAAAATTTATCTATTCGTATATCAATACACGAACCCTGAATTATGTACTTGTCTTAATCATGTTTCTCTCTATATATTCTTATTTTCTTCGTGCTTACTTAGCGTTTGTTTACAAAATGGATCCAAAATTTCAACCCAAGAAAGCCTTTGGTCTGTTTGCAATGATATCTATAAAATGATAAGGAAAAAATATTACTTAACAGTTAATTTATGCCCTGAAGAATAAGAATGTGCCACTGGAAGATCAGGAATATTCGTTCCACTTAAAAGGAGAAATAGGTAGGTCAACATGTGACTAGTCAGCTCAAAGTGTGTGTGAGATTAATTGTTGATTTGGGTTACTAATTATGAAGTCAAATTAAATTGAAAATAGTAAAACTACAAAATTAAAGATGATCTTTACTCAGACAATAACTAATGGTGCCTGAAAAGGAGTTTGGATCCCCAAAATCTGATTACGTAGTGCATTGTAAGGCTGACCATCCTTAAGCATGAAGTTTATTATTTGTATCGATTCGTTGTACAGTAGCACTATGGATTAAAAACAATTAAGTTAAGAGGAGAATCAAATTATTTAAAATGTGAACAAAATGAAATGAATTGAGTATTGATTTCTGAGTCTAATACAGAAGTCAGGAAGATTCTACTTTTAGTTTTAAAAAACTGACGAGTCCAAAGGTCAAAACGTATATATATGCATAGTCAACTAAAGTAATCTGTTTAATACAAAAGTTTCCTGTCGATAAGCTAATAAATCTCATGTTTTCAAAATTAATATATTTCCGGATAACAGTTATGCATCAATACTTAATCTTATAGAACAGGTCAGGCTATGTATTCGGAACACTTCAACTTCTTCTTTTGATAAGTGGAACACAATTTAACTTAAACATCCATAAGTGAATTCTGCAACCTCTTTTGCTGATGAAACTGCACGTTCTTAAAATTTATGGTATGCTGAATCGGTTCTATGGTTCGAATTGCAATTTCTGTTTTATGTTTTTTTTCTGAATGTGTATGATCTCAAATCCTAAAAACAGTTTTTTTTTTTAATTTCGAAGAAATGTCACAAGTTGAAAGAAAGATGAGTGTTTAACCAAAAAAAAAAAAAAAAGAAAGAAAGAAAGATGAGTGTCACGTGCGGTGCATGGTTGTCTACTCGTCCTGCAAGTACTTTGAACCTAACCCCTGCAAGTAAACATATATTGTAGTGGGACGAGCCCATCACGTGCAAATAGAACGAATATCTTTACTACTTTTGTTTTTTTGACAACCAATTTACTTCCCTTGTTATAGAAAAGATTGTGAATTGTTGGGATGGGACTTACGGTCCCGACGATTGGCGTAAACCTAAATAAAAAGGAGTCTTCGATCCATCGAAAGACAGTGTCCATTAATCAAATAAACTCGGTCCAGAGAGTCTAACAACACATATGAAGAACTGTAATGGATCTGGGCACGGCACCAATCATATATATATCCTCCAACAACCACCGGAGAAAAACAATGATGACCTACGATGAATTATTCGTTATACCGAACATGAACCTATGGTAATAATAACTTACGTCAACGATCCTACTCTACGAAAAAGACAGGAACCCGACTCAATAAATATGTTTTCATGGCTGGAGAAAGAGGAGGTGAGCTAGCAATAACTACAAACGCACAAAAAACACATCGTCAATCTATTCATAATTAGTCGACGACCCGTTCATCTTTACATTTACTTTCTCTTGTTCAGTTCATGCGCTCTCTTATGCTCACACTTCACTATATCAAATTTTTATTGCTTCATCTTTGTTGTTATCCAAATTCGATTTCTCCCTTCAATATTAAATTAGTAAAAGGATTTGCGTATGGTGACTGTGTTCATCCTTATTAATATAAGAACTAGGTGGTAAATCGCGAATAAGATGTCTATATATTATGATTATGGACATAGGTATACTTTAAGCGAACGTTAGACAAAACTAAAGGTATGATTCATGTAATTATGATGTTATCGACTCTATGATTATATGTGATCATATATATGTGTGTGTGTTTTCACTGGAGTCTATGACTCGTTTTGATGTTGATCAACTTCCAAAAGATAACGGTAGATCAATAACATATTATAAGAGCAGCCTTATCGCAAATACTCTCCTCCGTTTCTTCTTTTTTTACTTTTTCATTTTGTTTTTAATTTTATGAAACTAAAAAAAAAAAAAAAAAAGAGAGGACCAATTGCGGGCCACCACGTATTAGTGGGTCCCGCAAACTGTTGGAAAAACCCACAGCATCGGTTTCTTTTCTCGCAACATTTTGTCTTGGTTCTTGCAAAAAGTGTTCTCTCTCTCCTCTAGAAACTCTTTAAAGACCTGCGATGTGGCTGCTCTTACCTAAGACAGGAGCCCATTTATGGCTCAAAATGTTGGCCCACTTAACCAAAAGACCAACGGATAGTCTTTGACTGATTGTCAGAGGCTTGGAAAATCAGGCTTTCCGGTGAAGTTAATTCGGTTCAGTCAAACCCATTGAAACATCTTTGATTAGGGGCTTGGCCATTATTACTATCTGGAAAACTAATGATATATGAAACTTTCATAGGAAAGAAGAGTAAACAACACTGGCTAAACAGAAAAATATTAGAAGCTAAGTTGCAATAATACGTATCCTTAGTTAAATACTGAAATTTATCACTAAAACTACTGTGACTTGCCACAGAAGAAAGCTGCAAAAACCTGAATAATTGTTTCTGTGTGTTGAATTCAACCTGAGTTATCTAGCCAAGCTAAGAGCATCTCCATTGAGGGTTCAATGAAGAGGTTCACACGATTTTCGAAAAAAATATATTAAAATATTACACAGATCTGAACCTGTGTCAGTGAACCCGGATCGTCACTGTAGCGCGGGTCCCACGATACGTGGCGGTCCGTGATTGGTCCGATTTTTTTTTTTTAATAAAAAAGTCAAACGAAAAAAATATTAAAATAATGAAAAAAGTGGGATTCATAGAGTATCATTGATGGAGATGCTCTAAACTGCGTTACTTGTCACTTGAGCATATTTCCCAGAGATGCATTGCAATAATCTAGTTGAATGCACTCTCTAGATTATTATTGGACAAAGCCGTCAGGCAGGGGCGGACCCACATGAAGAGGTGTGAGTTCAACTGCACCACAAAAACTAATAAAAGCTATGATTTGTAAGCTAAACCATTAATGAAATTCAGCGCAATTAGTCAGAAATTCCAATGTTGAACCCACAAACTCCAGTTCGATGCTCCCCTAACGCACCTTTGATTGAACCCAGTGAATTTTTTTCCTGGGACTGCTACTGCCGTCAGGTTTTGGGAGTTACATTTTTACCGATACATTCGAATCGTTCGATTTTCGTAGGAGAAAGTACTGTTCAATAATCTCTGTGAGTTTATGCATCTTAATTAGAAACTTAGACCAAAAAAATCTCATTTAGAAACCACCAACAGTTTCCTCTCTCTCTCTCTCTCTTTTTGAACATCCACTCACAATTTCTGTTACGTTGAATTTTTTTTTGGTAATCTATTACGTTGAATTTTGTCAAAAGCATTATCTAATACATACAACAATTGGATATGTAATTTTGTAATTTCAAAGTTGAATAATATGCCGACCGATAACAATTACAATTAGTGCCCTCTTAAACTTATCTCCCCTCCCCCAATATTACAACACAATGCTTAGACTTTAGAGCAACTGTTGTAATTAAAAATCAACGTAACAAGACAAAGAAAATGATGGACAAGTAGTGGTTTCTCTTTTGGCAGCTAGTGTTAGGTCACATACGTCCTCTTTTCCATTATGGAGAGAGTACGTGGTGAATGGAACTTTGTTTCCTTCTCAATCACTTACTAATCCATACATGTATTAAAATTTGATTGTCCATATGTATACAAAATACTTGATCATTTAATACTTAAAGGTTATATTGGACTAAATTATTATCATTAAATGGACTTATAGTCGGTAGCGAAAAGTCATCTACCCATGTGATAGCTCCAGGAATCTATTCATCAAATGTTGATTAGAACAATACTCTCTACGTTTCACGAAAAATGTCACTTTTCTAATGTTTTTCAACATCTTTTGAACAATTTTTTTTGCTAAAATTTAGAATTCAAAAGCATAGATATATGGCTCAGTGGACAATAATATTTTTTTTTTTTTGCTAAAAAAAGGGTTAAACCCGGATCACTATTGGAACCAGACCTAACCCCCGGGGGAGTCGCAAGCCCGCGGATGGACTCCTTCTCCTGGGCATTCAAATGGGTCCTAAAGCATGGACTCATATCCGCGTTAGGTGAACAGAACAATGTGACTTAGTTTCGCATAGCAAGAGGATCGAACCTGAAACGTGTTAGCGTCCCAGGCCCGTCCACTGCCACTTGACCACAAGGCCCGTTCAAAATTATATAATTACACGTGGACAATAATATTGCAAGTACTTATCAACCAAATAAATCTAATTACGATTTACATTTAATCATTTTACGATTTTGTAAGTATGAATCTATTATCCTGTACGTTTATATTCATTTAACTGATCACGTATTCAGTTAAGTTAAGGCTCTGGCTTGGTTACTTGTATATTATTTATTTGTGTTCACATTCTTACAAATAGTATGGAAAGTGGAAATGTTTTCTTCCCTCTTAACCTAGAGAATTTTAAACCGAAATCAACTAGTCTCCCAAAATCTATAGAAATCTGATTTTTTTTTTGTTGGAAACGTTTACAATTGGCCTAGAATGATTAAAAACTGCAATAACAGAGTTCGAATTTGTAAAGAAGAGCATTCATAGTAAATCATTCAATCTAGCGTTTAAAACAGTGACTCCGTATATATTTTTAAAAATACAAATCAAAGTATATCTCTACAGATAAAAAATTGTTTCTTTTTATTTTTGAAAAAAAGTAAAAAGAAACAATTTTTTATCTGTAGAGATATACTCTGATTTGTATTTTTATTTGTAAGTAAGTTTCATTCTTCAAATGAGGAAGCTGGGTAAGCAATTTACTAGCTGGGTTTCTTATTATTGTTGAAGAAATCTTCGACCACACATAAAGTCACCTTTCTATAGAAACCATCCACCGACCATATCAATCATCTTCCCTTTTACAATTTCAACATTTCTAGAAATATGCAATATATTTGTGATCTAAAATGATATTCAGCAATTAATATATTACGATATAAATTCAGTACTGTACTGTGCTATTTGACTAAATATTAGATGATAAACGAAAAAAATTATGTTTGTCCAAGAAAATAAGGAAGAGAAATAGTTTACATCAACCAAAAATAAGATATACCAAAAAAACTTCAAATCAACAAAAATAAAAATAAGATAACTTTTTAGACCATGAAAAAACACATATATTTTGGTTTTAATAGACATTTAATTTCGGTTACTTCATACAAATCTATCTTGATTACTACTATAATGATTTTGGTGCTAATATAAAAAGAATACCTTTACTTGCCTATCATTCTACTATAAAGCATACATACAATTAGGCTAGCCCATTATTTACAACACATCAAATAAACAATAAACAAAGAAATCTCTTAACAACTTCTCCACGTTCTCCCCACCGCCCCCGGAGAAACAAAAACCACCATCACCATGACCTCCAAAGACTGTGGCTCCCACACTCACTCTCGCCGGAAACTAATCCGGCGAATAATATGGTCAGTAATCTTCGTCCTCTTCATCATCTTACTCACAATCCTCCTCATTTGGGCAATCCTCCAGCCTTCAAAGCCACGTTTCATCCTCCAAGACGCCACCGTCTACGCCTTCAACGTCTCCGGCAATCCACCGAACCTCCTCACCTCCAACTTCCAAATCACTCTCTCTTCACGGAACCCTAACGACTGTAAGATCAAGAAAAGAGCCAAGTGTTGTGAGAATCAGAGTGACGACGTTTTACACAAAGGAGTTTGTGTGTTACACGCAGATGTCGCAGAGTTATGGAAAGATGACGTGGCGATACTCATTAGATTCCAGGATATAACTTGCACATCAAGTTGAGAGAATAATGGAAGATTTGGATTCACCGAGATATTAGGAAAATAGAATATTCGGTAAGGACTACTTAACTAGATTGTCTAGGGCAGATCTAGGTTAAGCACGTTATTGTAAAAGCTTGAGCAAGAGGTTGTTCTTGTCAAGGGTTAGACGATCGAGTGCCTTGTGTTGAGCAGCTCGATTGTGTCTTTAATATTAGAAATTGGTCCGTCTCTAGTCGTCTGTGACTGAGAGTAATTCGGATTAAACAGATCTAAGAAGATTGTTTAAAAGGTTTCTAATAATCAAGGAAAGTGTTCTTGAATTGAGTTTTGTGTTCCTTTACTGGCTGTCTCTGAACTTTCATTTGGTATCAGAGCGGGAAACCTCTGTGGTATCATATACTACTAACAGGTTGAGATCCTGCGAGTTTCATGGACACCATGAAGGAACTAATCACGCTGCATAAGCCCATCATTCTAGATGGAGGGAATTTCGGACATTGGAAGGCTAGAATGCGTCACATAATCAGGGGTATTGATGAAGATGCTTGGACGGCAGTTGAAGATGGGTGGTCTGCTCCTACTGTGCTGATGGAGGACAACTCGTTAGGTCCTAAACAGAAAGATAAGTGGACTGACTCCGAAAAGGCTGCATCAAAGTTTAACTCAAAGGCGCTCACGGCTATATTCTCTGCGGTTGATCTCGATCAATTCAAGATCATTCAAGGATGTGAATCAGCAAAAGAAGCATGGGACACCTTGATAAACCACTTTGAAGGTAACACCAGTGTTCGAAGGACCAGAATTGATCACCTTGCCTCAAGGTTTGAGAATCTACGAATGGGAGATGATGAACCAATTGATGGTTTCATATCCAAACTCAGTGAACTGGCTAGTGAATCCTCTGTTTTGGGTAAAAAGTACGAAGAGAAAGATCTTGTGAAGAAGTTACTAAGATGCTTACCACCTCGATTTGAAGCTTACAAAGCCGTGCTAAATATCGCTGTAGACACCGACGAGATGAAGTTTGATCAACTCTCAGGGATTCTGAAGGTACACGACCTCGAGAAAACTGACAGACTCACTGATACTCAGAAGAGTATTGCGTTCGCTGCTGAATCAAAGGAGGAGGACAGGGTTGCTAAGATTGAAGAGAATCTAGGCTTAATGGCACGTAACTTCAACAAGTTTGTGAAAAGAATGGAGAAAGGAGGGAGTAGATCAGGTGGTCGTTTCCAGAAGAATGAATCAGATCGTGGATCCAGACAAGATGCTTCTAGAAACTCCAAGAAAAAGGAGTTACAGTGTCATGAATGTGAAGGGTATGGACACTTTCGCAACGAGTGTCCTCTCACCAAGCGTAAGGAGCTGAAGTGTATTGAGTGTAAAGGCTATGGTCACACTCGTAGTGAGTGCCCTAACAACCTAAAGAAAGAAAAATCCTTGATGAGTTTCAGTGACACAGATTCAGACAGTGAAAGTGATGGAGAAGAGCTTCACTTAAACTTCATGGCTCTTATAGGACAAGATGTTGATTTGACTAGCACGACAGAAGCCAGTGCAGTAGATAGAGAGGATGAGGATGAGCTAAATCACGACCTTGAGACAGAGTATAAGGCACTCTTTAATCAGTTTGCTGAATTGAGTCATGAGAATCTACAACTGCTGAAGGATAAAGCAATGCTGAAAGCTCAAGTCAATATCCTGGAGTTAGAAAAGCCAGGAAACCAAACCTTACCTCTCTCGCCGTTGAAGGAATCTGATCAAGAGCTACTATCGGTCAAACGAGCCATGGCTGAACAGGAGCGAGTTCAGAAACTGTTCGAGATGAAAGTAGGTCAACTGAGTGAGCTACTTGAGAAGGAGATGGATAAAAGCAAGTTACTTGAAAGTCAACTAGCTGAGAATCATAAGCAGATCAGAATGCTCTCCGTGGGAACTTCAACTCTGGATCATCTCTTAACCATTGGTCAGTGTCCTAGTACTAACCGAGGACTGGGATTTCAAGGATCTACCTCCAAGGCTTCCTCTGAGAAACCAATCTTTGTGAAGGAAGCAGCTGACGAAATCAAAGTGACTAAACAAGAGAAAGGCAAAGCTGTCGTCAGTGGTGCTGAAATCAAAAGTAAAACACACAATCCAAGAAGAAGGAATGGATGTCACTTCTGTGGAAAACCTGGTCATCACGTCAGGTTCTGCTACTTTCGTCAGAATCAGTATCAACGTGCTTGGAGAATGAACCTATGCTACTTGGAACCTACTGTATATGGTGGAGTGTGGATTGCTAAACGAGACTTGTACCCGAATTACAAGGAAAAAGTGCCGGTTGTGTCACACAATCAAACGAGTGAGTCACATCTTCAGGAGGAAATCACACTGTCCTGTAACTTCTCGAGTACTTTTCATGAGAAAGAGGTTCTAAGCAACGTAGCCTATACGAGTGCTGATGCTGAGGTTCCAGAGGAGTTGCCATGGTACTTTGACAGTGGTTGTTCAAAACATATGACTGGAAAGCTTGAATACCTTGAGAAGCTGGAGCTCATTAAAGGTGGAAAAGTGACTTTTGGAGATGGTGCTCAAGCTAAAATTCGTGGTGTAGGGATAACAGACAGAGCTGATCTTCCACGACTTATCAATGTGTACTATGTGGATGGACTCAAAGCAAATCTCATCAGTGTGAGTCAGTTGTGTGATGAAGGTTTGGAGGTTATATTTAATAAGAAGGAATGCCGAGCAGTGGATGGTGATGGAAACATAGTTCTCTATGGAGTGAGGTCTGGAAATAACTGCTACATGTGGAAACCATCTCAGACTACATGTCTTTCAGCAACTGAATCCAAATTGGATCTCTGGCATCGGAAGCTGGGACACATGAACACTAATGGTCTAACTCGTCTAGTAAAAGCAGAAGTGGTTCGTGGTGTTCCTGATCTTGAGAAACACACCACTACTGTATGCAAAGGATGCTGCCAAGGAAAGCAAGTCAAGGTGCAACACAAGCAAATTACAGAAATCAGATCGAAGAAAGTTCTGGAACTTGTGCACATGGATTTGATGGGACCAATCACCCCAAACAGCATCGCAGGGAGGAGATACATATTTGTGCTGGTTGATGACTTCTCTAGGTATACCTGGATTGACTTTCTGAAAAATAAATCTGATGCTCTTGATAGCTTCCGAGTGCTCGCATTGCAACTCAAACAAGAGAAGGGTGGAATAGTTCAGATTAAGAGTGATCATGGAGGAGAGTTTCAAAATGAGCAGTTCAAATTGTTCTGTCAGAGCCAAGGCATTAGACATCAGTATGCAGCTCCGAGAACCCCGCAACAAAATGGTGTTGTGGAAAGGAAGAACAGAACTCTTCAAGAAATGGCTAGAGCCATGCTGTGTGGTAATAATGTACCATCTAACTTTTGGGCAGAAGCAGTTGGCGCAGCTTGCTATATCATAAATCGAGTGTACGTGAAGCCAAACACAAAGACTACACCGTACGAGCTCCTCAAAGGAAAAACTCCAAACTTGAGCCACCTGCATGTATTTGGATGCCTCTGCTATATCTTAAATGACAAGGATCATCTTGGTAAATTTGATGCAAAGAGTGATGTTGGGATGTTTCTGGGCTATTCTACGAACAGCTCTGCTTACAGGGTATACAATCATCGTACTAAGTTCATTGGGGACAAAGTGAATGTGGTGTTTGATGACAGTATCGGTTTCTACCAAACTCAAGTAACTCAGGCTATTGATTGTGCTACACAGCCGAGTAAATCCAGTCCAACAACCGCTCAGATCAAAGATGAATCTGAGGATGAAGATTATCAAGAAAGAGTGGAAGTAAAACTGGATCAAGGGAGAGTGCATAAGAATCATTCCCCAGATGATGTGATTGGAGGGATCTATGATGAGAGAGTTACGAGGAAGAAACAGATCGATTTCAAGGAGATGGTCAGACTTGCATGTCTTACCGTCAAGATGAATAAACTGGAATGCTTTGTCTCTCAAATCGAGCCTAAAACTTTACAGGAGGCATTGGATGATGAATACTGGACAGAGTCTATGCATCAGGAACTTGAACAATTTGTTCGCTTGCAAGTGTGGGAGCTCGTTCCCAGACCAGAAGGTGTGAATATCATTGGCACTAAGTGGATACACAAGAATAAGACTGATGAAGAAGGGAACGTCATCAAGAACAAGTCACGACTAGTAGGGCAAGGATACACGCAAGTTGAAGGTGTTGACTTCGATGAAACCTTTGCACCAGTGGCACGTCTAGAATCAATCAGATTGCTGATTGGAATGGCATGTAATCTACGCATCAAGCTATATCAGATGGATGTGAAGAGTGCTTTTCTGAATGGGGTTCTACAAGAAGAAGTATATGTGACACAGCCCAAGGGATTTGAAGATCCTCACTTTCCGGATCATGTATACAAGCTTAAGAAAGCCTTGTACGGACTTAAGCAAGCACCCAGAGCTTGGTATGAACGCTTGACTGACTTCCTTATTGCGACTGGTTTTCAGAGAGGAGGTGTTGATAAGACGTTGTTTATTGGAGAAAAGGGAAGAGACATCATGATTGTCCAAGTGTATGTGGATGACATAATCTTTGGAAGTACCTCTATGCCTATGGTGGATGATTTTGTCAGAACTATGACTAAGGAGTTTGAGATGAGTATGGTTGGCGAACTGAGTTACTTTCTTGGTCTACAAATCAAGCAACTTGATGATAGAATCACTGTCTCTCAGAGCACCTATGCCAAGAACCTCATCAAGCGATTTGGGATGCAAACGAGCAAAATTGCTAACACTCCGATGAGCACTACAACCAAACTCTCTCGTGATGAAGAGGGTAAATCAGTTGATGAAAAGCTATACAGGGCGATGATTGGGAGTCTTCTGTATCTCACTGCAAGTCGCCCTGACCTATGCTTAAGTGTGGGTATCTGTGCCCGGTACCAAGCCTGTCCAAAAGAGTCTCACCTGAATGCAGTGAAGCGAATTATAAAATATGTGAAAGGTACTCTGGATTTCGGACTTCATTATACATTTGAGACTAACGTGAATCTTGCAGGATTCTGTGATGCTGATTGGGCAGGTTGCTTGGATGATCGACATAGCACTTCTGGTGGTTGTTTCTTTCTCGGAAACAACATGGTGGCATGGCATAGCAAGAAGCAAAACTGTGTGTCACTCTCAACAGCCGAAGCTGAGTACATTGCGTTGGGAAGTTGCTGCACTCAGTTACTTTGGATGAGACAAATGCTTGTGGACTATGGTATCATTACTAACCCTATGGTAGTACACTGTGATAATATGAGTGCTATCAATTTGTCTAAGAATCCTATTCAGCACTCACGCACCAAACATGTGGACATCAGACATCACTTTGTGAGAGAATTGGTAGAGATGAAAATAGTGCTTCTAGAGCATGTATCAACAGAAAAGCAACTTGCTGATTTGTTCACCAAACCGTTGGACTACAACACATTCCTGGGGCTCCGTAAAGCCTTAGGGATTGTGAATCTCTGAATAAGCCAAGTCAGAAGAGAAGGGTCGCTGTAAATTCGTAGTATCACATGTAATCTCCACCACCACGACAAAACCTTAAGTCAACAAGTTCCTCTTTGTAAAGCATCCTGCTTGATCTCAAAGCATCTACTGATTCTGATTCACTGAAGAAGGGTACTCATCTTGGACTAGGATGCTGCAACATTTTATGTCTGAGTCTTGATCACTGCCTGGATTGAATAATGAAGCACAAGAGAGGTGAGTGTAAGAAGGAGTGAAGTGTGTGTGACACAAGGAATGTGAAAAGTAACACAAGTCGTGAAAAGTCAGAATAATAAGGCCTGGGATGATAGATACTCGTTTTTGGAACTGGGTGTTACAGCACTTACTTCTAAGCTCGATCACTGTCTGGACTGGGCAGAGCATACCACTGATTTTGTTTTTGAGATAGCTCAGAGTGGAGCAGGGTGTTACCCCACTTTGTCTCTACTCTTGATAACTATCTCTTTGATAGAATTAGTGATTATGCTCTTGGTGATACAGAAAATTACAACTTATATGTTCTCTGTCGTGTTGTAGTGACAGACACAATAGGCCTACTTTGTGCTTCTATGTCTTACAGATCAGTGTGATATTGAGATCATTGCGTGGTTGTGTTATTGGGAGGAATCATGTCTGTGACAGCTACTCGGCTGAGAAATAGCTACAGACTTGAGTTGATTTACTGAATTCTTCAAAATTTTTGGTGGACGATTGTGTGTGAAAAACGATTTCTGCTCCCCTTCTCTGGACAAAAGGCATATCAGTTATGCCTGTAAATAAGTGTGATTGCATATTCTTGGTGCTTCTCTGTTGATGCTAAGCTTCTCGTGTGTCCAAGCTTCATCTGTTCCATCTCTCTCTCATGGTCATAAGTGATGCCTCATCCTCTTTGGTTATATTTTAACAAATGGAGTCTTTAATGGGTTTTAAACAATGACATTGGGTTACTTAGTTTGATTTGGGCTCTTAAGCCTTTTTATTTGATTACTAATCAGCCCATTTGAGTGTGATAGGGTTTCAAAGAAGGTGCTCACATCTCTCTCTTTGTCAAATTCGACTCCTCTGTTCTCTCTCTCTTGGCGGCGACATGCAACCGGTTAGGAGGAGCTCGCGCCTGAATCGCTCTCCGATGGCACCTGGCAGCTCGTCTCAGCCCTCACCGGCGTTCTCTCAGCCCCCTCCTGCTTCGTCTTCGCGGAGGCGAGCACATCGCCGTTCGACTCGAGCAGCCTCTCCTGAGCCTCTCTCGCCTGAAATTGAATCCCTCTCGGATACGGATTCCGACAACGATGATACTCCTCTTGATGCAACTGAGATCTGTGTCAATCAGGCCAAGGAGCTACGCTTTGAGGAAAGTCGGAGCATGTACCGGACCAAATCACAACTCTATCCTGAGCTCATGGCACCGCACACGACTCCTTTGGATCAGCGATTCTTTACCGTTGCAGCTGCCGAGAGGTTCCATTCGCTTCGTCGTCGTAAGTTCATCACTCAGCATCGGATCTCTCTCACCGATGTGAACATGCAAGATGTCAGGAACGTTGTGCGTGGAGCAGGGCTACTTCACACACTCACTGATGTAGATGCGTATCAACCCACTATGGTTAAGGAGTTCATTGCAAACCTCCAAGATGCTGAGGAGCGAGATGTTGGAGTTGCTGTGTATTGCAGGGGATACATGATTGACTTCTCTTCAAGTTTAATCAATGATATCTACTGTGTGCCTGGTTTTGAGGATGACCCGAATTGGTTGGGTGAGAACATTGATGAGGTGTGTGGGTTTCTCACTGAAGGTCGCATCAATCGATGGGAAAACATGAGCTCCAAGTTCCTTACTCGCACGAATCAAGTGCTCTACAAGTTGGTCTGCACGAACTGGATGCCTACTATGAACTACACCAACATGAACCAAGATCGTCTGAAGTTTGTGTACATGCTTCATCACAACGAAGACGGGTTCAACTTCGGGAAGCTTGTCTATGATCAGATCATGGCTATGGGAGCTAGAACTAAGTCAAAGCGAGCTTGGCGCATCATGTTTCCAACATTGATTCAGCAGGTCATTAACTATCAGCAGCGTTTTCCTGTTGATGAGTCTACTGGGTTTCCGAAGCTTGTGGTCAAAGACATTAAGGCTGGTCGTGGGAATGGTGCAGATGCTCGACCTCCGAATCTTGAAGAAGATCTGAGTCGTCTGATTACCGGTCTCAATGCGGTTCGCATTCGGCTGAGGAGTAAGAATATCAATGCTCTTTGATTTATCTGGTTGTTTTGGCTAATGTGCGTTTTTTGTTTTTATCCCCATGTGCATCTAAGCAGGGGGAGAATATGTTCTGCCACATCAACATACTGAGCCAGCTGAAGACGAACCAGCTGAAAACGGAGGCAATGACACTGAGGAACTGAGCCACTGTGATGGTGATGAAACGGAGGAGCTGAGTGACACTTTCTAATGTGTTGATTCTGATTTCTAGAACTCGGATTATCGTGTAGTGTTAAAGTAGTGTGATCTTGTGGTTCTTGTGTGCTACTCTTAAGAATAAGTTCTCCTAAGCAATGTGTGTTATTTCTAGGAACTCTTTGATAATCGGATGAATCTATGGATGTTTATGCTGTCATGCCCTGTTGCTTGTGTGGAAGTTTTCATATTTATGCAGGATGCTTAGATTGTCACATTGAGATAAAAAGGGGGAGAATGTAAGATCAAGAAAAGAGCCAAGTGTTGTGAGAATCAGAGTGACGACGTTTTACACAAAGGAGTTTGTGTGTTACACGCAGATGTCGCAGAGTTATGGAAAGATGACGTGGCGATACTCATTAGATTCCAGGATATAACTTGCACATCAAGTTGAGAGAATAATGGAAGATTTGGATTCACCGAGATATTAGGAAAATAGAATATTCGGTAAGGACTACTTAACTAGATTGTCTAGGGCAGATCTAGGTTAAGCACGTTATTGTAAAAGCTTGAGCAAGAGGTTGTTCTTGTCAAGGGTTAGACGATCGAGTGCCTTGTGTTAAGCAGCTCGATTGTGTCTTTAATATTAGAAATTGGTCCGTCTCTAGTCGTCTGTGACTGAGAGTAATTCGGATTAAACAGATCTAAGAAGATTGTTTAAAAGGTTTCTAATAATCAAGGAAAGTGTTCTTGAATTGAGTTTTGTGTTCCTTTACTGGCTGTCTCTGAACTTTCAACGACAAGATCGGCATCTACTACGACCGTCTTGACGTCTACGCTACTTACCATAGCCAACAGATCACTTTCCGAACATCGATCCCTCCTACGTATCAGGGACACAAAGAAGTCAACATATGGTCGCCGTTTGTCTACGGCACCTCTGTTCCCGTCGCTCCGTTCAACGCCGTCAGTCTTGGCGGCGATCAAGATAACGGCGCTGTTACGCTGATCATCCGTGGTGACGGTAAAGTGAGGTGGAAAGTTGGGGCGTTTATTACAGGGAAGTATCATCTTTACGTGAGGTGTCTTGCGTATATTAACTTCGGTAATAAAGCTGCCGGAGTTATTGTCGGAGATAACGCCGTTAAGTATACGCTTACGAGTAGCTGTAGTGTTAGTGTCTAAAACGGCGACGGAGCGAAATTAGGTGAGCTAATTAACGACTCCATTATATATTATAGTCTTCTTAATTATCATAAGTGATGTGAATTGTACATTTTGCTTATACGATGGCAAATATTACAGATCCCCGATGTTGTGATGAGTTGTAAGAATTTAAATACGAATACTTTTTAAATAATTGAATCCTAAATTTTATTTTAAGTTGTGAATTTTTTTAAACTATATATTTTCGGTGACTAAGATGCATCTTGTGATCCTATCATATCAACTTTTGCT
This sequence comes from Raphanus raphanistrum subsp. raphanistrum, assembly GCA_019706035.1. NCBI lineage: Eukaryota > Viridiplantae > Streptophyta > Magnoliopsida > Brassicales > Brassicaceae > Raphanus > Raphanus raphanistrum. The sequence continues at coordinate 43,044,832 of CM033980.1, forward strand.
TCGAACTTTTTCGATGATTTTTTAGTAGTCGGTAAAGCTTGACGGCGATAGAATTTAAAATTTAATTAATCGAATGGATTATGACTCCTTAATGATTTGTAGACGTTGTGTTACGGTGCCACTATCTAATTGTCCATATATATGTGTCTCCATTTCTTCTTATATTAAATCAAGATCTATTATAATGTATTTGTACATTACTCCACAACAAATAAAAGAGCTTTGAAAAAAAAGAGCTTTGGCAGAAAAACAAATAATGAAGTTCAAAAAGAAAATCATAATTTCCCTTGACTTTTTTGGTAGTATTTTGAGGATTTGTAGATTTTTTTTCTTTGTCTATTGATGATGTATTACGTAAAATATGGGTTTCATGCACAATAAAGCACATCCTTCTAACATGTTGCGTACGTAAGCTAGGGGTTATCGTGAATATTCTTGGATCTTGAAATGGGAAATCAGATCCGATACTCACTGCTACAAGTACAAACTCAAAAGAATTTTATAGTTAGAATGATTTTTATTCAATATTTACTTTTTAATATTTATATTTAATATTTAATTGCCTCAAAGATCCAAGCGACGTCTGATCATCTCATATCTCTCAGCAGCTCGAACCAGGATGTGACCAAGAAGATTAGTTTCTTGCTATGACTATTTTCATTCATCTAGTTTAAAACATTGTCCCATAGATTGACCAAATAAAGAGGAAAATACATAATGATGGTCCCTTAAACTTTTGATTTAAGCCTTTTCAAATAAAAATAAACTAAGAAACGTTATGAAGAAAGTTCGTCAACCACTACTAATTCGGGACGGAGATGTAACGAAGTTAAACCAACGTTGAAAATCAGTCTATGCATCAATTAAACAAAGTTAAATTAGTTCAAATACTAATATTTTGGACTTTTTATGTCTGACATAATAAACTCGTCAAATTAAAATAATGAAGTGATTATTTTGCATATCAAAGTAGTTAGACAATCAATATCTAGTTTTGTTAAAATGTTTGTTTTAAATTTTTAATAAAGGTAAAGCCTACTTTAATGTAAGTATGGGAGAATAATTCATTCTAGTTTTTTCTAATGTATACAGTGAATTTCAAGCACATGATGTACACACAATTTTTCTCGAATAAAGTTTTCTGAGAAACCTAACCTTGGTTTTATATTAACAAAGTAAGGTGGTTATGATTTATGAACGTGGTATGTGTGCTGTTGACACTTCGCACAGAGGCACTAGCTACAATCTATGATTAAGACACTGCCAAACTCACATAATTTTATACAGATGGTCCTTTTCACCTAACATTGAAATAATGTATACAATATCGGAAAAAATATACATTCTTATCTATCTCCAAATAGAACTATTTCCGATGCAAAAAATATAAAGTTTATATATATTAAATGATTTCTTCTATAAATTCATAATAGACATATATTGAATTGAGGTATTCTTTCTGGTTCATGACTATAGGAGTGATTCCTGAAAGGTTTGACTGATGTTCAAAGCTTCGTTTCTCTCAACAACATTAAAATTGAATCGATTAAATTGTGATTTACTGTCCAAAATTCAGACCCATAACCAAATCTTTTCAACATATAGTTTTGAAACGACATGGGAGTGTTTGAGTGGCTCGTGGCGTCCCAAATGTTCTTAACGAATCTGGATTTGAATCCGTGCTAATTCAACTTTCCTCATCCATGTGATCAGGTGACAAAATATCTAATTTCTCTTGCGAACAATCAAGTTTGGCTGATCCCGATAATCAGATTTCAGGAGATTAATCGGTTGGGTCTTGACCCGCCGAATATCCCAGATTATAAAAAAACATATATTTTGATAAGAAATATTCTTGTTACACTATTTGAAATATCTAAAAAAATCTATAAAAGTGTTTACCTCTCTCTCTAGTATATAAATATAATTTATAATTTTAATACATATACATACAAATATATTTATATGATTAGAATATTAATTACAACTACTATGTAAAGATTAGATAAAAATATAGCATATAAATGTAAATTTCACATATGTTGATTATATATCCATATACTATGAATTTTATTTATTTTAAGATTGTTATTTTGTAATTATAATAACTAAAAAAATCACGTGTCAGTGGTCAAGTGGTATGTGCTCCCTCCTGTTATCCGTAAGGTTGAGGGTTCGAAGCTACCTCTTGTTGATTTGTAGTGATTATCTTGAGGGATCTTTAGACCCAATACGGAGAAATCCAGATCTGCTGCGCGTGGTCATTGGTGACTTAACATGGAGTTATCACCAGCCCTCCTGGATGCCTTCGGTGGACTCTCGGCGGACAATGCCCAGATTTCTGAGATGGTCATTAGGCGCTAGTCGGATTCTTCTCGAGGTATTCGGATACCAGAGTCATCAAAAAAAATTATAATAACTAATTATTTATTTTATCCACACATGTGTGTCTAATCTTTTTATGAATATTTATTAGTTTATATCTTGTAAATTATAAACCACCATGATAAATTATTATTTATGTTCTCGAAATTTTTAAATCAAAAATTAAATTATTTGTATATGAATTTTTTTTTCATCAAAGTATATATGCTTTTATTGTGTTAAAATTTTAAGAACACTCACATATTAGAAATATGTTGGAAAATATCTTTATACAATTTTTGCTTGATCAGTATTTAATTTTAAATTATTTTATATCTTAATTTTTAAAAACATTTAACAAATATATGATTTCCACATAACAACACAATATACATATATAATAATTTCATATTAATTTATAATCAATTATCTAATATAATATATATATGAATATATCATTTATTAATATATTTTTTTATTATATAATAAATTATATATAAAATTCACTAAAATTAACGACATTAGCCAATCTAATGCGAAAAAAATACTTCGCAAATAATAGTATTATAGATTAGTCAATAAATTAATATATATCAATTCTCTTAAAATAATTATAAATTGTTTAATCCATAGTTTATAATAATTATTTACTAATTATTCTTTCTTTTAAAAAAATTATAATCAAATATCTATAGCTACAAAATTAAAGTTCAAATTCTAAAAAGAAAACCTAGAACTGCATCAAAACCAATCAGGCTGGTTATTAGGCCTATATCGCCTATTTAATAGGTCTTTACGTTCGGCGCCGTGGACTTCATGTAAATATACTGGGCTTTGATTTGTCACCAAATGTTAACAAGATTTTGATGAGAACATAAACATAACTGGCAGCTAATGTTATATCACACAATGACATTACAGATGAAATTATCATTTTATACCCTAGAAAACTCTAGCTAATGGGCTTGATTACAGTTTTGGACTTGTGCTTTCTAATTTCTTCTGTAGTGAGAGACAAACTTGATAACAAGTTCTACTTAAGCCTTGTCTCATGCCTTATAAACGGCTAGTTGTTGATACAGACGTCTACTACGATGTGACATAACCCTAACCAACGGCTTGTAGTCTACTACGATGCGATCCAGGTCAGTGGATATTACGGAGAACAGCGGTTCGGTTATGTAGACGTTTCGCCTCGCCGTTCTATCAAGGACATAAGAACACGACGGTGGTTGTGACAAAGGTCCAGGGACAGAGCTTGGTGGTGCTCGGGGATGGAGCGAGAGCGGATCTGAAGGAGGATGATAAAGGTGTATAGGATCGATGTGAAGCTGGCGATGAGTGTTAGGTTTAGGTTTTGGTTGGTAAAGTCATGGAAATTCAAACCGAAGATTAAATGTAGTGATCTTAAGGTTCCTCTCGTATCCTCTAATTCAGAGAGCGGGTTTAAGTTTGAAACTATGGAATGTGGCTTTGACTTTTATAAGTCAAACTTCTAGTTCTATGAACTGTTGTGGGATTATATGTTTGGAAAAGAAAACTTTGTATGTAATGTGGTTGTGTTGGAGTTGAAGTCTTGAACATATATATTCTTGCTTCCAAACTTTTTTTGTAAATGTCCTAACATCACATAATTCTTATTCATGCAATACTATTATTGCATAAGAATAAGAACTGTTACACTATTCACTTGATCATCTAAATATGCAACCCATGTGTTTGTTTTACTTCAGTTACTTAACTAAAGAAATGCAAAATCACAATCTACCATTTATACACTATATGGTACCATATGGCAGATATGGAGAGTTATGGCTACAGCTCATTTTGAAATCCAAAGCATAAAGTTTCCAAACTCAATTTTGAATATTACAAGTTATACAAAAACTAACGAAACTCAAGATTAAAGTATTGAGAACAGATAGCCGAGTACAGACATGTTTTCCTATCAGCTAGAGATTTTGATAGTGTCATAAGAAATGCTTATCAGCTTGAGTTTTTAACAAAACATACAGCAAAGTTATAACAAAAACCTACAAATAATTACTACTAAACTGTTCCACGCCTAGTACTAACATAAACCATTGGAACTGTTGTTTTTTTTTTTTAACATATCTGAGAGCTTTGGAAAATTGAAACAACAACCCCTTCTGCTATTACCGACGACGTCATAAACAAACATCAATGACATCATCATCTACATCCCGACAAGGAGACGGCGAAGGAGTGAAGTAAGGAGGAGAATCACAAGGAGTCAAGAACGGAGTAGGCTCCCTGGAACACTCCACCGGAATATCAACCCGCACTAGTCCACCGTCATCATCATCACCATCTTCCATTTCTAAATCATCTTCTTCGATTGTAAACAGAAGCCTAGACACTCGCCATTTGTCCACCGCCATTACATCATCCTCCTCCGTGACCACCGCAACACCATTATCCTCCTCAATCTGTACAGAAACAGTTCCGGTTGGCTCAATACGAGACTGGTGCTTCTTGCAACACGTGAAGAACTGGAGCAGAACCTCTTTACTTGCCGGAGACGGCGATGGACGACAGAAGATGTAAGAGAGCTCGGCGAAGAAGATGAGGAGGAAGAAGAGCAAGACGGCGAGTAGCACCGCACCGGAGTTGGTGAGGGCATGCATACTTTGTTCTAAGAGAGAGTGAGATCAACCTTTGGAAATAAAGAACTATGTGACCGGGTAGTAGTGTGGTTCAAGCACGAGAGTTAACCGGTGTTTATAGGTTGCCGGTTGATTAAAAAAAAAAGAGGTGGTGTTTGATGATGATGATTAATGATGTTGGAACTTGTGGGCAAGGGGACAGGGAACTTTTTACAGGTAGCATGCTGCTTCTCTTTAATGTTGTATCATTAATTATTTTTTATTTATTTGGGCAAAAATGAATGAGATGTTGTATATATTGGTTACATGTTTTTCAATTGTGGAATTTGTGTTTGGAATGTACAGTTTTCACAATTTGATTTCTTTTCCAAGTACTGCATAATATACTCTGTGGTGCCAAGTTTACAGAGTGAGTGCTACTTTCACCTATTAATACTTTAAAGAGGTGTTGTTACATACATTATATGTTGTCTGAAATGTTCTTTTATTTCAGCATTGAAAATGCAAATGATTTATTCATACAGATGTAATTGATATGCATGAAAATGGAGGTTATAAACTTTACTAATGGAAAATTAAGTTTTCTGGATTTGGGAGACAATGTGATTGATATTCAAGCAAAGGATTGTTTAGCACAAATGAAAAGAAGAAAAAAAAAAACACTCTGCTCACATACAACAAAGGGTTTGGTACCTTTGAGCTATTCTAAATAGCTGAGAAGTACTCTTTGCTGAGCTTTGGGTCAGGTTTCATTGACTTCTCACCTGGTTTCCACCCTGCGGGGCAGACTTCATCAGGGTTCTCCTGGATGTACTGTAAGGCCTGCAACATTGAGAATATGGATCATCAAGCAAAGCGTAACAGGGTGAAAGAAAGAGCTGTTTTTTTTTTTGAGTAATTGGGTTAATATTAGTATACCTGGAGGGTTCTCATTGTCTCGTCAACGCTTCGGCCAATACCAAGGTTGTTGATGGTGGAATGTTGGATCACTCCTTCCTTGTCGATGATGAAAAGTCCCCTTAGTGCTATTCCCTGCTCTTATCACAAAAAGTTCTCGTTGTTAAAACACTTTGAAAAGTTTAAAGGAAGCTAAGAATTGTTTACCTGGTCATGGATGAGCACTCCGAAGGACTTTGAGATTGATTTAGTTACATCTGAGATCAGAGGATAGTTCAGATCACCAAGCCCTCCTGACTTTCTGTCTGTCTGGACCCACGCAAGGTGGGAGAACTAAGTAGAGACACCAGCAAAAGAAACAGAGACAGAGTCAAGCAATGATGTCATGAAAAGAAGGATGAGAAATGGAGTAAAAAAGTATGATACTTACCACACTATCAACAGAGACACCTAACACTTCTGTGTTCAACTTCTCGAACTCTGCATACCGGTCACTGAAGGCAGTGATCTCTACAAGACAGAAAGACAAAAGAGATTATGATGCAGTGAGTGAACCTCGGATACTTGGATAAAGCAAAATGGTAACCTGTTGGGCAGACGAAAGTGAAGTCCAAAGGGTAGAAAAAGAGAATCACATACTTCTTCCCAATGTACTCAGAGAGCTTAACCTGAAACCCATCAACCACAAATTAGTTTCTATAACACATACTCACCAAATACTACTCCATTTAGCTTCAAACTTGTGTCATTGTTGTAAGAAACTAGTCAAGATAAAAATGAAAAAAAAAGGAAGGTTACTTTATTAGAGAAGATACCTTGATGAACTCCTGATCAAACACAGCCTCAGCCTCAAAATCAGGCGCCTTGTTTCCAACCAATGGAAGATCATCCTATCAACACAATCCAGAAAAGAACAAATCTTTTAACACATCAGTTCCAAGTAGCAAAATAGCAAGAACCTAACCGCTGGCTGGCAAAACCAATGTTCTAAAAACCGGTTTACTCCGCAAATCAGATCTAAACGAACCAATTTTTTTTTTAAATGGTACCTAAACAATAATTCTCTATAAGACTCCTAACACAAACCAAAGCTTAGCAATTTCTAGAGAATTGGCTAAAACTAGTACTTAGAACACATGGAGCAGCCATATCAGATATCAAGTATAAATGTCACTTCCAATCCACAAAAACTAGCAATCGTAGAACAAAATGTCAATAAAGTTCCAAACTTTAAGTGAAATCTATCTGATTCCAAGCACAGCGGAACTAGAAAGTGTCGACATTGAGATAACAACTTACGGTCTGAGCCTTGACAGCGAAGCTCCGTCGAGAACTGGAGCTGAGGGAAGAGCGTTGAGCAAACCCAGAGCGGAGAGAAGCCGATGCGGGAGGAGAGGATAAGGTTCGAAGGAAAGAGAGTGAGGGAGAAGGAAGGGAAGAAGACTTGGCTGGAAAAGCCCTAGTGGAGGAGATGAGAGTGGTTGAAGAAGTAACCGACGCCATTGATAAAACACACTTTTGTTCTCTCTGAGCGACGAGAAAGCTTATCTGTCTGTCTTTGTAGTGGAACTATGAGGTGGGATGATGATAAAGCCCACAAAACACTTTACTGGAGCAGTAGTTTAATAATTGTCTTTGGGCCTGTTAGGAGGACAATGCTAATAAAGCCCAATATAAGAAGCCCAGCCCAGTTAATAATGTTTATTACTAGACATGTGTTCTGTAAGAGACTGCGGTGAAAAGGAAGGAAGGAAGGAAGGGGATGGTGTTTTTCATGTCGTACCCGCCGACACGGCGGCAGATGATGGTGTCTGTTGGGTTTTTCGCGGTAGGTGTTTCTCTCTTCGCCGTTGGAGCGTATCTCTCACTGGAAAACGTAGGACCGCAACAAGCTCGCGTCAAGGCTCGGAACCAATTCGTTAAGGATCGAATCAGGAAATGGCTCGACGATTAGAGATCACAAAATCCATTTTGGTGCTGATTCTCGCTGCACTCTTAGATTTTGAAGTGAAGGGTTCGTCAACGGTTTTGTGTTTAAGCGATCTGAATCTCCACTTTAATGACAATTGGTGGGTTTATGTAAAACTCGTACATGTTAAAGTTTCAAGCTTTTTGTTACTTACATATGAAGAATCAAATCTTGAGACAACGAGTGAGAATAGAGAGTGTATGTAGATCATTAGTACATCCATGTAAAAGTCTTTAGATTCTATCTCTCACCTCATTACCATTTTGATTTTCTATTACTATGATTTTCCTGACCGTGGAAGTTACTATGTTTGGTTTATGAGCTTGTGTTGTGTTTCATTTAAATAACCTTTAGGCTCAACCTCATTAAATCTTTCGCCTATGCTTCTTTGTAAAGAAAGGCTCTTCCTTGTCGTTGACTTTTCTCCCTATGTTCTCTTCTCCATAAGGCCATTTATTGCTCTTCTTGTCTATGTTTAGTTCTATGGAGTGAAGATCACTTTCGCCTTAAATCTTCTTTGTTTCCGTCCTCAACTTCTCCATCTTTGATGTAGTGGTTGAGGTACTCTTCAGTCTGAGAAGCTCTTTTGATGTCGGAGAGCGTTACTATAATCATGTAACCGTGTTTTGACTACCACAAACAAACTAATCATAACAGATTTGTATACTTCCCAAGTCCAAAGGTTAAGGACAAAAATATACTAGTCACTCAGGCCCAACTCAAGCCTAGTAAAGAAGTAAAGAGCTCAAGAACTATGGCAGTGATCAAACTTCAAACTTCGAACCATTTTTTTCCGAACTAATTGTGGTTGTTTATTTTATTAAACTAGATCGTTAGTTCAACAATATGCCGATGGTTTACTACTCTGAATATATATCTATTAGAACTATTTATGTTTCTCAGTTTAAATATTACTCGTTTTCATTTGTTTTTTTTCTTTTCCTTACAAAGACATCACTTAACTGATATTATCTTCATCTGATTCCTTTTTTCTTTTTCAAACATTGCATTTTCTTCTTTTTTTTACTATTTCATTTTATCTGTTTAGTAATTATCTTTTCAATGAAAATAAAAAGACAAATTTCATAAATGAATAAATACGAATGAAGATAATCCAAAGCGTGAGGGTAGCTTTCGGATAAACACAGATATTGTCTCCATTTTCTTTGGAAATTTTGGGATCATGGGCGCTGGGGGTCCCATTCTCTATCAGCCTGCTACTGCCACGGTGTGGACCCAATTTAAAAGCCCACTCTTATTTAACCATCTCACGTGAAAACATGTATATATATTTTAAATTTTAAATGAAACCTCTATTCATTTCAAAGTAATCTGTCAGAAATATTGTTGATGTTATAATTATATTACTTCGCTTCAATTTATAGTACGTATAAAAGATATCATGATATATTAGAATTGTTATAGTATAACTATATCATAAAATGACAGAATAAAGAAATATATCAAAGAAGATAGATAGACGAAGGATGTAATACCTTTCGTACTTTACAAATGAAGAAGTTACACTCCTTATATAGGAAAAGGATTCGACAAATTCTACTGTAACAATAAATGATATGGGCTTCATTACAAAACTTGCACGTAAAAACTTGACTTTTGTAACACTCCCCCTTGGAGACCAGTATCATTAGTGTCTTCTATATTGCATCTTGTATTGCCTCGTTAAAAACCTTTTCTTGGAAAACTCATTGAGAAAAACATAGTAAGGTAAAAAGAGTACAACTATAGAAGCTCCCCTTTGAATGGACGATTTGTTACAGGCTTTGTTGATGACGCATACCAATGTTGTGAACATGTTTTCTGAATGTCGTAGTAGGTAGTGACTTTGTAAAAAGGTCTGCAGCATTATCACAAGACCGAACATACTTAACTTCAATTTCTTTATTTTTCTCAAGTTCTTGGGTGTATGAGAAGAACTTTGGTGGAATATGTTTGGTTCTGTCACTTTTGATGTATCCTTCCTTCGTTTGAGTGACACATGCTGCATTGTCTTCATATAAAATAGTCGGTTCTGAATTGGCGTTGATCCCACTACTTGAAAGTATGTGTTGACTTATTGATCTGAGCCAAACACATTCTCTACTTGCTTCGTGTAGAGCAATTATTTCAGCATGGTTCGAGGAAGTGGCTACAAGTGTTTGTTTCTGGGAGCGCCATGATATAGCAGTTCCTTCAACTGTGAAAACGTAGCCAGTTTGTGATCGAGCTTTATGGGGATCAGATAAATACCCTGCATCTGCAAAACCAACCATTTCTCCGTTTGAGTTGTTAGGATAAAATAACCCTAAATCAATTGTTCCTTGGAGATAACGAAAGATATGTTTGATCCCATTCCAATGTCTTTGTGTGGGAGAGGCACTGAATCTTGCCAAAAGATTGACAGCAAATGATATATCAGGCCGAGTACAGTTTGCAAGATACATAAGTGCTCCTATTGCACTTAGATACGGCACTTCAGGACCAAGTATCTCTTCATTTTCTTCATGTGGTCGGAAAGGATCATTTTCAACATTGAGTGACCTAACGACCATAGGGGTGCTTAATGGAGTTGCTTTGTCCATGTTGAATCGTTTCAACACTCTTTTCGTGTAAGTAGATTGGTGTACAAATATACCCTTTTGAGTATGTTCAATTTGTAAACCAAGACAATACTTTGTCTGTCCGAGATCTTTCATCTCAAATTCCCCTTTTAAATACTCGGATGCCTGTCGTATTTCTCCTTGGGTCCCAATAATATTTAGATCATCGACATATACGACAATTATTACAAATCCGGAAGATGTTTTCTTGATGTAAACACAAGGGCATATAGGACTATTTATATACCCTTCTTTAGTTAAATGCTTACTGAGACGATTATACCACATACGTCCAGATTGTTTTAGGCCATATAATGATCTTTGCAATTTTATTGCATATAACTCTTTAGGTTTAGAACTTAATGGTTCTGGCATTTTAAATCTTTCAGGGATTCTCATATAAATATCAGTGTCCAGGGATCCATATAGATATGCTGTAACGACATCCATTAGACGCATCTCTAGGTTTTGATTAGCCGCAAGACTCATCAAAAATCTAAATGTGATTGCATCCATAACAGGAGAATATGTTTCTTCGTAATCGATCCCAGGTCTTTGAGAAAACCCTTGAGCTACAAGACGAGCCTTGTATCTCGTTACTTCGTTTTTCTCATTTCTTTTCCGAACGAAAACCCATTTGTATCCAACTGGCTTCACAGCTTCAGGTGTGATCACAATGGGTCCAAATACTTCTCGTTTGTTAAGCGAATTAAGTTCGACTTGTATTGCATCTTTCCATTTTGTCCAGTCATGTCTCTTTTGACATTCCGAGATAGATTTTGGTTCTGGATCATCACTTTCTTCATCTATCTCTTTTGAAACAAAGTATGAGAAAAAATCATCAATACCATTCACTTTGTTTCGATTCCATATTTTTTTGTTATGGATGTAATTAATAGAAATCTCATGATTTTCTTCAGAATCCTGATGTTCAATATTGTCACCATTCTCATGGTGTATTTCATCCAACTTTTCTCCATGGTTGGAAGGATTTTGTTTTTCCATCTCCTTCCGTTTTCTAGGATTCTTATCCTTAGACCCAACCGGTCTACCACGCTTCAAGCGTATTTTAGACTCTCGTGTATTATCTTCTACTCCACGTTCATGTGGCATTTCTATACGAGCAGGAGCATTTGCAGCCGGTATATGTGATTTTGTAACTGATTTGGTGTCTGCAAAAGCATCAGGTAGTTGGTTTGCGATGTTTTGTAAATGCATGATTCGACGGACTTCTAATTCTGATTGTTTTGTAGGAGGATCAAGGTGTAGTAAAGATGGTACACACCACTTGATGTCCTTTCCTACTTGTTTATTTTCTCCCCCTAGAATTGGGAATACTCTTTCATCAAAGTGGCAATCAGCAAAACGTGCCGTAAATACGTCACCAGTTTGCGGTTCTAGATATCTTATAATTGATGGGGAATCACAACCAACATATATCCCCATTCTCCTTTGAGGTCCCATCTTTGTGCGCTGGGGAGGTGCAATTGGCACATAGACAGCGCAACCAAAGATTCTTAGATGGGAAATATTCGGTTCTCGTCCAAATGCTAATTGTATTGGAGAGTATTTGTGATATGCACTTGGTCTCACCCGAATCAGTGCTTCTGCATGCAAAATAGCATGTCCCCATACAGAAGTTGGGAGTTTTGATTTCATAATCAACGGTCTTGCAATTAGTTGCAGACGCTTAATTAATGATTCAGCCAAACCGTTTTGTGTATGAACATGAGCAACAGGATGTTCAACATCAATTCCAGTTACCAAACAATAGTCATTGAATGCTTGGGAAGTGAATTCACCAGCGTTGTCTAGTCTAACTCTCTTTATTGGATAATCAGGAAACTGAGCTCTTAGTTTGATTATCTGAGATAAAAATCTCGCAAATGCCACATTTCGAGAGGACAGTAGACAAACGTGTGACCATCTACTCGACGCGTCGATCATTACCATAAAATAATAGAATGGTCCACAAGGTGGATGTATAGGTCCACAAATATCCTCTTGAATTAGTTCAAGGAATTTTGGTAACTCTTTATCTATTTTAGTTGGCGATGGTCTTGTAATTATTTTTTCCAAGAGAACACGCCGTACATGTCATTTTATTCCCCTGATATACTTCTTGGGGTTTCAGTGAATGACCATGTGAGTTCTCAATGATTTTTCGCATCATTGTGGTGCCTGGGTGACCAAGACGATCATGCCATAGTGTAAAATCGTTAGAGTTTTCTTTAATCACAAAATGTGATTCAATGGCACTTATAGATGTATGATGCAGACCAGAAGGGAGTTTTGGTAGTTTTTCCAACACTTTTTGTTTTCCCAATTTCTCATGAGTAATATACATATACTTCTTTCCATCCTCAGTTGCAGACTGAGTATCAAATCCTTGGAGATATATGTCTTTAAAACTCAACAAATTCCTTTTAGAATTTGGAGAAAAGAGTGCATCCTTTATCGAGAATATCGTCCCATTAGGTAATGTGAAATGGGCTTTACCAATCCCTTCAATCAAATCTGCAGGACCTGATATTGTGTTAACAGTGATATTTGTCGGTTTTAGTTCAGAAAAGTATTTTCTGTGTTTCAGAATAGTGTGCGTTGTTCCACTATCTGGTATACAAATATCTCTAGCATTGACCTTGGTTGATGTTCCATTTGTAATGTCCATTTCTGAGACAACAAAAGAATTAACATAAATAAGATAATATTATTCATAAAATATTACACATTATTGGTAAACATTAAACACACAACAATTATGCATAAGTAGGTGAAAAACACACAATAATTATACATTAATCTTCCACAAGAAATAATTATTTATGGTATAATTGTGGAATTTCAAGAGTCACATGATGGGCACTTAAGCTTCCGTGATAGCGGTCTCTTCGAAATCATTCACAAAGTCAGACGCATCGAGGTGCGTTGTACCCTCAGAATGTTCCGCAAAGTTTACCTCCTTTTCTTTCCCTTTGACGGACTTCTTGTACAGATCACAAAGGTGTGCAGGGGTACGGCATATACGAGACCAATGTCCCTTAGTACCGCATCTGAAACAAGCGTCTTCTCGTTTCTGGGAGGTACTTCCTTGTTGTTCTTTTCCCTTAGGGGATTGTTCAGAGCGGACCCACTGGAATGACTTCCTATCTTGTGGATTGTACTTTCGTCCACGTCCACGGTAGTTTTGACGACCACGTCCGCGACCGCGAAAAGCCTTATTTTCCTTTGCTGGTTTCTTCGCATCTAATGCGTTTGCTTCGGGAAACGCTTTGGAACCAGTTGGACGAGTCATGTGATTCTTGATCAGAAGCTCGTTGTTCTTTTCTGCTATGAGAAGTGCCACAATCAAATCCGAAAATTTGGTATATCCCCGCAACCTATATTGTTGTTGCAGGGTGATGTGGCTCTTGTGGAATGTGGTGTATGTCTTCTCAAGCATTTGAGACTCGGTGATCGTATCACCACAGTATCTCAATTTAGCCACAATTCCTAACACAGCAGAATTGTAATTCATCACTTTGTCGAAATCTTGGAACCTCAGACTCTGCCATTCATCTCGAGCAAGTGGAAGTGTTATGTCTTTCTGATGATCAAAACAATCTTTCAGAGACTTCCATAGCTCTTTAGGATCTCTCATGTTGGCATAGTCATAAATAATACTTTCATCAAGGTGTCTTCTAAGGAAGATCACCGATTTCGCCTTGTCTTGGGGTGTTGAAGTATTATCCTCTTTAATGGTCTCAGATAAACCAAGAGATTCAAGATGAAGTTCGACATTTGTAACCCATGAAATGTAGTTGGTGCCCGTGATGTCTAGAGCGGGAAATTGGATTTTCTCCATGTTTGCCATTGATTTTCTAAGACACAAAATAATAAATTTCATTAGAATTTCATTAATTTTATATGGAACCGATTACATTGATAGTACATGCAATTACTAGTAAAAATAATGCTAACAAACATAATCCGATGTTAATGCCAAAATATTCATGGGTGGATCCTTCAACAAAAATAAAATACATAGACGAAAAAATAAAAATCGCACATAAAACTAAAAACAATCGAATCATCAATCGAATCATTTTTTTTTTTGCAACGAAAATCGGAAGAGAGCGATTTGAAAATATTTAAGAGAAGATGAAATGTTTTGGATGTGAGAATGAAGTGAAAATGAGTTGTGTTTATAGATAAAAAATACTATTCATTAGCCGTTAACTAGCCGTTTAAAAAGTAATTTTTTTTTTATTATTATTATTATAATTTTAAATTTACATACGACCGTTGGAAGTAAAAGCATAAAGTAAAAAACTAATCAGAGATCAATAGTGAGCAATTATAGAATTTATCGGTTTAAATATAAATATAGGTGAATATATATATTTTAACAACTAAATATATTTAGTTATATATGGTGATAAAATTGTCTAACAGGTTTAAAGTGAAAATATTAAGGTGATCAGATTTATAAAATTATGATAACAGGGTCATATATTATAAAATGATAAATTAAATGTTTAGGCGGTATACCGGCCATTATGGTGTTCTAAGCAACCATTATAAAAATTAACAATAAGAGACGGGGCGGCAGAGCCGCACTCCGGACATAATAATAAAAAAAGAAGAGTTTTTATAGTAGAGTGATCGTGCTGATAACGTGTTATAATTATATTACTTCGCTTCAATTTATAATACGTATAAAAGATATCATGATATATTAGAATTGTTATAGTATAACTATATCATAAAATGACAGAATAAAGAAATATATCAAAGAAGATAGATAGACGAAGGATGTACTACCTTTCGTACTTTACAAATGAAGAAGTTACACTCCTTATATAGGAAAAGGATTCGACAAATTCTACTGTAACAATAAATGATATGGGCTCCATTACAAAACTTGCACGTAAAAACTTGACTTTTGTAACAGTTGAATATTTTTCCAAATGAATTATTCTTTTGTTTTCTCAGAAGTAGGCATGGGCATAGATCGGGTATTCGGGTTTTTGAAAGTATCTGTGATTTGCTTCGAATGTTATGGATATCTAATTTTTTATTTGCTTTGCTTTGAAAAAATACGGATATTCGGAAAAATGGATATCCTGAAAATAAATAGATATTTGCGGATATTTACGGATATTTACGGATACTTACGGATATCTCATTTGTTTTGATTTATACAAATAATTTTAAAAATTCGGTACAAATTTTTTTTTAAAAATATTTTTTTTCATGATATAAAAGATAAAAGCTAAAAGAAATAGTGAATCTACATATTTTGTAAATTTTTAAACTTAGTTAACAATTATAATAATTCAAAACTTAAGAAAAGTTCTACAGTTGTCATAAATGTTTTCTCTTCTTTTTATATAATACTTTATATAAGTAATAATGTGAATATAATCTGTCAAATCATATCTTAGAGTAATAATTATATAGTTTTATGCATTTAAAACTTTAAATATAATAAAAATACATGTATTTATATATTGACGGATCGGATCGGATATTTGCTTCCTAAATTTTTAATACATGTGATTTGCTTCGATTTTAACGGATATTAAATTTTAGTATTTGCTTTGCTTCGAAATTTTACGGATATCTTGAATTTTCGAATCTAATAGTAATAAATAACGAATCGAATCAAATTTAACGGATAAAATGTTAAGTCATATCCGGAAGTTGTCCCACTAATGATGTTCCATGTTCGCTCTCGTTGACGGAGGAGAGGTACGAGTCAACAAGTCAAATTTATTTGGAGGTGGAGTTAGACTATCTCTAATCCTAACTATATCATTTTAGGTATATTTATAGAGGCCTCGATTGTTTGATTTTTATTCACCTTTTTCTTTGTTAAACATCATTTCTCTGACAAAATTGTTTGATTTTTTTTTTGCGGCTAAATGACATCAGATAATAGTTTTTATTAACATATACGTACTTATCATTTGAAAGTCAAGGTAGATACAGTTTTCTGTACAAATATTTTTCAACCTTCCTTTCTATTACCATATGTTACTACTATCATAAAGCCTATCCCAAACTATTTTAAAATGACTTTATATTGGGTTCACCCTCTAAGTTGAACTTTTAGGTTCACCAACCAATAGGAATTAGTTATTTTAAATTGAGTATCTTTTGAAAAAGGAAACAAAATAATTGTCAAGTTATATTATGTTTTAAAATAAAAAAGTAAAAATAAATAAAAGTAATAGTAATTGTATAAATGTATTTAAAAAAACTATATATAAATTTTAAGGTTTAGAATTTATCTAAAGGTTTAAGATTTAGAATTAAAAAATTCAGTGTTTTTATGATTTAGAGTTTGATATTTATGAATTAGAATTTATGATTTATCCAAGGGTTTAGTGGTTATCCAAGGGTTTAGGGGTTACCCAAGGGTTTAGGGGTTAGGATTAGGGTTTAGGGTATAGTTTTTTGCTGGCGGATTTAAAATTATTTTTCAAAAATTCGTTTTTTGTTAATTACTATTTTTATTTATTTTACATTTATTTTAAAAACATAATGTAATTTGATAATTATTTTGTTTCTTTTTTTAAAAGATACTCAATCTAAGATAACAAGTTTTTATTAGTTGGTGAACCCAAGAATAACTCTTTTAAAATTATAAACATTGTACAAGTATTTCATTCCTCATGCTGAAAAGGTGGTGATAATGGGACGAAGTTTTTTTCTCGAGATCTAACATTATAACATACTAATAACTACAAAAACTTAAGAAAAAAAATGCGAATGTGGGGGTTCAAATTTGAAATGGGGCCTTTTCATATAAAAGAAATGGGACCTGAATCTTTGATGCAATGAAATAACTCAGAAGAAGAGAGTGTGAGAAAAAGTCGTGCAAATGTTTTGTTTCCATTGTACCATCTTTTTCAACCAAACCGCCAAACTTAGCCGTCCCTTTTTGTTTTTATTTATATCAAAAACGTTTTGTGTTTTATTTTTTATACGTAAAAGATTTAAATAGGTTGTCTTCCTCGAGTTCACATTTTCAAACTTATCCTCCAAGTTGGATAACATTTTGAAGGTAATGTATATATACACATTGTGATTAAAAAAAGTATATACACATATAATACTATTGTAATTTTTGGATTTCTACTACTGGGAGTAACTACAGTTCTTTAATAGTTGCGGCTGAAGTACTTATTAGTGATAGTTCAGCAACAAGATCAGTAATATGAATGTGGTTACAAAAAAAAAGAAGAGAGTGCAGTCAAAATGTTAATAGTTAGATAAACATAACGAAGATGGACAAAAGAAAAATTATAGTGAAAGACTTATCTATATGCAAAAACCCCACATATTGTAACTGTATTGTGGTTTTTATTGGATGATTAGCTGTTTTGTGGGTTTAGAATAGAGATCGATTATTTTGTAGTGTGAAATTGCTAGTTTCCCGTATGATCAAATGGTGTGGTTTTCTAACTTCTATATAGAGCAATCGGATTTGTCTGTCACCAGTAAATTGGTTTAGATGAGCATGATTATTGAGTTTCTACCTAGATATTTCTCCAAAAATTTTTTTTTTGAAATGATAGTAATCTACCTGTGTATTTCTTCTCTACACAAATTTGCTAGTTATTTGTGACTTTTCCATATATAATTTAATTTTCGGTTGCAAGTCTTGAGGTATCGGCTGCACATATATCAGTTAATACTTAGTATAATCTGAACAGTGCACATATTTTTAATAAGAAAAACAAAAATGTAAAAGAAATGTGTGGTCCTCTCCCTCCGGCCATTTAGTTTTGGTTCATATATAGAAAGTACAACAATTAGCTTTGGTCCCCTAAATGTAAATAAAGTATGCAAACAAATATTATTATCAGGTTTATTAATTTTCATAGGTAAATATATACTCTTCTTATACCATATTGCAATCATTATTTTCACTGATTAATAGTTGTATCCGTTGATAATTGTACTTTAGTTTTAAAATCATACTAACGGGCGCCTCGTGACGTTCTTTATGTTTACAATGTGTTAAAAGTTTGATAGATATAGTATTAATGAAAATGTCCCAGTTCTTTTTTGATGTTGAACGAAAATGTCCCTGATATATTAGGGTCATGGCTAGCTCTGAAACAAATCCCAATAACGGTGTTGCAATTATTCTTCACACAAATTTATTTGACGGTGTTAAAATTTACCGAGACAAAAAGTTAGAAATGGTCACATTTTAACCAGCAAAACTCATTTAACGAGTTACAATTATAAATTCCTACCAGCAGATAGCTCATATACAGACAGACAAACATGTGATTTGTAATCCTTTGTGATAATATATCATGAAAGAAACGTATATCAATGTGGGTCGTATATAATCAAGCGCAATAGATTAGAGTATGAGGAGAGGAGTGAAACACGAAAACACGAGTAGATCCCAATCAAACAAATCTGATCACATCTTTGTTTTTGCAAATTGTATTGGGAACCCAAGAAATAATAATTTATTGGCTAATATATTATAGGAGTATATATATATTGTATTGTGAAGTATAATTTTATAGATTTATAAAGTCACAAGACTTACCTCAACATGAATTCGAAATTTGGAACATACAACATGTTCTCAAGTCTTGTCTAGTAAATTTAATTATTTTTAAAGAAACATCTTTGTTTTATAGGAAATTATTGTTGAACAAATGCAGTCGGAATTTTGTGAGGAAATTAAGAAGAAGAAAAAAGAAAGAAATGTGTGAGCAGTTTCAAAAAAAAAAAAAAGAAATGTGTGAGCACCAAGATAAGGCCTGAAAGCACGTGAGAATTATATCACAATCATATAATTTACGGACGATAGTATTAAATAAACGACACTTGTAAGAGTTCAACGAATAAAATAGAAGTGGACCACGTACGTAGTTCATTGCACGTCCTGATTTTTGCAGTACGTTTGATAAGTAGTATACATATTTATTTTCACTAAACTATTTATTAAACTCACGACTTAAGATAGTAATAAAAGGAATTTACCCAATCGTCAAACAAGATAGAAATTATACTAAAGGGGATGTATTCAATTTAGCATTTGATGTGATTTGATTTTTAATGGAGTTTTAGATGATTTTAATAAGTTGCAGAGATTTAGGTGATTTTTGTTAAACTACTCTAGAATATCACATAAAACAATGGGATTTGAGTTTTATCTTTTTTACTAAGAAACTCCACCCAAACACCCTAAAATCACCTCAAAACTTTAAAATCCCACAACTTAAAATATTTTCAATAACAGTGGATTTCAGAGTATTTTACGAAATGTCAAGTTCAATAACAGTGGATTTTAAATGAGTTTTTAAAATTCATGTTTGAATAACAGTAGATTTGTCATTTTAATACAAATCACCTGAAACTCTAAGTTGAATACACCTCCTAAGACACTTAAACAAAATACAACATTGATGTAATATACAAATACAATAGTGTAGTACTGATTAGATTAATATTAATGTTATATCAAATACTAGTTGGTGGTCAAATAGTTTTTGAAATGAATAGTCATAAACTACAGTTTACATCCAAATATAATATTATTTACATTTCGATCCGAACACCAAAAACTATTCTCAAACTCCATGATTTATTGAAGTAAATAATTAAGTAATAAATCTTTATAACTTTACTTTTCTATTACAAATTTTGGGTTATTTTTCAATTCCCTGAATTCATACAGCAAGTTTTTTTTACTAAACTGTTTATATATCAGCTTTAGTAATTGGAAACATATGTATACTGTTTTAGTTTTATATTTCATTAAGCGAACCAATAATTCTAGACTTCTAGTCCATCTCTATATGGAGTATTAGTTAGCACCAAACTATAGGATGGTGGTTGCTCAGTATTGTAAAGAAGAAAACACGGCCACAAAGTCAAGTCGATTTCAAATATAATTTGTTAGTCTTTATCCTTCTCGATTATAAAATGATTATAATAAAGAAAGAGGGAGAATAAACTGCAAAATTTAAGAGAGAGATAGAGAGGAACATAAGGGATGAGTATGAAGTAGAAGTGAAGATGCATGCGATGGTGTGTCGGAAAGGCAAAGCACATGCTCCACAACTTGAGCTTCTCACTTGCGTCAGGGGTAAGTATCCTCTGTACCTTCTTACTTTTTACTTATTATGTACCACCTCACTTCTCAGCCACTGGATCCCTATTCATTGCATATACTATTCATTTATAATACGAAAGTGATTTTTAAATTATTTTATCTGCTTAGAACTAAACTTCATTGTCAAAATATTATCTTTTACGTTTACAGACAGCCGTAACAAACACCGTCCGTCAAAATATTTTTTTTTTCCATAGTTGGTGATGTTTACGTCACTTTTTGAATTCCAGGTATAGTTTTAAGCTAGTATCCGTAAACTAATGAACATATTCAAAAATTGATTACATCCAATTATCATTTTTTATATTAAAAAAAGAGTTTTGGTTATAAAGTTTTCAAAGTTCCATGATTCTCTTTTATCTACAGTCTCTCTCATGCACGACGTTATATAACAAACATTTTGAGATTACCATTTATAGGGACTTAAATCGCTTAGAAGCCGATGCTGACTCGATTATCAGATGTGTTCCATTTCCACATGAAAAAAGGATTGTCTGACTCATGCAAGCCACACATTTATGTGATAAGTGAGTTTTATCTGCTTTGAGAGTCCATTATTAAGGATCTTGTTAGTTAATGATGTCATAGATTTTTGTTTAGCAAGCAGATAAGTTTCGATCTGTTCACTCATAGTAGATCTCAAACAGGTTTTTTCCTTTCATATTTATATACTTATAAGTACGTGGCTAAGCCCATGAACATAAAATAACGTATAACAATGATCTCTGTGGTATCCCTTATATAATTTGCTAGACCTAATAAAATATGGAAAATAATTTACACTAAGACAAAACCACACTAACTTTCACACTAACTTTAAAATTATTTAATTATTTCTTACACTATAAATAACAATAGAACCTCTTTGGATCCAATGCCGACGAGGTTTATCAAACGAGCATTCCAATACTATAATTTTAAAATGTTTACTCGATATAAATGAACTGCAGGTCTGCAACAACAACAACAACAAAGTTTACAAAAAAAAAACAACAACAACAACAAAAGGGAAAATAAAATAATGACTGAAAAGAAATATCATCACGCAAAACCTTAAAAGTACTATCGATGTCGTGTCCTCCTCCTCTTCATCTACAACAAATAGTTCCCACAGTTTTCACATCAATATTTAAACATTTTCACAATTTTTTTTTACACACTCTCTTTTCCTCTCTCCTTCGTATAATACTATATTAGTACTGCTGTTAAAAAAATACTATATTAGTACCATTACCCATCTTTCTTTCACCACCAAACCTCTGCACATCCTCTCTACTCTCTCTCACCCTCTAGCAAAAAAGATGTCAGGCAACTGTTACCCAAGAGAAATCCACCACACCACTCCCTCGTTGCACCATCGCCAAAACGACGCCGTCGTTGATAGAGAGTATTTGTTCGAGAAATCACTAACACCAAGCGATGTTGGAAAGCTAAACCGTTTAGTCATACCGAAGCAACACGCTGAGAAACACTTCCCTCTAAATAATGCCAGCGATGACGTGGCGGCGGCAGAGACGACGGAGAAAGGGATGCTTCTTAGCTTCGAGGACGAGTCGGGAAAGTGTTGGAAATTCAGATACTCGTATTGGAACAGTAGCCAAAGCTACGTGTTGACCAAAGGATGGAGCAGGTACGTCAAAGACAAGCACCTCCACGCAGGGGACGTTGTTTTCTTTCAGCGGCACCGTTTTGATCTACATAGAGTCTTCATTGGTTGGCGAAAACGCGGGGAGGTTTCGTCCCCTTCCGCCGTCTCCGTCGTGTCTCAAGATGCTCGAGTTAACACGACGACATACTGGAGCAACGGCTTGACTACACCTTACCGTCAAGTACACGCGTCAACGAGCTCTTACCCTAACATTCACCAAGAGTATTCACACTATGGTAAAACTCTTTATATCTTATCTCAATTTATTTTGTTATTTTTCTCTTATCTATGTGTCAGATATATATACACTTTCTGTTTTCATAGATATATATCATAGATAATGTCTTTTCTTTTCACCAAAATATATACGTTCGTACATGTTATAACTTATAACATATATAGGTTATTATTTTATGCTTGTTGTTTTAGATTACCTTAAACATTTTTTTAGACTGAGCTTTGACCATTTTAGCTGGTGGATATTTCTTCTTATAAAAATTGTCGGAATTAAAAACACCCACTAGTTATTTTATTTTATCCTAAAATATGTGACAATTAATTTTACCAAAAAAAATGTGACAACTACTTTAGTTGCGTGTGTATCTATGTAAAATAACAACCTGAGATAACATTTTGTAATAGATATCTCTCTCTTTTTTCACATGTCATTTTGATTCTGGACAAGAAAATAAAACCCCCGCAATTTCAATTATCTTCGCCAAGTTGTGTAAACTTAAGGAGAACCGTCCAATCAACTTAGACTAACGTGTTCGTTATTTCTTCCTTTAATTAATTAAAAACTAAGTATGTAACTAAAACATGCGCACGTGTCGTGACGGTGGAAAATTGTAGGCGCCGTCGCTGAGACACCGACGGTAGTTGCAGGGAGCTCGAGGACGGTGAGGCTATTTGGAGTTAACCTCGAATGTCACGGTGACGTTGCCGAGCCACCAGCGTGCCCCGACGGCTACAGTGGCCAACAGTTTTACTATTACTCAACTCCTCATCCCATGGTAACTTTTTATTTATTCTGTCATGTTCAATTTGCTTACGTCAAGTATGTTTATGCTACTATGCCAATAATTAAGTAGTTATAAAACAGATGTCGTGGCTGTTTCTCGCGATGAGACATATGAGATTAGTAGTTTTTAAAAATAGATCTGAAAGAGCTTTTGTTTAATAACTAATATAATAAAGAAGGAATCAGGAAGACTAATACTGCACTTGAATGTAAACGCACATGGCCAATTTGTTGATGATAAATTGATAGCCTAACATAATTTGTTTTCTTCTTTTTCTGTAGCCTAGCATGATTTTAATGAAGAAGATTAAGTGATAAATAATAACAAATTAACAATAGTTGCGTGTTGGTTTTGTGAAATAGAATGTATCATTTGCTGGGGAAGCAATGGAACAGGTAGGAGATGGACGAGGCTGATGATATTTGCAAGCGATAATCTTTTAGACTTTGACTTTAGATTATCAGTCCATACTTGGCTCAATTGTCACAGAGAAAACACCAAAAAGGAGGAAAATTAATATCAGTATAACTTCATTATTGTGTATTTAGTTATTTGCTATTTAACCAATTTGAAAACAAAATAAAAAAAGAGTATAATTATTTTTCCAACATTTGAGTCAGAGAGTTAACTAAAAATGTGTATTATTTGATGCCTGAGAATCAGAGATAAATTGAATGAAGCTTGCAAAAGTCATTTGAGAGCTTGTATCATGTATATGTGCATGTATAGCGAATCAATGATGATGAAAGATGATTTGGGAATTGTTATGATTCATGTGATGAGATTACAAGAAGAAAAAGGTGTGGCCCTAACAAATGATTAAAGAACGGGCATAGCATGTGTGTAAAAATGTATGTTGTGTTACAACTTACAACGCCTTTTCTATCTGGTCCAAAGCAAAACCTAAAGACCATTTATTCTATATTACTCTACTTTTGATTCTCTATTGTCTTTTCTTTTGAATTGCAGAGAAAGTGCGAAAGGAATATCTGAATCCCTTCTACAAGATATTCTGACAAAACGAGACGGTCCCAATTGTTTCTTTGCCTTTACGTTTGCCATTTTTAAATTGCAAATGTGAACGCAAACTAAACGATCAGGACTTTGGTATTCTAGGAGTATTTTCTAGTTCGTTTTTAAAGTTCAGATGTTCTCCTCTCCTCTCTTTGGTTCCTTTAGTGCTCTCCAAGAGTTGATCTCAACTTCTCATCCACACCATAACAAATAAGTGTGTTCTCTTTCTTTCTCTGGGCTGGGCTTTAAAGCCTCTTGAATTTTCGCTCTGGATCCAAATACTAGAGTTTTGGGAAATTAAGTAATTAACTAGTAATTGTCTGCATTTGAAAGATTGAATCTATACTATTAAAAGTACAGTTTTGAGGCACCAGGGAGCGTCCATATCATCGTTTAATAATAGCTTCTTTATATGACACGTGGCATATTTATTAATTAGTAAATTTAAACAATAAACTTCAGCAATTAAACAATAATTTCCAAAAAAAATACAGCAATTAAACAATAACATTTTCATAATTTCTTTACACGATTACATAATTAAAATGTAAAATAAATTAAAAAGGCAAATCTGATTAAAAATGCAAATACCACATTAAGATGTAAAATAAATTAAAAAGGCAAATATGCATTTAAAAAAACTACTTTAAACAATAAAAGGAAAAATTTATTGTTTGGGAGCGTAGCCGAAAAATAATAACTCTTTGGAAGACACGTGGCATATTTTTTTTACATTCATCGTTAACAAAGTCTATGGGCCATCATGTTTTGTTGACGTTTATTTGTTTGGGCCTTTATATCACATTAATCAACCAATCAGCTACACTATATATGATTAGGGTTTCAGTTATTCCTATGGAAGGATTAGGGTTTCAGTCAGACGTGAGGACATCAAATCTAACTACTTCCTCGAAATCTCATGACAAGGAGAAGATCGTTGCTTCTCGGAAGAATCGGTAATACCTCTGAATGTCGGTTTTCATCAATCTGTATATTAACTTACATTGTTTTCTAAAGGGAGGACAAATCAGAAGCAAAAGTATAGAGACCGTTCAAAGGGGTAGAGAATGAAACAAGGCGGAATGATGGAGCAGAGATCAAACATGTAGAGATGGATTCCGCCGGGATATCCAAGATTAGGCAGCGTTGAGGTTAAGAAGGACCATATGCTCTGGGTGTCTCTTTCAGGAGACGAGATTGAATAAGACATACGTCTTATAATGATCACTAAAAGGGATGTTATTATATTGTAAAACAGTCATATGTTTACAACTACAATAATAGTTCTCACTAATCCTCTCTGGAAATTGCTTCTCGCAGAATTTCTCCTAATTAAATGCTGGTATCTGCATGGAGCGGACTTGGACAAGGCTGCTACGTTTCTAGGAGGGTCGGTGTTGATTTTCTTCTGGTCACTAACTCTTTATGTCTTTACAGTCGACGCTAATCCAGGCCTCCATTAACGTCACCGGCTCAACAGTTTCCAACTGTTTATGATCTTAGCCTTTTCGATGTGACAAAGAGCAGCCCTAACTTTTGCTTCCCTGATGCGCCTGTTGCAATCAGATTTACGTAGCATGAGTCTATGTAGGTTACTCCCATCTGCCTTAGTGTTTTTGACAATCTGCTGATGCTCCTCGATGAGAAATTGGTTGCCTTAGGTATAGAACCAAAGTTTTTCTAGCCACAAACATCAACTCAAAATTGGTTGGAGTTAAATATTTTTCTGTGTATCTTATAAGTTTATTTCTCAAAATACAGACATGTTGATTCTTGCATACTGCTCTTCTTCCAGGAAGTCTTTTCCGTAAAGCCACCTTTGGGACTCAGTTCTATTTCGACAATGAGAACTCCCCTGGAAAGACCTATTTGGAAAGGTAAACGGTTTAAGTAATTCGCAATCTACACAAAAGAACATCGTCTACAACTTCTAACAAATTTGGTCCATTTAGGCACTTTCCCGATGAACAAGTGTCTGCCTCCAAAACTCTACGAAGTATGCGATGTGAGGAAGATTGAGTCCTTGACTGTATCGGAGTGAAAGGCTTATGTGGTTACTGCCAGTCTACAGGTAAGCCCAAGACTCTAGATCAATAATCTTTCACAAAAAAAAAACTCAGCCTATACTACTAACCAGTCTTTTTATTAGACTGAATTCCTATGCACTGGTAAAGTGGAGGAGATATATAATTATATACTGATAATAATTGGTCCTACACCTCCTGTTCTAAGGGGATGCATTTGACACCGCTATCTTTGTCGCACTTGACACTACAGTGACTCAGCTAACGGATGTGCGTGCTGTTAAAGTCTCCCAATTCCTGGTACATATAAACTTATTACTTGCTCCTTCGATGTGTTTCAAAGATTTGAACATTGCTCACTTTTTTTGAGTACATGATGTGGGTATGGAAGACGTACATAACACAGCCCTCAAGACATTGTTCACAGTACCTTAACCTTCCAGTTGAAGCTCACAGCATTCAATTTCTCTACAAACATCAGAGCTTTACTATCGTACGCATTTACGATCACCACCAGTGCCACCGCTTGATGATTTTGCTCCCCAGGTAAATAAAATTAGTACCAGCAACTTAATGTCTTTTCCTAAAGATCATGCTTAGGATTCACTGTGGTTGATTAGCAAGGGAGGTAAACGACCATCCTGATAATGATATGCCAGGTGCTGGTTCAAAGGTGAAGAGTTGCACTGATGTGAAGAACAATGTTCCTGTGAACATGAGAGGTTTTGATAAGTTCAAAAAAAAAACATGAGAGGTTTTGCACTGATGGTGAGACGTTGTATGGGACATGCGGGCGAGGAAGCTGTTCAGAATACAGTCCCTGTTGTTTTTGCCCTAATCTCCGGGCTACTGATGACGGAACTTCTGGGAGGTAGGCCCGGACTAATTAGACTCCCAGCTTTTTGAGTCTACTATCCTTACTTGACTCTCACCTCTTAGATGCACTGCAGGCTTTTTCACTTTTGTTTTGTTATGATCTCCAGTTTCTACCCTTCAATGTGTTTTTCCACCTAAGTTGCTACTCTGTTTAATCAGTTTCGTACTTATGCAATGGTTTTACATGGTCATTGTAAACTTTGTTCTACAAATCTTATAGCCAAACAATATTTATGTCGCACCATCTGATGTCCAATATTGGCACTTAAAAATTATATATTTGTTAAAGTATATCTACTACCTCCGACATTTTTTTTTTGTTTATATAAACTTCTGCCTGGAAGAGATGCATTACAAGTTACAACAACAGGTTTTCGAAGCTACTTCAACTATTATTAGATAGAGACCCGGATTTTCCTTAACCATTATTAAATTGGTTTAGTTTCCTTTAGCTAACCAATTTATCTATATCACTCTCTGTAACAAACTTACACAATCAAGAAGTTTATTTTCATTTTACTCAATATGGTATCAGGAGCCATCGTGAGTTCTTCGTTTCCGATAATCTTCTTCGAGCGAAAAAAACCATTTTTCCAAAAGAAGCCGTTTAGCATTGCTATTACAAAAAAAAACAAAAATATAAATATATAAATGTTCGATATAATAAAAAATAAAATAACAATTAAATATACAACATAAGAAATAGAAATAACATCTATCATGATATTATCATTTAATATAAAAATAAAAAATAGAATAAGTAAGCATATAATATAAGAAAAATATACAATAAGTAAATATACAATTAAGAAATGAAAAAGCTATTAAACATTTATCTGAAAAATGTATAATAAAATAAATAATAAGCAAATATACAATATAAAAAATAAAAATAAGTAACTATACAATATAAAAAATAGAAATATTACATTAAATATCTAATGTAATATTATCCTATGATATAAAAGCAAAAAATAAGAATACATAAATATACAATATAAGAAAAAATAAAAAATAAGTAAATATACAATAAAAAAATAGAAAAGCTAAATTAAAATATATCAGAAATGTATAGTCAAATAAATAATAAGTAAATATACAATATAAGAAATAAAATATTACATTAAAATCTATTATAATACTAGAATAAGTAAATATAAATATAATAAAAATAAATAATAAATAAATATACAATAAAAGAATTAGAAAACTGCATTAAACATCAATATGAAAAATATATAATAAAAATAATAAGTAAATAAACAATATAAAAAATAAAAATATTACATTAAACATCTATTGTAATATCAAAATTTGATATAAAAGCAAAATAATTAAATATAAAATATAAGAAAAATAAGTAATAATTAAATATACATATAAGAAATATAAAAAACTTCATTAAATATCCATCTGAAAAATGTATAATTTTACATTTTTATAATTTTCAAATATTTTTATAAGTAAACATAGATTATGATTAAAAACATAAATGTAAA
This sequence comes from Raphanus raphanistrum subsp. raphanistrum, assembly GCA_019706035.1. NCBI lineage: Eukaryota > Viridiplantae > Streptophyta > Magnoliopsida > Brassicales > Brassicaceae > Raphanus > Raphanus raphanistrum. The sequence goes on from CM033980.1 coordinate 43,073,507, forward strand.
AATAAAAATATTACATTAAACATCTATCATAGTATTATTATAATGAGACAAAAACAAGAAAATTGGAATAATTAAATATACAAAATAATAAAAAATAACTGTAAGTAAATATACAATTAAGAAAAAAAATTAAACAACTCACTGAAAAAATTATAGTAAAATACATAATACATATACAATATAAGAAATATAAGTATTATATTAAACATATATCATAATATTAGAACAAGTAAGTATACAATATAAGAAAAATAAAATAAAATATATAATATATAATATAAGAAATAAAAATATTACATTAAACATCTAACGTAATATTATCATCTGATATAAAGAAAAAAATTAGAATAAGTAAATATAAAATATAAAAAAATAAACAATAAATAAATATACAATTTCAGAAATGGAAAAATTAAATTAAACATCTATCTAAAAAACTATAGTAAAATAAATAATAATTAATATAGAATATAAGGAAGAAAAATCTTACATTAAACATTTATCATAATATTAGAATAAAAATTAAGAATAAGTAAATGTAAAATATTGGAAAATATAAATAATAAGTAAATATACAAAATCAGAAATAGGAATATTACATTAAACATCTATCATAATATTATCATTTAATATAAAATCAAGAAAATTAAAATAAGAAAATATAAAATATAAAATATATGAGAAAATAAACAATAAGTAAATATACAATTAAGAAATGAAAAACTAAATTAAACACCTATCTGAAAAAATGTATAGTAAAATAAATAAAAAAGTCTTTGAGGACCGATGAAGTCGATGTACAACCTGAATAACATCATTGAATATATTTGCACGTGTTATTTAGAATGAGTTTTCCATTTAGCCAAATTTAATAATCAGTAGTCAAACTTGAATGATTCATGTTCCATCAGGTCTTATACGTGAACATAATTGCAATAACATTTGCGTTGTCTTGAGATTCTGTAGCAATTTCGAGTATGGCCTTAAATTGAGTCTGATTTAATGTACATTTGATGAACTGATAAAAGAACTTGACTGTTGCAGCTACTTCTCCATCATCAGTCTGATGATTCTACTCACCTATCCCAGATAAGAAGAAAAAACAAAAATGTAGGAAATAATATGTTTTTAAAAAGTTGGAATTCTAAATGCTTATCCAGATTGAAACATAAAGAGAAGAAAGGATCTGCGAGACTAATGCGGGAGATGACGAGTCACGCATCAAATGGCACTGTAGAAGTTATAGAAAGCAACAAAATTGAATCAATATCAAAGTTTCAGGATGAGTCTAATGAAAGTTGTTGTATAACGGTGCAGAAGTGGTGGTAGGGTCATGGTGAGCTATGGCGGTGACAGCAGAGTTGAGTCGCGAGGAGGTGGTGTGGTCACGGCTTGGCTGTGATGGTTGTATGACTTAAAAAAAACACAGACCAGAACAGTGGAGAGAAGGAAACAGAGTAACGAAGAGAATGAAGGACATGTCAGATTGAAGGTGTATATTTATGGAGGACATGTCAAGGCATAAAAAATGTCGTAAGTATTTTTAAAGGTAAGACAAAGCCATAATCGTCATTGCAAAAATATGTGTGTGAAGGCAAATTTGGAAGAGTACATGAAAATCAAATTATGATAAGAGCACAATGCATATAATCTACATTAGTTAACATTTTACAATTTCAATGTAATATTGCAAGGTAACTATAAAATAATTGGTCATTATTAAAATATTAATCAGTTTTTGATTCAGTTGGCAAGTAACGATTGATTGGTTAGAACATATCAACCAACTAAATTGAATACATATAAATAAATCAAAATAAATATATAGATCAATTTCAGTTAAAATATTTATTTTTTAAAAAATAAAAATGTTATATTTACTTAAAAATAGACTAAATAGTTAAAATATTATTTTTCATTTATTTTCAAAGCCCCGCCCGTAGGGCGGGTTGATCACTAGTCTTTATATATAAAGTAGACTTATCTACCTGCTCCTTGCGCCACGTCTTCCTGGAGGGATGGGCGTTTTGCGCCACATGTCGCTGCATCAGGGTCCCTGCGTTTTTTTCCTTCCCGACGCTTCTGTTAATTGTATAAGATCTGGGCTTTTATTACAAGATATAGAGTAGGCCAATACATTGGGCCCTGTTAGATACCCATTCCAAGTTAGGGTCCATCTTCGTTTTCCTCTTTCACATACAAACTCCACCGATGAAATTCACAGACTTTCAGCCGATCCGAACTCTGTAACGTCTCCCCAATCCATAAATCAATTATTTACTCCCAGTTTTCCTTCATTACTCCACTCCGCCCACTTGAAGCAATCAATATACCTCTTCGTTTCCCACCGAAACCGACAGAAGCTTCAACTATAAATATCGGACCTTCCTGCGATGTTCAGTTCAACTCAAACGCATTTGCTTATTCAATTTAAAGATCCAAAAGCTTTCTTTTTCCTAGCAACCGATTTCGATGGCGTCTGTGTACACTCTCCTTGCGGATCTGAGAGCCAGACATGCTCTAACACTGCAGAGGTTCCTCTGCTAATGGGTAATTTGTGATGCTTGAGTTTCTATTTTCGTTTAAAGGTAACTGCGAATTATTGGGACTTGACACGTGTAGTGGGAAGTTTTTTTTTTTTTGTAGTGGGAAGTTCATCAAGAGGATCAGCAGCAGCTGTTGCAGCAATATAATGTATCGTGTCTCATGGTAGTGATAATGATGGGAGTGTGAGACAGCTAGCTTCGTTTTGTGGTGTTGTTGTCTTGCACCAACTTACGGTCTTGTCTCTAGGTTTGGACTAATGGCCTATGCATCTTTGTTGGGTGTGATTTGTTGCTTTGGCTCTACGTTTGCTGATGCTGGGATGCGTCTTAATGCTGTCTCTGGATATGATAGGGTTGAATCCAAGAGAAGCAAACAAGTAAGGCTGGTTTGTGTATGGTTTTGTGCATCGTAATAAGACAAAAAAATATCTTTGAAACCAAATATATATTTTCTTTGTACATGATGTGTATGAGTTGCAGTCCCAGTTTCTCTCTATTAATTCTTTTGAATCCAAACCGGTTTGAAGGGAGTGAAAGTTGGTCCATCCGCGAGACGTTTGAAGATGGTGTTGATTCTAGAGTGAGATCTGCAAATTAGAAGCGTTGGGTTGTGTACTGACAGAAGTTTTCTCTCTGTCTCAGTTTTTTCTATTTGTATTTTATTTGCATAAAACACATCGAAGTCTAAGATAGATTTCTGTTGCCATTTTCTCAGGTCTCTTTTCCTTCATTCTCTCTTGATAAGTATATCAATGTGGACAGAGTTTTGGTGTACAGCCAGAAGTGAGGAAGCTGCAGCTGGAAAGAGTTCTTAACGAGCAGCTTCACCAAATAATCTGATCCCATTTTGCTGGCTTCGGACTGGTGTCATAATATTCCCATTCTTTTCTTCTTGCAACACTCTTATTATTATGTTCGTGCGAACGGTTCACAATCCCAGCCCAAGGATGTCGCAGCATGTATGTCTTTCCTAGATAATCTTATTAAGGCAATCATCACTTTATGTTAGGAACAAATTTCAAAAGAACATGAACACACGTTGATTTGGTTACTGTTATTATCCTAGCTTACTTTACTAAGAATAACAAATGTCATGTAAGACTCAAAAGTCAAAACAGACCATGTCATCTGAAACAAAAAAAAAATGGAAGATGTACTTGCTTCTAATGTGTTAGTTCTTTTGTGTAGTAATGCATTGAACACAGTCCATAACATCATTTGAGTTCGTGTTCTTAGAAAAATGTTTTTTTTAAGTACCAAAAGTTCATAAATAAACCTACAAGATAAGAAATAATCTATATTTGGCATATAAAATCCAACCAGCTGTCATCCTAAATATTATTATTTTATTTACTATCCTAATCAAAAGAAATTTGTGATATCTAATAAAACTAACAAATAAATAGTGAAACTTACATTAATAACTAAAATCACATTAACATTTTCAAATGCTCATTCAAATGTAAGATGTTTCAATATTATTTTCTGACTTAAAGATTATATTTTGATGACATGTTTGATCATCAAATATAATATTATTGAAAAACAAATAAGAAAAAAATGTTAAAAAAAAATAGTGGTAAGGAATTCAAGAAACAAACGTTCAAGACAAAGTATTTAACCAATATGTCCACATGAATGAAGTCTCTAACCGATTGCCCCACCCACGACATAAACAAAACATGCAAGGATTGTTACTAATTTAAGAAGATGAAAGAATTTATTATTTTCATTTAAACAAGATGATCACAAAACAAACACATGGATTTACATGTTTTCCTTTTAGAACATTAATTTTACTTTATATTTTAAATTCAACTATATTTACTTCAGTCCAATTACCATTGAATCGATCAACGGAAACTACTAATGCTTACGAACCTGGCGCTACATACCACTAGTTGAAGTATATAATTACTTGATAGTATTATATCTTTTTTATTATGTCTGTGTACTATGACCAGAGAGACATCTCTACACGTCGGAACATTCTAATTTAAAAAGAAAAAAAAATATCCATAAATTAGGCAAAGGCTAAAATCCATTGCACATGTTATAAAGGTAAGTCTTCATAGACTTGCCTTGTATGAACGATTCTCTTTTTAGTATTGTAATAAATCGTTTGATTCTTCAATCTCAAATTGTTTCTTTATTTCTAGCAATACTCTAAAGTTAGTGGTTCGCTATTGATTTTTTATATTTTTTTTTTTTAGAATTTAAAGCAAAAAGCAGCATGCGCTATCATGTATCATGTATGAATTGATACTTCAACACTATGTAACAACGCTTTCGTAGTGTATAAAGGCATAAACTGTAAAGCTTGAATATCAGTAAGAAACTCATCAATGAATATAAATAGAAGTAGTTTTTAATATCGTTCAGATGAAAAAAAATAGTTAAAATATATTGGGAAACTGAAAGTCAGCTTGATCTCACACACGTAGAAGCGGGCATGTGAGGAAACGTTTGTTTATTACTACGCTAATTGATTTTGTAGTATGAATCTATTGATATATGTGTCTATCACATGGATGAATTAATAGTCGATACATTATTTATTAATTACGAATTTATTTCGTTACCGAAACATATAAATTTATTAATACTTTCGTAAAAGAAGATCGCATATTCACAATTTTCACGTCAAAGAAGAGAGAGATCAAATCTTATGCTTATGCCGACATGGATGATCACCAAGAATCGAGTTCTCTGAAGCAACTCTTCTCTCTATCTTCATCTCATTTCCTCTCAACCTTCAAGATCAAGAAACATACGTTATTCGGAATCTTTCTTCTCATTACTCTCCTTCTCTTCTTCGTCATCGTCGTTGATCTTGTCGGCTTCAAGCCTCATCTCTCTATCGGATATTTGTCGAAAACATTAACTAAGAAACCAAGAAACAACGACGTATGCGACTATTCATACGGAAAATGGGTTCGTAGACGAAAACGTGACGTGCACGAAACCTATTACGGAGAAGAGTGTCGGTTTCTGGATTCCGGTTTTCGTTGTCTTAATAGTGGAAGAGAAGATTCTGGCTTCCGACAATGGCGATGGCAACCACACGGCTGCAATCTTCCACGGTATGTATTCACACTCTTTATGTATTTTTTGGTTGCTTGGTACTCAAGGCATTGGTCTAGGTTAAAACAAACATCTAGGGTTACGACATTGTTTTGGTGTGGAACGATTATAGATTCAACGCAATTGATTTTCTGGAGAGGAGTCGGAATAGGAGGATAGTGTTCGTCGGAGATTCCATCGGAAGGAACCAATGGGAGTCTCTTTTGTGTATGCTTTCACAAGCTGCTTCTAATGAATCTGAGATATATGAAGTAAATGGTAACCCTATAACCAAGCACAAGGGTTTCCTTTCGATGCGGTTTCCTGAACATAACCTAACCGTTGAGTATCATAGAACTCCGTTTCTTGTTGTGATTGGTCGGCCTCCTGAGAACTCACCGGAAGATGTCAGAATGACGGTTAGAGTCGATGAGTTTAACTGGCAGTCGAAAAGATGGGCCGGCTCTGATGTTTTGGTCTTTAACACAGGACATTGGTGGAATGAGGACAAAACCTTTACCGCGTAAGAATCTTCATATGAACTCAAACAAGACAAAGGTGATCGATACATACTCTTACCGGCTTTGTTGTTGTTGTTGTTTGTAGAGGTGTCTATTTTCAGGAGGGAGGTAAGTTAAACAAGACAATGAGTGTAATGGAGGGGTTTGAGAAGTCTTTAAAGACATGGAAGTCATGGGTATTAGGGACATAAGTCCCACATCGGTAGTTGGAAGAGATCTTTAGTAGTATATAAGGTGGATGGGCCACTCCAGTTATCACCAATTGGTTTTAAGTGTGAAGCCCATCTATCTTAACATGGTATCAGAGCCCGATCCACGCAGTCCAACCCGATCCACATCGATCTTGCCCAAAGTTGGCCCATCGATCTTTGCCCGAGCATTCCGAGATTGACGTTCAGAGAGCCATCATCTCGAGGGGGCGTATTAGACACATAGTTGTCCCACATCGGTAGTTGGAAGGGATCCTTAGTAATATATAAGGTGGATGGGCCACTCCACTAATCACCAATTGGTTTTAAGTGTGAAGCCCATCTAGCTTAACATGGTATCAGAGCCCGATCCACGCAGTCCAACCCGATCCATTATCGATCCTGCCCAAAGTCGGCCCATCGATCCTTGCCCAAACATTCCGAGATTGACGCTCAAAGAGCCATCATCTCGAGGGGGCGTATTAGGGACATAAGTCCCACATCGGGTATTGGAAGGGATCTTAAACAATATATAAGATAGATGAGCCACTGCACTAATCACCAATTGATTTTAAGTGTGAAGCCCATCTATCTTAACAAATACATACTCTTACCGGCTTTGTTGTTGTTGTTGTTTGTAGAGGTGTCTATTTTCAGGAGGGAGGTAAGTTAAACAAGACAATGAGTGTAATGGAGGGGTTTGAGAAGTCTTTAAAGACATGGAAGTCATGGGTTTTAGAGAAACTAGATCCGAAGAGTAGTTATATCTTCTTCAGAAGTCTTTCTCCTGTGCATTATAGGTCAGTTTCACAACAATATAAGAGGGTGAATCAGACAAAAGTCTTAAAACCTGGTTTTTTGGGGTGTTGTAGGAATGGGACATGGAACTTGGGTGGTTTGTGTGATGCAGAGACAGAGCCAGAGATTGATATGAAGAAGATGGAATCTGACCCTGTCCACAACTTTTATATCTCTAAAGTAATACAGGAAATGAGATATGAACATAGTAGGGTTAAGTTTATGAACATTACATACCTGACTGAGTTCAGGAAAGATGGTCATCCTTCAAGGTATCGTGGTCCGGATGTTCCTGAAAATGCTCCTCAAGATTGCAGTCACTGGTGCTTACCCGGTGTACCTGACACATGGAATGAGGTTCTCTATGCGCAGCTATTGTCAATGAATTACCGAACAAAATGAAAAGAGCTTCTGTTTCATAATATAAGTTGTTTTAGAAGTATTGTGTTTGTTTCAAAATATAGGTATTTTTCACATTATATTAGTCACACACTAAAAAGTGAAGCTGTAAATGAGAAATGTTAACGCTGCAGAGGTTTAGCTCCACAGTTTTGTTTTAAAAACTAACTAAAGATGTAGCTTGGAGTAACTCAGACAAAGTGAATATAAACTTGACTGCAAGGTTATGTTGACTTGCATGAATAAGCATTGGAATACTGATGCCAAATCAGTCATTAGAATTCCTGAAACCTTTATCCGCGATATACTGGAAAATAGCTGGACCAGTGGACCGTAATGCATTGCATTACATCACCTCCTTGTTGCAAAAAAAAAAAAACAAATAGTAATATATACCCAAAAGCAGAGCTACAATCACACTTTCATTTCACAAAAAGATGGAAATATGAGAAAATCATTTTTTTTTTCCCTTTCACAAAAGCAGAGCTATAATCACACATACATTTTTCTTTTACAAAAGAGATAAATACAACATATACACAAGGCAGATCAGAACAGAACAATAATTGTTCTACAATAATGAACACATGTTTGTAAGAGTTTTTGACTAGTGTCTTTTGAGAGCGACACCTGAGATGACGACAAGGATGATGAAGAAGACTACGGAGACAAAAGAGGAGACCACAGCTCCGCTAGTTTTCTGACAGAAGTTTTCAAACTGTTGGCAAATGGGGAGCCAGTTCGTGTTCTGGTTTCCATTGTGTGCTAGATACGCTATCGCAGCCGCCGATGATGCAGCCGCCATGTTAAACGCCATCGCCGCCTGATTTCATCATATATAAAATTTTAACTATTAGCAAGTAACTGGAAATTTAGAATTATTGGTCATATAATAGGGTTGAGTATGTACAGTGTCTAGAACGAGCAAGAGGAGTCTTGGGGCTACGGCGAGAGGGCGAATGATGGTGACGACGGAGAAAGGAAGAGATAGGACAAGATATCCTGAGATCATGGACATGGCAATCACAAAGAACCTGAAAACAGCATATGACATTATTAGGTGACTTGCGGCACAAGAAAAGTAGTATAAATTGATATCAGACATGTAATGAACACGTAACTGGAAAGTTGGTAGATCGTCGTAGCCAGCTTGGAACTGTAAGAACTGTGTAAAGAAGGGAAGAGTCTCGTCGCTTGTAAACATCGTTCCAGCAGCGACTGATGCTGCAATGATGGCAGCTAAACGGAGGAGGAAGTCAAAGATTGAGAGACCTCTCTTGTATCCACCTGAGTCACTAGTAGTGTGGTCTTTAGCCATACCGATTAAAGGAGCTGATCCTTTCATGGCTGAGCTGGATTCCGCAGGGACATCAATGATGGTGGATTCGTTCTTCATATCTTTCTTAAGACTAATTAAATGTTTTGTTTTGCTTTGAAGAGGAGAATCCGTAGACAGTTTGATGCTTTGGTGGTGAAGAAAAGTAACAAGATTAGGGCTTTTTATAGTACTTTATATGGTTTTGGTAGAATCAATGGAGCAGACGAAGTGGAGATTGAAGAGTGGTTACTCTCTCCACATTAATTAATTAGAGAGATATGGAGTTGGCAAAACATAAGCAAATAATAATACAAGTCAAAAGTCTGTAGACTTTAATGGTCAATCTCTTATCTCCTTTCTCTAACAATGAGAGAATATGTCAACAAGTAAGCAAATTTTTTAAATTCGGATATATTCAACACTATTTTATGAAAATTGTTTTGGAATAATATTACATCATAAGAAAAATTAAAAAAAACAATTATGAAAAAACTAATGGTCTTTCTGACCTGGCCAAACATGATTGATGACACGCACTAGCACTGAAAGTTTGCTGTAAAACTATGTTTACTAGTATCATATGATTCATTAAACCAACACATGAAAACAAAGTAACCAAAAAGCCTTAAACCCTAATACAACAACTTGAGTCTCTGAAACGAGACGAAAAAACTCTAAATCCACATCCACCTAGACTTCCCACCAATCGTTTTAAAAGGCTAAACTAAAGATTGGATAGGATACAAGAAAAAAAAAGTGTGACACTGTCCTTTTCACTATTCAAGCAGTAATCTGAAAGTCTAGTTCCTATATATAGTCTTGGAAATACAAAAAGGGAGGAAGATCTCATGGACTCTCTTTCACATCTTCACCCATATGGGTCTAGAATCTGCAAAAGGCATTGAGATTTTAAAGTTCTATAATCCCGCATTACCCAGTAGCTTGATTAGTTGGTATCTCTGGTTTATCCTGTTCAGACTTCAGCTAATGGACTCCATTATCTTTGAGAGCTGCTAGGATTGTGTTTGTAAAGTAGAAGGTACAGGAGAAGAACCATTGGCTTTGAGAGAAGGTAAGTCTTCTCCAGTAACGTTGAGTCTTGATGACGATCCCAAGTCTTTTTCCATTAAGGGATCTTCTTGAACCTCTCTCTGCAGCATTTCCTTCTAAAACTCATGGAGGACTATAATTCCCAAGCAGTGGTCTCATGTCAGGATACCTCGTAAATAACAGGAGGGAGAAAAATCAAACCTAAGTTGTTTAAAGCTTCTGCTTAAGTGGGATCTGCCTGGATCATATGATAACCCCTGCCAAAAATCAAACCTAAGTTGTTTAAAGCTTCTAGCGTGTTCAATGCATATAAACTTCTAGTACCTTTAAATATGTATATATAATAGTATAATATTCATTTTTCAAATAAATTTGTAAATATTTGTTAATTACCATTTATATTAAATAGCTTAGATAATATACAAAGTAACAAAAATGATTTATGCTAATATTAACCAATATTTTATGAGTTATTCTTACGTTCATACCTAGAGTGAACCTGTAGATTTGCTAACCAATATGATATTATTATTTCATATTTGATATCTTCTAAAGAATGAAGTAAAATATTGCCAAGTTATATTATATTTTAAATAAAAATATAAAATAAAATAAAAATAAAAAATAGTACTAGTTCCAGAAAAAATATTTTAACCTTTGGGTAAACCCTATTTGGATAAATCTTATATTCTAAATCAAAAACACTAAACATTAAATCTTAAAAACACTAAACCCTTAATCCTAATCTCTAATCCCTTGGATATTTATGGTTTAGAGTTTAATGTTTAAGATTTAATGTTTAGTAGGTTTAATGTGTTTTGCTCGCTTTAATATATTTTTCTGACGGTTTTAAAAGTAGTTTAAATATTATCTTTTTAAGTAATTATTATTGGTTTTTACTTGTTTTTATCCAAGGGTTTAGGAGTTATGATTAAAGGTTTAGTATTTTTTAAAATTTACTGTTTAGTGTTTTTTTAATTTAAAATTTAAGATTTATCCAAAGATTTATGGTTTAGCCGAAAGTTTAAAATTTAATGTTCTGCTGAAGACGTTAATTTAAAAAAAAAAATAGAACTACTACTATTTTTTATTTATTCTTTTGTCTTCTCATTTTAAAAATATAATATTATTTGATAATATTCTACTCATTTTTAAGGATTTGGAATATAAAATATGATTGGTAGATTTACACTTTACAGGGAGTAAACCAAGAATAACTCATATTTATTATTGAGATATAAGTATTAAGAATTTTGAAGACTAGATCGAGTCTTCTATCTTGTTTGAGTCGAAATTAAGTCATAGAAATAATAACGGTTTAAACATAGTAAAACGTGTTGTCCACATAATCAAGCAATGAAGTAACATTTATGTTAGCTCTCATGACAAGTGATTGCCATCTCCAAGTCACATCATATATAGGATACCCATGTTACAATATGCTTCGGTATACATGGGCCTCTAAAGTGCAGCTTTCTCGTAGCAGCACAAGGCATTGTCATATTGCATCATTTCGGAGTACACAACACCTAAGTTGTACAATGTACATTGTGAATTAGTGTTAACAATTAAATACTACCAAGGCAAACCACATAAAATTCAAGAGTGCAAAGTAGAGAATCAGAGAAAATACCGAAGTTCCTACGAAACTAAAGAATGATCTTTCACAACACCCAGGGGCGGACGCAGAACCATAATTAGATGGGGGCACATGAAATTTTTTCATCATGTCTAGTTCTAGGGTTGGAAGGCATTTCTTAAACTGGTACTAATTATTGAAAAAAAGATAAAAGTTAGATGAGGGCACATGCCTCCGCCACTGACAACACCTACCTTATGTCTTTTCTCTATCACTTTCGGGGCCGGTCATAAATCATACGTAATAAAATATTTGTATCAGATTTTCAAATTTTCTGAAAAAAACTACATATATATAAATCCCAAAAAAGATTTTAGGCTCCCAAATTAATATTTTTTTTATATAGACATTGCGACATGTCCCCAAAATCTTAGGGCCGACCACTTTCGTTACTTTTCATGCACTGGCGAGTCGATCCGTTATTCAGAACCTTTCAGTCCCAGACATGGCTATGAGTCTGACTATCGAAGGTAATCATGTCCCGGACAAACCGGTTCAGTTGCACCAAACTCGCATGCCCGATTACAACAATGCTCTATAACCAAAGTCAAAAAGGCCTGTTTACTTTTGCGTACGATAACACTTTTTTACCTGATCCAAAAACGGCCCATGGGCTAGAACTGAGCCCGATAAGGGTAGAAGGACAATTTCAGTAAGACTGTCTCCCTACATATATATATATAATAACCACGCGGAACTATTCTATTAGCTCACTAAAGGTCTAGCCGTCATCTCTGAAACTTAGGGTTTTCGTAATCGTTTGGTCGTAAACTTTTTTTGGATTCGTTTGGTGTTTTTGTTTTCTTTCTGTTTGATTATCAATACGGCGAGAATGATGATTCAATTAGATGTGTGAATGGAGTTTCTCCATGTTGAGCTTAAAAACTTAATTTGGCAATTATTAATCTGACATCGCCGTCGTCTTTATTTTGTTTTTTTCACATTTAGTTTCTGTTGGAAATTGGAGGAATGGTTTGTGAATGACGATTCAATTAGATGTGTGAATGGTTTCATTATGAGCTCAAAAACTCTATTTGGCAATTTTTCTGACATTTCCATTCCTCTAAACTAAAAACCAAGCTTTTTGCCTGAACTCAAACCTAGCATTGTTTTTTTTTTAAATCCGGTTGTGTTTTTTTGTTGTCAAATGGCTTATGGTGATGGTAATTGTAAAAAAAGGTCGTCTGTCCGGTCCATGTGATTTTGTTTCTTTGTAGAAACTACTGTAAATTTTTTGGATATAAATAATAACCAAATGTTGATTGGATAATTGGACGAATGAAGAAGAATGTATTGTCTCACATCAATCAAAAACATTATAACAATAGGAATTGCGTTCTGATAAACGTTTGGTACAAAAAAGTCATTAACCAATGATATAAAGAGTAGAGTAAACCGAAGAAGTTTTAGGTTAAAGTAATGCTAGTCCAGTATCTATTTATTGAGATATAGAATTGGCCCATAGCATAAAAATATAGGAATGAACAAGTATGTAGGCCTTAAACCAATCTGTTGACTAATTTGGCCCAATGTGGTAATTGCCTCCAAATCAGGTTCAAACTATCCACTATAAAATTACCAGAGAAAAAAAATTATAAGAGAATACAATTACCAGAGAAAAAAATTGTTTAAGAAAAAGATATTATAATAGAATACAATTAAGCAAAAACACTATAATGATGATGATGTATAACATACATACATCTGAAGCATTCAGTTACAAGATATCAATGCACTATAATGGTATTATAAGTGTTGTTTGTTGCTTCATCATGCTTGGAAGAAACAAAAAAAATGCTGAGGGAAACTACAAAACCCAACTGTAGAATACACTAAAATTACCAATTAAGACACAACTTCGTAATCAATGGAAAATAAAACTCTGACATGTACATGGTCACAGAAAAATGTAAAAAAGATTGAAATTTTCTCATTTTTATATTCTACAGAGTATTTTGTTTTTAGAGGGAGAGATATAAGAGAGTACAACTAAGCAAACACACTAGATATAATGATGATGGATAACATAACATACATCTGAAGCATTCATTTACAAAATATCAATGCACTATACTGGTATTATAAGGGTTGTTTGTTGCTACGAAGAAACAAAAACAAATGCTGACGGAAACTAAAAAAACCCAACTATAGAATAGAATAAAATTTCATTTAATACCAATTAAGACACAACTTCGTAATCAATGGAAAATAAAACTGTGACATGTAAAAAGGCTTGAAATTTTCTCATTTTTATATTCTACACAGTATTTTTTGTTTTAAGAGGGAGAGAGCGGATAAGACATTTTTACCAATTAACCACATCTACTGTAATGGTTTTTGAGAAATGCTACTAAAAACAAGGAAAAGAAAAATTGCGGGACAGTGATTACAAGAATATCCAATTGTAGAAATAGTTTGTCATTAAAATAAAATAATTTAATACCAATTAAGACTTGAACCTCGTAATTAAACCCACAGAACACACATTCTAAGAATCTCTAACACTTGCCTCATCCACCACCGTCGGATTCGAAGTTTCCTCATCTAACGGCTAAAAATCCAACCCCCATTAAAAATTTGACCGTTGGAGAATTTCGCTTTAGAGCGTCCCTCCTCTCCCATAAGAAGCATTCTCAATCTCTTTCTCCTTCATCTACAGCGAATAATCGAAACAAGTAAAAGAGAAAGAAAGAAAGAAACTAGGGTTTACGAAACAACATAACTCGAAGAAAAAGATCATGGCGACGAGAAGAGTTATTCCTCAACAAGTTCGAGGTTTGTTCCTCCACTAATCAAATCTAATTGACGATTTAGATCATGGGATGTGATTGTTTTGTGTATTTTTGTTGAAATCGGAGATTGATTGATTCGAATTGAATGAAACAGGTGATGATCCCGTGGCGGCGGAAGCAAAGAACCGTCGCGCTCTCGGGGACATCGGAAACATCGCTTCTCTTCTTCCCGGAGTCGAAGCCGGAAAAGTTAATCGGCCCTTGACCCGTAACTTCCGTGCCCAGTTGCTTGAAAACGCTAACAAAAAGGTTCAATCTTTATTTATTTAGTTTTTTTTTTCTTGCAAATCTTGTTTTGTGTGTGAGTATTGAATCTGACTCTGTGTATGTTTCTGTCTCTCTTTTGTTTTATTACTGAACAGCAAATCAATGTAGCCAAGAAACCAGAAGCGGTTCAAAGGAAAACAAGAGCTGTCGTTAAGCCTAATCCTCCGCAGACTCATGAAGTGATTGTGATCAGTCCTGATACTAACGAGGTTGCTAAAGCTAAACACGATGCTGCTTCAACCAAGAAGAAAGTTACTTACACTTCCGTTCTCAATGCTCGAAGCAAGGTAGTAGTAGAGTCTCTTTGAATTTTACAAAACCAACATTTGAATATGCTTTTGTGATTGATTGGTTTGGTTTGTTACATACTTGACTTTAGGCTGCTGCTGCTTCCAAGACACTTGATATTGATTCCGCGGACAAAGACAATGACCTTGCTGCGGTGGAGTATGTCGAGGACATGTACTCTTTCTACAAAGAGGTTGAGGTACTTAATTAACGTTCAGACACTTTGTTCTCTAATATGCTTTTTATGGATAAGTTTTTGTGAATGTTTCTGTTTTGTTTTGTAGAATGAGAGCAAGCCTCAGATGTATATGCAGACACAGACTGAGATCAACGAGAAGATGAGATCGATTCTTGTAGACTGGCTTGTAGACGTTCATGTCAAGTTTGATCTCTCCCCCGAGACTCTTTACCTCACCATCAACATCATTGATCGGTTCCTGTCTCTCAAAACTATCCCGAGGAGAGAGCTACAGCTTCTAGGCGTTAGTGCTTTGCTCATTGCCTCCAAATACGAAGAGATCTGGCCTCCTCAGGTATGTTAACACACACACAAGATTGTTGTAGATTAGAGCTGATCATGGGTGTTGTGGTGTGAAACAGGTGAATGATTTGGTGTATGTGACAGACAACACGTACCAGAGCAAGCAGATTCTAGTGATGGAGAAAACCATTTTGGGATGTCTGGAGTGGTACCTGACAGTTCCGACGCAGTATGTGTTCCTCGCGAGGTTTATCAAAGCTGCGGTTCCTGACCCGGAGATGGAGAGCATGGTTCACTTCTTAGCTGAGTTGGGTCTGATGCACTACGACGCTTTGAAGTTCCGCCCTTCGATGCTGGCTGCTTCAGCAGTCTACACCGCGAGATGCTGCTTGAACAAGACCCCGGCGTGGACTGAAACTCTCGAATTCCACACTGGATACTCTGAACATGAGCTCATGTTAGTGACCTTCTCTATCGCTTGCTTACTTTAGTCCATCATCGTTATCATATGTTGATATGTTTGTATGTGTGTGTGTATACTTTTCAGGGAGTGCTCGAAGCTATTAGCATTATTTCACTCGAGAGTTGGGGAGAGCAAGCTGCGAGCTGTGTTCAAGAAGTATTCGAAAGCTGAAAGATGTGCTGTTGCTTTGGTCTCACCAGCCAAGTCTGTTTTGTCTTCTACGCCTGCTCCTTGAAGACGTCTTTAAAGAATGTGTTTTTAGATCTCTCTCTGATCTTCTGGATGTGTGTGTAGTATATGTTTTCCTGTTGAGAATTTATGTCAGTATTAATGAATTCTTATTGTACTAGAATCATTTTGGTCTTCTATATGATATTTGAATTGGAATTCTTGATGATATAATATGTAGAGAAAAGCAAAATATTTCTTCTCACCAAATTTGTAACGTTTGGTTTCTTCATCAATCATCATATAACACTTGTGAAGTTTGAGAAAAGTGAGTAATCACACCAACAAAAAAAAAATGTTTCGCATCATGGTTTAAACGACGACGTATCAGAATCAAAGAGCTGAGGGTAATTATGTCAATTGCCAGAGTGTGTTCCAATGTAACCCTAATATATAAATGAGATTTGTATATCTTTGTTGCCTTCTTCCAGAGACCCCCCATCCAAAAAGCCCTAGCATTTTGTCTCTTCTCATCCATCAGTGAACATGGTAAGCTCTTTCTCTACGGAACTAGTTTGTTTTCGTTAGTCTGTAGGGAATCGAACTCTCCATTTCTTAGAATTTCACATAGGTTTGTCTCCCTCCTAGGATGTTCTTACCGTCCGAGCTGTGTGTTTATTTGGTCTGGTCGTATGTTTTATGTTCATTAGCGTAGTGTTTATGTTTTTTTATTAGATTAGACGTGATGGTTTGTGTACCGAACAGTGAACGAGTTTGTTGTTTGTTTTTATAGTCGAGGAGGAAGACCAGAGAGCCCAAAGAGGAAACAGTGACTCTAGGACCTGCTGTTCGTGACGGAGAGCAAGTGTTCGGTGTTGTTCACATCTTTGCTTCTTTCAATGACACTTTCATTGTAAGTTTTTATTTTATTTTAATCTTTGCGCTAATTATTTTTGGCAGTTGATTCATGACGTTTATGTTAATTTTCTTGCAGCATGTTACTGATCTGTCGGGACGAGAAACTCTCGTTCGTATCACCGGTATGTTCTTTTAGTTGTTCCATATTGTAACCACAAAATCAAATGTTTAGTATATCTATACGAGTTAAATCCTCGAAATATTTATTTTTTGGCAGGTGGGATGAAGGTGAAGGCTGACCGTGATGAATCCTCTCCTTATGCAGCTATGCTTGCCGCTCAAGATGTTGCTCAAAGATGCAAGGTTAGGATTCATACTTCTTTTAATTCTTATTTAACTTGTGGATTAGTATGCTCATCCTAATAACTTTGTGTGACAGGAGCTTGGCATCACAGCCATGCACGTAAAGCTCCGTGCCACTGGAGGAAACAAAACCAAGACTCCAGGCCCTGGTGCCCAGTCAGCTCTCAGAGCCCTTGCTCGTTCTGGCATGAAGATTGGTCGTATTGGTGAGTAAAATCTCTCTATCTACTCCTTTTTGATGATTATTTTGACAGTTGAGCGTTTTGGTTGTGAGAGGAATCGTTGTTTAATGTATTTTTGCAGAGGACGTGACTCCAATTCCCACCGACAGTACACGTAGAAAGGGTGGACGAAGAGGAAGAAGACTCTGATTGCCCTATGAGCCTCATGATCGTTCAGTTGTGCCCTTGACTCGTGTAGTTTCTTGGGTACACACACTTTGAAGTTAGTTTTGTCTCTCCATTTCATCCTGTCAAGTTTGCTTCGAAAACCTGAGTCTTTCTTGAGCATTGTAAAACATTATACATTTGGAGTTATTTTGCATTTTCTTTCTTTATTTACATCATCAGCTTCATCGAATGCAAGTTTGATCATTTATACTATAGATGAAATGTAAACCAGAACTGTATACTTCCTGACTGTTATGAGAATTGACGTTCATAAGAAATTGCTAAGCCTGGTAGAAGTTTATGTAACCAAGGAAATTGTTTCTTATTTCATTTTATGCAAGTGTTATTAATTTTGGCTGCTTAATGTCTCATTTGCGCAATAAGGGTGTTTGGTCTAGTGGTATGATTCTCGCTTCGGGTGCGAGAGGTCCCGAGTTCGATTCTCGGAACACCCCTATTTTTTATATTAATCAGTTGAAAGGCTATTGGGCCTGGAACAAATAACAAATAACATTGGGCTTCGAAACGATGCTGTAGATACCGCCATCGAATTTTTCTTTTTCATCTATTTTCTCTCCGCAATCGAATTGAGTGAGATACTTCCGAGCTCTAAGGGAGAAAACCCTAGTCTCTCTCCGTCTCCGTCTCCGTCTTCTCCGATTCTGCAAGTATGAGTCGATCAGGCCAGCCTCCGGATCTCAAGAAGTAAAGTCCTCTTCACTACTTTTGATTTTCAGCTATTCTATATGTTTTGGTTTGATCCAGCCTCCAACTTCTTCTTCTTCTTCTTCGTGTTTTGTGATTCTAACTCTTCGTGGTTTGATGTATATTGATTCAGGTACATGGACAAGAAGCTCCAAAGTAAGTTTCGATTTCCTCTTCCACGTTTACTCTTTTAGACCGTTTCAATTTCACTGAATCTCTCGCTAAAACTTAGAGCGATATGTATGCCTGTGTATAGATTAAACTTGTGTTCACTGAACCTGGTGATAAATGCATCATTCATAGGACAGTTCCATTACAATCGTTAGGCTATATGTTTTGTCTAGGTTTGCTAATGGTTTTGTTTCGACTTTTGCTATTTAGAAGAATCATTAGGCTCTTGTCTCATTTTGTTTTTTTTTGTCTCTGAATGTAGTTAAGCTTAATGCCAACAGAATGGTAGTTGGAACTCTCCGTGGGTTTGACCAGTTCATGAACCTTGTTGTCGATAACACTGTTGAGGTCAATGGTGATGACAAAACTGACATCGGCATGGTGGTACGTTTCTCTCTCCAAAACACCCCACTAATAATCTATTCAGTCATTTAATCTCATTCGTATAATTGTATTTCTATATTTGGTTAATGCAGGTGATAAGAGGAAACAGCATTGTCACTGTTGAAGCTCTAGAGCCAGTTGGAAGATCTTAGCCTACTTTGCACCACTGGTGTCTGTATTTTGACTTTGAGTGTTCTCTCTGTATTGGAACTTTAATTAGTAAGACAATCTATCAGCATGAATCGAGGATCTTAAAGAAATTTTCTAGTAAGATAATCTATCAGCATGAATCGAGGATCTGAAAGAAATTTTCTATGATTAATTATCTCCTCTTCTTTGTTCTGAATATTTCTGTGAACCAGTTATGACTTATGAGCCAATCTGATAACTGTTATATTGTGTGTGAATAACTCTCCTTTGAGCTGTGAATTGTGCAATTAAATGGTTCTCTCTCTAGGTCGGACGAGTACATGTTTTTGTAACCGTTGCTACAACTTTTCTACAAAGAACTAACAAAGCAGTCATGAAAAAAAGAACTAATTTTGATTGGGGATAGTCTAACTTAAATGAAAAGCCTTTTGATGTGGGGATTTGAATTTCAGGTAAAGACTTTTGTAAGCGCATTGCTATAACTTTCTACTAAGCAGCCATGGGAACAAATCCATTTTTGATTGGGCCAAGCATCACATAAAGCAAACGCCTTTTGATGTGGGGATTTGTATTTGAATTTTGGGTAAATGAGCTCCAACGGTCATTGCGTTTTGCTTTACTATCTTAAATCTTTTATTCTTTCTAATTCCATTGTAGTGAGATAATGATTATGCCCTTTGGCCCCTCTGTTTTATCAAAAGGTGGTTTTTATGAATTAAGAACTGAAAAAAAGAAAAAAAAAAAGTAAAGGCGATAAAAAAGATACAAGGAACCGTCAAAGTGGAAGAAGGTACAAGGCATGTGCAACAACACACGAAGCCTTGTTGTAAGGCAAATGGGAATGAAATTGATACAACATAAAACACCGTGAAAGTGGAAGGAATGAATGAAGAAGGCATGTGCTCCCACGAAGCCTTGTTGTAACTTGTAAGGCAAATGATAATGAAACAATACAACAACACATAACATACAACGGAATTTTCGGCACGTGGGAGGTGTGTTTGAAGCTTCCTTGAGTTATACACATCTTCTACAGTTTTTTACTACAAAGGGGTCTATGAGTCTGTGTTTATTGGTTAGTAGAAAGTAGGTTGTATTTGTGTATTGTCTATAAGTTCTTAGCTTTTTGTTGAAGCCACTTACAGCTTAATATGTTTTTTTAGCAGTTAATCCAAAAGAGAAATGGGGGTCTCCAACTCATCATAACAAAACATAAATTTAAAACAGTCTGGATCTTCAACTAATCCAAAATGAACTTTCACCAACTTCACTATTCTTTTCCTTTTTCTTTAATACCTTTCTCTTTAGTTATGGCAAGAGGTAAAAGTCCTAGAGATGGCCACCATATAACGGTAACAAAGTGTATTCTTAATTTTTTTTAACAGAACTAGATTATCAAGTAACTTCACCACTTCTTGGAAATCTGATTACACATTTACAAATTAACAACAACAGAAACAAGCTAGTTTAGTACTAGTATTGAATTACAATATGAGCATTAAATGTTGCATAGATTATTAAAACATGAGACTGTTCCTAGTGTAGAATAGACAACTCTTACTATTTGTTCCCAACTGATTCTTTTTTTTTTAATTACTTCACATTCCCCAACTGATTCAAATGGAAGATAGCTAGTAGTAAATTTGATAAAGGTCACAGCATAATATACTATATTACTATTCTTAATAAAGAGATACTTAAAAAGACAGCTTCACCTTCATCTTCCAAGTTAGCCTTCTTCAACTTCTCTCACCTAACTTCACCAGTTTCTCTCTCTCTCTCATCTCTTTGAGCAAGAAAGAAAAATTGAAGTGATAATTACAACCCACCAACTAAAAAAAAACCACTTTCTTCAATTCAACTCTACGCGTCGCTTAGTACCCAAAAGTATTAATATTTTTGAGTTTCCCATTATTTCCCAACAGCATCATTAATTACCCATTACGAATCCCCATTTAGGTTCTGTCTGAAAAATTTCCCTTTTAAAGATTTGTTTCTTTATTAGCCTTTGATTTTGACATCCATCACTGTTCTTCCCCTTAGAGAGTACCCATCACTCCAAGATTTGATTTTTATAGGATTATCCTTGACTAAAGAGATGGCGAAAGTACTAAACTCGAGCCAATCATGTCGTTTCCCTTCACCTTCAAGCTCCTCTTCTACATCATGCGGAGCCAATGATGGTAACAGAGACCCACATTCTCTTTTTAACATTTCTCGTCAAGAGGAAGAAGAAGAAGAAGAGAGAAGCGAGAAAGAGGAAGAAAGATTCGAGCTTTCGTCTGCATTGGAGATTCTTGTCTCTGCAATCAGAAGGTCTGTGATTGGTGGGTGTGTCGGAGAAGAGGATCTTTGTTCGATGGAGATTGGTGTGCCTTCAGATGTTAGACATGTCGCTCATGTCACCTTTGATCGTTTCCATGGCTTCCTTGGCTTGCCTGTTGAGTTTGAACCTGAAGTCCCTAGACGAGCTCCTAGTGCAAGGTTCGTTTTGTTTTTATAAAAAAAATGATATTTCGTATGTTCGATATATTTTTTAAGTTTATTTTTCGTTACACAAATATAGATTTGCTAGATTTTTAAGGTAATTTTACTAATTAATGTTAATAAGTTCTATACTTTTAAACACATTTTGAATGGATTAAATATAATTGGTTGATAATTTTTGAAATTGTAAAAGTATAAAATAATAAAAAAATTAAAATAAATATTCATTATATTTTTAATATACGTGAATACTCTTAAAAATATATATATTTGGGAAATAAAGGGAGTAGATGTTTCTCTAAATGATTAGTGATTAGAGGTTTATAGTTATTAAGCAGATGACTCTGTTAAGGATATTGAGTGTTGGTATAGATAGATTTGACCGAGGACATCTTGTGTGCATAGCTGTTTTTATCTGTGATTTGGGGTGAAATGTCTAACGAAGTGGATGTATGTGAATGCAGTGCAACTGTGTTTGGAGTCTCAACTGAGTCAATGCAGCTATCATATGATACTAGAGGGAACATTGTGCCTACAATACTCTTGATGATGCAGTCTCACTTGTACAGTAGAGGCGGCTTGCAGGTTTTGTGTAATTGTGTGTTAGTCTAAAACTATTTGCATCAGTAAAGTAAATAATCATATGATGCCATATAGGTAGAAGGAATATTCAGGATAAATGGTGAGAATACTCAAGAGGAGTACATAAGAGAAGAGCTGAACAAAGGTGTTATACCAAACAACATTGATGTACATTGCTTGGCAAGTCTCATTAAGGTAACATACTAAACCCTTACTTGGATCTTACTCTCATTTGTTGTTACTTTCTAACTTCTTCGATTTGTTTTTTTTTTTCACTTAGGCTTGGTTTAGGGAACTTCCAACTGGTGTGCTGGACTCACTCTCACCCGAGCAAGTCATGGAGTCCGAAACTGAAGACGAGTGCGTGGAGCTTGTAAAGCTTCTTCCTTCGACAGAAGCTTCTCTGCTAGATTGGTCAATCAACCTGATGGCAGACGTTGTGGAGATGGAACATGTTAACAAGATGAACGCTCGAAACATCGCTATGGTTTTCGCGCCCAACATGACTCAGATGTTGGATCCGTTGACGGCTCTGATGTATGCAGTGAAAGTCATGAACTTTCTGAAGACGCTTATCGTGAAAACGCTTAAAGAACGTAAAGAATCTCGAGATAGGTTGGCTCAAGGCTCGAACCCGGGTCCTAGGGACCATAATGGTGAGGATCAGAGTAGTAGACAGTTGTTGCATCTCATGAAAGCTAACGAGGAGGAAGCTGTGGATACCTTTGAGGCTGAAATGAAAGACAGAGAAGGATCTGAAGAACTTATTGGTTTAAAGTCGTCTGTGATTAAAAGCTGTGGAGGTTTTGGAGAGAAAGAGAATGGTTGGGAGGAGGAGAATAGGAAGATGAAGAGGACAATGTCAAATGCGAGTAGTATTATGGGACGTGTGAATTACAGAGTTGAGCTGTTCGAAGCTTGGCGGTGAATAAAGATTACATTTTCTATAAAAAAAAAGAATTACGTTTTCTGATGGTTTTGATCCAACTTTTTGGATTTTGTTGAATGATTTCGATATTGTGAGGATGAATGGGTTGCTTGTGTCTCAAGAAACGTTACATTTTTGCATATAATGTCGAAGAAAAAAAAGCTTGTTTTGTGTTTCAAAAAAAAAAAACCATGGGTGTAAAGGCCAACTAATTGGACAAATGGGTCTGGCCCAAACGATTTTTCAAGATGACAAAACCAAAAGAATTAGACTTATTATTCCGACAACCAAACAGTGTGATAATCTCTGATTAAACCATTTCTCTCTTCTCCATCTCAAAACTCAGAAGATAATGGTGAAGCAAGTGGAAGTTCAGACACCGATGGTTGTTCGGCTGTGCAAGAAAGAGCTTTGGTTCAAGCTTTGAAGACACTCCCTAAAGAGACAAGACAAAGATGGGAGAGAGTAGCTGCTGCTGTTCCTGGTAAAACGGTGATTCAATGCAAGAAGAAGTTTGCAGAGCTTAAGGAACTCATAAGAAGCAAGAAAACTGGAGTCTAAATCAAGTTGTAATGATTCATTTGCTTCTCATTTACTTATTTAATCCTATTGTATTGTTTGAGTAATCATTTGATAAGAGAAATCAAACAGAGTTTTATTGTCTCAACTATATAAGAAACCGCAAAGTCTTCAAAGGAAGCAAGTAAGCATGAAAATAGATGTGGTTCATTTTGTTAACAAGGACCAAAGAGGAAGGCTTATTGGTCCATGCGCAAGATTCAACGGCTCGTGGTGCTTTAACCTGATGATGACCCAACAGTCAAGTAACTGTTTCCAAAGTCTTCACCCACCAAGAAGAAGCGCAAGGGCGTCACTCATGCTGCTTGAGTCTCTAACAATCCCAAACCGGCCTTGTTGGTCTTGCCAGCTCGACGCAAGTAAAGCATCAGGTCGTGTTACATCAACTCCTCTCTTTGGTTCCCATACCTGATCCAACTCTTCTGTCTTCACAACGTACCCTGCCAAAGCTTCAAATATAACAGAGTGACTATCTGTTACAATACACTAAACACAGTAACTTTACAACCAATAAGGAAGATACGAGTAAACTTTGATCTCTCACCTGATGAGTTTCCACCTCCACTAAGTTGCGTGGGAATTGGAATCTCGGAGCGAGTCCAAATGTTTTGGAAAGCTTCTGATTCACCTACTCGTGGTACATTCTGAGTAGCACAAGTAGTTGAATTTATACTCTTCTCAGATGAAGATAACAACAAACCGTGCTTCGCACTAGCTTTGATCTTGGCTTCATGAAGCAGCATATCTAGCAAGCCGGTGTCGCACGAAGAGAAACAATCTGGCTCATCCATCTCCAACGGTGGTGGAGATTGAATATAAGTATCAACAGAGTCCAGTAGATCTGATTGTGGAGGTGACGGTGTCGTCGTCGTCTTCCACTGATCAATTCCACCAGTTTCTGAATATTGGAATGAAGGGAGCTCCAGCTTCACCGCCCCAAACGAGGGCTTAGAAGCAGGAAGCATGCCATCCGTAAAGGTATGGCTATCTTGAATCATCATCACATCAGATGGATTCTGGTTTCCACCATACATAGGATGATGATCAGAGATACTAAAAGATCTTGGATTCTTTTGTGGAGCAGCGTACTGAAAACGTTCCGGAGATTGGAACTCTTGCCTTATGTTGTTACTGTGGGAAGGCAATATAGGTGGCGTGTAGCTACTTGCACCAGCTCCTAGCATGTTGCATGCGAGCATATCAGAAGCTCCAGGTAACAAGCTAGTAGCAAAATTTAGATCCTCAAACAGGACATTAGCAAAATTTAGATCCTCAAACAGGACATTAGCTTTGGAGTTCCCTAACTGCGAGAACTCTTGATGTCTTCTTCTATCTACTACTCCCGTTGATTGATACTCTTGACTCCAGTGCAGGTCTTCAACAACATGGGTTCCAGGAGGGTAAAGTGGTAAACCCGCTCGTTGCCGCCTCTTGATACGCGTGTTCCAATAATTCTTTATCTCATTATCTGTTCGACCAGGCAACTGATAAACACAAAAAATCAATACCAGAGATAAGATCAGTTTATGAATGCTCTTTTCTATACTACTTACAAGTTCAGCCATCTGTGCCCATTTATTCCCCATCCTAGCGTGCATCTCAACGATAACCTGCTCCTCCTCTTTGCTAAACGCTCCTTTCTTCAGATTCGGCCTCAGGTGATTAGCCCACCTGAGACGACAGCTTTTACCGCAGCGTGCAAGGCTGGTGTGTTTCTGCACGTTGTTCCAGTTACCTTCCCCGTGCCTCTTGACGTAATCAATCAAAACCCCGTCTTCCGTTGAGGTCCACGGGCCTTTCTTCAGGTTCAGGACGCTTCCTCTCCCTCCTCTGCTGCTCGTGCAGCCGTTGTTGCCGATGTTATCAGAAGCAGTTGAGGGTGATTCGTAGTTGTAGATGCTGGAGTACATAGCATCATCACTCTCATCCATTGTGTAACTCATCCTCTAAATCTTTCTAATTAAAGCAGGCAACTTAATAACCGTTTAGACATCAAGCTAACATACCTGAACCAAAGCAAGACAGAGCCTTTTAATATATCAACATCAAAAGAATGAATTTGAAAACAGACAACTAAAAAAGCAACAAGTAAAGATCTTTGGACAAAATTAGATTCCAGAAGCTCTCTACACACACACTTAGCTTCCAGTAATCCTCAATCTCAATATTACAAAACTCCAATCCCCAAAAATCAAATTGATTCGAAAAGAAACGAAACCCTAAGCTATAGATCTGCGTTTATCACAAAGAGACGAAGTCGGAGCTCGGAGTTTTGAGCTGAACACAAGAGAAGAAGGAAAAAGTATCAGATTTTGGGATTCGAAACAAAATAAAAAACCTAGATTTCGAGTGAAGATGAGAGAGAGAGAGAGATGCGTGGAAATGGATGAAGAAAGAAAGTAAAGGAGGGAAAAGAGAGATTACGCGGGAGGAAAGGTAAGAGCGATGTTTAGTCTCGGAGAATCGATCAATCAATCGAGAGGTTGAAGATGGGAAGAGATCAGAGTAGTAAAGCAATCATTCATCATTCATAAGCTCAGAGAGAGAGAGAGAGAGAGAGAGAGAGAGATGCTCACCAGATCAAGTGGGAACAAGATCAAACTAAAGTAAAAATAATAAAACACTCTTTCTATTTAATGCTTGTTGCTCCAAAAATTATTTAATGCTTTTTCATTACTACAAAAAAAATGAATTTTTTCTTTCCTGGATAAATTATAGAGAAATTTCTAATTTATAGCATGATACTGTGTTTATATTCAATAAATATATATATAATTATTTTCTGACAAAGAAGAAATATAAGTTTTTTTCTCTGGCAAAATATGTCAAAAAGAGTATATATACAAATAAGATTGAAAATATATAATGCCAATTTTTTTTTTGCCAATTTATGCTGGAATTAAGTTTGTTAACAAATACTATTACTTGCTCAAAATAAAAATATAATTAAATTTATTATTTATTTTGATTTTGTATTTTAAAATAATTATCAATTAATGATATATATTTAATCAGTTCAAATATTTATAAATAATGTTTATAAAAGTATACAAAAAGTATTTCCAAAATATAGAAAATATATTTTTGTGGAATAAAATTTTTTTAAAAATCTAATAATTATAATCATAATAGTGATATTTAAGAAGTGTGTAACAAATTGCAATTTATACTGTGGTATAATCGTCTACTATACGTCTTGATAAAAAGGAACACACCAAACTAAATTGCAATGTGTACTTCATTTATGATGTGATTTTTGAGTTTACTGACGTTGAGATTACGAGGGTCCACACTCTTATGAATCCAATGATTCTATCTGACATCAAATAGAGATAGTGTATGATTGTGACTCTCTCTAATCAAACTGGCTAATCGACATAAAGTTCTGTCAGGAAGCCAAATGGCCAATCATGCGACCCAGGACTCTAACCTTTTTCATGCATTTGCTACTTATATAGCCTGTTTTTTTTCTGAACTGATACTTATATAGCCTGTTGTTACTTCAATTTTGCCACTTCACAGAAAATAATGTTTTATACAAAAAGAAGATAATTGCGGATCTGATTTAAACCATTTGAATGCTATTTATAGGTGAATCTATAAGTAAGACTCGGATGATTCAACTCACGTATGTGCTGCAGCTCTGAAGCAAGTTTGACAACCAAAAGATGAAGATAAATGTTAAAAAATATTGGACTTCTCGCTCAACTTGAGCGCCCGACTTCCATCAGAGCAAAGAGATGATAAAATGTTACGGTTATATGGTTCACTGCACCAAACCCACAGGGATAGCTTTTGCGTTTTCGCGTATCTCTTGAGATCATTTATACTCTATAGTCTATATATATGTAAACTGATTGTACTACCAAGCAGTACGTAAACTTCAAGATATTTCAAGACTGGTTAAGATATTTCCACTCATCTAGGTAAACAGAGAAATGTTTTATTTACATGACATTATAACTTAATTATGTTTCTATGCATATTCATCCCCAAACATTTCTTCAACAATAGTTACCGGGGGATATTTCATATCTGAAAAGAGAACAAAATTTATAAACAAAAATACAAACAGAATCATCTATTAAAACAAAATTCAATCCAGACTTTAATCACAATCAAAATAAATCAAGAGGAGATTATTAATTTGATTTTAATGTAGAAAAGGCTCGAAAGTGCTCACCACCTTCTTCAACTGGTCAAGAAACGATAAATACGGCACCGTTCCATCGTTTCCGGCAAGGACCCTATACTTATCTCTCCTCGTGAAGTTAGTGCA
This sequence comes from Raphanus raphanistrum subsp. raphanistrum, assembly GCA_019706035.1. NCBI lineage: Eukaryota > Viridiplantae > Streptophyta > Magnoliopsida > Brassicales > Brassicaceae > Raphanus > Raphanus raphanistrum. The sequence continues at coordinate 43,101,363 of CM033980.1, forward strand.
TTCGAACCCTAACGCAGCCGCTAAGATCCTCTGAACATAATTCGCCACGTCATGCGGACTCTTCCCTGAGGAACACGTAGCCTCAACCGGAAGCTGGTTCAAGAAAGTAACCTCGTAAACCGGTCTCGGGTTCATGAAGAAGAAAATCGGGTCTAAACCTTTCCAGCCTCTCGCTGTAGTCGCGTGGAAGAACCCAACTCTATAATTCATAGCAACGGGAACAATCCTATCCGTTAACTCAGCGAAAAGCCCGCTAAATCTTAGCAAGAACGGTTCACGACAAGTGGTTCCCTCAGGACAAACCACTAGATCGCCTTCAGACAGTTGTTGTTTGATCTTTGCTGCGTCTACATCTCGGACTCTTGTCAATCTAACGGTTGGGATGGGAGATAATATCTCGGATAAGCGTGAGATTGAGTAAGTAACGGCCGGGACGCTGCGTCCGAGTACGTACGATAATACCACCGGGTCCATTAGGGTTCTGTGAGTGCACACGAAGAGAACACCGGAGTTTCCTGCAGTTGGTGCCTGAGGAGGCTTGCCTTTGACGATGACCTGGCCGCCGAATATCTTGGAGACGTACGGTGTGGCCCATAATGGGAGGACGGATCCAAGAAAGATCCGGATGGCGGCGAGAATGATTCCTAATGGGATCCATGTGAGGATGAGGAGTGCGGTGGCTGGAGTTGGCCGCTTGACAAGGCGTCCGTCGTGGAAGATTACCGGAAGTGGCCGTAGCTCAAATTGTTTGTTACGGTGGTTGTAGTTCTCTGGTATTGGTGCATGAATATGATCCTATATATACATGAAGATTTAAAATTAGTTTTAATAATAATAGGGATTATTAATATATGAAAAAATAGGGAACATATGTTGTAAAATATACAAAGATTCGCGTATGTTAAAAATGACAATAAAAAACTGCCAGTTGAAATTATTATTTTAGAACTGTAACAGTTGAATTATTATATTTTGTATTGATTTTGTTCATGCAAAGATCCAACGTTTACCTCACATAAAGATAAGAAAGTTGTAGAAAGTGTCTTGCCCGGTCTTGCAAGACCTATCTGAGGCTTTCTATCACCAAACAAATCAGCAACACGGCTCAAAACAGATTGATCGATATCAGTTTCACGTATCAAACCGGTGACAAACCCGAACCGGTTCACAATCAGCTCTGAACCGATGACCTCATCGGCTCTAAGATGCTCCTTTGCAAACATTTCCACCATAACTCGAGGCATTCTCGTCACCACAACCTTCTTCTTGCACGAGCTGTAAACCTTCCAAGTGTCCATGCTTACGTCATCCAAGTAGAACTTAGGAAGGACGGCTCTAGCCACCGATTGAATCTCTGATTCGCGTAAACCAACCGTGGCTACAAAAGTCATGAGCTTGATAGAGGCGTTCTTGTAGCTGAAAACGTCAAGGAGTGTGATTACGGGCCAAAGAAACAGCAAGATGGCGAAACGAATTAGACCAGATGCTTCGAAGGCAACGAGCATGAAGTAAGAGAATGGATCTTCGTTCCGCAGCATTGTCCCTTCAAATTCCGTCACGACAGAATCTGAAGTCGTTTTACCTCGCTCCATTTTTACTTTTTCTTCTCTTTGTTTTGGTTATGTGATCGAATATTAATTTGTGTCGACTGAGAATGGGAGAAAATGAAATATAACGTTTTATGTTATAAGGTTTTGGATTGATTTGTCTCTGTTGCAATGGCAGTTTATCAATATTACACCTACCGTAGTTGTACATGTACATTAGAAAAATGTTCCATAAGTCAATATTATATAGAGTCATAGAGAGATGTCAAGAAAATACGATTATACACGTCACGGTGCTCCTCTTTTCTAATGAAATAGTGCACGTAATGTTATGTGTATAAAACAAAATTAATGGTTTTAAACTAACGGATTTGGTCCAAAAAAATTTTACACTAACCCATTTAGTCCAAATTGTTGGCAGAATGCACCAAAATTAGGCAATGGCTACAGCTAAATATACGGATTTAGTTAGGTTACTGACCTAATTATATAATCATGGCATATAGTCCATGAGAAAAATAATTATAGCTTTAAGTGATACAGATTTTTCATTTTTGGTAAAGATATATATAACCATATAGGTACATTAGAAACTCTATAATTTAATACTTAATAGATTAATAAACACCGTAAATTAACAAATTTCTCCAGTCCTAAATTGACCGGTTCAAAATATGAAATGTGTTGATAAAATAATAAGATAAATAATTTCTAAAAAATCATATGTATATATATATAGTCTCACGAAAATTATAAACTGATAATTTATATGTATATACATTTAATATTTATATAAGTGTAAACCAATCATTATATTATATTCACAATGAATTATCTTTATATTTTTTAATATTTAATATATATTGATGAGATTTAGTAAAATTATATCTAGAAACACATTTAAATTCTATGAAATATATTTTATATGCACCAGTAATATAATAAAACTAATATAAATGTTAAAATGTTAATCAATGTATATATACAGTAAAATCAAATATTTTTATTTTAGAAAAATATATCTTAAAATATAAAAAATGTAAAATAAACATTTTGTAAATTAGTAACTCTATAAATTAATAAAATATCAAAGTTCCAGCATTCTAAATTTATAGAGTTTTGACTGTATCATTATTGATATATGTTTCTTTATTGTTTGGATTTGATTTGTTTTGTTTAATTCGACCGAAGAGAAACTTATAATATAGTCCAACCGAATTAGTTTATGTGGTTCAGTTTATTGAGTTTGGTTAGAATATTTCGTATATGTCGTTCTGTGAAATCATTTGCCAAAGTGAAACCTTATCTCAACTCAATAATAATTAAACTGGTCCGTGTTTGGTTGCCTACCTGACAGATAATGTTATAGAAGAAAAGCAAGCTTGGAATTCTAACAGAACGTATGTGTGTTGTTATAATAGTACTTTTCATACAGCTGCAATCATAAGACTTATAGTTGTTATGTAACACAACAACACAACGCTTTCAAGTCTACGTATGTGTGTTATAAATTATAATAGTACTTTTCATACAGCTACGATCATAAGACTTATATATAGTTGTTATCTAACACAACAACACAACGTTTTCAAGTCTATATTATTTAAAACTTAGACATAAACTTGAGTGTTTATAAACATTTTTCCTTTATGCATTTTCTTATCCGTCTCTTTAATTATGTTAGCTGAGGTTTGGTTGGAATCAAAAGGTATGGAAGAAATTTGGTTGTTATGAAATCTATGTAAAAAGTCCAAGTTGAATTGGCATCCTCGATAGGTAAGAACCAATTACTAAAAAAGAAACCGAACTTATTTAACTTAACAAAATAGATACATGTACGAAATTCTGTTTTTTTGCCGATTTAACTAAGTTACACAACATAAATGTTTAGTGATGGATGATTGATACGCTCTGTTCTAGAAATTAGTAACCAATCTATGGTCGAATCTAAAGTCTGTATGTGCAAATATATATCTCTAATTAAAATATTTTTTATATCGTCTCCGAAGATCTGCACTTTCTAATCCTTATCGACATTTCTCTCTCTTTTCTTCTTCCTCCTCCTTCCATCACCTCGCAACACTGTCTCCTTGGTGCCTGTCAACAAAAAGGAATAAAAATGTAAATAAAAGCTTCAAAACCTAATTTTAAATGTTACAAGTTTCAATATAGAATCAAAAAGCGCTAACCTTGTTCCAATACTCAGGATCCATCTTCATTGAAGTCACCAATATCCTCTTCACTCTAGTTACCCGAGAATGCTCTCTCTTTCCGCAGTAACCATAATTCTTATCCGCCACACTATACCAAGTTTTAGTCCCACTATCCCGCACATCCTCTGCTCCATCCATGAAATAAGTGACGGGACGCTCACACGGGTCAGGTTTCAAGGGCCTTGTGTTAAACGTGAAAGGTCCATCGCTCGAAGACCGCCAGGTTTTGAAGGTTTGCAACGGCTTCTCCAGCTCCTTAGTGCTCAAGAAGTAAGAGTATATCTGAATGGAGTATCCCCAAGAAATGGATATGGACCACTGACGCTTGCGGTCATGGCAGTTAACCTGTTGGAGTATTCGATGCGGGTCTAAGGTGTAAGGTTTCATTAGGGTTTGTAACGACTCGATAGGGTTTTTGTTAGGGAATATTGAGTCTAAGAAAACTAGGTGATGCAATGATACAAGGGGAGCTAATGGATGTGCTGCTAGAAACCCAAATGGATCTCCTCTTATGTCAAGCTGCAATACATCAAAAAAAATGTTGTTAATTTATACTAATGTTCTTCTTTAAATGGTTTAGACGTGTTTAATTTTTCGTTGACCGAACGAGTAATGTCAACGAAAAGATTTCTAAATCGATTTTTATACTTATACAATAACAATTTAGATGGCACTCATTCGCTAATTCCTAACAAAAACTCTAATTAGAAAATTTTTGAAAATTGGTCAACATTATCTATACGCCAAAATATAAATTACACTATTTTAAATAAATATTATGTTACATTCAACAAATCAAATTCTAAATGCTTTTTATAGCATTTACCTAAGTGATTAATACGTTTGATCCCTTTAATTTCTTTGCTATTTTCATAAATAAATTAAGAAAATTCACGTGGCAAGAATTTACTTAAAGAGCTTTTGTCGGGATCTAAACCATTTGAATGTGTCGGGATCCAACAAACGAGATCAGAAACAGCTCTGACACATGTCCAAACAACCAATCCTAAAGCTAACACGTGCCCCCAACAGAACTCACCTGGTGAAAACCGCGTTCTTCGGTGAACGGAACGCCGATCTCGCTAACGCAAGCCGCGATTCTCTGATCCGAACCGTAATAATAAAAATACCGCTGGAGACAACCGTCCATCGCTGCCGCCAAACGCGCAGCAAGCGGACGGCTGATCGCGAAACCCCCGCCGCCGAACGCCATATCGTACGCGTGCATCACGTCCTGCTCGACGCTCTCCGAGTTTCCGCCAATGTACCACATCTGCTCGTGGTCGTACTTCGAGAGAACCTTCACGAGATTATCTGTAAAGAAGACGGTGTCGTCGTCTCCCATCACGAACCACCGTACATCCGGTAGATTTAGTTTGTAACTATCCCATATCGTCCTAGCGATCCGAACCGCGGCTCTCGAGCTGGAGAATCTAAACCGGGTCCAACCAGGATCGGAAACTCGAACCGGGATCGAGAACCGGTTATCGGAATCATTCTTAGGGAAATTCACCGGTTTATCGAGCCAGACGGATCCACGCGTTGTGGTATTGCGCCACCATAAGGAGGTGAACCTGCTACGGTCGAGCCAGGTCTCAGCTGCTCCGGCGATACAGAACTGAACGTGGGAGATATTGATGGGACCGGCTGATCTCGTCGGCGGGAGGGCTAGTGCCTTCTGAGGCACGGCGGGGAAACGGAGACCGTAGGAGGAGGAGTAGTCAGGCGGGGAGGAGGAGGATAGAAAAGTGATGCGGAGAACGAGAGAGACGGAGAAGACGAGGCACGTGAGGACGGAGACGCGAGTGACAAGCACGAGGTAGTCACGTGGCCGCTCCGGCATGAAGAAGAAATTTGAAAACTTCAGGGCCTCGTGGTGGTGGTGGTGGTGGCCGTGCTCACCGCTTCCTCCGCGATTCAGTTTCATGTTTTTCTTTTTTTTTTGATGTGAGAAGAGAACAACACCGTGAAAATTCACTCCGGCGTGAGGGAGTGGTTCTTATTCACACCAGACTTCAGAGTTGCCCTCTTCCTCTTGCCTACGCCGTGGGAATGGAGTTTTGTTGGAAATTTTACGGAATTGCCCCTGACGGTGGCTGGAATTATTCTATTTTTAGTAGCTACTTTTGTTTATTTCCTTTTTTGGAGAGTGGCAACTCTGTGAGATAAACAGGCATAAATAGAAGAAGAGGTTGACACGTGAAAGAAACACACAAAATGACGGGGACAACCTCCAGTCAACGATAATATGGTAACAGATTGAATATCATGTTTCAGAGTATAATAAACAGAACCAACAAAAGAAATGCTTCAGGCTGTAACTGGTTCTCAGTTTTAGAAATAAGATGAGTATGCTCAATTATAAAAGTATAGAATACAAACAAATCAGAATCGTGGCTTCACAACCTGATCCTCAGAGAGTCGACAGCAAACGTATGAGCTGATCGCCTGAAGGCCGTACGCCTGTCTCTTCTCCTTCATCCTGGAGTTGTGCAGGTCTCCGTCTGGCCATTTTATTTTCTTTTACCCATCTTATATGGGCTGTTTCTGAAGCATTTACTCGATGTTTTCGTTTGGTTTTATCTTGTCTTCTTTGCATTTGATGTTCAAACTTTGTTGGCTTCGGCCCCAAGTTAAGATTTAATGACAAAAAAAGTCAGAATGTAGTAGTTAAGGAAATAAGATGAATGACATGAATGTTATAGTAAGATTGTAATTAGGCCTGGGATTTTTACCCATATCCATTTATCCGACCCGAAATTGACCGGTTCGGTTTGGTTTGGGTAAGCCCAAATTTATCCGATGGATCAAATTATATTTAACCATGGATATCGGGTCGGTTCGGGTATTTACCCGAAATCCATTGGGTACCCGATTTAAACCGAATTCTATGTAAAAACACATAAATATGTGCCTCATGAGGATCGAACCCAGGTGTGAAAGCTGATATAATATGTACAATACCACTGGACCACTATAACTTTATTGTATATTTTACATTTTACTTATATATCTCTATTTTGTTTTGTTATTTATGTTTACGTTGTAACCGCTGAGAGTCGAACCTGAGTTGTTTAGGGTCAAGTCTCAAGAGTAATACCACTAGACTAGCCCAACTTCTCTGTACTTATATACATATTAGTAGTATATATACGATATTCATTTATTTTCATAAAAAAATAAAAATATAATGAATAAAATAAAAAAAATTTCAGATATTGAATATGATTTTGGATAAAATTTAACTGAACCGAATGTTACCGATTTTTTCTGGGTTATACATGGTTACTTTCATCAAAAATCCGAACCGACCCGGAACCGGCCGATACCGAACCGAAACCAAACCGTAAGTCTTCCAAGTACTCATTGGATATAATTTCTAAATAACCGAAATATCCGGACCCGAACGGGTACTATCCGAAACCGAACCGAATACCCGAAATCCCATGCCTAATTGTAATTCTTTCTCCGGTTTAGAAATAAAATGGATGAGATTGTTGTGGAGGTTATATAGTGATAAACTACGATATAATTCAACTCAACAAAATTTTTTGGCCATCAGTTAGATCGATAAAATCCAATCCATAATCAATCTTATAATGCCAGGGGACGCGATCTAGTGGAGTTGAACTTCAATGGAGAAAGTATCAGACATTACGAATTTGATTAAAGACAGTTCTTCAACTAGACTCAGCGATTTATTTTTTTCGTTTATTTATACCTCTAATTTGAAACAATGCTAAGATATAATCCTGATGATTTGAGGACCCAATTAACATGACCTTGTCGTACCGTGGATTGTCCAAATTTTAGATATGCTCCATGAGCTGATTGCTGGCCTTTCGGCCATTTTATGGGCCTTTATAAGAGACGCTCACATAATTGGGTTTATCAGTTCTCACATATTTTCCATTCTGTCGCTCTCATTTTCACTTGATTTCCTACGAATACCATGGACTCATTCACTCTATGAAGTTTGTATTTTCTTCTCCATTGACAAATGTACACAGCATATGTCAACAAACTCAAAATTTCCAAATCGAAGCTTCTTCTAAAATCATAGTAAACCATCATGTTTATATCTCTAATCATGTTGCAGATTTTGATGCATATTGATCGTAACGGTGGCGCAAAAAAAAAGGTTGATAGTCTCTTTTTCTTCATCGTTGAGCATTCACACACAAAAATAAAAGCTAGCATCCGTTATGGAACCTTCTTCTAATAAACCTCTATTGCTTACCACTTTATCCGTACATATCGAACAATGACATGGGTTACACTTTGCTAGATCAAGTCGTGGGAAAAATATTGCTGCCAATTGCCATATAGCATTGGGGTCATGGACTCATGGTGTGTTGAGGTACGTAAACATGACAACATGACTCCAGCTGCAACCTCCCATATCAGATCTAATCTTGGACCCAAAAATAAGGAAGTTTAGGCTTGAAGTTAAATATTATCTACAAATTTTCTCTACATGTTTTTTGCATACGTGTCTTTAGGTTTAGAATTACTTTCGTGTAGTCTTATATTACTTTATGTTTGGTTTAAGTTTATTTGAGTCTTTTTCTTTAACGTTTACTTCATTCAATTAAATTGATTACTATAGGTCATGCATATCAAATTAAAGTGGTAGAAACTAAGAGCATCAGCAAGAGTGAATGAAGAACAACTCTTCTTTGAGAACACTTCAACTATTTTGCTAGCTTTGTTTTATACTTGTCACATTATTACTAGTCTAGTTTAAATAAATAAATATATAACAATTAGAAAATTAAATTAGTTAAGAGATTTAATGTGTTCTGTTGTTGCTGATGCTCTAATGGCCGTAATGTCTTTTTTTGGTTTTGGTTCGTTATTGGTTTAAACAATTGATCGATTGTTTTTCACAAAAAAAAAAAAACAATTGATCGATTTCTTGCATCACATGAATAATAATCATAGTACCAGAGTTTACAGCGAATGTGGTAGGTCCAGCCGTCGCAGGTTCTGAAGTTTAAACAAAAAAGAGAAGAATAATACTAGAAAATTGTTGACAAAATAAAATATATATCGTATGCTTGCATGCTGGGTAAATGTCACGGTGCATGCCGATTCCACGGCGATGTATAATAAAAAATCTGATCGGTACACAGATGTCGAAAAGTAGACGCATTTAAATAGATAACAGCTGTATCTATTTATTTATTTAGACCATCTCCGACCCACATCTATTTATATCTCTATATTTTTTTCTAAAATGGAGAATCTCTATTATAGAAGTGGATTTGCTCCAATGTATACCTAGAAAAATATAGAGGAATCTCACTTTTTACCTCTATATTTAGAGATTAAAATGACAAATCTCTATATTTTCCCCTATAAATAGAGGAACTCTATTATAGAGGCATACATTGGAGCAAATCTACCTCTATAATAGAATTTCTCTATTTTAGAGAAAAATATAGAGGTGTACATTGAAAATGCTCTTAATATAGTAGTATATATTCAAAAGGATCAGAATATATAACAAAAACACTGTTTTGTTCCAAGCAACAGTAAGATTTCATGTTGAGGCCTTTGGCTTTGCATTTCATAGTCTCTAAACATGTTTAGCAAGTTTACATTGTAGATTAAATTTGTAGAACATCAACGTAATCATCCTGAAGTCCAACAACGAGTGAAGTATGCAATACTCCCTCCGTTTCATATTATTTGTCGTTCTAAGTCTTTGCACACATATTAAGAAAACATTTAATTTTACATATTTCCAAAATAAAAATACTATTACCAATACACATCAACCAATATAAAAATAGAATAGAGAATATTTTCAATAAATTTTGCATTGAAAACCGAAAACGACACTTATTTTGAAACAAAAATTTTGCTCTAGAATAACATATAATTTGAAACGGAGGGAGTAATAAATAAAAATTGGACGAACAGTCGAGTGTTATCTGAATGTTGTCCAGGCCTGATGTTGTCATATTAGTTTAGACTAATCTTTAGCATCCAGTTTTTAGATAATATTAAGTAAACGAAAGTGCTGTCTTTCCATCTCGTGAAGCATCATATTGAAAAGAAGTTTCCAAGACAATTAAGGTTACGTGTAAAAAATATTTGCTAATAGTGTAGGCTCCTAAGTATTTACTCCCTCTGTTTTTAAAAGATTCATGTTTTAGAAAAAAAATTTGTTTCAAAAAGATACATTTTTTACATTTTCAAGACATTAATTAATGAAAAATTGTATATTTCCAAAAATATAATTGTATTTATTAAAATCTTATTGGTTCAAAATTTTGGGGAATTGTTAATTAATAAAAACAATGCATTGGTAACTAAAATTTTATGTTTTTCTTAATAAGTGTGAAAAATCTAAAACATGGATCTTATAGAAACAGAGGGAGTAATACAATCAACCAAACCGGACAAGGGGCAACTATTATATTCTATTAATTTTTTATTTATAAGTTTTTCCAAATAGAAAAGATCTACACACCAAAATATCCCATTGAAATGCTCTTAAGGTCGTACCCTTGATCCCTTTGTTATAGGTTTGGTCACACGCATTGTTGACAGTCACGTGGCAATACTGGTACGTCTGTTTCGGTACAGCTAAATTATGCAACGTGTTGTAGTATAAGTGGGATTGTCATGCTTTCCTGCGGTCCCAAGCTTGTTGAAATTATAGACCTGCTCTGCTCCTTTATACCAAAGAGGACGTGTGTAACAATCCTGTGGCTTCACAAAAATATCAGTGGAAAAATTCAAAATATCTACGATCATTATTGTCGATTTGTTCTCATGGAGTATATAAACGGATAAAGATTTGTTTTTAAATGTTTTCATATTGCTATCATATTCATTTGAAACTACCAGCTGTTCCCATAATGAATAACTTGCTCATATGTAGATTGCTGATGACAAGAAAAAGGTACTTGAATGTTCAAAAACTCCATATTTTTCACTAAATATAAGAAATAAGCTTTTAAGTTTCAAATGAGAACCTGTTACAAAAAAAGAAAAGTTTCAAATGAGAACGACTTCAGTTTCGATTATGTAATCAAAATTGTGTTTGATTACATGTTTTTAGACTTTTTTGCCGTGTAATCAAATCTAGAGGTCATACAGTTTGTTTTAAACATCCTGTAAACTTTTTAGCAAAAAAAATATTTTAAATCGTACTGAAAATCTATATTTAAGCCATTATACAATATATAAATTAACATTTTCACTATCAAAAACATTTGCATGTGATTCTGAATTTCTTTAGGTTATTATAACAAATTCTAAACTTTTATTTAAAATTTTAATAGTAAATTTATTTGCAATTTTGTTTTTAAAATAAAAATAACAACTAACAAATACTTTCGCAACATAATAAATTCAAAAGTTTATATATAACGAAATCTCGTGATGTAAATACTTTTATAAAGTTGTGAAAGTACTAAAACAGGAAATACGTCCCAAATATATATACATATATATAAGAATATAATTCGTCCCAAGGGAACCAAACTGGAATTGTTTTAGAAATACTGGGTATGATCTCCAGATTCAAAACAAAAGAACTGTGTCATAATAAATAAATATAACGAGGTCTTATATGACAAATACGGAAAACGTGGATAAGCGCCGAATTTGAGTCGTGGAGTGGAGGAGTCACCGAGGAAGCATCTTCCAGTATCCACGTGAGATCAAACACGTGTCGTTTAGTCTACAAAAGAAAAACAAGATAATTTGGACAGGCAGAAGTCAGATTCAGACACTTGAGACTGAGTGGGTCCGAGCAAAAAGGCGCGTGTTCCACTTCCACACTTTCTCACGGGCTTACGTAGACATCATTAAGTTGTTGTCACAGCTGGATGCGAGGGAGTTAGTGTGGTGCAGGTGCAGTATTATCAGGCAGTAATAGTGACATATTCTATTCCACGCCCGACTGTGGCGCGTGTGTCGCGTTCTGTTTTAGCTCGTTTTAGATTCTCTCGTGTGTTTGTGTGATGACGTCTTTCTGATCGAGAACAGAGAACTGACTGAAAAACTTAACCTATTTGAATCTGATCATCACTAGATCGTGAACATTTTTGTACTGTTTTCACGTGGCAAGAAAATTACAACTGGCCGATTTTTCAGCAGAGCATTGTGTTCACGTAAGTTCAACAATAGACGTATGTTTTGTAAAATGAACATTTCTGTACAGTTTTCACGTGGCAAGAAAATTGCAACTGGCCGATTTTTCAGCAGAGGATTGTGTTCACGTAAGGTTCAACAATAGACGTATGTTTTGTAAAATGAGTTTTTAGCACATTTTGACACAAATGTCTATGATATCACTATGTTTTGTATTTTTAATTTAGTAAGTATGGGTAAATCTCTATAATATTATTTGAGAAGTCAGTTTCTTATGTATCGCGCTCACGTTAATTCTCACGATGGTTGATTACATGAATACCCTTAATGAATTAATCTTAGCTATACCAAATTATCATTACTAAAAATTGTTTAGTTTTTTTTTTATTAATAAAGCTTTAATTATCCTTTTTATTATAGTTTATTTATTTTATCAACCCATATATAATAAAAAAGGAAATATCTATAAAATATATAGATTTTTTATATACAAAAACGAATTTATTTTTTCTTAATTTATATTTTCCCTAAAAACATAAATAAAAAGTGAATATCTAATAATTTACAAAATATATAGGTGTATATATAATTTACAAAATAAAATAATTAAGATAATTTTTAAGAAAACATATTTTATAATGATTATTTTTTTGATTAAATGATTTAAAGAAAATTAATTTCAAACAATGTAAAGTGTTCATCTAATATCATTAAGAAAATTTATAAATTAAAATTAAAATTTTACCTAATTTTCATTGATAAAATTATAAAATGTATTCGCAATTCTAAACAAGTTATGATTTACCAATTATTAGGAATTAGTTGTCTTATAAATATTCATATATATACATGAATTTTCAAATATTATAAAATATGTTCATGAATGCAACTACAACATTTTCTGTGTGTTTCTATCTTTAAAAAAATAAACTTACCAAATTTTATAAGATTTATAAAATGTATTTAGAAATATAAAAGGATGAACGGATCTAAATTAAGCTAAAAGTAGTAATCCAATTATAATCTTATTAAAGTTAAAAAAAACAGTTGTTCAATTTGAAATAATAGATGCGAAAACATACTCACAATGAAAATTTGAACTGTCCAAATATTAAGTTTGAAATAAGATACCTAATTAAGATGAAAACATATGTATTAATAATTATTATGATTTGATTATCTTATAAGTATTTATTCCCGTGCATGAGCACGGGAGAATCACCTAGTATGATATAATAGGATTTTCTGAGGAAGAGGACTGCAATATTTAAATTAGTTTCCTCTTCACCACCAAAACTCACTTGTGATATTTATTTCTAACAATTCCCCAACAAATCATGGATTGACCTCATCTGCTATATATACTTTGTGATCGTGTTAGTAAGAACCAAGACAGAAAACGATGGCATGGACAAAATTTCAAATTTTATTTTTTTAAAACAGATTCTGAAAACACTATTTATAAGAAAAAGTTTTGTAACCTTTTGATATTTGGCGAAATCCCAAATGGCTAAACACAATATCTCGCGTCTAAGTAAAATCCTCGATTCCAAACTTGTATTTTGTGGGTCTTTGCTGAGCAATTTGTACACACTCCGTATAGTTTATCTTTATGATCTTTTTAGGTTCGATATTAACTAATTGTGTTTTTTCTTTGTAATCATACGACGAAGCATATATAGCGTGGTCGTATACACATCTTCGTGAATGGTGAATCGGTGTTGCGGGTGGAATCTGAGCACAAGTGGGAGACGAACATAACTACGTGTCGAAGATCCAACACTTATATCGACTAAGCATTGGAGAAATCATAAACAAATAAAAACACCTTAAATCAGTCGTCAATACCCAAAATATCTCGAGCATTTTTTGTTTGGTTGACAAAGAGACTTCTCAAACAAATTTTTTTTTAATTATCTCAAAATATATTCTGAATTTTCTTTCTGAAATATACAATTAATTTTGCATGGACAGTGCGTTTCATTGAGCTGAAATATATGTAGTCAGAGTATTATATATGAATCTCCTTTATATATAATTCATTGTATATCTAGATTTAACGCCTCATCTACCTCTAAATACTACATAACCTCTAGCACAGAGAAAAAAAAACAATTTAACACATAGTAGTATATAATCTTCTATTATACTAAACACTCTATTACATGTACCTCAGAGTGATTATTGGTTCGTAATTATTTTATGATCAAGTTGACAAAAGGATATAAAAGCCAGTAAAAAAAGATTCTTTTTTTTTTGTCAACTCAGTAAAAAAAGATTCACTCTTCCATTATTGTTGACCTCTAATTAAAATTATTTAACCCTTTGTATTTAATAATTAAATAAATACTAAAGAAATTTTTAAAAAGAATAAAACGAAGTGGTGGACCACATGCGTGTCAAGAAAGGCCGGTCGTTACCGTTAACAGTGTCGCCCTCTAATTGGGCCACGTTAGCGGCGTGTCCGAAAGAAAACGGCACACGTGTATAGATCGCACAGAACGAAAAAGAGGAATGAACGGCGGAGATTGTATAAATTACGTGCGGAACCTTTTTTTTTTCTTCTCCTTGTCTCTGTTCTTTCCCTTTTCTTTTTTTAAATCAAACCTTCGTTTTTTTAAAATCCCATTGCAATCTTTACTTATATATATCTCTCCATCTCAGTGATTGTATCTTGCTGCAGTCCCAACTCCCAGTTTTTTTTCTAGAATTAGAAGTTGTTATTTGTGGTGGTGGTGGTTGTGTTGAGATCACATGGCTGGGATTTGCTGTGGTGTTGTTGGGGAGAGTGAACCGGCTGCCCCGGTTGATTCAGTTACTCGAACTTCTCTTAAACGGAGGTTAGATCTACTCCCGTCGATCAAGATCGTCGCCAAATCCTCCGTCGCTCCTCCGCTTAAACGGCAGAAGAAGCGTGAGACACCGTCTCTCGTTTTGGCGCGGGAAAATCTAGATCTGAAATCGAACGTGAGTAGTGATAGGAAGGTGGAGGAGGAGAAGAATCTTAATTCGATTCCAAGCTCCGCGACGGAGGCAGAGAGCTGTTTCTTCTCCGACGATGCGCCTAAGACCGGCACGACGTCGGTTTGCGGGAGGAGGAGAGACATGGAGGACGCCGTATCCCTCCATCCTTCGCTTCTTCGGAATCTTCACTTCTACGGCGTGTTCGACGGCCACGGCTGCTCTCACGTCGCGGAGAAGTGCAGAGAGCGGTTGCATGAGATAGTGAAGCAGGAAGTCGAAGCTATGACCACCGACGGCGAGTGTTGGAAGGAGACGATGGCGAAGAGCTTCAAGAAGATGGATACGGAAGTTAGCCGGCGAGACTCGAGCACGAAGAGCTCGTGCAGATGCGAATTGCAGTCTCCTCAGTGCGACGCAGTCGGATCAACCGCCGTCGTGTCCGTGCTCACGCCGGAGAAGATCGTCGTCTCTAATTGCGGCGACTCTCGCGCCGTGCTTTGCCGTAACGGTGTCGCCGTCCCTCTCTCGATAGATCATAAGGTTGGTTGGTTAAAACTTAAAACTGACTGTTTATAAAATATCTACATCGCATTTGCTAATAAGAGTTTGTTTGTTATTGATGTAACAGCCGGATCGACCCGATGAGTTGAATCGGATCCAGGAAGCGGGCGGGCGGGTTATCTACTGGGACGGAGCTAGGGTTCTAGGTGTTCTCGCCATGTCTAGAGCAATTGGTGAGTAAATTCATTAGTCTATCTGTTAATTACTTTTTAATTACATCTCTAGAAATTAAATCTTATTATTATTTTTTTTGTTTTTTTTTCAGGTGATAATTACCTTAAACCGTATGTGATTCCGGATCCGGAGGTGACGGTAACGGATCGAACAGACGATGACGAGTGTTTGATCCTGGCGAGTGATGGACTCTGGGACGTTGTGACGAACGAGACGGCGTGCGGCGTGGCTCGCATGTGTCTTAAAGCTGCGGAAGGTGGAGGAGACTCTGAGACGGCGCACAACGCGTGCTCCGATGCGGCGTTGCTATTGACGAAGCTGGCTCTGGCGAGACAGAGCTCCGATAACGTGAGCGTTGTAGTGGTTGACTTGAGGAAAAGAAGGAATAATCGAGTATCTTAATTAGTGCTATAATTAGTATAAAACATTAGATAAATTGTTTCATAGCTAATTGTATTTATTGTTGATTTTGTTTTATATTCTATTTTAGTTCTCTTGTTTTAGTTTTTTTTTAAGCAGCTCTTAATTTCAGGCTAGGGAAGAAAAGGAGCTGATTAAAAAGTTACGTTTTTAAATTTTAATTTGTCGTATTATATACGCGCATTTTTATTTCTCTTTGTGTTGCCAAGTAGAAATGTAAACAAGTATATATTACGTTAATTCAGAAGAAAGATATACTGCTTAAGGCAATAGTGCTTGTTCTTCGACAACTAAGATAATTTTTTTGAATAAAACATTACCATTTACTACATGCTTTGATGTTAGCCGCTAGGAGCTGGTTTAGCATGGGTGCTTCTACAGATTTAAATCCAGACTGGTCTGGTGAGAATCTCTACGTATCAGGTTTTTACTGGTATGGCACACTGGCGTGGCGCAGCGTAGCGTGTGTCGTTTTAGTACATTCAAATGTTGTCATTGTTGTTAAATATTCAAGGATAATACATTTATAAAAGCACAAAGGAATCAAATTAATTTGGATGGAAAGATAACATTTTAAAATACTTTTTTGGAGGAGACTCAGCTGGAATCTAAGTAAAAGATAATTATTTTAGACTTATTCTTGGGTTTACTCCCTAGGGTGAACCTCTAGGTTCACCAACCAATAAGATTGTGTCATTTAAGATTCAATATCTTTTAAAAATTAAATAAAAATTATACTAATCACAAAAAAAAAACTTTTTAATCTAAAAAAAATATTTCAAAAAATATTTTTAACGCTCCCAACAAACATTAAATCTTATACTTTTGGATAAATCTTAAATTTTAAGATTTATCCAAGAATTTCGGATCTACCCAAGGGTTTAGGATTTACCTAAGGGTTTAGGGTTTAGGATTAGGATTTAGGGTATAGTTTTTTGTTGATTGTGTTATAAATAGTTTTTTTAAAATCAAAGTTTTATAATTTATCCAAAGGTTTACTAAAGGATTTAGGGTTTAACATTTAGAGATTAGTGTTTTTTTGTGGTATTAATTTATTTTTTGAAAAAATATTTATTTTTGGTTATTTTATTTATTTTTACTTTATTTTATTTATTTTTACTTTATTTTTATTTTCAAAACGTAATATAATTTGACAATATTTTATTTCTTTTTTTAAATGATGTCAAATTTGAAATAACTAAATTTTATTGGTTGGTGAACCTAGAGGTTCACCCTAGGGGGTGAACCCAACAATAATTCATTATTTTGATGTAAGATAATTAAGAGAATTGTCTGGCCAACATTGTAATGCTTAATTGTCAGTTAATGTTGGAATCAATCATTAATTAAACAGATTTGAAATAGTTGACTAATTTATACTAGTATTAAGTATCAACTAGGAAGGAAGGAAGGAGGGAAAGACAAGAAAATGAAAGGGATCATCAGATTCTTTTAAGAGTAATAATATCAACTTGAACATAATTATTATATCAACTTTGAAACCGTCCATTACTAGTTGCCACTTGCCAGTTGCCACAATGATCAAATAATAAAATCTTCTTCCATTCAATCATGTTGTATAGACTATTCACAAGAATGTTTTGCAAGTTTACTACGTATTAATCGGACCTGTGTTATGCCGAGCAAGATGAGTGAGTGTTTTTACTCATCGACTAATCTCTCTTGTTATGTATTAAATTGAATAATATGTACTTTAATCAACAATCTAAATGCCCTTGGATTAAGGTGACACATTTACAATCTAAGAATAAAAATATCAATCAAAATTTTATAATCGTGTAAGAAAGTGAAAACACGACGTAACCAGAGAAACTATCAAGAACTGTCGTAATTCAAAGCTCTGGGATAAGAGTTGGATTAAACTAATACGACACAGTTTGTCGAGATTTCACCATCAAAAGACAAGGGCTCAGACAAAAAACTATTTGATTGCAATATGCATATATGTTGTTGTATACTGCTTAATGATGGATTTGTCAAGCTGTTGCCTGTTGGGTTAGTGGAAAGAGTGAGAGGGCAAAACAATCAGAGTTGGAGAACGACAGGGACACAACACAAGTGGATTCTAAGATAAGATTATGCCTACTCGTGACAATCCAACAAGGACACGTGTCTATTTGTCTATGTGAGATTTGGTTTAGAAGATTTGATGTTGACCCTCTCTTTCTCAATTATTCTCCCCCTTTATTTCTCTATATCATAATGTCGTCTCTTCTCGTGTCAGCTACTTTATAGCATTGAAGAAAATTACATTACACATCCTTTTGTTCCATTAAACTGTTAACTACTAGTTAGGCGTCACAACAATTCTTTCATTTTTTGGGGGTTACTTTTGTACATTTATCGTTGCTTGTAACGCAAGTGTTATCAAACTTGTATTTAGGCATAACGCAATTGTAATTTTGCATATCTATTAGAATTGATCAAAACCTTTTGAATAAACATAACACCTTCTCACTTGATTCAAACAAAACCAAGCTAAACAAACATGCAAAACCGGTCGATAAACAAGCATCCATATCTGGAAAGACCAAAAATAGCAAGGGCTCAAAAACATTCCTAGGTGGGTCTTGGAGTGGCCCACTCAACCCTGAGGATGAGATTATCATAACCATAACCATTCAGTTTGTTGATCGCTCGCTGAGCGTCTTCTCTGCTCACGAAATTAACGAAACCAAACCCTCTGCTCATTCCCGTTTTCTGATCAATCGCCACATAGACACGCGTGACAGCTCCAAACGGGTGGAAAAGCTCCATCAAGTCCGGTTCACGCGTGTCTTCAGACAAGTTAGTCACACGAACAGAGTTCTCATCGTTCCTCCTCCTCATGTCCGAGCCACCAGCGCTTCTATCAGCACCTGCTCTCATGCTGGGCGGGACATAAGCGGCTTTGCCAGCTCCAGGAGCGGCGGATAGGGTGGATGTTTCCCCCGTGGGTGGCTTGTCCTCAAAGACATCCGCTGGTGCAGCTAGATCCTTGTAAGGACATTTTGATGTCCAGTGATCACCTTTCTTATGGCATGTCCTGCAAACCATGAGAACTCCAACACCTTTACCCAGCTGGGATAAACTGTCTCCAGCTGCTTTTGATTCATCCGCTTTGGTACCTGAAAATATTTACACACCCGTTAAAACCCTAATGGAAGCACCAAAGTACAAAAAAATCCAAAACATTTGAATAAAAATACAGGAAAATAATTAACATATGGAGGAGATATATCAAGAAACCCTAACTAACATTGACAAGGATCTTGATGACTGCTTCATTAACCTAACTTATACATCAAGCTAAGAACAGAAACAGGGGAAGCTTCACAGAATAAAATCTCGAAGCTTTAGTAAATTAAAACTAAAAGCTTCATGACTCATATAATATCAGACAATGAAATTAGGTTTGGTCCTAAAGCTAGAACATATTCAGACAATGACCAGCCAAAAAAACAGAACACGATCAAATGTAACAAAAATCTAAAGTGATTAGTGTTATAATCCAAATCATAAGCAAAGAACAATAATTTATAACGAGCCATAATAAAAGCTTCATGATACATATGTATCAGACAACGAATTAGATACGGTCCTAAACTAAGGCAGAACAGATTCAGACAATGACCAGACAAAAGACAGAACACGACCAAATGTCACAAAAAACCTAAAGTTATTATTATTAGAGTGTTAAATCCAAATCATAAGCAAAAGAACAATAATTTACCAGGAGCCCTAGGTCGTTCCAATAGAATCTCCTCCGTCGAGACCATCGTGAGGCGGCTGCCAGCAGCGTCCTCGTTAGCGGCGTCTCCGAACTTAGGCCAGCTCCTCCGCTCCATGGCGCGTTTGTTGAGACGCGCGGAGGCCAGCTTGCGGACGCGCGACTTGGTGGTGATCTTGACCTTGCTCCCTTCGTCGTTGAACTTGTACTCGATCACCGTCTTCAGTCCGTTCCCGTCGGGGCCAATCACTTGCTTGGGAGGGAGGAGGAAATCGAGGTCGTTTTCGTCTTCGTCCATCTCTCCCCATCGGAACTTGCTCGTTTTCTGCTGGGGATCGATCGTCATCTTCTTCCTCTCGTTTCGTATTGGTTGATTCAAAATGCGTGCGCCGCTTAGGGTTTCGTTTTCTTTGTCTGTGTGCTTCCGGTAAACTCGTCTCTATGACTCTAAACGCACCGTTTTGGTTCTTGGAAAGTAATTAAATGTTTTTGTTTTTTTTTTCTTAGCACGACGAGGTCACGCGTTCGGACTTTTGGGCTTTTTCTTCTAAAAAGTTTGTATAAGGCTTTAATGGACCCAAACACTGTGTCAAATGGAGCATTATTATAAACTAATCTCACATATTATTAACCAAATTTTCATTTCCTGCATCACAACACTACAAACAGCAGAAAAAAGGTTTACGAATCTTCAATATGGTGCAAGTAAATATGATCAGAAATAAATCTTCATAAGATTGATGATGCAGTTAAGCGTAGATTTTTATAAGGCAAATATTATTATCGGTTGTCGAATAGTTTATGTAATTTTTCTCAGAATTATAATATCATAATAAATTAGTATTAAAAAAACTTAACATAATATAGTATATGTTTCCTAATTATTAGATAACGAAACTGGTTTAATTATTAGAGAATGAAACCGGTTATCTAATATCAAAAATGTATGTATCAACCTTTTTATTTCAAAATCGCCTTCTTGTTATATTAACGATGGGAAATCGGCCCAATTCCAGGCCCGCATACGAAGTCCAGCAAGGAGTTTTGAAGATGTTATTTCCTTTTGTGTAATGTGTCCGCTGATTTTATAAAGATAAATGAGATTGGGAAATTATATGACGTAAGTCATATGAGAAAAGGAAAATATAGAAAAGCTAATGGCATTAGGAAAGGCAATAGCTTTTGGTATAAATAGAAGACGTCAAGACGACCTGACTTGAGCATCCGATTGAAAAGACAAAGAATAGTAGCACTAAGAGATAGCATAAAGTAGGTTTAAATTCTAAACAGTTTGTTTCTCTCTTTCATAAACTGCAACATAATGTGGAAAACAGAAAAGTCATCAGATTCTACCATCACTACCAAGTTTGGACGTCGTCCTCCTTCAACCTATTCCATGAAGATCCAAAGCCTTCCACGGTACCGACGGATACAAATCCCGTGCCTTTTCTTCCGGAACATATAACTGGAAACTGGTAATATATCCCACAGGAAACCAAAAAGACAACGGGAAACGGTTTGTTTCAATGTACGTTGAGTTAGATAGCAAAAGCGTCTCGTCCACTGTTTTGGCGTATCTGACCTTCTTCGTCTACAACAAGAAAGAAAACAAATACTTTACCATTCAAGATGATGAAGGAAAGCAGTTCAATGCGGTAAGACCCGTGCATGGGTTTCCGCAAGTACTTCCGCTTGATACGTTCAACGATCCTAAAAACGGATATGTCTTTGATGGAGATGAGTGTGAGTTTGGTGTTGATGTGATGGTTCCACTTACCAACTGGGAAGTTGTCTCCTATGCTCAGGTACTTCCGCTTGATACGTTCAATGGTCCTAAAAACGGATATGACTTTCATGTAGATCGGTGTGAGTTTGGTGTTGATGCGATGGTTCCACTTACCCGCTTAAAATTCTTTTCCACGTACAAAAATTTCTCTAAGTTGGAAAAGCATTGCTACGTATCAAACAAAATCCCAGTGGGAGGAAGGGATTGGGTGTTTAAGTTGTATCCTAAAGGCCAAAACACAACATGTTCCGCATGGTTGTCCTTCTTTCTGCATATAGCCGATGGTGAAACAATGAAGACAGGTGAGGAGATTTACGTGGAGTGTGATATGCGAATTCTCGACCCGTCTGGATGCGACCACTTGACTAAGAAGATTAATCAAAGGCTCAGCAACTCCACCACATATTTGGGCTTGCATAAGTTTGTGTCGTTGGCTCATCTTGAGAAGGCTTACTTGGACAAACAAGATTCTTTGGTCGTAGAGGTCCAATTTAAAGTTCTTTCTAGTAGGGCTGGGCAAATAAACCGAACCCGAAAATCTGAACCGAATCCGATCCGATAAAAATGAATCCGAACCGATCCGAACCCGACATAAATACCGAATGGATCTTGTTTTTTGGTATTTCGGGTTATGAGTATTATCCGAACCGAACCCGAATTTAAATGGATATCCGATAGAACCCGAAACATTCAAAACCCTAGAAAGGTCTTATACCAAATATGATCTCAATTCCTAATATGTGTTCAAAATACATTAAGATATATTGAACATCTAAAATATTTATGTATTACATAAATGTTGGTGGTTCTATTATATGAAGATTGATGGTTAAAGGTGGCTGTTAAATTTTGAAATATTTAGATTTAGGTTTTGTTTTCATTAAACAATGTTTCTCATTTCATGAGTTCGTGGTTTTCATTTTATGATTTTATTTATTTAGTTTTCTTTTATCAATAAATATGTTTTCCTTTCGTTTAATTTTGAATGATCATGGTTGATGTTCGTTTCTTAATTTTAAATCGATTTTACTTATGTTTTAGTTACAAAGAGGTACAAATTAGGTATTTGAAACCAAAACAAACCAATTTTACTTAGGTTTTGGTTACAAAATAGGTACAAATCAGATATTTTTAAACCAAAAAACCGATTGGGACCCGAACCCGAAAGTACATTGGGTTGTACCGGTTCTTTGAAGATTTACTAACCTCGACCCGAACCCGATAGAACCCGAACCGGTACCGAACCGAACTTTCAAATAATCCGAATGGGGCTGATTTTGATAAACCCGAAAAACCGAAACCCGATTAGATAAAACCGAAATCCGACTGGGACCCCGAATGCCCATGCCTAACTTTCTACCACCAAATACTCATGAAGATCTACAACACACATCCATCGAGTTCGCATTAATCAGTTATTTATTTATTTAGGAGTGATGTTTTATTCAGATTCTGTTTTTTTTATATTTATTGTTTAGAAGAAAATTTATTTAATTGTAAACAAAAAGTTTAAAGTCCATATCAAAAAGAAGAGAAAACCTGTGAAACCCAACGAATCAAATCGGTTCAATAATTTTATGGACAACAAAAGAAATTTAGATCCTTCAAATTAATATTAATTAAAAAATTAAAATAAGTATTTTTATTAAAAATATTATAAGTAACTTTCATAAAATGAACATTAATTTAAAATAAGTATTTTTGCTAAAATATTTTAACATTTTTTGCTATTTTATATAAAATTACATATATTTCAAAAAAAAAAGAATCGGCCCCTTTTGGAGGGACATTAGATTAAACCAGAAACCGAGATATTACTATATGATAGTCTATCATACAGTAATATCTACAGCGAAGCTTTAGATAGAGTGTTAGGTTACTTGCTCGGTCTGTGGAGTTATCCTCTACAGCGAAGCCAAGAAACGAAGCAAATGAAAAAAACAGAACCTTTGTTTTTATTTGTTAGGTCCCTCAGGTAACACACAAGGCAAGTTTCTTTTGCTGTGAACAGAACTCACTTACACAGGATCTCTGGTCCAAAAAAGCAAAGGATGTGTAAAGCAACACCAATGGTCCATATACCACTAGCAACCATTTAGAGGTCTTCTCAAATAAGTGGTTTAACCTTTTCTTTGTTCTCTATTTTTTTTTACGGATCTTACAGCTTTTGTGGTAGGCTGTTCTAAGAGTAACTTAGATTTTGTCAATTCTTTACATCTAGCTTTGTGATATCAACATTTGCAACACTGATTAATTAATGAAAAAGACAAAGGCTTTTTCTTTCACCTCTCTCTGTCTCCAACTTATGTTCTGTAGTCAGGCAAAGTTCTGTAGTGATAGCTGAATGTATCTATCTGATTCATGGTCGCATCAGCAAACGTTTCACAGGTTGGATTCATATTCAAAAAGAGCCGTAGATTCGTCAAGCAGAAAACTGAGTAGAAAGGAAGTGTCTCCTCTGAGTAATTCTCTACACAATCATCATCTAACATTTGAAAATCTGAAAGTAATGCCTGATCCCTATCTATTATTAGATCGATTGTAAACAAACCGGAAACCCGTTGAGGATGGATGGTTATTTTTCTCACTGGTTCCATCAAAGACCGGGACTGTATTGCAATGACTGTTATATTAATGCTAAGTTTATATGTTGATCAAGAGATTATTCAAGACTAAGGATAATTAAATGAGACCATAGATAATGTGAGCCATATTCTTCTGGAACAATCAACACTTGAATGTTATCCAGAGAACAAGAGAGCAATACTGGCTATAATGATCCAGCCAAGCAATGATAAAAGGCCAGTTGTATATACAGGGGCGGACGCAGGTTGAACAAGGGTGTGGCAAGTGCCCCATGTTCTTTTTTTATTTTCCTTAAGCAATTAGTTCAAACTTTATTTATGTCCCTTACCTTAATATATGTTACACCAAGTGCCCCATATTGAATAGAACTCTGGGTCCGCCCCTGTGTATATATGTGCATCAGTGCATGTACCTATGAAAAGTAATGTCACAGGACTTTATTTATATGTAGTAGTAAATTTAAGTAAGTGTCTAATTGGATTTTTTGTTAATATATAAAACCAAAAAATCAATAAATTCATTGATCTACATAGTAAAAAAAATTCAAATCCTTGTTCAAGTATATATTTATGCCATCTTCTTTTAATTAACACTAAAATCCACATAAAACATTTAATTGAATTGATGAGGAAATCTGTTTGAACATATTGTTGGTCGAAACCTGTCAACAACACAAACAAAAAAAAAAACGTTTCCAATAAAGTAAACCGGGTTAACCGGTATAAATGAAATCGCCTAGAGAGCCAGAAACCTCCGTCCCGAGCGGCGCAAACGCCAAAATCACAGAGAGCGAGGAAAAAAAAATTGCGATCTCCTTTTTTTTTGCAGCCACACCGCCACATCTGTGGTCATCACCAGATCGCTCTCGCCGCTCAAATCTAATTTCCGGTAACGTTTCACGTTTTCTTTTACAGTCGCGTTTCTTCTTCCAAACTTCGTTAGAGTCGTCCATCTACAATGTCTTCTCAATCGTCTTGTTTGATTAGGCGTTTACGTGCGATAACCCAATTTCGCGATCTTTGATGCGATGAGTGTGTCGCAAAATCGAATTAGGGTAAAAAGAACAGTGGATCTAGTGTCAAGAGCTAACCCTAAATTACTTAACTGTCATGCATTTGCAAATTGATATGCAGTTTTTGTAATGGTTTCGTTGAGATTCAGACACTAACCAGAGGTTTAGTTCTGTATTAACGACATGATGTGATCTTGTGTCGGGAAGGAACTAATGTTTTTTTTTTATACCGTTCCTGTAATGTTTCCAAGTAAAGCAATTGCAATTTAATTAGGTTATCTAGTGGTTGTTACATCACTAACCAGACATGAACTTATGTTTTTTTTTCTTGTCTTAATTGTAGTGAAGAGAGTTATGAAGGGGAAAGCTGCGTGGGAACCTGAATACCACAGAGTATTCGTGGAACTATGCGTGGAGCAGAAGCTGAGAGGGCACAAACCCGGAACGCAGCATTTACTTGAACCTTTTCAACAGAGGACGGGAGCAAGGTTTAACAAGAAGCAGCTTAAGAATCATTGGGACACAATGTGCAAGCAGTGGAAGATTTGGCGTAGGCTTGTGAATTGCAGCGATATGAAATGGGATCCTGAGGCTAATACTTTCCATGCCACTGCTGATGACTGGGCCAACTATTTACATGTATGTGCAGGGCTATATAGTACTCACAATTTTTGAAAAAGAAATTACATTACATATTTTTTTTTTTAAATCGAAACATTTATTAAATCGAAATATTGTTTTTTTGGTGTTAATTAAGGTTATGCATGATATGATTTGTTGTTTGGATTTAATCATAGGTGAATCCTGATGCTGGGACGTTTCGGTTGAGTCCTCCTTTATATCTCAAGAAGCTAGAGATTATCTTTGAAGGGAGTCACGTAGATGATGAAGGTGGTTCTAGCAAATGCAAGAGGAAGCGTAGAAGCAGCATACATCATCATCATGAAGAAGAACAAGAGGAAGAAGAAGAAGATGATCATGATGTTGATGATGATGATGATGATATGCAGATAGCGTCTAACTTCTCGACTCATCATGATATGCAGCAGATGGAGTCTAATTTCTCCACGACTCATGCCAAAGGGTACTGGTCACCGGCCACACACGAGCTGTTTCTTGACTTGTTGGTCCAGGAGACTTACAAAGGAAACAGACCTAACACACATTATCCAAAGGAGAGCTGGAGACTGATGCTTGAGACCATCAATCAAAACACTGGGAAAAAGTACACAAGAGCTCAGTTGAAAAACCACTGGGATTGTACTAGGAAGGCCTGGAAGATTTGGTGTCAAGTTATTGGCTCTCCTATCATGAAATGGGATCCAGATACTTGTACTTTTGGTGCATCAGATGAGGACTGGAGAATCTATTTAGAGGTAAAAAAAAACTAAATTAGAAATTTTAAATTAAATTTATTGAATTTCTATTAGTTTAAAATTATTAGAAATTGATAATTGCAAAATTAATAATATTTTGGTTAAGTGTTTGGAGGTGAGGACAAGATTAGAAACTTTTGTTTTTTTGGTTTTTGTATTTGCAGGAGAATCCTAGAGCTACACAGTTCAGAAGGAAACAAGTTCCTTGTGCAGACAAACTAGCTATCATCTTCAAAGGAGTTATTGAGCCAGGAAAAGCTGACTTCCGTCCTTACCGCAAGAAACTGTATGATCACTCCGAGTCACCGCAGCTACTACATGACCCAACTCCACTATCAACTCTCTACATAAACGAGCCAGGCACAGGAAGTGAAGATGGAGATGGAGATGATGATGAGGATGCAGATGAGGATAATGATAATGATGACTATGATGATGGTGAGCCTACTCATACTCCTCATCATCGCAGGAGACTTGGTGGTTTTGCAGAGTCTCGGTTACAAGATGTTGAGATTAGAACTCCGGTGTGTAACTCTTTGGAGGCTAAGAGGATGAGGGAGAGTCCGTTGGCGTCTTTGTCGGCTAAGAAGCAATGCGAGTATACTATTGGTGAATGTATTGAGCGTTTGGATTCGATGGAAGAGGTTGAGCAAGGGAGTGATCTTTACATGTTTGCGTTGGATTTGTTTTTGAGGAAAGAGTATAGAGAGATTTTCTTGCAGCTGAAGAAATCGAGTTTGAGAATCTCTTGGTTGCTTAGGCTTCAGGCTGGCCGTCCTACTCATGCTGCTGCCTAAGATCATCCTTTTTAACTATGACCTCTCCCTGCTTATGTGTGTGATTAAGCAAAACTGTTTATTTATCTTTTCAGTAATGACAGTGTTTTTTATAATGTTTGTTGGTAATATCTAAACTATGTTGGGAGTAACCTAGAGCAATGTATATCTTTTTCAACAGTTTGAGTCTTTGAGATATTAAGTTATTAGTGTTTGTTTCCAGTTTGAGTATGGTTAGGTGTTTGGTTCTTCCATTGTTTGAGTATTTGTGACTGAAGAAAGAGTCAAATAACCTGAAAAGTTAGAAGATTTTTCAGGTTTTTTTTTTGTTTTGGTAACACCTCAGGTTGTTTACATTTTCTTTCTTCTTTGTTCTTACAAAAAGTAATTTATGATTGGAATAGAAATGAGATTTCAAAACTTTTTTTCATTTCTGAAAATGATGAGTTAGAATCTGATAGTTAGATCAGTTTAATTTGTAAACCATATTTGTTCCGTTTCATATGTTTAACACATTATGACAATGTGGTTTTTCAGCTGTAACAATTTAAAAACGTGATAATATATTGTTTAAACTAAACTATGGTTTGGTAGACCTGTAATAACAAAAGCTGGTTGATATTTCTTGGATTTTTCTGTTTAAGGAAAGTAATTCATAAGTCTCCTATAATGGAAAGATAGTGGATGTACTTTAGCTATTTGATTGTGTCATACTTTTTGTGAAAAAAGTATCTTGACCGGCATATATATTAAGTAATGAACAGTTATATTTATGTCTACAATGTATTTTCTGAATAAATGTCAAAATATTATTCAATCAAAAGTATAGGTTAGATTAAACACTAAATTTGTGTTTGTGGGATTCAATAAAATAAAGTTCAAAAATACTACGCGCCAGGTAGGGGTCGAACCTACGGCCTTCTGCTTAGGAAACAGACGCTCTATCCACTGAGCTACAGGCGCTCTTTAATTACCTATCTACGTTATATTATTCAATTATAGCGAAGCCGTGTGAGGACCAGAAAAAAAAAAGACTAGAATAAATTTGTCGTATTATTCCAAATAATTTACTAATTAAATCATTTACATAAAATCAATAATCCTTTTTTCTGACAAAATGAACCGCAAGAATCAGAGTGGTGCCATTCGCTTTACTCCAAATCCAATCCAAATACACCAAATTTCACTTACTCCTTTATTCTTCAGTGCCCCCCCAAAGCCAATAGTGATTCTCTAATCTATAATACTCTTCAAGTCTTCCTCTTGTCCTCTCACAACAACTGAGTCTTGTCTCTGTTCACATCGCAGCTTTATATATCCTACGAACTTCTCATCTGGTTACCTTTGCTGCTGTTTTTGTCTTCCTACCACCGACCAGCTTTTGCAGATTCTCATAGATTCTTCAAAACCTTTGAGTCCTTGTCAGATTCGAGGGTCGGTGTTATATGCTTTGATAAATTGATATCTCTCACCCAAATCAGGTTCTTGATTCCTTCAGAATACGATTCTTGATTTTACCTTCCCTTTTGTCATTTTTCTTTCCACTTTTGATTCCTATCAATAAACTCCTATATATAAAAACCTTACACATTATACCACAAATCAATCCTCAAGCTTCCACTCATACACACACAAAATGGACTTCTTTGAGCTATGTTTGTAGTTTTAACCTTTTTTTGTTTGTTAAGTTTTAATTATGGAGACTTTGCATCCATTCTCTCACGTGCCTATTTCTGATCACCGGTTTGTTGTTCAAGAGATGATGAGCTCGAGCAGCGTCTGGACTAAAGAAGAGAACAAGATGTTTGAACGTGCCCTTGCTATATACCCTGAAGAATCGCCTGATCGCTGGTTCAACATAGCTTCCATGATCCCTGGTAAAACCGTTTACGATGTTATGAAGCAATACAGTAAGCTTGAAGAAGACGTTTCTGACATAGAAGCAGGACGTGTCCCCGTTCCTGGTTACCCTTCAGCTTCTTCTCCCTTATGGCTTGACCAGGACACGTGTCGGAGACGACCTAGCTGGGGCAGAGGATCTGATCACGATCGTAAGAAAGGAGTCCCTTGGACAGAGGAAGAACACAGGTTCAGATACTTAATTAACTTTATGCAAAGTCACCCTTCCTAGGTTTCTTGTGACACAAGTTATTCCCCTGTTTTTTTCTTAATTTCTATGTTTCTTGCGGAACAAGTCACTCCCCTGTTTTTCTTTTGTCTTGACATTTCTCTGTTTTTTGTTCTCTGCAGGAGATTCTTGCTAGGGCTTCTCAAGTACGGGAAAGGAGACTGGAGAAACATATCGAGGAACTTTGTTGTGTCGAAGACACCGACGCAAGTTGCGAGCCACGCTCAAAAGTATTACCTGAGACAGCTCTCAGGAGCTAAGGATAAGCGCCGGCCAAGCATCCATGACACCACAACCGTTAATCTTCTAAACGCCAATCTCAACCGTTCCTTTTCAGATCATAGAGACATCCTTCCGGATTTAGGGTTTATTGAAAAGGATGATGCCGAAGAGGGACTAATGTCGTCTATGAGTCCGAATCTATCTTCAGCAAACCTGTTTTCTCTATCATCATCTCCCTTCTACGATGCCGTTTGCTTTGCTGGAGCAAATGCATTCAGGGCCAGAAGTTAAAGTAACATATAATAGTATCATCACCAACGACCAAAATCAAAAGTTCTAATGAAGCTGAGTTGTGAAAGAGCAACTCGCATTATAAGCAAGAGTCCGAGTTGTTTATATGTGTGTTTCTGTGTCATAATCTTGTTTTTTTTTGTTTTTACCTGAATATTGTGACTGTATATGTGTTGTGTGTTTATGTTTACGAAATCTCTAGTAAATTATAGTATATACGTTTTCTGCTTCATTAACTATAGTTGTTAACAAGACTTATTTAAGGGAATTGGCTATAGTATAACTAACAAGACCATAAGATTCATATGTAGTAAAACTGAAATTTGATACTTGTTTCCATATAGGCGTAATATTGTTTAAAAAAATAAAACTAACAAATTATTTTGAGAGGGGGGAGGGGGGTGGGGGAGGGGGATTAGGGTAAAAATTGAGTGCTTGTGGGAATGTATGAATAATTGATTTTTGAGTATAAATAGTAGGAGGCTGAGTCTGCTTTCCACTTTCTGACCGACCAAAAGAATCTCATTTTCTCATTTCTTACACCAACCAACCCGTTTGCCTCGCCCAAAAATTATGTATATTAACATATTCACAGAATAAAATATCGTAGTGTTATTAGCATAATTCATTCATAGTCAAAGTGATTGAATTAATTATCATCAATTGTGACATGCTATTGCAATTTGTTAGTACTATCTAGGATAAAGAAATAATCCTGCTTCGCTATATAATCTCATTCAGTATTTTTGTTTGCTTTTCATAAATCTCAGTTTATGAGAAGCGAACGTTCAATCTTTGTTTCGGTTTTTGCTTTTCGTTTTTAATGTTCTCATATTAAACACTTTTTTCCTTTAGGAAACAGATCTTTATCAGTTTAATCTATAAATGACAGAGGCGTTGATGCTGTAATGTCAAAGCTCTTTTAAGAAGTACAAGAACTGGAGGTAAACACAGTTTTTAAGGTAACAGGAAACACTTTATTTTATAAGTTGCTTGGATGGGAAATTGTTTTGAATTTGATGATGTTCATACTCTTAACCAAAATTCACTCATCTGTTTATTTTTGTGCAATGCTATATATGGGTTTGTATCTACTCGAAGCTGCAAATATTAGCTTCATGCCAGAATGCTTATGCTATATATTTTCCACAATGTCAGTAATACATTCAAATTTTCTTCATTTGACCTTTTTGTCAGTCTCGTTCTGCCTGATATCTATCATGGGTCATTTACCTGTTTATGTACATGGCTGGAAATGTGAGCATCGTCAATGGTAAAAAACATTAAGCCTTCATACGTGGAGATGATGAGGCATTTCTACGGTAGGTCATTACACCAAAATCTACCAGGAGTAAGTTGAAAAAGTACATATTTGAATGATATAGGTTGATTACATCTTAAGAATGTTGATCTTGTATATGCCATACCTAACTTTTCAATAAACTAGGAAGCAAAATAAGAATGCCACTGGCAAGACTGCTCATTCAGATTGGTCCAACTGTGATGAATATTTCTGGTATGTCTTGACTCAAGCCTGCAAATTGATAAAATATTAATTGGTCGGAATATCATATAGTTTTCTTGTGTCATTTGCGCACCACTGCTTTTTTTTTAATCTATATGTAACTCATGTTCTTTATAACATTTTTTCGGAGAAGAATGTGTGTCTATCCAAGCGAGCATTACCCAGACATCGATGTTTTGTACCGGTCCTTTAGATCATGGAGTCACTAAGTAGTTGTTGCAATCCGGTCTTTTCTAGCTATTTGAGGAGTGATCAATGCTTTTCTTCTTCAGCAGCATGTTAGTGTCTACTATATGAAGTAATTGACCTTTTTTGTCAGTATATTCCCTGAATCAAATTCATTTACCATATTGATTAGCTTGGGTTATAAGAAAGCGACATCAAATCCTGTAAGCTGAAATATAGCAAATAGTGGCAAAAGTGTATGCTACGATCCAAGATATGACCTGAAATAGTGGTTTATACAATGACCAAATTGGAAATTGCACACATTGCAGTAAAAGACAAACAAACATTCATCAGTTCTCATTTAGACAAAGCACACTACAGCGAAACGAACTAAATGATCTTGTTCCTAGCATCTTCAAGCTTCTTGAGAATTTCAGCAGGTGTTCTATCCAGCTCATCTGCTATTTTCCTCTGCAAATCTATTGGAAGTGTTGGAAACTGCTCGCACAGATCTCCATCTATCACATCCTGTTGCATCATTAAAAAAAAAAGTCATTAAAATAAAATCAAGAGAGCTACATACGATATGCTAAGGAGAATAATGGGTTGGTTTAAAACACACACCTTGACTGGAAAATAGGCAGATCTGTAAGCCATATGGTCTCTACCACAGAGAGGAGGATACTCCTGCCTCATGTGCATCTCCAGATGAGAGAAAAAATCAACATCATCACGGGACGTGAATGCGTGCAATGCTCCGATGCTGCCCATCACTGTTCCATACATAATGGATTCCGATCCACCTGGAATCATCGAAGCCTTCTGCAAGCAGGTCACAACGTCCCCGACATGGAACTGCACAATCTCGTCCACTTTGTTTGGCGCTCCATTAAGCTTTCCTTGCTCCCACTTGATCTTCCCGCCTGTCGGGTCTTCTTCAATCTCCTCCGACACATCCTGAGGCAGCCTCACAAAGTAGATGTTCCCAAACTTATCTGCGCCTGCCATGGTGTCGAAATCCACATGGTGCGATGCTGTCAGCCATCTCGGCACGCAGTCATCGGCGAATATGTATAGCTGATTCTCATCGCGCCTGTACTTGCAGTAATGGAATGACTGCAGAAAAAATAAAAGAAAGGCACTTGTGGTTAAGTCAACAACGTCAAGTATATACTACTTCTAAGAACCAAATAATGAAAAAGGGAAAAGGAAGCACTGACCTCCTGAATGTCACCAACGTAGATACGGTCACGGTAAGTTTGGATAGAGACGATGGAGTTTGGGAAGAGCTTGTTTTCACATTTCCTAAGCAGTCTCTTTTTCCCCAAGTCATACAATCTAAGCACAGGTCCGATTCCTGCCAGCAGCCTTCCCTGGAACTGGCACAATGCAAGAGGAACACCTTCTACTTGAGTCTTGTGAAGCAGCTCAAGTTTCCTCCCTTCCTCCATAAACCTATAGATATGTATGAACCCAGCCACTTGTCTTTTCTTGGGCCAGAACTGCATCCCTTTGACTGTACCAACAGCCAGCAAAGTACCATACTCTTTATCATGGAAATTCACCGTGCAGACACTGTAAGCAGCTTCGTTGTCTTGGAGTTCCAGTAGACAAGTTGTATCGGCTGTCTTGGGGTCAACAACTCTGATGCAAGAGACCCACTTTTCTGACTCGGCTTTGGGATAACCATACTGC
The DNA here is from genome assembly GCA_019706035.1 of Raphanus raphanistrum subsp. raphanistrum. Lineage (NCBI taxonomy): Eukaryota > Viridiplantae > Streptophyta > Magnoliopsida > Brassicales > Brassicaceae > Raphanus > Raphanus raphanistrum. Next base: position 43,134,649 of record CM033980.1, read on the forward strand.
TCATCACAGAGTGGGTCTTCCTTATCCTCATCGTCCCCACCATTCTCCATCTGATCTGCACTGCCATTACCATTTTCTCCTGCTCCACCGGCCTGGAAGCATTCCTTTCTTGCCGCTTCACGCTCTTCTGCGGTAAATGCCCCTTGGTCACTCTCAACGATAACCAACAGCTTCTTCTTGGGATGTACAACGAACTTTCTGGGCGTGTACCTCAGAGGAACCATGGTTTCGTTGAATGTTTCCCCAAGACGATCAAACATGAAGATTCTGAGAGCATCCCCGGCGACAGAGACAACACCTTCAGCACACTGATCAGATGAAAAAGGGGCAGCAAATTCCAAAGTCTCGTAAGAAAGAGGCGTCAAGTGGAAGTGTCCCCGATGTATGTAACCAAGCCAAGGTCGACTAGACAAACACAGCATCGCAGACCGACCTCTCACAGAAATGGAGAACAACTTGGGTGGCTTCAGCCCCAAGAACCGAGAACGAGAATCAGAAAGCTGACCAGTCACCATGTCAACCACTGTTCTGAACAAAACACCATTCTGCAGACCAGAGTTAAGGAAGAGGCTAGCCGGGTGATCAGCACCATCATCCCCACCAATTGATGCTTGAACTTCGAGGAACAGCAAAGACTCTGGAGCGGAAGAGACACTCTGCACGCTGAGAATCTGCAGACAGTCATCTGGGTCCAGAGACAGAATACGCACTGTGTTATCATAGGATCCCACAGCAAGGAAGCGGGATCTCTGTCTTCCTTCAGGAACAGGGGCAATGTCCAGGCAGGCCACATCTCCAGACATTTCATGTTTCCCCACCTCCATCAGCTGACCAGTCATATCTGCCTCAAAATAAATTAGCTCTCCACCACTCAACGCAATCACCACTTGTAGCCGATTATATCCAACTTTGACAATCGACCTCTTGCCAGGAGTTCTCCATTCATTAATACGCCCATCTTCCCTTATGTGGCGAATACCATTAGGATGGACTTGCATGAGCGAATCATCACCAATCAGAGACACGGCGAGTGAAGGGGTGGTATCAAGAAACCCACTGTCGTTGACTTCTTCGACGGTTTCACCAATTGAAAGAACCAGAGTAGCATTGGTGAAGGAGACAACGATATAAGCATCAAACTCATCACTGACATTCTTCTTCACTGTCCACACCGCACTTGGCTGACCCGGAAGCTGAGAGACAGCCATCTCGCTGATGGCTAAACCAGGCCTCAGTATCCTTAGAGAAGACCGTGGACCCCGTCCACAGAGCGAAAAGATCTGAGGGGTTTCTTCCTCAAAAAGGTTAAGGATCTTCATGTCCATGAGCGGCATCAGACTCTCCACTTGGTCAATCCTAACAAGGTTCTTAAGTCTCCTCGGCTGGAAAAACACAGGCTGAAAACCATCCTCAGTCTCCATCAGATTAGAGGAAGAAGATTCCACATCAGGATCATCCCCTATCGCCTGAAACTGATACAAACCATGGTTACCAAACTCCGAAGCCGCGAAAAGAAACCCCAGCTTCAACACACATATCGACGCAGCAACAGGAACGGTGTCGAAATACTTGATCTTCAACTCCGACACATGATCCCCATCATGATCCAGCGTAGCCTTGAAAACATCACCATACTCTGTCTGGAGAAGAAAGAAGAAAGTAGTCTTCTGCTTGTGCATAGCAGCGGAAACCACCAACACCCCTCTCTCAGCAGGCAAATCATCTCTCCTAGGAATCAAAGCCCTCACATCCGGATGCCCCTGGTTCTTATAAATAACGAAATTCTCAGCACAAACCAAAACCCCACTCGGCCCATCAGCTCCCCCAGGAACAGTCACAAGCATGTTAGCCCCATTATCAACCGGCTCAGACCACTTCCTAGAAACATGATTCAACCCCAAATCAAGCTCGTAGAACGTCAAATGCTTCTGCGCCTCGCTAGACGCCTGCCCCGTCGGATCCTGATCCGTCTCAGAGTAATCAAGCTCAATCGCCGCGAAAACAGGATTATCAAACCCACAGTCCACACCACACACAGAGTAACAAATCGTATGAGACTTATGAGCCTCTAACGGAGACGAAATAGTCAACCTAGCAGCAGTATCTCTATTCAAAACATAAACAAGCTTCTGCTTCTCGCAGGCACCAACCATAACCGCCCTCCCCTTGGGATCAACCGCGAGGTACTGCCCGGGGACGATCCTCCTGCACCCGGACTTCCCGAACGTCTCCTGGTGGACTTTGTCGAACACGTTCTTCTCCTTGTTGTACTCTAAAATCACTATCCTACCGGAGTCGGATCCCACGACTATGTAGTCCTTCTGGCCGCCGGTTAGCCTGAACTGAGCTAGGGATCTGATCGCGCCGAAGACCTCGACGGAGTGGATCGTCTGGATTTTGCCGTTCTCGTCGGGGCGGAGGAGATCGAGGATCTTGCCGCGCGCGACGGCGATCTCCTGCGTCTTTCCGCCGGAGAAGTTGCCGTTTATCGCGCAGGTGATTCCCGTCGCCTGCTGTAGGGTTAGGCTGTAGAGATACATCTCGCGGCGTCGTTTGGATTCTGATGGATGCGCCGCTTTGTTCTCTTGCCGTTAGGGTTTAGTTTCTCTTCGTCCTTTTTTTTTTCTGAGTGAAGTATCGTTTCTTATCTGTGCTTCCCGTGAGCGACTATTATGGCTAAAACGCACCGTCTTATTTTCTTAGCACGTCGAGATCACGTGTTTGAACTGTTGGGCATTTTTCTTCTAAAAATTGTATTGAGGCTTTAAACTCAGTAAATGGGCCCAAATACTCGTGTCAAAAAAATAGTATGCAGGAAGAGGCAGCAGATGGAGAAAACGTAGCAAAAAGATAAAAAGTGTCATGTTCCTCCTTGTGATTACAAAATGTTTACATGTTTGGAACCCAAAAGGAGTTTGCTAAATTCTGTCAAGACCTGGGACGAATACAAACTGAATATGATTACTAAACTGTAATGTACACTGATGTTCATGTAGTAAATATCTTTAGAAAAACTCAAAAGCTTGGATCACAAATAAGATAATTAATGAGAAATGTGTTCCACAAGTAGTTGGAACACAAACAATTGATCTCAGAAGGTGTCTTAATGGAAGATAGATGGTTCACAAAATGAGAAGAAAGATAATGAAAAAAGAATGATAGAAAGAGGAGGATAGAATGTACAAATCAGATAATGAGTTATTGAGATGAATCATCATTCATTCATTCATCAATATCAGTTTCTCCAGCTTCAACTTCTTGAGCCACCACCAAGTAGTTGTTCTCATCCGGACCACAGACCTTGTACCTGTAAAAGTATAAGAAACACTTTCATCATTTTCAACTCAAAAAACAACAACAACAGTGATTGAGATTATTAATCAGAGAAGTAGAGACCTTTCAAGTACAGATTTGCCTTCCTTGTACTTTTGGTTCTTCTCAAAAGCAAACTCCTGAAGTACAAAACAAAAGTTGTTGATACCAAGAAACATTATATTAGGAATGATTTGGAAGTACTCTTATTTACATATCGCCATCCAAGATAAGAGCCGCATTTGACGCAGTAGATATCGACAACGGTGTGCATACCGGTCATCATCATCCTATCTTCCTTCTCCCCAGCATACACATTCGCTCTGTCCACACCAAAAATCCACTACTATTAAACATACACATAGACTTTTCCTGATCGAGCTTTGGCCATAAAAAAAACAAGACCATGTTCCAACGACTGAAAATTATGGAAGTAGAAAACTTACACCTTACGGAAGAGGTAAGCTTTTCCATGGCGGGATTGAAAAGACTGTAAACCAATTAAAAAAAGGGGGATTTTTGATCATGGAGATTCATCAAAAGCCATTTGTTAAATACAATGCAAGCAACGATATGATTCTCCACAATTATAATTTAGATCACATGATTACTTAATCATCAAATAACAGTGATCAGTGATTTGAATATGAAGGATCAGAGAACAAACACAGATCAAGATTTAGCAGCAAATAAATAAGCAGAGGGATAAGTAGTAGAAAAAGGCACCCAGAAAAATAAAAAAAAATAAAAAACCTTGGAGACGACATCAGAGCAGAGGGCAATATTAGTTTTGCAGTGCCTACAACTGTAAGACTTCCCTTCCAAATTCACCAAGAACAATCTCCCCATCTCTATAAACTCTTTACCTTCTTTTTTTTCCTTCCAGTAATCGTTTTAAAAAAAATATATATTTAAACAAAAAACTACTTTTGGAGAAAAAGAACCGAACTAAATCAAGGAGAGTGTGATAAAATGGGAGAGATCATTAATTACGGAACAACGCGTTAGGGTATTATTATTATCTGCCGAATTTGGTTGAAAGACAAAAGAAAACTATAAAATGGAGAAATGCAAACTGTTCTTTATTTTTTCTAATAAAAAAATGTTCGTCTTCTGTAGAAACGTGGACCTGACAAAGTCATGGCCTGTGAATATACCTAACTTTGTTATTTAAAAAGTATATATACTCTGTTTCATATTTGCTAGTTGGTACACTAGACTTATGGAGTGTACGCGATTGCTTCTTATCCTTCATTTGAATTTGAATGTCTCAGTGTCACAAATATTGTATTTCTTTAAACGCCATGGATCGTTTCATTTCTTTTTGGGGAATTAGGGGACATGACCATTATTGAAAAAAAATTAGCCATATAACCATTATAAAGCATATGCTATGATATACCATATATTTTCTACAATATATACAAAATTATCCTCATCTATTATCACTTTGCACACGCGCTTCTTCTTTTTTTTTTTTGTTTTTTTTTTCTTCTCATCACAAATATCACAGAGGCGTTTGATTTGGCAACGAACCTTACAAAGGATCCCAATTTTATATCAAAGGAAATCAAGCTAGCTCCGGTGAGATTGAACAACAATTGATTAATCATAAGATGAAATAATTGACTGTCTGATTACTTTTCTTCATATATTTGGTTGGCTTTACACTTTTCTTACTTTTGGATACATGTTGATTACGAAACGGAGAATACGCAGAACCATCGGAGAAGATAAACAGTACATGTTGTGTTCTACTATTCTATTTTATAAACATAGAATAGAAACATTTTTAGAATAAAAACATTTTCTTAATGTTTTCTCCTCTTTCTCCCTCCCCCTCCTCTCCTTTTGCGGCTCCCCTACCTCTCTCCCCCCCCCCCTCCCCTCACCTCCTTCCCCTTTTTCGCGGCAAGACATCACTGTCACTCTTTCTTAATCTATAAACGATTTAAATTGTGATGTTTCTATGTATAGTTCTCTATACTATTTATTTAATCTATATAGTATAGTACAATATGTTAGTTATGTATAACACGTTCATGTGTTGTATCGAGTATTCCATACTATGTTGGAATCTTGTATAGTATAGTTCCTTAACGGATGAAACCCAACTTTAGAATTGCTCTCTCTCTCTTTCTCTCTCTTTCTCTCAACCTTAGAACTAGTTGCCGTTTCAGTCTATACTATTTATTTACTATCTATAGTATAGTATAAATAACTATTTCAATTTACGGTGGATTGAAATTGTAAAAGCAGAACTCTCAGATTCTCAACAGGAGATATTGGGGGAATCTCAGTTTAGATAACTAATGCTTATGGATCCTATACATTTTCATTTTCAGTAATGTTTGGATTTAGAGTTTACGCTATAGGGTTTGGGTTTAAAGTTTGGGTTTAGGGTATATAGTTTGGGTTTGGGTTTGGAGTTTAGGGTTTGGGTTTAGGGTTTAGAATTTGGGTTTAGGTATATAAATTTGTGTTTGTTTGTTTGTTTGTCTTTACTTATATTATATGATATTTGTAAATAGTATATAACAAATTATGGTATGAGTTTAGAGTTTAGGTTTTGGGTTTAGAGTTTGGGTTTAGGGTATATGGTTTGGGTTTAGGATTTTATTTTAGGGTTTAGAATTTGGGTTTAGGATTTAGGATTTGGGTTTAGGGTATATGGATTTGGGTTTAAGGTTTAAGATTTGGATTTAAAGTTTGGGTTTAGGGTATATGGTTTGGGTTTAGAGTTTGGGTTTAGGGTTTAGGGTTTAGAGTTTGGGTTTAGGGTTTAGAGTTTGGGTTTAGGGTATATGGATTTGTGTTTGTTTGTTTGTCCTTGTCTATGCTATATGATATTAGTAAATAATATAGAACAAAATATGATATGAGTTTAGAATTTAGAGTTTAGATTTTGGGTTTAGAGTTTGGGTTTAGGATTTGGATTTAGAGTATATGGTTTGGGTTTAGGATTTGGGTTTAGGGTATATGGTTTTGGTTTAGGGTTTAGAATTTGGGTTTAAGATTTATGATTTGGGTTTAGGATATATGAATTTGAGTTTAAGGTTTAGAATTTAGATTTAAAATTTGGTTTAGGGTATATGGGGCAACCAATAGATATGATGTGTACTAGACCACAATAGATATGATCATCTATAATGACCCAAACACATCCTTCTTATGCCTCGTTTTTTTCCTATATTGCTTATATTAGACGACGACATGAGGTCTTGTTGTGACCTTCGTCTGTCAATAATATTGGAATCCATAATATTGAAACTCTGTCTTGAGAAATGTGCATGTGTCCAATGATCTAACCTTGTATCTAAATATTTTCAGTTAAATTGTACTATATAAAAAGGTAAATAGAATGGAATACGTAAGATGCATGTACCTATCTTATGTGTCACGCGCAGCTAGGGAGCGAAAGGGAAAAACGGGTGCATAATTGTCCCATCCAACAAGCAATACTGTGTAATGGCTATATCTATCTTATTAAAACAGGAACATTACAACTTATTCTAGGTGGATTTTTAAAGGTGGACCTCATATATTTAAACTAAATGTCTCATTCTTTATATATATTACGTACCATAGTCTAACTTTGCATTGATGTATTTCCTTAATTACAATTCTTCTTTTTGTCCATATTCCATATATGATTTTTACATTTATTACATGTCGATTTAAATAAGATATATATACTAAGAATACTAAAAAATATTAATCGTTCTATAATTACCCTATACAATTCATTTTAAATTGATCAGTATATTTTCATTGGCCATATTAATTTTATTAGTATGAATAACATTAGGTAGATAAGTCATAGACACATACATAAAGATATGACTATTCTTATAACTACGTTGGACCTAATCTACTTTCTAAAACAAATAACACATAGCTTCATATATTGTATAGAATATAGTTATATTGTATAGTATTATACTTATACAATAATACTAAAAACAAACCAAATGAAATATAGTATATATCGAAAATGCTTTGAACCATTACACACAAAATATATTAGACCTCAGAGATAAAATTCGCTTTGAAATTACGTAATAATTATTTTAAAAAATTAAATTTCGTAATGTACAAAAAAACATAAGTTTTATATAAAATTTTGTGTTACAATAAAAAGACACAACTCGTGCTTGCAAAATGTTATTTTTACATACGAAAGACAGTTTTGATATTGTTCTTTAAACACAAAATTGAATTATACAAACTCGATACTACATAAAACTAAACAATATAGAATACATTTTAAAAATAAAACCCGTGCGGGTGTGCATATGTTTATATAATATATAAATATATTATGTTACATATATTTTCATATAAATAATACCCCAATATAAGTTTTGTATGATAAATATTGAAAATACAAAATATATAGCATTATATATTTTAAATAATACAGAAAAAATCTACTTTATGTTATTATAAAATTTAAAAATCAAATTTAGTAATTAAACACTTTGCTTATTTAAACACATTAGTACACATTGTTATTTATCAAAATTTTATATTAATACACATTGACGATCATGTATAACATTTAGTAAAAACAAAGATAAAAAAAAAATGACTCCCGCTCGGTCGAGCGGGTCATGATCTAGTTCTTTATTAATTGACCTGCTATGAATATTCAGCAAATTGCCCCTTTCTTTTTTCTTCGAGTTTTCCTAAGAAAATAATAATGTACTTAAGTACAGGTAAACCCGCTGGTTCTCTAAGAGTCTTTAGAAAAGTTTTAACCCCCGCAGAGGCGCAGACCCACGCAACCGCATCATTCTACAACGTTCCTACCGCCTCGTCCAAGTTAAACATGGAGAGAAAGATGCTACGCCTCATCAGGTTCTAGCTCAACTGTTCGCTCCTTGAGATCTAGTGGAGTATAGGCTTCTTGTCTAACCTGCATGATACATGTTCGATGAAATGTCTGAATACATTTAGAAAATGTAGTTTAGAGGAATCTTAGTAACTGCTTATCCTTTGGGAAGCTTTAGTAATACCTTTTGGTTCAGTTAAGTCACAATCAAAGACACTTTATGATGTCATCTTAATATCCAAAAAGTTACCCATTTACTCCAAAGTTGTTTCTCTTGATGAGAATAGCATGAACTTTGTACAGACCATAGAAAAATGACTTTGACTTTAATCTTTAAGACAATGGCTCTGTCTGAACTGTTTTGTTGAAACAGGTGCCTGCCTCTAAATGTTGAGGCAAAGACTTTCTCCATGAGCTTGAAGAAGAGAAGATTATTGGCTCTAGAGTGTCTTAACCAAAAGATTATTGGCTCTAGAGTGTCTTAACCAAGCCCCTGTAGATGGGTCATCGTATGCCACAACCAGGAGCTGCACTCGATCATCCAAATCCGGAGCACTCGATTTTTGACTTGCCGGGTTAGTTTTTCTTTTTTCTCATCATCAATCATCTTAGCTATTTAAAAGAAAAAGAAACAAATAAATGAGTTCTATGATTTCGAAACTGGCCATTAGCAGTCTAAGCTCTGAACAAACAGTTTCCACAGTAGCTGAAGAAGAAGCAAAAGTCTTCAAGTAACAGCTTCCACTTGTGTTAGTTATCATAATTCATGAAACTTTGACCAAGAATGGATACTAAGTACAGACTCAAAGTTCAATACTTTTCACGTGGTTTATATAAAAGAGAAGAGTAGAGTGGGCAATGAATGAAATTGTGGTTGATCTATATAAGTTCGGTGCTTCCCTTACCAACCAACCAACCAACCAATACTATCAATGCTCATTAATCTCCCTTCTTGCCCGTACTCTTTTATTTTTTATCGACATTTACTTTCAAGAGAAAAGTCATAAACAACATATTTATAACATATATTATATCAAAGTATCAATGAAATTATATGTTATTGAATATATAGTTCACAAACAAAGAAGGGAATGGTAGGGATGCTTAAAATAGTAAATAACAGTAATGCCCGACATGATTTGCTGATGATATAAAGCAGGCTTTTGTTTTGCTTGTTTATTTGTTTGTCTTTTAGTTTTAGTTTTCTGCTATTCAAAATAATAATAATAATAAATGAAATAGGACGTTCGTGTATTTAACCCCGCAGAGAGTGAGCGAGATCGATACAGAGAGAGAAGGGGAGAAAGAAAAGGCGAGTTTCAGCTGTTGTGAACAGAGGAAGAGACACGTGATTGTGTGGTCTTAGAGATAATAAGAGACAATGGTTGGACCGTCGCGGGCTCAGATCGTTCTTTTTGGATCATCCATCGTCCAGATGAGCTTTGGTCATGGTGGTTGGGGCGCCATTCTCTCCGAGGTCTATGCTCGCAAGGTATGAGAATGAGAATGTTCTCTCTCTCTCTCTCTCTTGATTAGTAATAACTCGCTGGTCTGTTATTCCCTTAACTGTAAATACGCTTTCTGAATCTTAAGCATTGGTTCTTGGAAGAATAATTCAATGTAATCGACGAGAGTCAGTGAATAAGAACCCCAATGTTGTTTGTTTCTCCTCCATTTGAATGTTTGGTTATCTTTCTATGGAAGTTAATGTCCAAATATGAAAAGCAAGCTTTCACCGACATGAGTTTGCTTTGGTCCGTGTGGAATGATATTAGCACAAAAGAAAATGCATTTAATGCAAATCACGTGACGTTTTCTCTCCTGTGAACTAACGTGTATAGGCCGACATCATTCTGCGAGGATATTATGGATGGAACTCAACTCGTGCTTTGGAAGTTATTGACAAAGTGTTCCCCAAGGTACTCCTACTTTCTTGTTTGGTTCTTTCTTCTCTCCTGAGAAAATGTGTATATATATATTCTGTAAATTCTTAGCTTCTTTATGGTTAATACACTGCATCTGTTACCATAGGGATGTCTCATGTATGTATGCCTGGTTCGAGTTTTCTTGGTTGTTAAACTGTTTTTCTCTTACATAACATTCCTGGGATTTGATAATTTTGTAGAAAAAAATGAGCTTATGTATTTAAATAACTTGCAAACGGATGCAGGATGCCTTGGTACAACCTTCTCTGGTAGTTGTCTATTTTGGAGGAAACGACTCAATGGGGCCTCACCCTTCTGGTCTAGGACCTCACGTCCCACTACCTGAATACGTCCAAAACATGAAGAATATCGCTCTTCATCTTCAGGTTACTTACCTTACCATAAAATTGCATTCTTAGTCTTTCTCTTGTCTGTCAAGTTTTAATTTCAGAAAAAAACCTTCTAAAATAGTAATAATATCATTCTTTTGAAGTTCAAATCGTCTATGTTCTGTTTCTCAGAGCCTTTCAGACTCAACTCGTATCATATTTCTAAGTTGCCCTCCAGTGGACGAAGCCAAAGTTCGTCAAAACCAGAGGTAACTTCTCTGAAAATATCTCTCTGTTGCTTGCTCCAGACTTGATGTTATTTTTTTTCGGTCGCACAAGCCCATATTTGAGCGAGGTAATCCGCACAAACGAGCTATGCAAGACGTATTCAGACGCTTGTGTGGAGCTGTGCAAAGAGCTCGGCTTACAAGTAGTTGATCTCTACTCTGCTTTTCAGAAAGCAGATGACTGGGAAACCGTTTGCTTCACGTAAGATCTTTTGAGCTCTGAAAACAAATAATATAAAAGATCTTTGAATATTCATCAAAATGTTTTGTTTCTTGCAGAGATGGGATTCATTTGTCGGCACAAGGAAGCAAACTTGTAGCTGCAGAGATACTGAGAGTGGTTAAAGAAGCGGAGTGGAGACCTTCGCTTCACTGGAAATCGATGCCGACAGAATTCTCTGAGGACTCTCCTTATGATCTTGTTGCAGCAGATGGCAAAACGACGTTGAACTCTTCCGAGTGGACGTACTTCTGGGGAGAACAATGGGAGTAACAGCACACACAACAACGAATATAAAACCTTTATATAATATATAGTTCTCTTGTTTTAGACTGGTTTATGAGTCTATTTTCTGAAACGTTATTATTTCTTCATGCTTGAGTAGTTTCTTGAATCTATCTTCTTTTCTGAACCTGTAGTTTCTTAAAATAAATAGTACTAATATAATATCTATCTATTTACTTTCTTATCCAACTTTTTTTAAGTTTGACTGTCTATTAGGTAAGTTGAAATCCATTACTTGGTCAAAGATAGTCTAATCAACTTTTATCTATAAAAAAATAGCAGAAAACTATTTATAATTTGACATGTTGTTAAAAAAAAACTATATGTAATTTGACATAATAATTTATTTTCTTGGGCCACACATACGTTGCTCTCTGATCAAGAGAGCTAATGTTTGGTTTAATCGACATAATTAGTAAAAAAAAAAGCACAAATAAAATGAGGAAAACACACAGAAAACCATAAAAATGACATAATGTTTGGTTAAAAAAACAAATTAAAAAGAAAAAAAATTGGAATTCTATTATTATATTTTCTAGATAATATGTAGTTGTACAAGTAGAATGGGTTAGTGTGGGCCTAAGCCTATGAACATCCAGCCCAATAAGGGCAACCAAACTCTCCAAACGAAATAAAATAAAATAAAATAAACTTTTTTCTCTCTCTTTGGTGTTTCTTCTTCTTCCCCAATCTCCTTCCAAAGTCTCTCTCCTCTCTCTCTATAATCTTGTCTTTTCTCTCTCCATGTCCGAACGCATCCTGTCTCAAAAACCATCGATACAAACCTCGATCTTTCTCCACTAGCAACTGATCTACACATCAAACGGTCTCACGCATCTCTCTGTACAGCTATTATGGCCGCCGTCTCCTCCAACCCTCGCACCGTCGAAGAGATCTTCAAAGATTACACCTCTCGCCGCGCCGCTCTTCTCCGTGCTCTCACCAAAGGTCCTCTTCTCTCTCTCTCTAAAGTTCCAACCTTTCTTCGTAATAATAATGCCCTAACTCAATTCGATTTGTCTCTCTCTCCAGATGTTGATGATTTCTACTCTCAATGCGATCCGGGTAAGTCCGGTTTAGCATTAACCGGCAAGAAAGTTTTGGTCTTTTTTATTTTAATTGAGATTTTGTTTTTGTTTGTGTTTGTTGTAGAGAAGGAGAATTTGTGTTTGTATGGACATCCGAATGAGTCGTGGGAAGTGAATCTACCGGCGGAGGAAGTTCCACCGGAGCTACCTGAGCCTGCGCTCGGTATCAATTTCGCTAGAGATGGTATGCAGAGGAAAGATTGGCTCTCTCTTGTTGCTGTCCATAGTGACTGTTGGTTGCTCTCTGTTTCTTTCTACTTTGGTGCTCGCCTTAATCGCAACGAGAGGTTTGTATTCTTCTTCTTCCTTTTTTTTACAGTTTGTTACAGTGTGTTCTCAATTGTCTTTTGAAGTTATGATGAAGCCAAGTCTTTTTTCTTTTTGATTATTACTTGGTTACAGTGGACTTTGTTCTTCTTCTTACATGAAACCTGTTATGTTTTTTTTGGGCTCTTTTAAAGGATAAAGTGTATAGTGAAAAATCTTGAAGAAAAAATGAGACTTTTGTGATAATTACTGAGCTTGTAGGATAAAGTGTATAGTGAAAAATCTTGAAGAAAAATTGAGACCTTTTGTGATAATTACTGAGCTTGTTCGGAATGAGATTGATTGATGTGTTTTGCCCTTTGATGTGTGTGGATCTTTCTTTCTTTCTTTTTTTTTCTTAGGCCATGTTTTGATGTGGATTGACTTATACTTAGTACTAATGAGCCTCATATCACTATTAAATATGTCAACATAAAAAAAAAAATCTTTTTGTATGTATCCATTGTTCTTTTTTTCAAGAGAGAAGCTGTTTTGGTAATTAGATGGGTAACTATTTTTTGGTCCATGAGACTAGACTTTGGTTTAACTCGCCGAGTAGTTTCATTATACATGAACATGTCTCTAAAATGATGGCTTCTCTATCGTTTTAGTCTCTGTCATATTTTCAGTAGATTAGTAAAAAGCATGGTGGATGAACATCACATTGATTCATCGTTGGTGTACTGATATGAACCTTGTAGATCTCTCTCTCTCCTTTTCTTTTCTTTTGCCTAATTAAGTCTGTAGCTTCTCTCATATCTCTTTCATCACATAAACTCATGTTTTCAATTTGCAGGAAGCGGCTATTCAGTCTGATCAACGATCACCCAACTCTCTTCGATGTAGTGACTGGTAGGAAACCGATCAAAGACAACAAGCCAAGCTCAGATTCCGGAAGCAAATCCAGAAACGGTGGCACTAAGGTACTACATTGAAAAAAGATATCTTCCTTTCCTTTTTTTTTTTGGTTTGTAGATTTTTGGATTTTTATATATCCTTTAAAAACCAAAAAAAATGGGGTTTGTTGCAGAGATCAATAGAAGGGCAGCCAAAGAGCACAACACCAAAACTGATGGAAGAGAGGTACGAAGAGGAGGAGGATGAAGAAGAGGAAGACGAGCATGGAGACACTCTCTGTGGAAGCTGCGGAGGCAACTACACACAAGATGAGTTCTGGATTGGCTGTGATGTCTGTGAACGTTGGTACCATGGCAAATGCGTGAAGATCACTCCCGCCAAAGCAGACAGCATCAAGCAGTATAAATGCCCACCTTGCTGTGCAAAGAAAGGAAGACAGTGATCATCATCATCTCCCAGAGACTCTGGTTATCATGTCTTAATCGATATATTAATCAACCTTCCTTCTATCTTTTGTTTTTTTTAACCTTATAATTTTAAAAGCATACAAAACTCTCTCTTTTTGGATCTCTGTAAAAGGAATTCAAGAAGTTGAGAGAGTGTAGCAACAGCAACTGTTTTAAGTATTATTATTCAGATAAGAAAACTGGTTTGTTCCATCAAATATGTCACGGACTCAGGGGGGATTTGTATATGTAGTCGAAGCTTAGGCATTGAACTGCGTTTTGCACTCTTATGTTTAATCTTTCTTTTTGTCTTGTTTAGCTCTCTTCCATCTATGTTAAAGTCTTGTTTTTTCATAATTTTTAAGGTGATTATATGACATGCCAAAGCAGATTTTGATAATTTGATTGTAGAGAGCTTTTGTAGGGCAATAAGATGTTAAAAACATATAGGTTGGTAATTGACAACAACGGAAGAATAGATAGTGAACATATCAATTACACTAGGCCCATATTTGCCCAATGGGTACAATCTGCTCATGGGGAATATTTTACCTTATCTAAGCCCAAACAAGAAAACTAGTTACCTATTTTAGAGATAGAACTAGTACCAGAACTTACTTTGGGATTGCTAACCATGCTATCTAAACAACCATGCTAACCTATTTAAGAGATAGAACTAGTACCAGAACTAGATCTTTCATTAGATCAAAATACCTTCACGTTCGAATCTAATCTTTTAAAATCAAAACATACGATTTACAATTTGACCAAAGCAACTTGTATTCAAATATCAAATTTCAGCAAAAAAGAAAACTTGTATTTAAATTGTTAAAGAACTTAAACCGGATTTAACAAGCTAATAAAAAAATGGTCAACACGAGATATTTATTATTGCGTTCACAGTCACATGTCCATCATTTGGTATGTAATGCTAACTTTTAATGAAACATATTGTCTGGTAGATTAGTTGCTTAATCAATACATGAAAAACTAGTATCAATTAGCTCCATTATTGGTGTTACTAATAATAGAGGAAACATGATTATCGATTAGAATGTTTCAACAATCACGGAATCAGCCTAACATCATGTGATACAGTGATAGTGAGGTTTAACAATTATATGAGTTATCTAATTTTATACTCTCGGTCAAGTCTTTCGAATATAACAATTCATTTGTCATTTTTGAAAAGTAAAATTTGGCCAATCAAATATAACCCTCAGCACTACATGTGGATTAGGTAATTGTTGTTGGAAAGAGAGAAGATATCAACTACTCACTACGTTTTAACTTAGGTCTTGATTGGTACAGCAGATGAAGGAGGAGTAGCAGAATGCTGTAGAAGCAGTATGCTGTAGAAGCTGTATGTTCTCATTAAAATTTTTAATAAAGCGATTGGTAGAGCAGTAGCATTATACAATTTTAAAATTATCATAAAAGTTATTATATAATATATTTATTTGAAACTAATATATATTAAATTATAATATATATTAATAATATATTTGTTATTAAAAATAATGAATCTTATTTAATTTATAAATTAAATTAATTTTTAAATGTGAAATAATATTATTAAAAAATAAAATATAATTAATAATAAATTTTATTTTTGGATATAAAAATAATTTGATATAATTAAATAAAATAAATTAATTAAAAATAATTTATATAAAATCATCATTATTTATTTATTGGTTGAGCAATAAATGATCCATATATAATATTATCATAAAAATAATCTATGACATATAATTTATTTATTTAAAAATAATATAAATGTTTTTATTTTATAATATATAAATATATATTATGTTATATTTTTTATTAAAAATAATGAATGATATGTGTAATTATATAAATTTTATTATATTTTAAATGTGAAATATTGTTATTTAAGAAATAATAATAATTAATCACAACTTTTAGTTTTTTTGAAAATATAATTTTTTTATTATAAACATAACTTTTATATTATTAAACATATATAAATTAATTATATAAAATTATTTTTGAATTTATATATATTCTAAATGCAAATGCTCTTCCAAAAGCTTCATATGAGAGCATTGAGCAAAGAGCATTTGGAGAGCATTAGCATCATGTAAATGCTTTTCTAAATGCTTTTGTTATCAATGTTGATTGGATAATAATGAGCATAATGCTAATGCTAATGCTCTACCAATCAAACCCTTAATTGTCAGTTGTAAGAAAAAAAATTAGTTTCAAAATAAATATCGTTTTAAAGTTTTAATATAAAATTTATTAATAAGATTTTCCATTTATTTTTTTTATTGGTTAAAATATAATTAGGTATATAGATAATGTGTTTTATTTTGGACATATACAAAATCACATGTTTACTTAATTTATTTACATAAATCTAAAACGTCAATTAAAATAAAACTGAAAGAGTATAGGATAATGATAAACAATATAAAAAAGAAACCTTAATTGTGTTTGAGTTTGTATTACAATACAATAGAAACTGTAAATATATAAGACCATAAAATATGTAGATTGCATGAACGATAAACTATGATAGAATATTTTCGGTATATTGATTCATTTTGATATCCAGTATTTGTCTTCGTTGATCAGTAGAAATCTTCTCGTCTCCTTTTTGATATCCTATTACTTCAATTTCCTCAGTGAATAGCCTATTCATATAATATACACATTGCTCAAAGAATGATTAATGTAAATACATTGCTTAACTGAAGACTGAAATATATGCATTAGTAGTTGAGTTGCATAAGCAAGGAAACTTACGTTTCGTTCTCTTTTTCAGACATTTTTGAAGTAGATATCAATTAACGAGAGGAGATATATGAGACTCCACGTAGGCTTTGCCACGAGGACCTTGAGTTCGAATGAAGAGTCTATACTCATCGAAGGACATGGGAGGATATAAAGGAGGATTAGTAGGTGTGACAAGTTGTTGCAGTGGTTGGATAGGAATGTCACTCTTGGGGTTATAGAAGAATGCAAGTGACACCCTTTCTTTCTGTGAATTCACTATCACTCGATGCTCCGAACTCTTGTATATCGAATTGCTTAGTATCTGCCATTTTTATAAATAATAAATAAAAAATAACTTTGTTTTATTTAGTATAGCTACATAAACATGTATGCTTTCAAAACAATTGCCTGAAGTTGAAACTGATTGTCATATTAGTGATCTTTAAGACATGTCTAAAACGTGGGACTGTAACTAGGACCATCTTTCACCAACTGTCAACAATCTGTATTCTTATGTCAACAATTGGTTCATATTATTGGATGTATTGCTTTACGAATTACGAGTATATGGTGCAGTTAGTAAAAAACTGGAAAAATACAAAAAAAACCCAAGTTATGAAGAAGAAAACTTATACCTTACGCAATAAACAATGAAAGCAAAAACTAGGGTTACCTGAATCTGATCGCCGAGATTGACGATAAAAGCATGTGGGAGAGAATTGACGGTAATCCACGTGTCGCCGTAACGGACTTGAAGGCCGACGACTTTATCGTCCGGCAAGAGGATGGTAAGGCCGCCGGGATCGGAATGAGGGGAGAGGCCAAGGGCAAGCTCTGGACGAGGGCATTTTGGGTAATAATTAACCCTCATACATGCACCTACGTCTTCTCCACCAAATGCTTCTTGAAGTTGTTCTTCTTTTAGTCCCAAGTTTGACGATAAAACCCTCGTAAGTCTTTCGCCTAGCTTCACTAGTTCCTCACCGTACTCATCCATCACTTCTCTATTTATATTAACAGGGAATTTTCTTAAGGCAAACGCATTATAGATTTCATATTAATATCTCTAAGTAGGAGTAAAGTTTCCGGGCAAACTAATCGAGTCATAGTAAAATGCTTTTCTTTTGTCATGAGTTTTCCCACAATACTATGTTTAGTAGTATAAATGTATAATTCACTTATTGAAGCATGCACTTCTTTGGTTGAATGCAACTGAATTGACAGAAGCCATTTTCTTTGAAAACTATAGAATAGTAATTATATAAGTAATCTAGGCTAATTTAGCAAGAAGAGAGTAAAGACAAAACAAACATAATTAGTTTACTTATTTAGGATTATTTTTTTGCGATCTGTTTTTACATTTAAAGGTTTGCCTTTGCTTATAAGATAAGTTAATCTTAAATGAATAAAATGTGATTGTAATACTGTACCTGTTTGCAATAAACAGAAAACAGAGACAGTTATCACAAAATAATCAAATACGGTAATTTCTTATGTTCATCAACGTAATCTCCAATCATCATATATAACACATATATAGTTTTCTTGAAATTTCGATTAATTTATATACTATTTTAAAAGACCACAATCATAATGATAGTCTTCTTTTACTATGCAAAACATACCAACTAGTTTTGACCACCCTATGCCATTTTCAAACCTTTGCCCTAAATGAACCATTTTAAACAATAAACTAAGTTCAGGGATCAACTAAGCTACACAATTTCTCAAATTTCATACCGAACACCAAGTTAGTTAACTATATAGATAAAACCCACACAAAAGGATAAGATGGAGACTTAATGTACGTAATACCTAATGTTGGAAGGTAGAGAAGGCCATTTATTGAGGTCCTTCAAGACTAGAGGCAGATAATGGAGAAAGTAATAATCATTCCAATCAAGAATAGCTCCTTTTTCCACACCCAATCTGCTTCCGTATCCTTCATAGGTACTTGGGGAGTTTGAGTAAACTTCTTTGGCCTCAATAGGCAAATTGAAGAAGCTTCTCCAAGCTTCTCTAGCCGCTTCCATCAGCTCCGGCCTCACCCCATGGTTGATCACCTGAAAATAAGACCATGCATGCGTATAAACCGAAACAAATAGGTCAGTATATTCGTATACTCAAAACTGAATTTGCTGCAATAAAAATGAAAGTCCATGAAAAATTAGTTAAATATATGGATCAAAACAAAATTAATTTTCGCACAAAGAAAAAAAATTAATATTAGAAAATATATATTATAAATACAATTATAGATTATTTCTATTAATTTATCAAATTAAACCGAGTAAACAAAAATTGTAAAATCAAGTCCAATCAAAAGCATTGTATTTAACTTGAGGAAAACTAATAAATCAAAAAGAAAACCGATAGTGGAACCGAACCGAAACATCAAAGTTCATTTTTACCTGGAAGAACCCAAACTCACGGCATGCCTCCGATATCCTCTCCTTCTCGTCTTCATTGCCGGAGAAGAGGCTGTTTAGGTCTACGACTGGGATATTGATGGCGGCAGTTTTCGGTTGGTGGTTGATGATGATAGTTTGATCAGGGCGCTCAGACGGCGGCTTGATGTAACGGTCGGGGACGGTAGCAAGGTTGCTCTCGGCTAGGGACTGCACTCGGACGGTTGGTTCTGGCCACTTTTCTCCGAGGCCGTTCTTGGTGTTGAGGCCGTTCTTGTGATCCGTGGTCTCTTTCTTGATCATAATCTCGTTTTGGTGGTTCATGTTTTCTGTTTAGGCTAATTGATCTTGCTTCTTGTTCTTCTAATATTGTTTATGAAAAGTATTGAAGTAGTGTTATCTATTTATAGGGTGATTATATGGTTAGAGACAAAGAAAGAGAAAGCCATAAGGGGAAAGAAACGTGATTAACAAAAATATAATAAATAAAAGATTTGGAATTTTAAGTTACAAAAAATAAAAAGATTTGGAATTTTTGCATGTGCTTTATTAATTAGCCATGTTAGCTATCTTTCTTTGTAGAAAATAATGGATGGAACCGTAACCGATGAGGAAAAACAGAAAGCATAGCCAAGAGAATCCGGAGTCGAGCACATAGGATTGCGGCCACGTGTTTGTTCATTTATGAAAACGTGTTTAACATGTCATTAAATGTTGTATAATATGTATAGAAAGATTGAAAATGATGTTGAACGATTCCAACAAATATATACATCCACATTGTTTGTTTGGAGTTCTTTGTATTTTTACTGTTTGTGGAACTTTGTAGATATTTTACCAATTTGTGTTCCAAAAAAGAAGAAGAAGAAGATATTTTACCAATTAAAACCGGTAGTAGTTTACAATTGTTTCTTTCAACTTCTCTTAATGTAATCTAGGATCAGTATATTAACTGTATTGTATGAGAATGTTGGCATGAACCTCGAAATATTTAGTGACTTGACATTCTTTATTACAACGTAAGGGGAGATATTCAATTCATAACTTTAATATAATCCAATCAAAATTCAGAAAATAATTAAAAGTCATGCCTAAATCCAATATTGTCGTATTTCATATTTGTTAGTAGGCTTAAGGATTTTAAAGTTGAATGGTTATAGTTTCAACTACATTTTCATTAGAATATAATAATCAACATAAAATATTTGTATATTATGTCATTTAAAATAAATATCAGGGGATTTTTTGAATATATTATTTTAAACAAAATTTAAAGTATATGAAGATATTCTAAAACTCTTATAATAAAATTAAATTCTAAATTTTGAAGACTATACAACCTAGAGAATGAACATTTAAAAATTCATGTGGGATGTGACCTCAGATTTTGGAAGAGTGTTGACCTTTAACTTTCATATCTCAGAATTATTATTTTAATCAATTTTTAATTATGTCTTAAAATGCATTTTTACTTCAGATATCAAAGTGTTCTTAATAGTTTACAATTATGCGCATGAATCGGACGCACTGCAGATTGCTATTATGCGTGTCCGGTTCTGCTTACTAATTTTGGCTTTGTTAATCAAATCTAATAAGCATTTCTATTTTCTTTATTTTATTGCTTTGGCTTTGTCACTTTAGCTGCTGATCAATTCCATTTTTTCCACAGGATGGAATTCTCATTCCCTTCACGAGCACGAGAGTAGGAAGAGTGCTTCGGTTAATAACCGTTGCGCACGCCAGAGTCAACCATACCCCCCCCCCCCCAAGATTTTTTTTTAGCTAAAGCCCCCAAGATTGTTTCATGGTGAAAATATTTTTTTCTCCTTCGGCTGACGTTTACCTTATCTCTAATTATAAGAATATCTGCAACATTCATCCCCTCCTCCAAAATGACATTGATGTGAACTTGTTAAACCGAGCTGGAGAGAGGCCAGTTCACATTGCTTACCTAAAAAAACACCTAACAAAGTGCTATATGGTGACTTGGACCATCTGAAAAACGAGCATGCAACGTCTCTTCATATCACCGTGTCGTCTCAACAACCCTTTATGTGTTGTCCTTCTGTTAGACATGTGAGCTAACATTGACACTCGTGTTCCATGGAATAGTATGCACATCTGCAAAATGAGTTTGTAATGTATAATTTTCCTAACTATGTAAATGGACGGTGGCTTTTATCTGTTTTAGCAATGGACGGTGACTAACCATCCACATTTATGCCAGTGCAATCATAATTATTACTTATGACAAAATTACAGACAAAAAAAAGATCAAGGAAGTAAATGATGATTATCTTTTGTAGTGGCATACAGTAGCATTAGCAAAGTAGGCGCCCGCATATTATTCATAAACCAATCACAACTTTTTCATTTATTATCTTGCCAACCACATTCGTTAAAAAATTAGTTCAAGATTACTTTTTAGATCAATTAAGCAGAGTTTAAAAGTTTACATGGTTCAGTTTATACATTATGGGCAGAACTTGTATTATAAAATGGTTGGTTGACCATGTGTTCCATAAATGGAAGGCCGGCTTCCCAATAATGGAAACATGGTCCACTGAAATTTGGAAGGCACATCTACGTAAGTAATCAACTACATACTGAAAGACGACAAGCAACAAGACTTGCCTAGCAACTACTGCTGCAATCCCAGTAGTCCCATGTTCACACTACAAGCGAACCACAGGTACTACTAGCTTGAGGTTTTACCATGTATGGCAGTACTAAGCTCATATGCCTCTTCAAGCTTTCCCGACCGGCTAAGAAGATTCACAATGCCTGATTAATTAATGAATGATCAGGAGCAGCCATAATGGCATATTCATTTCCTATATATTAACTTGAAGTACCTTAAGTGATGCAGCGTGGTAAACAGCTTTTTGTGTTTATCACAGTTTACTTATAATTCCTCTTATTACAAGAAATATGGTTTTTAGTTAGCTATATAAACAAACGATCCATTGACTTGTGAGAATACATTATATTTTGATTATTAATTTAAAGAGTTTTGGTGTTCTTGAATCCTTGCAATCAGCTAGAACATAGATGTTTTCAACAATCACAAGAATACTTTAATCTTAGGAAATATCAAACTAAATAGATCATCGGGTTATCGTAGCGTGAGCTGCATCATTAAGTCAACCTCATCAAGCATTAAACCAGCGTGCATGGTTACATCAATGTTAGATGCTGTACGACATTTGTGGGTAGCTCTAGCCTCTAGTTAGCTTTGATGTATATCTATAGAGCAAGATCCGTATCCTTAAATTTTATATTGAAACTAACATTAAAACACAAATTCAGCTTTGATTTAATCATATATATATATATATATATATATATATATATATATATAAACCTTAAGAATGGTGAATCTAAGACAAAATGTATCTTATATAGCTTCAGTAATGGAAACCCATTTGTTGTCTCCATCTGATTGTATTCAGAGATACTAACTCTCTGGTGGTAACACAATAAATTGACACTAATCAGCTGGTCTAAATTTCACAGCTTACCTCTCTGTCTTCCTGCCTGTTTCATTTTAGTCTGATGTTACCTTGATCTCTCCCTAGAGAGTAGGATCTACTTTATAGTATACAACACCTTCTTGGTCGCTCACAAAATGATTTTCTTTCATACTTTTTGCTAAGATTCCCAGTAAGTGTAATGGCAAAGTTACTTCCCTAATACTTGTTTAGCTGCTTCTGTCTGCAACGAGAAAACACACAAAAATGTTTTTACCTTTTGTAGCATGAACACATAACCAAACACCCGTTAGTCTTTTGTTTCAGTTACGATCCAGTGTTGTAAGTCCTCCTCTCCAGTGACTCCATTCCTGTTTTGAGATAACGTGATATTTTACTCAACCTTACAGAGAGAGATATAGCATTGTGTTATCTCCAAAGAAGAGTGAAAGGCTAGAGACTACGCATTTGTACCTTGCACCCACGGCACCAACTACCAAGGGAGCTTATCTTCATGACCATGGTGATGCAGGTAAGTCACAAAGTCCAACCACATTACATTTACCTGTTATTTGACATAAAAAATCAGTTGTAGTGTCAGATAAGGAAATAATACGCAACAGGGGAGTAACAGAGACGCATTACCCTGTAAGAAATCACATAGAGTTTGAGCATTTGTATTGGACCAATCACAAAGTTGAGACAGATAAGCAGAGCAGCCATTGCTGTCCAACAAAATCTTGTTATATTAATATATGCCACCTAATAAAAATTGCAGAAAGCATGTCAATAAAGGGCCTACGTTACTTGTGAGACGCTTAAGGTTGGAGGTGGATTTCACTCCCTCTCAAAATCTGATCCATAATCTGGTCCAGAAAAGATAACTAAATGTCCATCATCACAAAAAATTCCCGAAGATCCAATATATTTATTTTGGTCAAAGTCTTGGTTAAAATGTTGGTCAGAACTTTTCATCAATAGTCTTGAATAACCACTAATATAGTAATTTGTTTCACTTAATGACCATAAATTGCTTTGTTAATTGAGTGGATTCTAATGTCCATTCGTTTAACATCTAAGATTCACGAAGTAACATCATACCAAGATTGAAGAAGGAAGCCTCAATGCTCCTTAACCAGGACCTTCTGAATTGACACTTTTGAGTCTGATGGTTCAACGCCAGGGTCAGCTATGTTTTTAAGGACAGATAGCAGGAACAGATAAATAAAGGCAAATTGGATCTTAAAAGAAGGAAATAAGTGTGAGAAAAAGTAGGGAACCAATAATTCTGCGACTAGCCTGGCTTATACCATATACAAACATACATCTCCCATAAAGTAAGGGACATTATAGAATAATAATACGTAAAAGGTTGGGAATATTTTGGACAACCAACCAAAACTTTATAAGGTATAATTTGTATAATATGCGCATGCATATAACTATATCACAAACTCAGTTATCCTGACATCATCCCACATACCCTAGCTTGTCTGGTTAATTGATTATTTTTATCAGATAAATTCTGCTTTCCATATTAATTAAATACATCAGTTGAGTTACACGATACATAGAGTTGTCTCACCAAAACATAACTTTGATCTTCATGTTTATTAAATACATCAGTATGTATACCACAAAGTAGTAACAAATGATGCCAAAAAAAAAGTAGTAACAAATGATGTCTGTTTGTAGCAATATATATGAATATATTAGTACACCAAATATGTTCGACATATTATCAATCTAGAAAATTAGGTTAAACACAATCCCACACGTGTGAGTGAAGACTTATATACTCCATGCGTACACGCAAGGTATACATATGTTTTGACAAATACTCTGTAAGTGCAAAGATGACACCACAATTAAGTAATGCAGAAGGTAAATCAGAGAGATAAAATACACAAGCACACATCAATAGCTTTATTAGAAATCGCCTTGTAAACCCTATTACAAGTTCTGCTTAATCAGCCTCGCTAGCCTGTTAACACCCTAACAGCTGCTACTGAACAATTCCTAAGTTACCCGCTTATGTCTCTCCACCGTCAAGTACTTCAGCCCCTGCTTCAGCACGACCCAGAACACTTCCAAGCGCTTCTCTCTCTCTATAAGATCAGCCTCTGTGTCTCTGTCTCTCTACAGACGACCACATAGCTATCTTATACTAACTCCACGTTCCCGAAACCCTAGTCTCCAAGGAACCACAATATGGACATCTTCCATATCAATAAGTGCAACTTTCCTTTTCTTGGAATGCACTTATTCCTCTTCCTTTAAGTCATAAACTTGCTCCCCAAGTTTATTCCTCTTTGCCTTTTCTTCAAGATACTCCCTTGCTCTCCAAGTCTACACGACTCCAGCTCAGCATCTCGACTCCACATGGTCTTCACCACTCACTACGACGTCTGCTTCAGCAACTACGTCAGCGACTACTTCAGGGCGGACATCTTTACATCAACAATCTCCCCCTTTTAGCTTTGTGTGCCGATCAAGCACAACCTTCTTCTGGTTCAACAACCACGTTCCCCACCTGGAAACTTCCTCGCTTAATGTGCTCTTCTCCCCCACGAGATGTGCACCACACCATACTTTTCTCCCCCATGAGACAAGCATCATCTACTTCAGGACGTCCATCACTATGCTCTTCTCCCCCATGAGATATGCACTCCTTGGACCAGAACGTCACCATTCTCCCCCTGCTTGATTGCATACTAAGCTAAAACAGATGCTTAGATGTCAAGCCTTACAGACACACCCGTCTGCTACTCCATGCGTAATCATGATACAGCCTCTGCTGCAGCGGAATAGATTACACTTACTGCATCACGATCTGACGCACCTGCCGAGCTACCTCTCGACTCACTTCTGTTGAGGACCAGGCTTCCTTCATGCGTCTTCTCCTTGACCATGAGCCTCTTCTCAACCACCCCGAGTGCCCTCTGCACTCGTTGCTACTGTCTTGGAGTGATTTCGCTATCACCCTCCTGAAGATCACCTCGCATCACTTCCTGATGTACTTCGATCTCCTTCCCCTTTGTGCTACGGACAACTCTGTGTCCTAGCTCCAGACTTGATGCTTCTTGATCTTCCTTAAGACCACTCCTACCAGAGCTGCATCCATCTTCTGATGTCTTCTCCTTGATCTCATCAAGTAAGCCACTCTTGGCTACAGACACCTCTTCAACCCTCTTGGATTTAGTGAACGCCTTGTTCACCCTCTTGGTCATGTTTCTGCTCTTCTCACGAGCAAAACACTCCACCTTCTTGTGTCCAACCTTCCCACAGAACCAGCAGCACATCCGATGTTGCTTCTTCTTTGGCCTGACACAGTTGTTGATGCACCGATCAACCTCCTTCCTCGTACCAGCTGCACACCCATGCTTCAGAACCCCCTGTCTGACCTTCATGTTGCTGCACTGATGTATCACTTTCGGCTTGTTACTCACAGCCACGCGCTGTAGAACTTCCTGCCGCACTTCTTGTCGTACGTCCCGACACACTTCCTGACAAGCTTCTTTGGCTCCACTTTTTGATGTGCTCTCATGCACGAAATGTGACAGCCCCTTCTGTACTTCCTTAGTACCCTCAGCTCCTCGATATCCCAGACCCCAGTTCACCTTGGCTGGTTGTCCCATCGAGAGTATCTTATCCAACTCCTTGGATCCACTATTGAGCATCCTGATCTGTTTGCGATTCTCAGCCAAATCACGTTCCAGCATCCTTGCTCTCTCTCGTTCCCCAGTAGCAACTTCTCTCAGGTTGCTAACCTCCTTCTCCAGAGACTCATTCTTCTCATGTACAGCAGCAAGTTCTTCAGCAAGATCTTCATACTGCTCACGGCTCTGCACCAGATCGTGTTGCAACCTCAGATTCTCGTTCTTGAGATTCAACCACTTGTTGAGCATCACGTGATAATCCTCAGAGTCTGTAATGACATCTGAATCCGAGGATTCACTAGTTCCCTCCTTGCGTGCACCAAACGCAACCATATTCTTTACTACCTTTTCATCTTCTTCAGACTCTGACTCATCAGACGACTGCGATGAAACTCTTTTACCCTTCCTTGAGTTTGGACATTCACGCCGTGTGTGTCCAACACCTCTACACTCAGAGCACTTGAGCTCTCTTCGTTGTACCAACGGACAGTTAGCCCTTATATGACCAACTCCTTCACACTCGTAGCACTTGAGACCTTCTCTTCTTCTGCTACTGTCACGATCACCTCCCTGGCGACCAACCTGATTTCTCCCACCTGAGAAATTCATTCTCTTGCCAAAATTCCTAGCCAACATGCCCACGGCATCTTCAAGCTTCTGAATTTTCTCTGCATCCTTGTCAACTACAAGGGCTATACTCCCTGGCGTACCTCCTGATGTAGACACCGAGCCACTGCCTGTCTCCATCTCTTCCGCCTTCAGCATACCCACAACCTTGTCAAACTTGAGCTCATCCGTGTTTGCAGTCATATTCAGGACCGCCTTCTGAGCTCCAAACCTTGCTGGAAGACAGCGTAACAACTTCTTCACCAGCTTCTTCTCCTTGTACTTCTTTCCAAGTACACATGCTTCATGCGCCATAGCACTGAGTTTGGCACTGAAGCTCGCCACCGTATCCGCATCTGACCACTTCAGATTCTCAAACTGCGACCCAAGATGATCCAGACGTGTCCTCTTGACACTATCATCTCCTTCAAACGAATTCAGCAGGATCTCCCACGCCTCTTTAGCTGAAGTACTCCCCTGAATCAGCTGGAACTGCTCTACTTCAACAGCTCCGAAAATCGTCGAAAGCGCCTTTGCATTAAACTTTGATGCATTGCGCTCTGCCTCTGACCAATCCTCCTTTGGCTTAGGCTTCTTCCCATCTGCTGTGACTATGGTAGGCTCCTCCCAACCAGTCTCCACAGCTGTCCACGCATCTTCATTGATTCCTCGAATCAACTGCTTCATGCGAGCCTTCCAATGACCATACTGGTCCGCCTTCAACACGATTGCCTTCTGCACAGAAATAACCGTGTCCATCTTCACCTCTAGGATCACACCAGTAACTTAGGTGACCCGCTCTGATACCAATTGTAAGTGCAAAGATGACACCACAATTAAGTAATGCAGAAGGTAAATCAGAGAGATAAAATACACAAGCACACACCAATAGCTTTATTAGAAATCGCCTTGTAAACCCTATTACAAGTTCTGCTTAATCAGCCTCGCTAGCCTGTTAACACCCTAACAGCTGCTACTGAACAATTCCTAAGCTACCCGCTTATGTCTCTCCACCGTCAAGTACTTCAGCCCCTGCTTCAGCACGACCCAGAACACTTCCAAGCGCTTCTCTCTCTCTATAAGATCAGCCTCTGTGTCTCTGTCTCTCTACAGACGACCACATAGCTATCTTATACTAACTCCACGTTCCCGAAACCCTAGTCTCCAAGGAACCACAATATGGACATCTTCCATATCAATAAGTGCAACTTTCCTTTTCTTGAAATGCACTTATTCCTCTTCCTTTAAGTCATAAACTTGCTCCCCAAGTTTATTCCTCTTTGCCTTTTCTTCAAGATACTCCCTTGCTCTCCAAGTCTACACGACTCCAGCTCAGCATCTCGACTCCACATGGTCTTCACCACTCACTACGACGTCTGCTTCAGCAACTACGTCAGCAACTACTTCAGGGCGGACATCTTTACATCAACATACTCTTTCTCTCGTAGTCACTTGCATATATTATCATATAAGTTGCCTCTCTTTCAACGTCCCATCGATCTTTAAAAATGGCTTCCTCTTCGGCCCACCTGAACCACCACCAGATTCCAAACATCAACGGTGGAGCCACGGCGGCGCCTCCACCAACTCCATCATGCGCACATCCCAACACCACCACCAAGTCGGAGACAACCGCCGACGCTCTCTCCCGCCTCTTCAACCGTCTCCCTCCTAACCTCTCACTCCCCACCCGCCGCTCCTCCGTCCTATCCTCCACCGCTGCATCTCTGCCGACGGTAACTTTCTCCACCGAGAGCTGCGACGATCTAATCTCTGCCGCTACAGAGTTCGGCTACTTCCAACTCACTGACTCGGATACTACCATCCCTCCTGGACTCGCTGAAGCAGCCGAGTCTGAAGCTCTCTCGCTCTCGGAGCTAAGCGAGGAGGCAAAGGAAACAACGTTTCCAAGAAACTGGCCACTTGGCTACGAAGCCGACGCTGAAACGCCGTCGTTTTGCTTAGACGCGGACTGTACAACCGAGTCGGGCGAGTTGAAGCTAAGCTCACTGTGCGAGTTCACTCGGAGTCTTGAGAGAGTTGGGCTGAAGACGGTAGAGATGCTGGCGAGCGCATTAGGGTTCAAGAACCCGTTTGGAGATGACGCAACCCGGTTTAGTACCCTGATGTGGCTTAACCAAGGTGTTCCGGATGATAAACCGGCGATAACCAACGGGTTTTTTCCGTTTGTTGTCTGTTTACAGTACCAGATAAGGGAACAGAAGTATGGTTTGCTGTCCGAGTCTGGTTGGGTGTCCGTATCTCCCCGAGTTGACTCGGTTCTTGTGACTTTGGGTGACATTGCTCAGGTTAGTCTCTCCTTTTTTTTAATGATCGTAATTAAGTGGTTAGCTAATTGTTATTAAGTTCAGTTATCGCATTATCATCTTTGTGATGGTATGAAACGTTATGGCTGCTTCGAATTATTTTATGTTATCATATTATTATCTAAATACTTAATACACATGACATGCATGTCATTTTCAAAATAAATGTTTTCCACGCATTGATAAAAAAGACTTAGAAATTTTGATATTTCCCATGCCGAGACCGAGACTGTTGACAACAGCAAATTATTGTGGAGCAGGAACGGGCGAGATTTACGGGATTTTTATTGGGTTATATGGGAATGTGTTTTCATTTGTGGCAGATTTTTCTTTGGGAAAGAGACTATGAATCTGAAAATTATCCATTTTAAATAAAACCACATTCATTTCCCTATATTGCATTAGTTATCTTTAAAAAAATCAACAATTTTCCTAGAAAATTTAACAGTTTCTCATCTTTTACCTTTTTGGAAATTTAAAATTAAATACTACTGTGAAAATGATTTTTTTTTTTAATTTCTATGTTAACTATAAAGCTCAATTTATACGTTGAAGTTTGTAACTCAACTGGTTGAACGCATGAAACTTTTAGGGAAGACATACCAAGTTTGAGTTTGATCATGTGATTCTTGATATCAATGGACTATATATGAGACTTTATGGTCCGAAGCTTTCTGTGAATGATATATATGGTCTAGCTAGTTTTAACTTTAAACCAGCTACAAAACAATTTGAAATTTGTAGGTTTGGAGAAATGGAGAGCTCAAGCGAGTGAGATATCGGCCGGTGGTGTGCTCGGGACAACTTGATGATCCAAGGAAGTCAGTAACAATGACATTGATGCTTACACTTCCCATGGATTCTATGGTTTCCCCATTGAGAGATATCAGTGACGGCGACAAAGTAGAAGCCGAGAACGCAGAGGAGGAGGAAGGAGGATCGAGATATGATGAGGGAAGAGTGTTTAAGTCTTTTTGTTTTGAGGATTATGCATGGAGAGTATACCATGAGCGTCTCTTCTTCAAGGATCCACTTGACAGATACAGAATCAAACCTTAGAATGTTCTTAAGAATTGTTGTTTAATTTGTTTATTACCTGGATTGGAATGGGACTAGGTCCAAGTCTTCTTGTTACTTCTATTATTCCATAAAATATGAGTGATTTTTTTTATAAAAAATGTTCATCGAATTTTTTGGTTACAACAATGACTCGATGTCCAAATTTAAGCGCAAAAAAATTGACTGCTGAAACTATTTTGGAAAACTGGTTGGCAGAGGATAAGTTAGAATGTCTTCAAGAATTTGGAGACCATGTCTGCTTTCGTATGTTGAGGATGGCTTAACGTATTTCGAGTTAAAGGGAATTGAACATGATATTGTGGCCTCTTGTTACTTTGTTAGCTGGCCATGAAGGCATAAAGAGGCATTGAACTAATTAAAATTTAAAACCATGCCTGTGGAACCTCATGCTAGTGCATTGGGTTCGCTTTTGGGTTGTTGTAGTAGTGTACATGTGAATACTGAAATATAAAGTATTGAAAATAATGTTTTACCGATTTTTTCCACGACTCCATCACTTTATATCATGTGTACCAAATACACATTCCTACCAAGCTTCAAATCCACTCCATACTCGGTTCCCCTACATGCTCATGCAAATATTCACCATTCCGGTTTAATTCGGTTAACACCTCCCGATTTCTATCTGTGATTAGTAACATATATAGATTGGTTATAATTACCTGGAATGTAAAAGACTGAAGGTAGAGATACTGCCTTGTGTGGTTACATGCCAAAAGATTGAACTGGTTTAGCTAGGCATGGGCGTTTGATGTTTTGTTCAGATTCAGTTTGGTTGAATCAGATTTTCAAATTTCCATTAGATTTCACTTCAACCTTTTTGGATTCGGATTGAAATCAATATACTAAATCATCCAAAAATCTAAAAAACTTAATAAAATTCATCCATAATACTCAAATATATTAATATTCAAAATTCTAATTAAAAATTAATTAAACTAACTAAAAAGTATTCGATACAAAAAACAAACAAACTACAAATCTCCAAAGTACTTTTAAATATCTAAATGACTTTAACATATATATACAAAATTAACAGATTTAACTAATCATATATTTTCATATCTTACTTCGAATTTTGATTTATGTTATAACTCGAAAACGCTTAGCCCTTATACTCCGTTTGGATATACAATACTTTATAAACTTTAGTTTTTCTTTTCTTTTCTGTTTGATTCAGATTTTGGGTTTGATTTTAAAATACCCATACATAGGTTTAGCTAAAAGAATAACTCACAAAATATTATTCTCTTCGTTTCATTTTAATTATCGTTTTAGATTTATGCACACAAATAAAGAAACATTTAATTTTACATATTTCCAAAATAAAAAAAATCATTATCAATACAACTAATCAATAAATTTTGTATTAACATTTAAAACAACACTTACTTAAAACAAAAATTCTTACTATACAACCAATGTTTTGAAAATCGACCCGGACACTGAACCGGACTATTTACCGGGTCACTGGGTCATCGGGTCGACCGCGGATGAACCGCGGGTGAACCACAAGTTAAAAAATAAATAAATTTTATTATATAATAATATATTAGTCATGAAAATAAAAATATAGAAAATAAAGTTAATATTTTCTAAATATTTTTTAAAACATAAAATAGTAGTTTGGATATGTATATATTTTATGTTTATAAAAATATTTAGAAAATACTTAACTTTAGTTTTTTATATTTTCATTTTCATTTGATATACAAACTATCAAAAAACAGCTTAGACTATTTAAGTTAGAAACATGTAAAACAAAAAAAAACCATTTGTTAATCGGCAAAGAATAGAGTTGTAAAAATTAGAATTTAAAATAGATTTTACAACAGATTTATAATAAACAAAATAATCAA
Source organism: Raphanus raphanistrum subsp. raphanistrum (assembly GCA_019706035.1). Lineage (NCBI taxonomy): Eukaryota > Viridiplantae > Streptophyta > Magnoliopsida > Brassicales > Brassicaceae > Raphanus > Raphanus raphanistrum. The sequence continues at coordinate 43,166,690 of CM033980.1, forward strand.
AAATAAAAAAATGAAGAAGAAACAAAAGATACAAAATTAGTAGAGGCTAGCAGAAGAAGAAGAACGATGGAAAAAAAAAACGAAAGAAACCTAATTTTTAATTCGAAATTTAGAATATAAAAGAGAATCTAAAAAATAATTAAAAACTTTAGAATATGTAAATGTTATCTAATGGTTCAACCAGTGGTTTAACCGGTATCGGGTTTCGGGTTTTAGTGGGTTTTTACGGGTTTTTGTGGGTTTTTCACAAAACCTGAACTGGATTTATCTCGGGTCACCGGGTTTACCGGTTCGACCGCGGATCCGGTCGGTTTCAAAATACTGTATACAACTGACAATTAAACTAAAACAGAGAGTATATATCTTCCCTTTAGATTGTCGACCCTAACTAAAATCAAAACATCGCATAAAATTCCACAAGGCATTATATTCTGCGACAAAAACCCGACCCATTGCTACACTCGAATCAAACTCGACCCGATCCGACCCGTGTAATTTGCAAAAACAGCACGTCGTCTCCTCTGGTTCTCCCCTTATATTCGACGAGTGACTAGATTGGTTCTCTGTTCGTCACATTTCTCACTACCAAAAGGCTAAAATAAAAAGTATTATATCTCTCTCCTCTCTCTCCTCTCCACACCTTTCTCGTTCACTTGCCTCCTCAGATCTGACATCGATTTCAAAATCTTCTGTCGCATCGCTCCTCTCTCTCTCCTGGCCGTTAACGGTCTCGTCTCGTCCCGGCCTTGGATCTGATTCTCTCGCCGCGATCTGAGGTCAATCATGGCGGCAGCAAACGCCCCAATCACGATGAAGGAGGTCCTAACGGTTAGTTCTCTCTCTCTCTCTCGTCTCCATTTATAGAAACTTATGCACATCTCTTGGAATCGAGCTAGATTTTAGACGATTAGCATGTTCGTATAGCTGGTTCTGCTCAGACTGTTCTATGATTTGATTCTATTTTCGTAACTGTTTTGAATTCTGCTCGATCGTTGATCTCTTAACATAAGCTCAGATCTGTGTTACCTCAATGTATCGAGTCCCGATTCGAAAGTTTTTTGTGTAGTCCACTGTGCTGATTCACTCGGATCTTGTAACTAAGTTCTTGAAACTATGCGACATGATGCTTTTTTTTTTTGAAAATTTTAAACAGCTTCCGAGCATTGGGATCAACCAGCAATTCATCACGTTTACAAACGTTACTATGGAGTCTGACAAGTACATATGTGTTCGAGAGACTGCGCCGCAGAACAGCGTGGTGATTATAGATATGAACATGCCGATGCAGCCTCTGAGGAGGCCCATTACTGCTGATTCTGCTCTTATGAACCCAAACTCGAGGATCCTTGCCTTGAAAGGTATTTTATTTGTCTTGTCTCCTTATATTTCTAAAATAGTGCACCTAGAATAGTAACTTTTGAAGTTTTTTTTTGAACTATCATTGGTGACCTCCTACTTCATTCTGTTAACAACATTTGCTATATACTACAGATTGGATGCTTTTTTTTTATCTTGCTCTCAGCTTTAATTCATATCAGATAAAACCACAATCCCACGTGATTCATAAGTTTGAATGAATACTTGCCCGTTATGATGAATCATTTGTGTTAAAACCTATTATACTAATTAAGTATGGAAAAGTAACCACAGTCATATGTCTCAAAACTTGGGTACGATAATATGTTTAACGCAGACATCAGTTTAGAGTTCTATGTTTACTTACATGTGTTATATCTCTCATGGTTGTGTTGGTGGTGTGTAGTGAATGTTTCCTTATATTGTCTATTACTTACTTATTCCTTCGTTGCTCACTTGTTTCTTTAATTTGTATATAGCTCAAGTTCCAGGAACCACTCAGGATCATTTACAGATCTTTAACATCGAAGCAAAAGCAAAGTTGAAATCACATCAGATGCCTGAGCAGGTGAGCATCTTAACTAAATTTTGTTACTCGATTATCTTTCATGTTGTACACCTCCTCGGAGTCTGATTTTACTGGTCGGGATTTTATTTTGGATATTGACCACCCGTGTTTTGTAGGTTGCTTTTTGGAAATGGATTACACCAAAGATGTTGGGGCTGGTCACACAAACTTCCGTGTATCATTGGTCGATTGAAGGTTTGTATCTTTAACCTTCTATCATCTTCTTAATATCATGTATATGTTATGTCTCATTCTGCTCCGATATTTCCAGGTGATTCTGAGCCAGTTAAGATGTTTGACAGAACGGCAAATTTGGCAAATAACCAAATTATTAACTATAAGTGCTCTCCTAATGAGAAGTGGTTAGTGTTGATTGGAATTGCCCCTGGCTCTCCTGAGGTAGGTTTACTGCGCTACGTAATAGGTCAAATGAAGACATCACAATTAGCAGCCATTGTATATATATTTGACTGGCTCTTTTTAACTGTTATCTTCTGCAGAGACCACAATTGGTAAAAGGGAATATGCAGCTATTTTCTGTGGATCAACAGCGGAGCCAGGCACTTGAAGCACATGCTGCTTCATTTGCTCAGTTTAAGGTAAACTATGTGATTACTTTGTGAGTTCATTACGTGGTATAATCTTGAACGGTAGTATGACAAGCAACATCATTAACGATAGGTACCTGGAAATGAGAATCCTTCTATTCTTATATCCTTTGCAAGCAAGAGCTTTAATGCTGGACAGATAACATCAAAGTTGCATGTCATTGAGCTTGGTGCACAACCAGGTTAGCTTCCTCAACTGCTCGATATCTCCATGGTTATTCAGCATCTTTGGCTAAAATATCTAGTTGATGATCGTGTGATGTCTAAAGTTGGGCAATTTCTTTCTTTGCAGGAAAACCATCATTTTCAAAGAAGCAGGCAGATCTCTTCTTCCCCCCAGATTTTGCCGATGATTTTCCTGTAGCTATGCAGGTTTGTAGTTGCATTAGAGGTTCAGTTAACTTTCTTAGTTTCTGGTGAAAATTTCATGACACCCTTTTCTCCTTTTCCGACAGGTGTCCAACAAATTTAACTTGATATATGTCATCACCAAGCTTGGTCTGTTGTTTGTATACGATCTAGAGACGGCTTCTGCTATCTACAGAAATCGTATAAGCCCAGACCCAATTTTCTTGACTTCTGAAGCTTCTTCCCTTGGGGGTTTCTATGCCATTAATAGGCGAGGACAAGTTCTTTTGGCTACAGTAAACGAGGCTACGATAATACCGTTTATTAGCGGTCAAGTATGTATAACCTTTTTTAATTCTACTCGATAGAATCTATCTAATTCAACATGATATTTTAATAACTCTATGCCTTTGTATAACAGTTGAACAATTTGGAACTTGCTGTCAATCTGGCTAAAAGAGGAAATCTCCCTGGTGCGGAAAATCTGGTACGTACCTTGGTTCAGATGTGTGGATCTGTTCTCCTGCTGAAGTAGTTATAGTTAACGAACCCAGCTGGACGAATAGGAGAGTCATTAGTTGGTGTGCAATTTCTTATATTCAGTTTGGATGTCGCAGGTTGTCCAGCGGTTCCAAGAGTTATTTGCTCAAACAAAGTACAAGGAGGCTGCTGAACTTGCTGCTGAATCTCCTCAGGGGATTCTACGGACACCTGATACTGTGGCTAAGTTCCAGGTATTTGTTCCATATTCAAGCAAGTAATCCTCTGCGAACATGCTATTTGCTAGATGTAACTAGCAATCTAAAACTTTAACCACGCACTATTCAATTTTGCAGAGCGTTCCTGTACAAGCAGGGCAAACTCCTCCCTTGTTACAGTATTTTGGGACCCTTTTGACTAGAGGGAAGCTAAATTCATATGAGTCGTTGGAACTATCCCGGCTTGTTGTGAATCAAAACAAGAAGAATCTTTTGGAAAACTGGTTGGCCGAGGACAAGTTAGAATGCAGCGAAGAACTTGGAGACCTTGTCAAGGTAATTATAAACTCGACCATTGTCCTTTTAATGCATTCTTTAGCATGTTGTAACCATTTTTTTTTTGTTCCAGACTGTGGATAATGACCTTGCGCTGAAAATATACATCAAAGCTCGAGCTACTCCAAAAGTTGTAGCAGCTTTTGCAGAGCGAAGGGAGTTTGACAAAATATTGATTTACTCAAAGCAGGTAGACAATAAGTTTACCCCTTCCCTGTTATGATTACCCGGAAGTTAAATGTGCTAACGACGTACAATTTTTTTTCATATTGTGACGTTAGGTTGGGTACACACCTGATTACATGTTTCTTCTGCAAACAATACTCCGTACGGACCCTCAGGTTAGTTTGGTGCATTTTTGATACTTGAAACCTATTAAACTTTGAAAAGACTGGGTTTGTGGATGCTTGCTGCGCGTAGCACAAGGAGAGTCACGAATCCAGTAACTTTTATTGATTAGTTTTAACCTGTTTTTGTTTATTACGCAGGGAGCAGTAAATTTCGCTTTAATGATGTCCCAAATGGAAGGAGGTTGTCCAGTTGACTACAACACCATAACCGATCTTTTCCTTCAGGTCGGTAAATAGTGTGTACATCAATATTCGCAGTTCAGTACAAAATAGTTATCATGTACTAATTTACTTGTGCATATACAGAGAAATCTGATCCGTGAAGCGACCGCTTTCCTTCTGGATGTTCTGAAGCCAAACTTACCTGAGCATGCTTTTCTGCAAACTAAGGTTGAAAAGAGTTGCCACCTTGCATATGTCTTTGCTTTCCCTATTCTTCTTCCTTTCTCAGACCTTTTACTCCACTGTCAACTCAGGTTCTGGAGATCAATTTGGTAACCTTTCCCAATGTGGCTGATGCGATTTTAGCAAATGGGATGTTCAGCCACTATGACCGCCCTCGTGTTGCTCAGCTTTGTGAAAAGGCTGGACTGTATATCCAATCTTTAAAGGTTGTTGCTCAATGCTTACTCTTTTTTTGTTGGCTTACTAGATGTATTTTCTTTTTTCTCTTTAATCTCTAACTTCTTCCTTTTTTCCCTGTGCAGCACTACTCAGAGTTACCTGATATTAAACGTGTAATTGTGAACACACATGCTATTGAGCCGCAGGTAATACTTCTGAACTAACTTTTGGTTGCTAAAAACTCCTGGATGGTCTAGTTGCTGAATATCTGTCTGCTCAATATGCAGGCTCTTGTTGAGTTTTTTGGTACTCTTTCTAGCGAGTGGGCTATGGAGTGCATGAAGGATCTTCTGCTGGTCAACCTGAGAGGAAACCTTCAGATAATCGTTCAGGTAAGTACTGTGTTGTGGTATGATATGAATTTTTTATTTTTTAACGTGACACTGACGTGTCAATATCATTGCAGGCTTGCAAGGAGTACTGTGAACAGCTTGGTGTTGATGCATGCATTAAACTCTTTGAACAGTTCAAGTCGTATGAAGGGCTATACTTTTTCCTAGGTTCATATTTGAGTATGAGGTGATGTATCAGATACTATCATTTCTGTAAATAAGCACATTCTTTGTCTCTGTATTCTCATTATAAACAATGTTTTCCTTCGGTGCGATAGTGAGGATCCTGAGATTCACTTCAAGTACATTGAAGCAGCTGCCAAGACTGGTCAAATAAAGGAGGTTGAGCGTGTTACCAGAGAGTCTAACTTTTATGATGCTGAAAAGACGAAGAACTTTTTGATGGAAGCTAAGCTCCCTGATGCCCGACCCTTGATAAATGTCTGCGACCGTTTCGGCTTTGTGCCTGATCTTACTCATTACCTTTACACAAACAACATGCTTCGCTACATTGAAGGTTACGTTCAGAAGGTATGGAGTTTCTTGGGGCTACTGTTAGTGTCTTGAAGTTTGGATTTATACATTAAATAATTATAAGGTGATTGCTTTTGTAGGTCAACCCTGGGAATGCTCCCTTAGTTGTGGGGCAGTTGCTTGATGACGAATGCCCTGAAGATTTCATAAAAGGCCTCATCCTCTCTGTTCGTTCATTGCTTCCAGTGGAACCCCTTGTTGAGGAATGTGAGAAGAGGTACGAATCTTTTTAGTCATCTTGGTTTCTTTCTTATTGCCCTTTGTTATTAAAGATCTACTATGTATTTGCCTTTTCAGAAATCGACTTCGTCTCCTTACTCAGTTCTTGGAGCATCTAGTTAGTGAGGGAAGCCAAGATACGCATGTCCACAATGCCTTGGGTAAAATTATCATAGACAGCAACAACAACCCTGAGCATTTCCTAACCACCAACCCGTACTATGACTCTAAGGTTGTGGGTAAGTACTGCGAGAAACGTGATCCCACCCTGGCTGTTGTGGCATACAGAAGAGGACAATGTGATGAAGAACTCATCAATGTCACCAACAAAAACTCTTTGTTCAAGTTACAAGCCAGGTATTTGATTACTTCTAGCCAAACTTTTAACTTATTCCAGAGAGATTCCTCTGTAGTTTACGTATGCACGGATTTCTAACTGCAGATACGTAGTGGAGAGGATGGATGGTGACCTCTGGGACAAGGTTCTTATGGAAGAAAATGAATATAGAAGACAACTTATTGACCAAGTTGTGTCTACTGCTTTACCCGAAAGCAAGAGCCCAGAGCAAGTCTCTGCAGCTGTTAAAGCATTCATGACTGCTGATCTACCACATGAGCTTATTGAACTTCTTGAAAAGATTGTGCTTCAAAATTCTGCTTTCAGTGGAAACTTCAATCTGCAAAATCTGCTTATATTGACAGCAATCAAGGCAGATCCGTCTAGAGTTATGGATTACATTAACAGGCTGGATAATTTTGATGGTCCGGCTGTTGGAGAAGTCGCGGTTGATGCCCAATTATATGAGGAAGCATTTGCTATTTTTAAGAAGTTTAACTTAAATGTTCAAGCTGTCAACGTATTGTTGGATAACGTCAGAAGCATTGAGCGTGCTGTTGAGTTTGCATTCCGAGTTGAAGAGGATTCTGTTTGGAGCCAAGTCGCTAAGGCTCAGCTCAGAGATGGGCTAGTCAGTGATGCAATTGAGTCATTTATCCGTGCTGAGGATGCCACTCATTTCTTGGAGGTCATACGTGCTACTGAAGAGGCTAATGTCTATGATGACTTGGTCAGATACCTTCTTATGGTTAGACAGAAGGTGAAAGAACCCAAGGTTGATAGTGAGCTCATCTATGCTTATGCAAAGATTGATAGGCTAGGTGAGATTGAAGAGTTTATTCTGATGCCAAACGTTGCTAACTTACAAACTGTCGGTGATCGCCTGTACGACGAAGCTCTGTATGAGGCTGCAAAAATAATCTATGCGTTCATTTCAAACTGGGCCAAGTTAGCCGTCACACTTGTGAAGTTGCAGCAGTTCCAAGGTGCTGTTGATGCTGCAAGGAAAGCAAACAGTGCAAAGACATGGAAGGAAGTCTGCTTTGCTTGTGTTGATGCAGAGGAATTCCGGTTGGCTCAAATATGTGGACTTAACGTTATTATACAGGTGAATTATTAATTACCTTATCTTGGTGAAAGTTTACTTCCATTTTGCTTGATTTTATTTTCTCAAGTGTGGTCTTTTGTGCTCTAATAGGTGGACGACCTGGAAGAAGTCAGCGAGTTTTACCAGAACAGAGGATGCTTCAGTGAATTAATCTCACTTATGGAGAGTGGACTTGGTCTAGAACGGGCTCACATGGGGATCTTCACCGAGTTGGGTGTATTGTACGCCAGATATCGTTATGAGAAGCTTATGGAACACATCAAGTTGTTCTCGACTCGCCTCAATATTCCCAAGCTTATACGGGCCTGTGATGAACAACAGCATTGGCAGGAACTTACTTATCTATACATTCAGTATGATGAATTTGATAATGCTGCTACCACTGTGATGAACCACTCTCCTGAAGCATGGGAGCACATGCAATTCAAAGACATTGTCGCCAAGGTTGCGAATGTCGAGCTATACTACAAGGCCGTCCACTTCTACTTGCAAGAGCACCCTGATATCATCAACGATCTTCTCAATGTGCTTGCTCTGCGGTTAGATCACACACGTGTCGTTGACATTATGCGCAAGGTTCGAGGCTGATCCTTGATTTTGTTTTTGCACTTTAAATCATATCAGCAGTTGCTTAATAATGATTGATTGCTTTCTGATCACAGGCTGGTCAGTTGCGTCTTATCAAGCCCTACATGGTTGCAGTTCAGAGCAACAATGTCTCTGCTGTAAATGAAGCTCTAAATGAAATATACGTAGAAGAAGAAGACTACGACAGGTTGCGGGAGTCTATCGATTTGCATGACAGCTTTGACCAGATAGGCCTCGCCCAGAAGGTGAGACTTCAAATCTATCTATATCGAGTGTACGTTTTTACATCTTCCCCCTTTATCATTTCTAATTAATCTTCACGGTGAATTGGCGCGAACAGATTGAGAAACACGAGCTTGTGGAAATGAGACGTGTGGCTGCGTATATCTACAAGAAAGCTGGCAGATGGAAGCAATCAATTGCTTTGTCGAAGAAAGATAACATGTACAAGGACTGTATGGAAACTGCTTCACAATCCGGCGACCATGACCTTGCGGAACAACTTTTGGTTTACTTCATTGAACAGGTATGTGTTTCAAGCACGATTAACATCAAAAGCTAGCTTTTTAGTAAAACAGAGGATCAAATTAACAATCCTTTGTTTTTTTCTCGCGTTTATTTATTGTTGCAGGGGAAGAAGGAATGTTTTGCCACATGTCTCTTTGTCTGTTATGACTTAATCCGACCAGATGTTGCTCTAGAACTTGCTTGGATCAACAATATGATCGACTTTGCCTTCCCGTATCTCCTTCAGGTGATTGATTTATCCTCCAAACCTCTCAAACGAGATAGGAATCGTATAAAAGGGTGTATATGATCAATTGTTTTTCTCTCTTTTTTTACATGGCAGTTTATCCGAGAGTACTCTGGCAAAGTGGACGAGCTAATAAAGGACAAGCTAGAGGCACAGAAAGAAGTGAAGGCCAAAGAGCAGGAAGAGAAGGAGGTCATGTCCCAACAGGTACTACACTTAGACATTAATCCCAAAAGTGCTAAAGAATAAAAAACTCACTTACACATCTTTGATTTTGTTATGAAAACAGAACATGTACGCCCAACTACTGCCACTGGCTCTACCTGCACCACCGATGCCAGGAATGGGAGGAGGTCCAGGGATGGGAGGGGGTTATGGTCCACCACCACCGATGGGAGGAATGCCAGGAATGCCTCCAATGCCACCGTATGGAATGCCTCCGATGGGCGGCTACTAAGCCTGTCGAAAGCAAAAGCCATCCATTCAAGTTATCGAGAACTGGTAGTCGCGCGCGGAATCTCTTGTGGTGGTATTTGTCGGAATGTTTTCGTTGTTTGATTCTATAGGTGTATGTGTGGATAATAAACTCGTACTTTCGTTTGTAATATTTCTTTTGAGGGGTTTTTTAGGTGAGTCATTTTTGGTCGAGGCCATGTTACTATTTTTCTTTTGAGCGGAGAGAGATGTTAACTCCTAACTAGTCTACTTGTCATTACTTCGATGTTTCTCTCATGAGTTGTTCTTTCTTTTCAGCTTAATATTTTTCACTTATAATTTCCGACATTTTATAGCCTTTTTGAGTTTTTATGAATTAACTTTGTTTGGTTAACTTTCTCTTGTTGCTGGCTTGTTTTTTTTTTCGTGCATCACAAGCTAGATCCAGAATCATTAATGCAGCACAAGCTGTCTGAATTAGGTGTCCTCCATTATTCTGATCTATTTTACGTCCGTATTTTTATCCCGAACTATGAACCTAACTGTCTGATCATGAAAACGCATGCAACTTAGCCTATATGATATCGTGGCTAACTCTTGATTTTAATCTTCTTCCTATAAAACTTATCAGCAGTGGCTTAATAATTGTTTTATTATGATATTTTTCTTCCTGATATTATATTCCAGGCTGATCACTCGCGTTATCAAAGCGGTACATGATTGCAGTTCTCAACAATTTGCCTTCCTTTTAATATATGCAGTTAGGTAGATTGGTAGGATGAACTCTTGGATTGGTTTAATTCACGTCAGAAGTCACCAACGACAACTATATAGTATTATACAGCATGTTGCATTAAACAACTGGCACGTATTCTAAGACAAACGAAGCTCCCGGCATTTTTTCGAAGTATGGTATTGGTAAGGACATCTTTAGTGGGGATATCTTTCCATGATTCTCAACCAATCTATTCTATTAATTCTTCAGCATGACCAATTGATATTAGTTATGTCCATCTTTTAAATTTTATAACTGCTATTTAATACACTTTTAATACACCTTTTTGTATTAAGGTAACTGCTAAAATCGGGCCCATTACTGCATAATTATATTTCTTAATTTCTTAATCAGAACCACTAATCACGTAACTGCATCAATATATTTCTTAATTAATCAAACATTTTACGATTTTTTTCCTAATATTTTTTTTGCAGATCCTCAGTCGCTCTTCTTTGTTTGATTACACCGCTAGATCATATATCATAACTGATTACTGTGAGAACCTGAGAAAATAGTTGATGTATTCGAAGGATTTGTTGTCAGATTCATTTTTCAGAAGAGAAATATGATCATATTTCAAAGAAATAAAAACAAATAACATAGTGATCCACCAAGGAAGAGAGATTATCCAGGTTGTATAGATGTTTTGATATTGAACTTTTTTTTGAGAATAGAATCATTGAGGGTTGTTTGATGGAGCTTTAAATCTCGGGCTTCTTCTTCTCCGCCGCGAAGCCGTAGCCTCTATTCGGACTAGAGTTTGCGAAGGAGAGAACAGAAGGAACCGAGCGTAGGAAGAAGAGATGCGACAAGGAATAGGTGGAGTCTCTCGAGGAGCATGGGGTTTGCGGAGATTTGGAGGAGACTTGGTGAAAACCTTGACAGGGATGATGATGTTGCGGAGAAGCCGAGGAATAGTGGCGAAAGTTTTTCAATTTGTTATAGGGAGATGCAATTATATTGGGCCCATGGACTTGATTAACAATATCATTATTTTAAATAGCATGATATTATAATGTAATGTTTTTTGGTGTTTTTTTTATGTTAAAAAACGGATATATTTTGATTAAATTTTAAAAGACAGGTATATTTTTTGTTTTAATTTAATTCTCATATTTTTTGTGATTATATTTGTATTTTTCTTTGTAATCATATTTTGGTATAAATCTTAATCAAAATATATTATTAAATAATATCAATTTAAAAATTGATCTGATATATGCTCGGTTAAGGTTGGGTTGTCGGTCGAACCCGCCAACCCGCGGATTTCAGTTTTAGTTTGGTAAAAAAATACGATCCGTACAACCCGCAAACAAATAATTTGTACCGGCACCCGTTCCATTTAGTTTTGTGTTTATCTGCGGGTTATAATTTTTTAGAAAATAATTATTTAATTTAATTATTATAAAAATATATTTATAAAAATAATTATATATTTTTAAAATTTAAAGTTGTTTTTTTAATTACTATATTTTTAAAAAAGTTTTTACTTTTCTTTTTCTTTTTATTTTTTTAAATATTTTTTAGGTCGGCAAATACCCACAATCCAAAATCTACCAACCGGCACCCACCCCGAGTAAAATACTCATAACTTGCATCCGCAAATCAATATTTTCAAATAGTTGAACCAAATTTATGATTCACCTTTAAAAGAACGCCCTTAAAAGGACGGATATATTTTTTGTTTTATATTTTAAGAAATATAATTTTTATAAAATCCAAGCTGTAACCAATTATATCTCAGAATATTTAATCTTTCTCTAGGATATATTTAACTTTTCTCTCACATCTCTGAATCTATAAATATAGCTTCAAAAAATATACAAAATTCTAAATTGAGATTAGTACGATAAAGAGTTCAATATAGATAGACTTTTTAAGTTTCATGATAAAGAGTTCGATATACAAAAAAATATGACATTTCTAAAAAAATAAGAATTTATTATTATGGAACTTCTTTGTTGTTGTTGCTGTTATATCTCGGCATATAAACAATTATATATAGGTTGTTTCAGTTATATTTATAGGTTCCATATATTTTTTTAAATTGACTCCACCATTATCAATTGGTCATACTGCTAAATTAATAGAATAGATTATAATTATATATGGAACCAAACTTTAGTGAAAAACATATAATCTGCTAAATTAATAGAATAGATTAATTATATATGGAACCAAACTTTAGTGAAAAACATATAATCTGCTATTTACAACCAAATTACAAACTTAGGTGTGAAATGACTATTACGCATGTGTATAGTTATGAATCATCACTAATTCAATACAATTATCAGAAAAATTAGTAATAATTTTTAAATTAAAATATTTACACAAATATGATTATAAAGAAAAATACAAATATGTTTACAAAAAAAATATTCACTAAGAAAAACACAAATATAATAATTAAATTTCAAAAGAAAAATATGTTAAGCAAAATATATATCCATCTTCTGAGAGAATATAGGACAGACAAATACGATTACAAATAAACAGACATACATGCATATAATTACAAAAAAACGAAATTATGGCAGATAAACTTTTAAATTGCTATTATACAGATATGATTACAAGAAAAAAAATACAAATATAATTATAAAAAAAAAACAAATACAAAAATTAAAACAAAAAAATACCCGCCCTTTGAAGGGCGGGTCAGAATCTAGTATATTATTAAAAACTTAAAAACATTAAAAGTAGGAGAGAATAGATAAAATTATAAAGAATCGTTGCTTTATAAAGAGACAAACTCTACAACTTGTCTTTATTTTAGTGGTACAATAGAATTTTAAAGATTTAATTTTAATAAAAAAGCAAATTATCATCCAATGATCTACTCTAATTTCTAAAAAAATACTTTTATAATAGAATTGGTTGTTGATCCAATAATATTTCATTTTAGAGTCAAAAATAAAGTGGTGAAAACAAAATAATAAGTTGTTCTATAAATAGAGTAAATAATAGTAGAGTAAAATTAGTGTTTAGAGACCAACTAGGCTAATGTTCTAATACCATTTCCAATGGTTTATTGTATTTTCTTCTCTCTAGAATAAATCTATAATAAAATAACTCTACAATAGAGTTAGTTGTTGATTTAATGATATTTTATTTTATAATGAAAAATAAATAATAAAAAATAGAATAATGTTAGAATATTTTTACTTTAGATTCTATTTTTTTTTGGTCAATCTTTAGATTCTATTTAAAGTGAAAAATAAAATGAGGTAGAAAATGCTCAATGATTATGGTTACAAGAAAATATTACCTATATAAAACACTAGTTATTTATTTATTTTTAGCACTAGAGTGGCGTGAAATGGATATATCATATATGTATTTTTTTATTAAACGAACCGTACACTTTTTGAAAAAAATATTCCATATATCAATAGAAAAAGGAAAAGCAAATGAATTATTTAGATAAACGCGTAGTTAGGTGCAAAAGTTTGAGGAGATAAGGTCGTCAGAAGACCATACGAAAAAAACAATCACTCTTGAAAATGTGATCTCAAATCTTATAACTTTTTTTTGTATGGCCTTAAGCTCTTGCTTTATTAGTCTTATGAAGGCACGGTCCTACAAGAAATCATTATAAAATTGAAGTTTTGTGGTGGTGAATTGATAGAATCAGTATTTAAACAAGTCTAGTTTCATCACCATTTGATCAATACAATAACTCCTGGGTCTCTATGCCTTTGGCGATACAATGATATTCTTCAAAATTCTGGCATATTGAATTTTCTATCAAGTTACAAGATGGAGACTTTTTAAATCTAATTTTGATTTTTGGTTCAAGGTGATGCTGTTAATGAATACTTCAAGTTGGTGTGTGGATCCTATGTGTTCGGTGCCATGACCGGTCTCCTCAGCTCATGTAGTGCAAGCTCTGTAAGTACATTATTATTAATAAATATTATATGTACCTAAGTCCGGAACAGAAATATAGATAAGAGAATAATAATCCGTTCAAAAACATTTTCAAAGTGAATTAGCAAGTAAAGCTGTGAATGGAAACATTTAGCATGTTCAATTTTCTGCACCAAATCTTTCAGCAGAAACTGCCTAAACAAACATATCAATGAATCATATTGTGAGATTACATATTATATTGTCTCCTATTTAAAGCAGTTATTTAACACAATTAATTCGTCGATATGCTTTTTAGGCAGTTTCAACTGCAGTCATATAGCATTTTGGTGCATAAAGTAGAACATGCCTTGGTACATTGGCAATTCACAGCTTCACTTGCTAGATTACCGAAACAGTAACTGAATGAATTATGATTCACTTGTCTATTTATTTATTTTTAACACAAAAAGGAAAAAAAAGATAAATGTGCTTAATTTGTGATAGCTTATCCTTTTATAAGGAATGCCATATTTTTGATAGCTGATCATTTTAAGTTTGTCATTGAATGGTCATAAACTATCAATTCAAGTGATCACAAACTCACAGTCGCGCATTTCTCACGGTCATATACGTTGGAATGATAAAAATGTTTCATTTTATAGGTATGTGTTTTGTTGATGTTTAACATATACTCATCGTGAGTTTAATTAGGCAAGTCTTTTTTTTGCTCAAGACCGTTTTAATTTCCCCCTAATGCCGATTAATTTTTCAATGTGGAAGAAACAAATTATAGTGAACTCATACAAGAGACTGCATCCCTAGCTTGGTACGACCAGAAATATACTGCTGGTACTAAATCATTACAACAACAACAACATTTCATCTAGACTTAGTTTTTCATCAGATACGGAAATTTTCTAGTCTTTTTCATAAAATACTTGTTGGACAAGGCGATAATTTCAAATTAACCTTCTTTAGTCTTACTTTGAATTGTTTCTTGTCCGCTACAAAATTGAGTCAAGCCTGACGTTTTGACATATGTATTCACGAGGGTCCTTTTACTTCAAAAAGACAGCTACACGTGAGCACATATCAAGTTTTGAACTAGTACATATACATGCAGTGGGGACGTAGGATGTGATTGATATAAATGTGACCTAATTGTAATCAGATCTTCATTAACTTGCTTAATGAAATTTACGTTTTTAGCAAAAGAAAAAAAGGAAGCCAATCGGTGATTTAGAAAAATTATAACGTAGATGAACGAAAGGCCAAAGCATGTAAAGTTGATCATAAGTTCATTATTCATAACTCTAGGTTCCTTTGGATTCTTCCTACGTTCACTAACTATAAATATCGTACTGAAAAATGGATTATCTTTAAAAGGGTGAATATATGATTTGATTGGTTATCTCTAACAATAGCCCTGCGTCCAAAGTTGCAAACGCTACGTTTACATACATATGGTTACCGACTTACAGTTACTACTAGAGAATCGTATCTCAAAGGGTGTCAGTTTTTGTTTCCCTCGACGAGTTTCCACATATGACATGCCTCTGCTATTGGCTCTTCAATAACCAAACACTTATTGACAAAAATAACTTTACCTCTCGGGCTAATCTTTTATAGCACTTGTAAGAAAAAAAACTAGTGATTAGGCCTGGAGTAGCATATTAATTGGTTTGAGACAAACAAAAGTACATACAGATAACAAGACACGAGACATAAGACCTAACACGTTTTGGATGATCGCTCTCACCTTTACCTAATTAGCAATTAGCCTACTCAACTATCTTTCCTTTACTATACATCCCACCATCTTAATTGTATCACTTCCAAAACTCTCCTACGTCCTATTTGTTACTACATCGTAACTTATGCTCTATAAAATTTAATTATTCTAACCATCATTACATTTAAGAAGGTTTTATGATGATAAGTAGACTAATCCCATCATCCCATCCAATTGATAGTAGCAAAAACAAACCGTCATCAGTCTATGACTTTAACTAAAGGTAAATTAATCAAATCATCATCAGCCTTAGTTACGCATTAAACAAAACGACAATACTGGTGGGACCCAGTTACGGACCAAACCGGTTTTCGATAGATGCGTGTAAGAGACAGATTAATTTCGGTTTAGCGGAGGAAAAAAAAAAGAAAGAAAGATAATCGCCGTTGCTGACGTGACGTCACCGCCGGTAATCAAAATCAATCCCTCTCCTTCTCTACTTTTTACCCTCTCCTCTCCTCTCCTCTCTCCACAGATTCTTATCCTCAATGGAGACGACGCCGGAGACTCAGACGAAATCCCAATCGCAAACCGGCTTTTCCCACCGTCTCCCGCCGGGACGCGAGGACTGGTGGAGCGAGGACGCGACGGCGACGCTGATCGAAGCGTGGGGAGACCGTTACGTCAACCTCAGCCGCGGAAACCTCCGGCAGAACGACTGGAGAGAGGTCGCCGACGCGGTGAACTCGATCCACGGCGGCGGCGGGAGGCCGAAGACGGACGTGCAGTGCAAGAACCGGATCGACACGCTGAAGAAGAAGTACAAGACGGAGAAGGCCAAGCCTTGTCCTTCGTCCTGGTGCTTCTTCGAGAGGCTTGACTTCTTGATCGGTCCCGTCGCGGCGAAGAAATCTACCGGAGTTGTGAGACCGGCGGTGAAGAATCCGACCGGATCTAAATCGAGTGGGAGCTCTTTGGATGATGATGAGGATGATGATGATGAGGATGAGGGGGATGATTGGGGGTTTGTGGTGAGGAAGCATAGGAGAGTGGAGGATGTGGATACCAGTGGAGGTGGAGGTGGTTCGTCGTGTAGAGAGCTGGCGAGAGCGATTTTGAAGTTGGGAGAGGTGTACGAGAGGATCGAAGGTGCGAAGCAGAGGATGATGGTTGAGTTGGAGAAGCAGAGGATGGAGGCTGCCAAGGAGCTTGAGTTGCAACGGATGAACATGTTGATGGATATGCAGATGGAGCTTGAAAGATCCAAGCTTGCCAAACGTAGAGCTGTTGCTGCTTCAGGTAAAGATATAAACTTTTTTGGTCTCTGTTAATAAGCAAATTGTGAATATTTGGTAGAGTTTTCATTTTAATGTGCTTGTAAAGATTGAAACTTTAAGCGTCTGAATTTTCAGGAACCATATATTTGAGCATCTACTCAATTGAGTTACTCAAAACTTGAATTGTTCGTTGTTTGTTGTACAGAGAAGAAGTTGTAGGATTAGATTTATGGAGAAGCTATACTGTGTGGTAGAGCAAGGGAGCAATGGTTGGATGATCTGAGAAGCTCATTCGGAGAAACTGTTATTATTCTTAATCACTAGGTTTCATTGTTAGAGCAATGTTTTTTTTTTTTTTTTAACTTATTATGTTTACTTATCTTATTTAGGGTACATTGGTAGCAAAGCAGATTGGTGAAAGAAACTCTTGTAGTAATCTGACAGACATATCAACATGTACTTTTTGTCAAGTGTTAAAATGTATTATGGTTTGTGTATCAACACCGCATGCAGTTCCAATTAGTCTGTTGCGTAATCAGGTCTCAGGATTGTCTACAGATTAAACACACTGCATTTGATGTTCTTCCATAATTCACTTTTGGAAATGATCAACCAAGCTATTGATTTTGTTGTTTGCTTATGTGACTTTGCATCAAACTGGAATCTCCTGGACAAGACTCTTGTGACCTGATGGACACGATTTTGACACACGAGGCTCTATTATATTGCTAGTTACATGATTGGCTCGTGGGTTCCAGTTCAAGCTCGTAGGTCATGCATCGTAATCATTTAGTGGTTTATCTTTGAAATTTTGGTATGGAGTTATTGAAAACTCAAAGGCTAACGTACCAGATATAGAATGAAAGTGACCAAACAGTTGGATGTGTCTTCTTTTAGGTGGACATTAAAACAAAGAGAAGCAAGACTTGAGATTAGATGTAAAGTCAGTCAAAAGGAAAATATAAAATAGAGAAGAATTTTCTTATAGACGATGATCGTTAAAACAAATTAAACCGAGCATGTATCTTTTCTGGTCATTATTAATCTATAGTTTCTATGAATTTATGTGTCTCATTGCTATACAAATCGAAATATCCATATATAAGACGACACATTTTTGTTTGGGCAGCCACTGTGGGCTTGTGGCTTCATCCTTAGCTTCATGGGTTTAAATCATTGGGCTTCAGAGCTGATGATGGGTCAAAGCTCGAGCTGAGCTCGGTATAAGCCAGACGTCACCGTTTCAGTTGTAACGGCTGTAACAGAAAGTCTGATCGAGATAGAAGATCAGAGTAGAGAGCAGTGCGTTGTGATCGTCTTCTCCGGTGAATCTCCGGCGAGCGTTGAGTTGCAGAGGCGTGACCTGGTGACTCGTCTTGAGTCCATCTTCATCGCGAGAAAGAACGAGATTCGAAGTTAATGTTTGATAGAATCTCGTATGAGCTTATATTGTAAACTGCAGTTTAAGCTTAGTGGATTGGAGAGCATTGCCTCTCCCCCAGACGTAGCGAAAGCGAACTGGGTAACCAAACTCTCTGTGCATTTACAGCTTTACAATCTCAAACAAATCGCAAATACGAAGTCAAATCATACGAACGCATAAAATCGAAACGTAACAAGTGGTATCAGAACGAAGGTTGTGCGTTAGGTGATCATCGATCGAGCTATTGAGAAGAAGAGATCAGCGTAAGGTTCGAAACTTATCTGATTCGATTTGTTCTTGAGAGCTGGTGATTGTTGCTTGTGATCTTGAGGGAGATCTCGATCCTATCTTGCGTGGATCTGATCAATCTGCAAAAGATAAAGATGGAGCCTACTCAAGGTCGGTTCAAAGTAGATAAGTTCGATGGATCTGGTGATTTTGGTATCTGGAAACATAAAATGTTGTGTGCGTTGGAGATTCTTGGTTTGGATTCTGTTCTAGAGGAAGAAACAGTTTCAGGGGATGCAGGTGAGAAAACGGAGCCAAGTTCTGAAGCTAAGGTTGATCCTAAGGAAGCCTTGAAGGATAAGAGAGTTCGTAGCTTGATTCAAATGAGTCTGAGTGATCAGATCATAAGGAAGGTCATGAAGGAGACTTCGGCTCTTGGTATATGGAAGGCGTTGGAAAGATATTATGAGACGAAGTCTCTTCCTAACAGGATCTATCTTAAGCAAAGGTTTGCGAGCTACAGAATGGATGATGAGAAGTCTATTGAACAGAACTTGGATATTTTCTTGAAGCTGGTTAATGATTTGGAGAGTTTAGAGATTAAGATCTCTGATGAGGATCAAGCTATTCAGATTCTCACTGGTTTACCTCCAAGGTATGAACAGCTGGTTCATACGCTGAAGTATGGTAGTGGGAAGGATACTCTTACTGTCA
This sequence comes from Raphanus raphanistrum subsp. raphanistrum, assembly GCA_019706035.1. Lineage (NCBI taxonomy): Eukaryota > Viridiplantae > Streptophyta > Magnoliopsida > Brassicales > Brassicaceae > Raphanus > Raphanus raphanistrum. Next base: position 43,185,892 of record CM033980.1, read on the forward strand.
ACGACGTTGTTTCCGCAGCCTACTCGAAGGAGACTGAGCTCAGAGAGAGAGGTTCTCTTGGGAAGTCTAAGTCAGAGGCAGAAGGTCTGTACGTTGGAGAAAGAGGAAGATCTGATAGGAGGGATAACAACTCATCGAGAGGGAGGTCTAAGTCTAAAGGAAAGAATGGCTCTAAGTACAAAACGAACAAGAATAATAAAGGTTGTTTTGTGTGTGGCAAAGAAGGTCACTGGAAAAGGGATTGCCCTGATAAAGGGAAGTTCAAAGGGCCAAATTCAAGCTCAGTGAACGTTGCAGCAGCAAAAGAGTCAAAGAAGCAACCTTTGATACTAACTGCAAGTCTACAGGACTCGAGAGATGAGTGGGTGTTGGACTCAGGAGCTAGTTTTCATATCACTCCAAACAAGGAGGTGTTGTTTGATTTGAAGGAAGCTAGTGGAGGAAAAGTTCTAATGGGGAACAATACATTTAGTGAGATTGAAGGAGTTGGCAAAATTCGCATTAAGGGCTATGATGGTTCGATTGTTGTTCTGACAGATGTGAAGTTTATGCCGACAATGGGAAGAAATTTGATTTCTTATGGTTGTCTAGAGAAGGCGGGTTGTACGTATGAAGGAGGTGACTACAAAGTGAAGTTCTTTAAGGATGGTTCTGAGGTTTTATCAGGAAAGTATACAGGTGGTTTGTACTACTTGGAAGGGACAGTTCTTAAGGGTGAAGCTCATTCAGCAGTCGCTAAAGTTTCGTCAACAAGGAAGTGGCACTCTAGACTTGGGCACATAAGTCAGAAAGGACTTGATTTGCTTGTTAAGGAAGGTTATCTCGAGACAAAAGATGTTGATACGCTAGGGTTCTGTGAGGATTGCGTATTTGGAAAGGCGCACAAGCAAAGTTTTAAGAAGGGAAAGCATACGTCAAGAGGAGTACTTGAGTATGTTCATTCAGATTTATGGGGCTCTCCTTCTGTGGTTTCGAGTTTAGCTCAGAAGAAGTATTTCATCACGTTCATTGATGATTATTCGAGGAAGGTCTGGATCTATTTTCTGAAAACCAAAGATGAGGCATTTGAGGCAATTTAGGAATGGATTGCAGAAGCTGAGACTCAAACTGGGAAGAAGTTGAAGTGTTTGAGAACTGATAACGGATTGGAATATTGTAATAAGAAGTTTGATGAGTTCTGTAAGGCTGCAGGGATTAAGAGGCATCAAACGTGTTCGTATACACCTCAGCAAAATGGAGTTTCAGAGAGGATGAATCGCACCATTATGGAAAGAGTGAGGTGTATGTTAGCTGAAAGTGGAATGGAGGAGAAGTTTTGGGCAGAGGCTGCATCAACCGCTGTTTATCTGATAAATCGTTCTCCAAGTTCAGCGATTGATTACAAGCTTCCAGAGGAATTATGGTCAGGTTCTAAACCGGGACTAAAGCATTTGCGAAGGTTTGGATGTGCTGCTTACGTTCATACTAAAGGTGCTAAGACAAGTCCTAGAGCGGTTAAGGGATTCTTCGTTGGTTACCCTCAAGGTGTTAAGGGATTCAGAGTGTGGTTACTAGAAGAACAAGAGTGTATTATAAGCAGAAATGTGGTTTTTCATGAGGAGGAGGTCTTCAAGGAAGCTACAAAGAAAGCAGAAATGCCAGTGGTTCAGAATGGATCGTCTGTTGTGGATAAGGGAAAGTCAGTTCAGATTGACAAAGGAAAACATGTCACGTTTAGTCCGAATCTGATACAGGGTCCTTCTAAAGGTCTACACGATTCAGAGGCGTCGAGTTCAGGAACGTCAGAAGAGACAGAGACTTCAGTTTCAGGTGGAGCAGTTTCAGGTTCAGAGGAGGATTTGGCTGGTCAGGATAATGCGACTGAAGAAGAAGATCTGGATCACTATATCTTGGCTAGAGATAGAAAGCGCAGAGAGACAAAGCTACCATCTAAATATGATAATTTTGATGTAGTAGCCTATGCTCTATCTGCTGCTGATGATATAGAGACTGACGAGCCTAAGTCTTATCAAGAAGCGATGAGGTCTAAAAAAAGTGTTCAGTGGGGCTTAGCGAATGATGAAGAGATGGATTCGTTAAGAAGAAATGAGACTTGGGATATAGTAAGAAGACCTGATAAGAAAAGAGTGATTGGTTCAAGTGGGTTCATAAGAAGAAACCAAGCATTCCGGGAGTGGAAGATCCTAGATTCAAATCTAGATTGGTTGCAAAAGGATACTCACAGGTTGAAGAGATCGATTACAATGAGGTGTTTGCACCAGTGGTGAAACACATTTCTATCAGGTATATCCTTTAACTGGTGGTTAAGGAAGATCTACACTTGGAGCAGCTTGACGTGAAAACAACTTTCTTAAATGGAACTCTAGATGAGGAGATCTACATGGAACAGCCAGAGGGATACGAAGTTGGTGGAAAGGATATGGTGTGTTTGCTGAAGAAGTCGCTTTATGGTCTCAAGCAGTCGCCGAGACAGTGGAATAAAAGATTCGATGGTTTCATGAAGCAACAAGGGTTCATGCAAAGTCCATATGATCAGTGTGTCTACGTCAGTGGAACAGGGTCTTCTGAGAGGATTTATTTGTTGTTGTATGTGGATGACATGCTGGTGGTCTCTAAAGATATGGAGGTTATTAAAGGTCTTAAAGCTAGTTTGAGGAGTGAGTTCGAGATGAAGGATCTTGGAGCTGCTACAAGAATTCTAGGAATGGATATCTTCAGAGACAGAACGAAAGGAATTTTGAAGTTGTCTCAGGGAAAATACCTTAAAAAGGTACTCTCAACCTTCAACATGACTGACTGCAAGCCTGTTACAACTCCTTTGGGCTCGCAGTTCAGATTGAAGAGTTTGGGAGAGAAGGAGACAGTGGTGGAAGCTAAGCTAATGGCAAATGTTCCATACGCCAGTGCAGTCGGGAGTTTGATGTATGCGATGGTGGGAACTAGGCCAGATATAGCTCATGCCGTAGGAGTTGTGAGCAGATTCATGGGAAACCCAGGAAGAGAACACTGGGAGGCAGTGAAATGGGTTTTGAGATATGTGCGTGGTACTACTGATTTTGGCTTATGGTTTACTCGTGGAAGTGAGTTCAAGGTGGAGGGATATTGTGATGCCGACTATGCAACTGATCGTGACAGAAGCAGATCAGTTATAGGCTACTTGTTTCAAGTAGGCGGCAACACTATCAGTTGGAGGTCTGGGTTACAACCTATCGTGGCACTATCAACTACAGAATCAGAGTACATGTCGCTAAATGAATCAGCTAAAGAAGCGTTGTGGCTTAAGGGAGTGAGTGAAGATCTAGGTTTTGATCAAGGAGCAGTGAAGGTTAATTGTGATTCACAGTCGGCTATATTTTTGGCTAAAAATGGTGGCTATCACGAGAGGACTAAGCATATTCACACTAAATACAACTTCATAAGAGATGTGATTGTTAATGGGAGCGTGTCAGTTGTGAAAGTTCACACTAGCCTAAATCTAGCCGATATCCTAACGAAGAGTGTACCTGGTAAGACGTTGGAGAAGGCTCTGATTTCTGTCAAGGTGTACGAGTAAGCTTCACCGGAAGATGGTTCGCTGCTGAGGAGCTCTGATTCGCTACCTCAGAGTGAAGAAAAGGAAAGTGGGTTAGTCGGAGTGGCTGAGTAATCTACAAAGGAATCGGAAAAGGAGTTTTAATCTGGTTGGTGAAACAAGGGTTTGGGATGAGTGTACCTGAGTCAGTTTTGCGGAGATTGATCAGATTGGTGTTCGTCAGGTTCTTCTTGGAGGTGAGAAGAAGTCGTCGAATGAGTTGAGGCAGAGAGAAGTTCTGAGTAGAAGAGTCAGAAGGGTTCTTCGATTCAGATTATGGGTTTTCTGGTTGGAGTTTGGATTTGAGGTGGAGTTTGATTCAATGGCTGGTTTGGTTGAGAATCAAAGAGGAGAAGAGGAAGAAGAGTATCGGTCGAGTTTTGCGTTGGAGTCTCTGATTAGGGTTCGAGCTGTTTTGTCTGAAACTTAAGACTGTCGGATTCGCCAAGGTGGAGAATTGTGGGCTTGTGGCTTCATCCTTAGCTTCATGGGCTTAAGTCATTGGGCTTCAGAGCTGATGATGGGTCAAAGCTCGAGCTGAGCTCGGTATAAGTCAGACGTCACCGTTTCAGTTGTAACGGCTGTAACAGAAAGTTTGATCGAGATAGAAGATCAGAGTAGAGAGCAGTGCGTTGTGATCGTCTTCTCCGGTGAATCTCCGGTGAGCGCTGAGTTGCAGAGGCGTGACCTGGTGACTCGTCTTGAGTCCATCTTCATCGCGAGAAAGATCCATATCCTGAAAGAACGAGATTCGAAGTTAATGTTTGATAGAATCTCGTACGAGCTTATATTGTAAACTGCAGTTTAAGCTTAGTGGATTGGAGAGCATTGCCTCTCCCCCAGACGTAGCGAAAGCAAACTGGGTAACCAAACTCTCTGTGCATTTACAGCTTTACAATCTCAAACAAATCGCAAATACGAAGTCAAATCATACGAACGCATAAGATCGAAACGTAACAGCCACAAAGTCAGGGGCTTATACAGTCCAGTCTGGATATGTTCTTGCTATGGAAATGGATTCATCTCTCGCCACAGTCCCTGTCACTGAACCTAGTACTACGACCCTGAAAGCCAAAGCTTGGTGTGTCAAAACTTCAAGGAAGATCAAACACTTTATCTGGCAGGCACTTTCAGACTGTGTTCCAGTTTGCAGCCGACTTTCAGACTGTCACTGTAGCAAAGAGAGGAATTGTCCACGCTGTGGAGCAGACAACGAGACCATAAACCACCTACTCTTCGAATGCCCACCATCGGTACAGACATGGGCTCTGGCTCACCTCCCCCACTCTCCGGGTATCTTCCCGAGCACGTCAATCTTCAGCAACCTAAACCACCTACTCTGGCGCGCAAAAGATCTTGGTATTCTGACATCTATCTTGGAGAACGTGCCCTGGATCTTGTGGTACATATGGAAAGCTAGAAATGATAAACTCTTTAACGGGAAGGACACTTCCCCCTGGATACGGTCCAAATAGCTATCTCAGAAGCAGGCAACTGGAAGCTGGCGCAGATCCTACATTCAAAAGAGGAAGAAGAAGCCCCGCCACCACTACCGCACGCACAGCCCCCCCGGCCCTAGATGCTCGATCGATGCTTCATGGCATAAAGATGATACACTATTTGGCGGAGGCATGGTCCTTATGAAGGAGGAAGGGGACACGATCATCGGTTCATTCTATAGTAACCGGGGTCTCACCCCCCTACATGCAGAGCTTCAAACTTTGCTGTGGGCTATGAAGTCCTCGCTTCAAATGGACCATCTAGATATGACCTTTGAGACAGACTGTCAGCAAATGGTCAAGATCATTACTGACGAAAAAGAAGACGACTGGCCAGCTTTATTGGTCGAATTTGAAGAGTTTCATCACCTTCATTCTATGTTTAACTTTTGTTCTCTACGTTTTATTCCCCGTTCTTGTAATATCCGAGCCGATGCTCTTGCCAAAGATGTTCGAGCTCGTGGTAAAATCTTTTTCCATGTAAACTCAAGAATTCCGAATTGGATGGCTCAAACCAACCAGACGAAAATTCCTTAATAAAATATGAAACTTTAGTTGTCAAAAAAAAAGCCGACACATTTTTGACTGTGCTTGTAATTTTCAGCGAAAGAAACATACTTGTACAATTACAGAGAAACAAAGAAGTTTGCTAAAACGTAAAAAAATAGTGATAGAGAAAAACACACACAAAGCTAAAACGGAAACAGTACCAGAGGAACAAAGAAGTTTGCTAAGACAAAAAAAAGTAAAAAAAAGAGTAATGAGAAAACACCAAACTTAACCAGAAACGATATACGGATCGACATAGTGGTTGCTTTGGATTTCTTCTTTCAGATTCTTCAGGTAGATTATAGAAGACCTATACAAAATAATAATAAGAAGAAGGTTTCTTCAAATGTTTGCTAACAAGTTGGTTTAAAACTCTGGAAGATTTACCTCTTTAATGAGTTGTGGTGCTGCTGATTCTGCGCTTGTTTCGGGCAAAAGGGTTCATGAATCACTCTGGTTTGTAGGAAAAAAATATGTATCCAATCACCCATCCAAAGGCAATACCTGGTATGACTCCTATTACCACTGCTATCCAACTCAACACCTCTTCCTTTTCTTCTTCTTCTTCCTCTGATTCCGGCGTTTCATGCGGTGTTGGCGTGTGAATATCTCTGCAAATTTCGTCAAGAGAAAGGCCAAAAAGTCCAATGTTATCCTCAAAGGCAGTGCAGTTCTGCCTTCGAAACTGAGTGCCGCCTGGTACTAGACCTGTAAGCTGGTTATGAGAGAAGTTCATGTAGGAAAGGAATGAGAGGCTCCCTAGCTCTTGCGGAATTTCTCCTGAAATCTGGTTTTGGGAAACGTCTAGTGACTCGAGATCCGTCAGGTTTCCCATTGATGAAGGGATGTGGCCGGTGAAAGCATTGTTTGACAAGTTCAAAACATGAAGCTCTTTTAGTAGACCGATTGACCTTGGGATCTCTCCTTCAAATTTGTTTCCAGAAAAGTCAAGTGCTGTGTAGATTTTCAGGATACGTACTAGCTCCATCTCTAACCCTTTATTCATCAAAACCATTGAGTCATAGTGAAAATTATCGCTCATGTACTTTTCGTAATCACCATTTGTCCCAAGTGATGACATAGCAGTCCACTTCCCAAAGTAGTTTGATGGCAAAGCTCCACTGAAGTGATTGTGAGATATGTCGATGATTTGCAGCTTAGGAAACGAAGTTTGATTTACTGTAGTGTGTATATAGGACTATATTGATCTGGCTCATCTGTTTGTTGCTCTGATCACAGTCTATGCCGTTGATGTTAATATAAAAAAAGGGGGTGGGGACAACATCTTTGATTGAGCAAATAGTTTCCAGCGCAAGGAACAAAGTTTTCCAATTACAAAAAAACAAAGAAGTTTGCTAATAATGTAAAAAACAGAGAGGTAGAGAGACAACACACCAAGAGCTATGCCAGAAACAATAACCAAAATCTTCACTCATCCGGATTTGGACATGGTGGCTCCTTTGAATTTTTTTCTTTCAGATTATTCATGTATGTTATAAAAGACCTGTACAAGAAAGGTTTATTTAATCTTTGTCAAAAAGGTTTATTTAAGTGATTTGAATATAATATTTGTGTTTCTTCCAGTGTTTGCTAACAAGCTGATTTAAAACTTTGGAATGTTACCTCATTAACGCGTTGTGGTGGTGCTGCGTCTGCGTTTGTTACGGACAAAAGGGTTCATGAACCACTCTGGTCTGTAGGAAACAAGTATGTATCGAAGCACCCATCAAAAAGCAATACCAGGTATGACTCCTATTACAGCTGCTATCCAACTCAACACCTCTTCCTCTTCCTCTTCCTCTTCTTTTTCTTCTTCTTCCTCTGTTTCAGGTGTTTCATGTGGTGTTGGCGCGTGAATATCTCTGCAAATTTCGTCAAGAGAAAGGCCAGAAAGTCCGATGTTACCCTCAAACGAAGTGCAGTTGAGCCTTCGAAATTGAGTGCCGCCTGGTACTAGACCTGTAAGCTTGTTATGAGAGAAATTCATGTAGGAAAGGAATGAGAGGCTCCCTAGCTCTTGCGGAATTTCTCCTGAAAGCTTGTTTTGGGAAACGTCCAAAGACTCAAGAGCCGTGATTGTGTGGTCTTAGAGAGAGAGAGAGAGACAATGGTTGGACCGTCGCGGCCTCAGATCGTTCTTTTTGGATCATCCATCGTCCAGATGAGCTTTGGTCATGGTGGTTGGGGCGCCATTCTCTCCGAGGTCTATGCTCGCAAGGTATGATAATGACAATGAGAATGTTCTCTCTCTCTTGATTAGTAGTAACTCACTGGTTTGTCTATTCTCTAATTACTGTTTTGTTATTCCCTTAACTGTAAATACGCTTTCTGAATCTTAAGCATTGGTTCTTGGAAGAATAATTCAATGTAATCGACGAGAGTCAGTGAATAAGAACCCCAATGTTGTTTGTTTCTCCTCCATTTGAATGTTTGGTTATCTTTCTATGGAAGTTAATGTCCAAATATGAAAAGCAAGCTTTCACCGACATGAGTTTCTTTTGGTCCGTGTGGAATGATATTAGCACAAAAGAAAATGCATTTAATGCAAATCACGTGACGTTTTCTCTCCTGTGAACTAACGTGTATAGGCCGACATCATTCTGCGAGGATATTATGGATGGAACTCAACTCGTGCTTTGGAAGTTATTGACAAAGTGTTCCCCAAGGTACTCCTACTTTCTTGTTTGGTTCTTTCTTCTCTCCTGAGAAAATGTGTATATATATTCTGTAAATTCTTAGCTTCTTTATGGTTAATACACTGCATCTGTTACCATAGGGATGTCTCATGTATGTATGCCTGGTTCGAGTTTTCTTGGTTGTTAAGCTGTTTTTCTCTTACATAACATTCCTGGGATTTGATAATTTTGTAGAAAAAATGAGCTTATGTATTTAAATAACTTGCAAACGGATGCAGGATGCCTTGGTACAACCTTCTCTGGTAGTTGTCTATTTTGGAGGAAACGACTCAATGGGGCCTCACCCTTCTGGTTTAGGACCTCACGTTTCATTATCTGAATACGTCCAAAACATGAAGAAAATCGCTCTTCATCTTCAGGTTACTTACCTTACCGATAGTTGTCTCCTGCTGTTACAATGTTATTCTTTAAGTTCTAAAACCTCTATGTTCTGTTTCATCAGAGCCTTTCAGACTCTACTCGTATCGTATTTTTTAGTTGATTCAGGTTATAACTCGAAAATGCTTAGCCCTTAGGCTCCATTTAGGTAATACTTTATAAACTTTAGTTTTTTTTTTCATTTCTGTTTGGTTCAGATTTTGGGTTTGATTTAAAAATGCCCATACATAGGTTTAGCTAAAAGAATAACCTACAACACATTATTTTCTTCGTTTCATTTTAATTATCATTTTAAATTTGTGCACACAAATTAAAAAATATTTAATTTTAAATATTTTCAAAATAAAAAACATCATTATCAATACACCTAATCAATAAATCTATCTTATTAAAACAGAAACATTCTGTTGGACCTAACATTTACTTTGTAAGTTTTTAAATTAAATACACCTTTATACTTTATAGTTAAACCTACATTAAATCACTAATGTTACTTTCTTTATACTACTGTCCATGTTTCCAAACAATATACTTATTTTTTTGTACTACTATCAATGTTTCCAAACAATATAGTTTTTATACTACCATCAATGTTTCCAGACAATACAATAATTAATCTTAGTTATTTTATATCTATCATTTTCTCTTTAGAATTTTGTAGAAACATCATAATTTCATAAATTGCAAAATAATGAACTTTAAAATTTGGATTATAAGATTACAAATTATGAAACTATTACAATTTAAATCTAATTAGATTACATATCGGTCATCCATCAGTTCAATCGGTTAGTCTCGAGGTTTAGTGATTTTTTTTAATATGAATATTTTAAAAACCAAAATTGAATTATCAGATCTCCGGATTAACGGGTATAATCACAATCGGGTTGGATTTAAAAACACTGATTTAAATGCAAAAATATTTTAAATACACACTCTTTAAAAATTACCAAAATATTTGTTAAGTTATTAGTGAAATTTTTTATCGTAAAATATTCCGCGCTTCCAAAACGCGAATCAAAATCTAGTTTTGTATTAAAATTTAAAACAACACTTACTTAAAACGAAAATTCCTTTTTTTTTTTGTCAACTAATTTTTTTATTATGCCTCATGGACTTACAAGGAATACAAGTTAAGATAAAGTCCAAACATATAACCCACTTAAATAAGATAAACGAAAATTCCTACTCTACAACTAACAATCCCTTTCTTATTAATAGAGAAGCATTTTAGGAGAATAACCTTTAATTGGTATTATATTCACAACTTTGCCATTATTGCTGACGTGTCAGTACCACATACATTTTTAGCATCCTTTTATAATTGACCAACATTTACTAGTTACAGGGATATTTAAAATAGTTACAGGGATTACATAATATGCCACTGTAACTATATTATACGACATTTCATATATTCAAATAACACATCCAACATCGTTTTAAAATACACAATAGCTTTGCAATAGAGAGGAAACTTAGTGGAGTGAAAAAAACATATGTACCTCATCTTACTTTATCTTTTGGTTTTCTCTGGATTACTCCAATAACTTATGTATTCCATTGTTCAACTCTTCGATTGAATATGAACAGACTAGACAGATTTGTTTCATCGTATGTTTCTGTGTCCATGTGAAAATCCTTTTTTTTCTGTGCCATAAACCGATTAGTTTCATCATATATTTCAGTTTGAAAGTGATCTTGCAAAAGTCCATTAAAACATTCTTCTAAAACAGCAGACGCATGATTTCTTCACTGAACAGCAGACACATGGTATCTTCATTGATATCATTTCTCAAGAAGATTGTCTGTCAAAAACATTATTATATTTCAACTTTTTACAGAAATCTTCACTGTATATATATTATACAAATTTTTAATAATATGTTCGTATATGTTCTGTGTCAATGGGAAAATTCTTTGTTTTTTACTTAATCGGGGTACATATTTCAACACAGACATTAGCATTTAATTTTATAAAAAGGATATTAAAAGAGGATCCAATCGTGCGGTAAATTGGATATATGAACGTTTACTGTTATCGTACATTATAAATTGTGGAATGATAGTATCAAATAAGGAAGAACATTTAATGCTAAAAGTTTGTTATCACGTTTAATTAAAATTTGTCAAATTTTTTGGTCAAATTTGGTAAGACGTATAAGTGAGAATCAGGTTAGAAGTTTAATGTGCTACCGTTATCAAATTTAATGGCTTAATTGGGGGAACACAATATTCTCTTCAGATCTTACGCTCACCTCATTAATCTTCTTATTTACTCTCTCCGTTTCGATTTAATTGTCGTTGTAAGAAAAAATTTCGTTTCAAAATAATTATCGTTTTAGAGTTTCAATGCAAAATTAATTAAAAAGATTTTCCATTTTATTTTTCTATTAGTTGAAATGTGGTTATATTGATAGGTAATTGTGGCTTTATCTTAGAAATATACAAAATCATATGTTTTATTAATCTGTGTGCATAAACATAGAACGACAATTAAAATGAAACGGAAAGAATATTATATATTAGATTCTGATTTGCGCGTTCGCGCGGAATTATTTATATTTATAAATTATATTTTTAAACTAAAGTTTTACTACTTGATGGTATTTTATAAATTTTGGTTTACGTTCAAATTATACTTTTTGGTTTTGGTTTGCTTCCATTTTGATTGTGGACTTTGTTTTCGGTTTTAGAAGAGTAATATTTCAGTTATTTATGAATTTGTTTGACTTGAGTGTTTTTATAATTTGGTTTGGTTCATCTAATTTTGCAGCTATAATTTATTAATAGTAAGCATTGGCAGATTATTTTTTTAATTATAATTATATTTTTTTCTTTGATTACATTTAAAATGTATAAGTAATATATTATCTTTGATATTGTTACTAATATCAATTATTTGGTATCAATAAAAGCTGGTATATTTGAGAATATTTTGTTTTCTCAATTTACTATATCGTTTGTTTCTTTTTAAATTTATTAAAATATTTGTTCAATATTTGTCGGGAACTTTTTTACTGATTTACAATTAATTCATATTAATGATTTAAAAAGTTTTGTTTGATATCCTTTAGAGAATATGTATTTTCGAAATTTAAGTGAAAATTGCAAATTCTATTTATCATGATTTCTCAAATTTCAAGTTTGGGAATTTTTAAATAACTGATTGGTAGTTTCCAGTTTGCAAACTAAACCATAAATAGATGGGAATGTTATAGCAAACGATGTTAATGTGAATATCAAATTTCATAAACTTCTAGGTAGTATATTAGATGTTCAATCCTAGCTAGCTAATGATGTGAATGTTGCCATTTATTAACTTAAAGTGATATAGGCAAGATTAAAAATCCATAAAATTGGTTGTGGTTTATAGGTAACTTAAACCATATGTTATGCTATATGCAACTAAAATGTATTGGTTGGACTGTTTAATTATATGTGTAAGAAAGTAAACCAATTATCTTTTAAGAAACGTCAGAATTTGGTTGCGTTTATAGGTGATTCAAACTATATGTTTGTGCTAAAGAAAACAAAGTTCAATTCGTTAACAAAAAAGAAAGAAAATCCAAAAGTATTGGTATATATATATATATATATATATATATAGATAAGACTAAAGTAAACCAATTTATGGAAATGAAGCTAAACCGAAGGATCTGAATTTTGTATTATTCTTTTATATGTAAATAACCGAATGATGGTTTAATGTGATCTTGGTTTAAATTAAGTAATTCGGTTATATGTACTTATAATGTTTTTTTTTGAAACAGTACTTATAATGTTAGTGAAAAATTTTAATGTGTCCAAAACCTAATAACAATTTTTTAATAGTAGATAAAATATAGAATCCGAAATTAATAGATTTGATTATAATTTCTATTAATTTAAAGCTTCTTAGGACTACTATTTAAACAAATCTCACCATCAGTCCTTTTTAATATACTCTGGACACATAATAAATCGTTAGCTAATACGTCAAATTCGTCATGGCAGCCCTCAACATGATTGGTGTGATTTGAAACCTGGAACATAAGGGTTAAGATTGATTCTGAAAACAATATTCCATGGCCGGTGGAGAGACAATCGAGATGGTTTTAGTAGACACACAAGTATGTGTTCTTTTTATATTTAGGAATGTCCAAATCACACCGTTCAACATTTTACAAGATAATATTTATACAAATTTCCATATACAACATCAGCATTTTTATCTTATGTACATCCCAATAATTGTTGTATATAACTAATTTACAACTTAAATAATACAAACTTACAATTAAAAAGGCTTAAAACCCACATGTAAAATTTAAATAATGATAGAAAATATAAATACAAATTATTTATTTTTTGTATTCTCACCCGCAGGTCTTTACCTAGTTAAACTTAAACATGGAACATATGTCTTCCCTTTATATTGTCGACCCTAAAATCAAAACATCCGCATATAATTCCACAAGGCATTATATTCTGCACAAAAACCCGACCCGTTACTACACTCGAATCAAACTCGACCCGATCCGACCCGTGTAATTTGCAAAAACAGCACGTCGTCTCCTCTGGTTCTCCCCCTTATATTCGACGAGTGACTAGATTGGATAGCTGTTCGTCACATTTCTCACTACCAAAAGGCTAAAATAAAAAGTATTATATCTCTCTCCTCTCTCTCCTCTCCACACCTTTCTCGTTCACTTGCCTCAGATCTGACACCGATTTCAAATCTCCTCTCGCATCGCTCCTCTCTCTCTCCTGGCCGTTAACGGTCTCGTTTCGTCCCGGCCTTGGATCTGATTCTCTCGCCGCGATCTGAGGTCAATCATGGCGGCAGCAAACGCCCCAATCACGATGAAGGAGGTCCTAACGGTGAGCTCTCTCTCTCTCTCTCTCTCTCTCTCTCTCTCTCTCTCTCTCTCTCTCTCTCTCTCTCTCTCTCTCTCTCTCTCTCTCTCTCCATTTATAGAAACTTATGCACATCTCCTTGGAATCGAGCTAGATTTTAGACGATTAGCATGTTTGTATAGCTGGTTCTTCTCAGACTATTCTATGATTTGATTCTATTTTCGTACTGTTTTGAATTCTGCTCGATCGTAGCTGTATCATCAATTTGATTGATCTCTTAACCTAAGCTCAGATCTGTGTTACCTCAATGTATCGAGTCCCGATTTGAATGTTTTTTGTGTAGTCCAATGTGCTGATACACTCGGATCTTGTAACTAAGTTCTTGAACTACGCGACCTGATGCTTTTTTTTTTTTTTGAAATTTTGTTTACAGCTTCCGAGCATTGGGATCAACCAGCAATTCATCACGTTTACAAACGTTACTATGGAGTCTGACAAGTACATATGTGTTCGAGAGACTGCGCCGCAGAACAGCGTCGTGATTATAGATATGAACATGCCGATGCAGCCTCTAAGGAGGCCCATTACTGCTGATTCTGCTCTTATGAACCCAAACTCGAGGATCCTTGCCTTGAAAGGTATTTTATTTGTCTGTCTGTTTCCTTCTATTTCTAAAATAGTGCACCTAGAATAGTAACTTTTGAAGTTTTTTCTTGAACTATCATTGATGAACTCCTACTTCGTTCTGTTAACAATATTTGCTATCTACTACAGATTGGATGCTTTTTTTTTATCTTGCTCTCAGCTTTAATTCATATCAGATAAAACCACAATCCCACGTGATTCATAAGTTTGAATGAATACTTGCCCGTTATGATGAATCATTTGTGTTAAAACCTATTATACTAATTAAGTATGGAAAAGTAACCACAGTCATATGTCTCAAAACTTGGGTACGATAATATGTTTAACGCAGACATCAGTTTAGAGTTCTATGTTTACTTACATTGTCTATCACTTCTTCCTTCGTTGCTCACTTGTTTCTTTAATTTGTATATAGCTCAAGTTCCAGGAACCACTCAGGATCACTTACAGATCTTTAACATCGAAGCAAAAGCAAAGTTGAAATCACATCAGATGCCTGAGCAGGTGAACATCGGAACTAAATTTTGTTGTACACCTTCTCAGAGTCTGATTTTACGGGTCCGAATTTTATTTTGGATATTAACCACTCGTGTTTTGTAGGTTGCTTTTTGGAAATGGATCACACCAAAGATGTTGGGGCTGGTCACACAAACTTCCGTGTATCATTGGTCAATTGAAGGTTTTGTATCTTTAACTTCCTGTCATCTTCTTAATATCATGTATATGTTGTGTCTCATTCTGCTCCGATATTCCCAGGTGATTCTGAGCCAGTTAAGATGTTTGATAGAACGGCCAATTTGGCAAATAACCAAATTATTAACTATAAGTGCTCTCCTAATGAGAAGTGGTTAGTGTTGATTGGAATTGCCCCTGGCTCTCCTGAGGTAGGTTTACTGTGCTACGTAATAGGTCGAATGAAGACATCACAATAGCAGCCATTGCATATATCTTTGACTGGCTCTTTATTACTGTTATCTTCTGTAGAGACCACAATTGGTAAAAGGAAATATGCAGCTATTTTCTGTGGATCAACAGCGGAGCCAGGCCCTTGAAGCACATGCTGCTTCATTTGCTCAGTTTAAGGTATACTATGTGATTCCTTTGTGAGTTCATTACCTGGTATAATCTTGAACTGTAGTATGACAAGCAAAATCATTAACGATAGGTCCCTGGGAATGAGAATCCTTCTATTCTTATATCCTTTGCAAGCAAGAGCTTTAATGCTGGACAGATAACATCAAAGTTGCATGTCATTGAGCTTGGTGCACAACCAGGTTAGCTTCCTCAACTGCTCGATATCTCCATGGTTATTCAGCATCTTTGGCTACAATATTTAGTTGGTAATCGTGTGATGTCTAAAGTTGGGCAATTTCTTTCTTTGCAGGAAAACCATCATTTTCAAAGAAGCAGGCAGATCTCTTCTTCCCCCCAGATTTTGCCGATGATTTTCCTGTAGCTATGCAGGTTCGTAGTTGCATTAGAGGTTCAGTTAACTTTCTTAGTTTCTGGTGAAAATTTCATGACACCCTTTTCTCCTTATCCGACAGGTGTCCAACAAATTTAACTTGATATATGTCATCACCAAGCTTGGCTTGTTGTTTGTATACGATCTAGAGACGGCTTCTGCTATCTACAGAAATCGAATAAGTCCAGACCCAATTTTCTTGACTTCTGAAGCTTCTTCCGTTGGGGGTTTCTATGCCATTAATAGGCGAGGACAAGTTCTTTTGGCTACAGTAAACGAGGCTACGATAATACCGTTTATTAGCGGTCAAGTATGTATAACCTTTTTAGTTTTACTCGGTACAATCTATCTATTTCAACATGATATTTTAATAACTCTATTCTTTTGTATAACAGTTGAACAATTTGGAACTTGCTGTCAATCTGGCTAAAAGAGGAAACCTCCCTGGTGCGGAAAATCGGGTACGTTACCTTGGTTCATATGTGTGGATCTGTTCTCCTGCTGAAGTAGTTATAGTTAACGAATCCAGCTGGACGAATAGGAGAGTCATTAGTTGGTGTGCAATTTCTTATATTCAGTTTGGATGTCGCAGGTTGTCCAGCGGTTCCAAGAGTTATTTGCTCAAACAAAGTACAAGGAGGCTGCTGAACTTGCTGCTGAATCTCCTCAGGGGATTCTACGGACACCTGATACTGTGGCTAAATTCCAGGTATTTGCTCCACATTCAAGCAAGTAATCCTCTGCAAACATGCTATGTGCTATATGTAGCTAGCAATCTAAAACTATAACATTGCACTATTCAATTTTGCAGAGCGTTCCTGTACAAGCAGGGCAAACTCCTCCCTTGTTACAGTATTTTGGGACCCTTTTGACTAGAGGGAAGCTCAATTCATATGAGTCTTTGGAACTGTCCCGGCTTGTTGTGAATCAAAACAAGAAGAACCTTTTGGAAAACTGGTTGGCAGAGGATAAGTTAGAATGCAGCGAAGAACTTGGAGACCTTGTCAAGGTAATTATAAAATTGACCATTGTCCTTTTAATGCATCCTTTAGCATGTTGTAACCATATTTTTTTTTCCTGTTCCAGACTGTGGATAATGACCTTGCTCTGAAAATATACATCAAAGCTCGAGCTACTCCAAAAGTTGTAGCAGCTTTTGCAGAGCGAAGAGAGTTTGACAAAATACTGATTTACTCAAAGCAGGTAGACAATAAGTTTAAAAGTTTGCCCCTTCCCTGTTATGGTTACCCGGAAGTTAAATGTGCTAACGACGTACCATTTTTTCATATTGTGACTTTAGGTTGGGTACACACCTGATTACATGTTTCTTCTGCAAACAATACTCCGTACGGACCCTCAGGTTAGTTTGGTGCATTTTTGATACTTGAAACATATTGAACTTTGAAAAGACTGGTTTTGTGGATGCTTGTTGCGCGTAGCACAAGGAGAGTCACGAATCCAGTAACTTTTATTGATTAGTTTTAACCTGTTTTTGTTTATTATGCAGGGAGCAGTTAATTTCGCTTTAATGATGTCCCAAATGGAAGGAGGTTGTCCAGTTGACTACAACACCATAACCGATCTTTTCCTTCAGGTCGGTAAATAGTGTATACAGCAATATTTACAAAATAGTTATCATGTACTAATTTACTTGTGCATATACAGAGAAATCTGATCCGTGAAGCGACTGCTTTCCTTCTGGATGTTCTGAAGCCAAACTTACCTGAGCATGCTTTTCTGCAAACTAAGGTTGAAAAGAGTTGCCACCTTGCATATGTCTGTGCTTTCCCTATTCTTCTTCCTTTCTCAGACCTTTTACTTCACTGTCAACTCAGGTTCTGGAGATCAATTTGGTAACCTTCCCCAATGTGGCTGATGCAATTTTAGCAAATGGGATGTTCAGCCACTATGACCGCCCTCGTGTTGCTCAGCTTTGTGAAAAGGCTGGACTGTATATCCAATCTTTAAAGGTTGTTGCTCAATGCTTACTCTTTTTTTTGTTGGCCTACTAGATGTATTTTCTTTTTTTTCTTTTTAATCTCTAACTTCTTCCTTTTTGCTCTGTGCAGCACTACTCAGAGTTGCCTGATATTAAACGTGTAATTGTGAACACACATGCTATTGAGCCGCAGGTAATACTTCTGAACTAAATTTTGGTTGCTAAAGACTCCTGGATGGTCTAGTTGCTGAATATCTCTCTGCTCAATATGCAGGCTCTTGTTGAGTTTTTCGGTACTCTTTCTAGCGAGTGGGCTATGGAGTGCATGAAGGATCTTCTGCTGGTCAACCTGAGAGGAAACCTTCAGATAATCGTTCAGGTAAGTACTGTGTTATATGAATTTTTTATTTTTAACGTGACACTGACGTATCAATATCGTTGCAGGCTTGCAAGGAGTACTGTGAACAGCTTGGTGTTGATGCATGCATTAAACTCTTTGAACAGTTCAAGTCGTATGAAGGGCTATACTTTTTCCTAGGCTCATATTTGAGTATGAGGTGATGTATCAGATACTATCATTTCTGTAAATAAGCACATTCTTTGTCTCTGTATTCTCATTCTAAACAATGTTTTCCTTCGGTGCGATAGTGAGGATCCTGAGATTCACTTCAAGTACATTGAAGCAGCTGCCAAGACTGGTCAAATAAAGGAGGTTGAGCGTGTAACTAGAGAGTCTAACTTTTATAATGCTGAAAAGACAAAGAACTTTTTGATGGAAGCTAAGCTCCCTGATGCTCGACCCTTGATAAATGTCTGCGACCGTTTCGGCTTTGTGCCTGATCTTACTCATTACCTTTACACAAACAACATGCTTCGCTACATTGAAGGTTACGTTCAGAAGGTATGGAGTTTCTTGGGGCTACTCTTAGTGTGTGGAAGTTTGGATTTATACATTAAACAATTAAGGTGATTGCTTTTGTAGGTCAACCCTGGGAATGCTCCCTTAGTTGTGGGTCAGTTGCTTGATGACGAATGCCCTGAAGATTTTATAAAAGGCCTCATTCTCTCAGTTCGTTCATTGCTTCCAGTCGAACCCCTTGTTGAGGAATGTGAGAAGAGGTATGATTCTCTTTAGTCATCTTGGTTTCTTTCATATTGCCCTTTGTTATTAAAGATCTACTATGTATTTGTTTTTTCAGAAATCGACTTCGTCTCCTTACTCAGTTCTTGGAGCATCTAGTTAGTGAGGGAAGCCAAGATACGCATGTCCACAATGCCTTGGGTAAAATTATCATAGACAGCAACAACAACCCTGAGCATTTCCTGACTACCAACCCGTACTATGACTCTAAGGTTGTGGGTAAGTACTGCGAGAAACGTGATCCCACCCTGGCTGTTGTGGCATACAGAAGAGGACAATGTGATGAAGAACTCATCAATGTCACCAACAAAAACTCTTTGTTCAAGTTACAAGCCAGGTATTTGATTACTTCTAGCCAAACTTTTTACTTATTCCACAGTGATTCCTCTGTAGTTTACTTATGCACGGATTTCCAACTGCAGATACGTAGTGGAGAGGATGGATGGTGACCTCTGGGACAAGGTTCTTATGGAAGAAAATGAATATAGAAGACAACTTATTGACCAAGTTGTGTCTACTGCTTTACCCGAAAGCAAGAGCCCAGAGCAAGTCTCTGCAGCTGTTAAAGCATTCATGACTGCGGATCTACCACATGAGCTTATTGAGCTTCTTGAAAAGATTGTGCTTCAAAATTCTGCTTTCAGTGGAAACTTCAATCTGCAAAATCTGCTTATATTGACAGCAATCAAGGCAGATCCGTCTAGAGTTATGGATTACATTAACAGGCTGGATAATTTTGATGGTCCGGCTGTTGGAGAAGTTGCGGTTGATGCCCAATTATATGAGGAAGCATTTGCTATTTTTAAGAAGTTTAACTTAAATGTTCAAGCTGTCAACGTATTGTTGGACAACGTCAGAAGCATTGAGCGTGCTGTTGAGTTTGCATTCCGAGTTGAAGAGGATTATGTTTGGAGCCAAGTCGCTAAGGCTCAGCTCAGAGATGGACTAGTCAGTGATGCAATTGAGTCATTTATCCGTGCTGAGGATGCCACTCATTTCTTGGAGGTCATACGTGCTACTGAAGAGGCTAATGTCTATGATGACTTGGTCAGATACCTTCTTATGGTTAGACAGAAGGTGAAAGAACCCAAGGTTGATAGTGAGCTCATCTATGCTTATGCAAAGATTGATAGGCTAGGTGAGATTGAAGAGTTTATTCTGATGCCAAACGTTGCTAACCTACAAACTGTCGGTGATCGCCTGTACGACGAAGCTCTGTATGAGGCTGCAAAAATAATCTATGCGTTCATTTCAAACTGGGCCAAGTTAGCCGTCACACTTGTGAAGTTGCAGCAGTTCCAAGGTGCAGTTGATGCTGCAAGGAAAGCAAACAGTGCAAAGACATGGAAGGAGGTCTGCTTTGCTTGTGTCGATGCAGAGGAATTCCGGTTGGCTCAAATATGTGGACTTAACGTTATTATACAGGTGAATAATTGCCTTATCTTGGTGAAAGTTTTTTTCCGTTTTACTTTATATTATTTTCTCACGGGTAATCTTTTTGTTCTCTAATAGGTGGACGACCTGGAAGAAGTCAGCGAGTTCTACCAGAACAGAGGATGCTTCAGTGAATTAATCTCACTTATGGAGAGTGGACTTGGTCTAGAACGGGCTCACATGGGGATCTTCACCGAGTTGGGTGTATTGTACGCCAGATATCGTTATGAGAAGCTTATGGAACACATCAAGTTGTTCTCGACTCGCCTCAATATTCCCAAGCTTATACGGGCCTGTGATGAACAACAGCATTGGCAGGAACTTACTTATCTTTACATTCAGTATGATGAGTTTGATAATGCTGCCACCACTGTCATGAACCACTCTCCTGAAGCATGGGAGCACATGCAATTCAAAGACATTGTCGCCAAGGTTGCGAATGTTGAACTTTATTACAAGGCAGTTCACTTCTACTTGCAAGAGCACCCTGATATAATCAACGATCTTCTCAATGTGCTTGCTCTGCGATTAGATCACACACGTGTCGTTGATATTATGCGCAAGGTTCGAGGCTGATCCTTGATTTTGTTTTTGCTCTAGTATCAGCAGTGGCTTTATAATTATTGATTTCTGATGACATTTATCTTCCTATTCTCAGGCTGGTCAGTTGCGTCTTATCAAGCCCTACATGGTTGCAGTTCAGAGCAACAATGTCTCTGCTGTAAATGAAGCTCTGAACGAGATATACGTAGAAGAAGAAGACTACGACAGGTTGCGCGAGTCTATCGATTTGCATGACCGCTTTGACCAGATAGGCCTCGCTCAGAAGGTAAAGACTTTAAATATATCTATATCGAGTGTACGTTTTTACATCTTCCATCTTTATCATTTCTAATTAATCTTCACGTTAATGGCGCGAACAGACTGAGAAACACGAGCTTGTAGAGATGAGACGTGTGGCTGCGTATATCTACAAGAAAGCAGGGAGATGGAAGCAATCAATTGCGTTGTCGAAGAAAGATAACATGTACAAGGACTGTATGGAAACTGCTTCACAATCCGGCGACCACGACCTTGCAGAACAACTTTTGGTTTACTTCATTGAACAGGTATATGTC
Organism: Raphanus raphanistrum subsp. raphanistrum; assembly: GCA_019706035.1. Classification (NCBI taxonomy): domain Eukaryota; kingdom Viridiplantae; phylum Streptophyta; class Magnoliopsida; order Brassicales; family Brassicaceae; genus Raphanus; species Raphanus raphanistrum. The sequence continues at coordinate 43,207,166 of CM033980.1, forward strand.
TTTCAAAGCACGATTAACATCAAAAGCTAGCTTTTTAGTAAAACAGAGGATCAAATTAAGAATCCTTTTTTTCTTCTCGCGTTTATTTATTGTTACAGGGGAAGAAGGAATGTTTTGCCACATGTCTATTTGTGTGTTATGACTTAATCAGACCAGATGTTGCTTTAGAACTTGCTTGGATCAACAATATGATTGACTTTGCCTTCCCGTATCTCCTCCAGGTGATTTTACTTAAGATCCCTCAAACAAGATAGGATTTATTTAGACTCGATATATGATCAAATCTCTTTCCCCCTGTTTTTATTTATGGCAGTTTATCCGAGAGTACTCTGGCAAAGTGGACGAGCTAATAAAGGACAAGCTAGAAGCACAGAAAGAAGTGAAGGCCAAAGAGCAGGAAGAGAAGGAGGTCATGTCCCAACAGGTACTACACTTACACATCATCCCAAAAGTGCTAAAGAATAAAAAGACTCACTTACACATCTTTGATTTTGTTATGAAAACAGAACATGTACGCCCAACTACTGCCACTGGCTCTACCTGCACCACCGATGCCAGGAATGGGAGGAGGTCCAGGGATGGGAGGGGGTTATGGTCCACCACCACCGATGGGAGGAATGCCAGGAATGCCTCCAATGCCACCGTATGGAATGCCTCCGATGGGCGGCTACTAAGCCTGTCGAAAGCAAAAGCCATCCATTCAAGTTATCGAGAACTGGTAGTCGCGCGCGGAATCTCTTGTGGTGGTATTTGTCGGAATGTTTTCGTTGTTTGATTCTATAGGTGTATGTGTGGATAATAAACTCGTACTTTCGTTTGTAATATTTCTTTTGAGGGGTTTTTTAGGTGAGTCATTTTTGGTCGAGGCCATGTTACTATTTTTCTTTTGAGCGGAGAGAGATGTTAACTCCCAACTAGTCTACTTGTCATTACTTCGATGTTTCTCTCATGAGTTGTTCTTTCTTTTCAGCTTAATATTTTTCACTTATAATTTCCGACATTTTATAGCCTTTTTGAGTTTTTATGAATTAACTTTGTTTGGTTAACTTTCTCTTCTTGCTGGCTTGTTTTTTTTTTCGTGCATCACAAGCTAGATCCAGAATCATTAATGCAGCACAAGCTGTCTGAATTAGGTGTCCTCCATTATTCTGATCTATTTTACGTCCGTATTTTTATCCCGAACTATGAACCTAACTGTCTGATCATGAAAACGCATGCAACTTAGCCTATATGATATCGTGGCTAACTCTTGATTTTAATCTTCTTCTTCCTATAAAACTTATCAGCAGTGGCTTAATAATTGCTTTATTATGATATTTTTCTTCCTGATATTATGTTCCAGGCTGATCACTCGCGTTATCAAAGCGGTACATGATTGCAGTTCTCAACAATTTGCCTTCCTTTTAATATATGCAGTTAGGTAGATTGGTAGGATGAACTCTTGGATTGGTTTAATTCACGTCAGAAGTCACCAACGACAACTATATAGTATTATACAGCATGTTGCATTAAACAACTGGCACGTATTCTAAGACAAACGAAGCTCCCGGCATTTTTTCGAAGTATGGTATTGGTAAGGACATCTTTAGTGGGGATATCTTTCCATGATTCTCAACCAATATATTATTAAAAACTTAAAAACATTAAAAGTAGGAGAGAATAGATAAAATTATAAAGAATCGTTGCTTTATAAAGAGACAAACTCTACAACTTGTCTTTATTTTAGTGGTACAATAGAATTTTAAGGATTTAATTTTAATAAAAAAGCAAATTATCATCCAATGATCTACTCTATTTTCTAAAAAATACTTTTATAATAGAATTGGTTGTTGATCCAATAATATTTCATTTTAGAGTCAAAAATAAAGTGGTGAAAACAAAATAATAAGTTGTTCTATAAATAGAGTAAATAATAGTAGAGTAAAATTAGTGTTTAGAGACTAACTAGGCTAATGCTCTAATACCATTTCCAATGGTTTATTGTATTTTCTTCTTTCTAGAATAAATCTATAATAAAATAACTGTACAATAGAGTTAGTTATTGCTTTAATGATATTTTATTTTATAATAAAAAATAAAATAATAAAAAATAAAATAACGTTAGAATATTTTTACATTAGATTCTATTTTAAAGTGAAAAATAAAACGAGGTTGAAACTGTTCAATGATTATGGTTACAAGAAAATATTACCTATATAAAACACTAGTTATTTATTTATTTTTAGCACTAGAATGGCGTGAAATGGATATATGTATTCTTTTATTGAACGAACCGTACACTTTTTTGAAAAAAAATATTTCATATATCAATAGAAAAAGGAAAAGCAAATGAATTATTTAGATAAACGCGTAGTTAGGTGCAAAAGTTTAAGGAGATAAGGTCGTCAGAAGACCATTCGAAAAAAACAATCACTCTTGAAAATGTGATCTCAAATCTTATATAACTTTTTTTGTATGGCCTTAAGCTCTTGCTTTATTTTAGTCTTACGAAGGCACGGTCCTACAAGAAATCATTATAAAATTGAAGTTTTGTGGTGGTGAATTGATAGAATCAGTATTTAAACAAGTCTAGTTTCATCACCATTTGATCAATACAATAACTCCTGGGTCTCTATGCCTTTGGCGATACAATGATATTCTTCAAAATTCTGGCATATTGAATTTTCTATCAAGTTACAAGATGGAGACTTTTTAAATCTAATTTTGATTTTTGGTTCAAGGTGATGCTGTTAATGAATACTTCAAGTTGGTGTGTGGATCCTATGTGTTCGGTGCCATGACCGGTCTCCTCAGCTCATGTAGTGCAAGCTCTGTAAGTACATTATTATTAATAAATATTATATGTACCTAAGTCCGGAACAGAAATATAGATAAGAGAATAATAATCCGTTCAAAAACATTTTCAAAGTGAATTAGCAAGTAAAGCTGTGAATGGAAACATTTAGCATGTTCAATTTTCTGCACCAAATCTTTCAGCAGAAACTGCCTAAACAAACATATCAATGAATCATATTGTGAGATTACATATTATATTGTCTCCTATTTAAAGCAGTTATTTAACACAATTAATTCGTCGATATGCTTTTTAGGCAGTTTCAACTGCAGTCATATAGCATTTTGGTGCATAAAGTAGAACATGCCTTGGTACATTGGCAATTCACAGCTTCACTTGCTAGATTACCGAAACAGTAACTGAATGAATTATGATTCACTTGTCTATTTATTTATTTTTAACACAAAAAGGAAAAAAAGATAAATGTGCTTAATTTGTGATAGCTTATCCTTTTATAATGAATGCCATATTTTTGATAGCTGATCATTTTAAGTTTGTCATTGAATGGTCATAAACTATCAATTCAAGTGATCACAAACTCACAGTCGCGCATTTCTCACGGTCATATACGTTGGAATGATAAAAATGTTTCATTTTATAGGTATGTGTTTTGTTGATGTTTAACATATACTCATCGTGAGTTTAATTAGGCAAGTCTTTTTTTTTGCTCAAGACCGTTTTAATTTCCCCCTAATGCCGATTAATTTTTCAATGTGGAAGAAACAAATTATAGTGAACTCATACAAGAGACTGCATCCCTAGCTTGGTACGACCAGAAATATACTGCTGGTACTCGTTAAGTTCCAAAAGCCTTTCATTCTTCTTTATAATTTTTCTTGAATATCAAAAATGAAAGAGCAGAAAGGACAAGGAAATTGGTGATGGGTAACATGCTTCCATGCCCATCTCTTTATATACAAAATAATAGTCTCTGTATTTATTATTCCACAAAGAAAAATCCAATATTCATCACATCCAAAGCAAAATCTTTATGTCGGATAGTCAAATTTCCACACATTTTGGTCAATTAAACCTATGAAGCACGGCTACGGCAATCAATAGCTGTCTCACGTACCGGAGACGTTTGCGAGACTAGTAAAAGCACGGGACGACTCAGAAACGTCCCTCCCACGTTTAGGAGCATTGAAGGGACAGGAAGAATCTATGGGGACGGAGTGATTAGATATGGAGACGTTTCAGAGACTCCTGAGTGAAAATATTCTTATACTTTAAAGATGCATCAACACCATATCATGTCACTATTCTCCAAACATATCAAACGAGATCACACACAAGTATACAAAAAAGTGAAGGACAGAAACAGCTTCAAGAAAACAACAAACTCAACTGAAACATAGCAAGTCAATTGTTAATATTAGAGTCAAGACACGGGAGCAAAGCCTATGTTTTGTGGTATGTTTCACTGTCCATGGTTTTCCATCTCCATTCAATAGAGTGATCTCACATTTACGATTCATCAAACCGTTAGACCTTGAAAAGTCTGTTGGAAGAAACTGCAACGTATACAAAGAATAGTTTAGATTCAAAAAAAAATATACTATTTCTGGTTTATCAAATGCAGAGCCGCAGAGGAGCAAACTTTCACCAGCATGTCTCTGCTTAGATTCTTGGCGGTGACACGAGTTACAGAACAGGATTTTATCTGATAGAGATCCTGCTTCTTGATACTTGTCCGAGTCTGATTCCTTTCCCACTTTACTTAGCTGTGAAAAAATGTGTCCAAAATAGTATCCCTCTTGAATCTAGCCTCACCGGAGATTCACAGAATGTCTCTCATCATACGTCTGCAAAGCAACAGATCATTATTAGTCAGACAATAGATTTTGTCAGGACCTCTAGAGGTCTAAAAGCTGGTGAAGAGCAGAAGCAGAGGTGAGGTCAAATCTTGTTGGAAGGTTCTCAATACTTAAGAATAACTTGAACCAATTGTGGAGCTTAAGAATCTTTTTGATGAGGTCAACAAATTGTTTACAATTGCCAATGAACTTCTAATGAACAACATTGTTGTAAACCGTTTTACTTTTTTTCATCCCAAGCTCCTTAAAAGCCTTGCACGATACATTACATAGCGAGTAGATACTACATATGGAAAAGTACTTAAAGAATTTCAAACTTTGGAGCAGAAGCCCTTCTTCCTTGATGGGTTCCAGCTTAAAAGACTCACCAGTCTTCACTCCGTTAACTTCACAGAACTCTGTCCCACTCTTTTTCCAGTCCCAGTCTTCCATGATGCAAATGAAGCAGAGCCTTTCTTCATTGATGCAAATGCGGAGTCGCATGATTTGATGGCATTGATGAGGACCTGGGAATCTGAGAGTATTGTTAGAGATTCGACTCTAGTAGAGAGGGCAAAGGTTAGGGCGGTTCGAATCGCCAAGGTTTCTGCCATTAGGGCCGATGAGACTGAAGTCTCTGTTGCTGCATGTTGAGAGGAAGATACACGATCATCAATAATCCAACCGAGACCTGCTGTACCCGAGGAGGCGTTCCACGCCGCATCTGTGAAGATCCTGCATAGGTCCGGGTTTCTAGGGTTCGGTTCGTAGCTGATCAAAGGTCTCGACCCTTTTTGTATCACGGGAGGTTGAGCCAGATGCCACTCTCTCGCATCTGAGATGGCTTTGAGAATGGTTTCTTCTGGGAGGCTCGATCGTTTTTCAAAGATGAGAAGGTTCCTAGCGCGCCAAAGGGACCAGCAGATCCACGCCGCCAACGTGCCGGCTCCGATCCCCACTGGTGGTAGTGACGGTAATTTCCTCACTCTTTCCCATCCTTCTGTAAATTCTCCAAACGCCAGAGTATTTAGATCGGATGCTAATGGGGCTAATTGCCATACCTTTATCGCGTAGGGGCATTGGAAAAAGAGGTGATTGATCGATTCAACTGTGTTGCATCTGACACAGAGAGGTGAAACCGGTATGTTTCTTGTAGCAAATTGTTCTCCTACTGGTAGTGCACCTTGTAGGGATTTCCAGAGGAAGACTTTGATTTTTTCTAGTGTTTTGATGTTCCAGACACTTTGGATCCAGTCTGTTGGAGCGGTTGGATCATGGGGAGTAGCTGCCTCTTTCTCTTGCGTGATAGTCAAGTAGCCTGATCTAGTGGAGTACTCCCCCGTTGAGTTCTTCAGCCAGACCAGTGAGTCGTCTCCCCCCATGATGCTAGGCTTGATCTTTAGTATCTGCTCCTTGTGAAAGGGTAGGGTCTGATTTATTTTCTCGATGTCCCATTCACAGGTGTTCTGGATTAAGAGTTCTGAGACTGTGAGATGCTGTTGTGCTTCTGGTACTGGTCCATATGGCCTAGATTGGGTATTGTGAGAGAGCCAGGGGTCCTCCCAAGCATTAATTGAGTCTCCATTTCCCACCATCCAACCTAGCTGCTGTTTTAGGAGGTCTCTCCCTATCAAGATACTCCTCCAGCCATGAGACGCCGTGGACGGAGCTCTACACTGCAGGAATGTGTCAGATTGGCAATACTTCCCAAGTAGGACTCGGGAGAGTAGACTGTCTGGTTTCTTGAGGATGCGCCATCCAACCTTAGCTAGCAAAGCATCATTAAAAGAGGTAACCTCCTTAAAACCCAAACCTCCATTTTTCTTTGGTTTAGCCATTTTATCCCAGGAGATCCAAGATACTTTTCTCTTTCCAGGTTCTGCGTCCCACCAAAAACGAGTCAGAGTAGACTGGATATTGGAGCAGATAGACTGTGGGAGCTTGAAACAAGACATGGTGTGTGAAGACATAGGTGACAGTACACTCTTCACCATGATCATCTTTCCCGTGTTTGAGAGGAACTTTGACGACCAACTAGCTGCTCTTTGTTGTACCCTGCACACTATCGAGGCGAAGACATCTTTCTTTTTCCTTCCAAAATGTTCAGGGAGACCGAGGTACTTTCCCATTCCTCCTTCCTTTTTTTCATCCCAAGCTCCTTAAAAGCCTTGCACGATACATTACATAGCGAGTAGATACTACATATGGAAAAGTACTTACAGAATTTCAAACTTTGGAGCAGAAGCCCTTCTTCCTTGATGGGTTCCAGCTTAAAAGACTCACCAGTCTTCACTCCGTTAACTTCACAGAACTCTGTCCCACTCTTTTTCCAGTCCCAGTCTTCCATGATGCAAATGAAGCAGAGCCTTTCTTCATTGATGCAAATGCGGAGTCGCATGATTTGTGGTGACGCCAGAGTAATCTCCATGGTTTCCCTTCTTCAGTAAATATAATGATCTCAGAGAGATGGTTCTTGAGATCATTAGACCTCGAGAAATACATTGGAAGATACTGCAAATCTTACAGAGTATAAGATGATAGTGATATATCATTCATTATCACTGAGAATATAGCCATCACAAGAAAAATCAATGCAAAACCTTTGGCTTTTCTTTTGTTTTGTCAAAATTTCAAAAATCCTAACAATCTTGAAATCTTTTAAACTTTGAAAATTCTAGAGTTTCTATGGATTTATGCGTCTCATTTATATGACGATCGAAACATAATATGTAAATCATTTTCTAGGGCCCTTTGTTGCTTATAGGGTTGATCTGGATCATCTGTTTATTGCGCATCTCACGTCTATACAGTTGATGTTTATATACAGAAGAGGGGAAAAGACGACACATCTTTGGTTGTGCTTTAAATTTTCAGCTTAAGAAACATACTTGTTCGATTACAGAGAAACAAAGATGTTTGGTTAAAAAACAGAGATGTAGAGAAAATACACACCAACTTAAACAATACTAGAGAAACAAAGAAGTTTACTAAAAAAAGAAGTAAAAACAGAGTAATGATAAAACACCAAGCTAAACCAGAAACGATACCCCAAACTTTATTTGATATTCCTCAGGTAGGCTATAAAAGACCTGTACAGACAAAAAGAATGGTTTACTCAGATGATTTGACTATAATATTTTTGTTTCTTCCAATGTTTGCTAACAAGTTGGTTTAAAACTCTTGGAATATTACCTCTTTAATGAGTTGTGGTGCTGCTGATTCTGCGTTTGTTTCGGGCAAAAGGATTCATGAACCACTCTGGTTTGTAGGAAAAAAGTACGTATCCAATGAACCATCCAAAGGCAATACCAGGTATGACTCCTATTATCGCTGCTATCCAACTCAACACCTCTTCCTTTTCCTCTTCTTCTTCCTCTGATTCATGCGGTGTTGGAGTGTGAATATCTCTGCAAATTTCGTCAAGAGAAGGGCCAGAAAGTCCAATGTTACCCTCAAACGAACTGCAACTCAGCCTTCGGAACTGAGTGCCGCCTGGTACTAGACCTACAAGCTGGTTATGAGAGAAGTTCATGTAGGAAAGGAATGAGAGGCTCCCTAGCTCTTGCGGAATTTCTCCTGAAAGCTGGTTCTGGGAAACGTCAAGTGACTCAAGAGCTGTCAGGTTTCCCATAGATGAAGGGATGTGGCCTGTGAAAGCATTGTTGGACAAGTTGAGCACAAGAAGCTCTTTCAGTAGACGGATGGAGCTTGGGATCTCTCCTTCAAACTTGTTTCCTGAAAAGTCGAGTGCTGTGTAGATTTTCAGGATACGTACAAACTCCATCTCTAAACCTTTATTCATCAACACCATTGAATCATGGTAATAGGAACCTCCCATGTACTTGTCAATCCGCTGATCATAATTTTCCCCCAATGATGATGACATAGCACTCCACTTCACAAAATAGTCTGATGGCAAAACTCCATTGAAGTGATTGTGCGATATGTCGATGATTTGCAACTTAGGGAACGAAGTGTGATGCATCGGTCCATGGAAGGCATTGGAGCGTATTACAAGATTTTTTTAACTCTGGTAGTGAACTCAACCAAAACGGAAACGTATCATTGATTATGTTGCTTTCCACGTTCAGAACTTCAAAGATAAGGGGAATGGATCAAATATCTTGGAAGCTTTCCAGTCAGTTGGTTATGACCGACGTCAAGCGTTCTTAAGGTTTCAAATATATTCTCCAGAAGACCTCCATGAAGACGATTCTGGTGAAGGTTTAGATATTCAAGAGAAAGCTTGAGATTTCCCAGACAAGGAGGGATCAAACCAGTGAAGTTGTTGTTTGATAAATCAAGAGCTTCTACCAAGCGCAGATCACATATCAAAGAGGGAATCTTTCCCATGAAATTGTTGTCGGAGGCAAGCAAGGTTATGCTAGATATCCTTGAAAGTGAAGTTGTTGTTGAGTTTTCGAAGCCGGTGAAAGTGTTGTTAGAAATATCCAGGTAATACAGATGTGGTAGCGTCCATAACCAGCCAGGCACTTGTCCTTTGATTTTATTGTTGGAAATGTCTAGATTCATCATATTTTGCGATCTTGCAAACTCCGGAAACTCGGTGATACCGCAACATAGCGAAATTTGAAACTGGACTCTTGTTTGTGGCTGAAACATGGTTTCCTGAGAGAACCAAATCACCGAGCCTCTTAAAATATGACAAGAAATCATTCAAGTCAATCGTAGTGGTCGTGTTCAAATAGGATATGTCAAGATCTTCGAGCAACTTAATTAGATGCGAGAAGATACTAAAGTCAACTGGACCTCGCGTCTTGTAATTGGTAAATTTGGATATCGTCCCCGGGATTGGCCCTCTCAATTTGTTATTGCCAACGTATAACCTTCGTAGCTTAGGTGGTGAAGATATATTTCCAAACTCAAGAATACCATTGAGGTGGTTATCAGACAAATCAACAGTATCCATATAAGGAAGGGTGAAGAGGGAAGAAGGCAGGGTTCCAGTGAAAGCATTGTTACTTGCATCAAAGGTCATCAATTTGTATAGTGAGGAATTGTTCCTGTGAATTTGATTGTTGCCGAGTACCAAAAATGACAACCTTGTCAAATTCAGTAGTGCAATGGGAAAGCTTCCATCTAGCCTATTGAGACCAACACCGAAGCTGGTCAGATGGTTTAGATTGCCAATAGAAGATGGGATTTCACCATCAATATCGTTTGTAGAAAGGCCAAGATAAGTGAGCTTAGAAAGGTTTCCAATAGAAGATGGAATCTGACCCGAAAAACGATTATATGAAAGATCGAGATAGGTGAGATAAGAAAGGCCTACAATCGAATAAGGAATGAACTCGCTGAAAGAATTTTCTGAAAGGTCGAGAGAGGTGAGATGAGAAAGGTTTCCAATTGAAAACATGATTTGACCACTAAAATCATTACGTGAAAGGTTTAGAGTGGTTAGAGAATGAAGATTTTGAAGACTGCTACAGGAAGGAAACTGGCCACGTAGGTTACTGCAACCAAGGTCTAGCTCGATGACTTCACCAGACTTGGCGTTGCACGTGATACCCTCCCACTTACAGCAGTCGCTGTTATTCACCCATGACTCCGTCTTCGGATGAGACTTAATTTCAATATAACCATAGATATAGCAATTATAAGCAAAGGAAGAGTTTATAACCTGAAACTCGTTCTTGAACTGGAGAAGTGCATCCCTTTGATCCGAACGACACAAGTGCGTAGTAGGAACCGCATACACGTCTTCATAATTGTAACCGAATAGGAAAAGTATAGAAAGAGTAAGAGAAATAGTACTCGTTAAGTTCCAAAAGCCTTTCATTCTTCTTTAAGTTTATTTAACTTTAAAATGAAAGAGCAAAAAGAAAAGGGAAACAGGTGATGAGTAACATGCTCCCATCACCATTTCTTTATATACACAATAATAGACTCTGTATGTTTGACCAAAAAAAAAGACTCTGTATTTACTCGACACACAAAAAATACATAGAGAAAAATGCCTTATTCATCACGTCGAAAGCAAAATCTTTGCGTCTGATAGTCAAATTTCCACACATATTGTCCCCTATACTAATTACAATATTCTTTTTTTTAAATTGTCCACACCAAAGAAGACGTAAGTTACGAAGTCTTGTCATAAATCTAACAAGGCTCATAGCTTTCTCATTTTGCATAGGTGGTTTACTTTTGAAGTTAATCTGAGTTTCCTTCACAAATGAGGAGGTAAGCATGTGATTTTGCATAATCGGATTCATACATTAGCGACTTTAGAAGGGAACAGAATGGGACAAGGCATGAGCCTATTCATCATTTGTGTTGGCTTGACCTTTCCATTGCCAGTTACATGATTGGCTCGTGTGTTTAAGTCCAAGCTCGTAGGTCATAAATCATGATCATATACTGGTTTATGTCTGAGATTGTGGTGTTGTGCTTCAAGGGCAACTCCCAATTCCATTCTATTTTTTTCACTACAAAATACAATTTGAAGTAAAAAAGTTCAAACCATACTCTATATTTCATTTTATATAGATTAAAAAATTGGTTTAATATATAAATAGAATAATTTTTTTTGTTTATTGTATTAATAATTTTCACTGTAAAGTAGAATATTACTGCAGTATAACTCAATTCTATTATCGAGTTATTCTATTTGGAAGAGAAAATAGAGTGATCTATTGAAAATGTCTAAATATAATGTTGAAAAATCAAAGGATAACTTACTAGAGATAGAGTGGACATGACCAGACAGTTGGATGTCTCCTTTTAGAGAAGCAAGGCTTGAGATTAGATGAACAGTCAATCAAGGGAAATATAAAATAGATTTCACATTGATCAAAAGAAGAATTTTCTTATAAAGTAGACGATGATCGCTAAAATTGAGCATATATATATATATTTTTTTTTTGGGTTAATATTAATTTAGATAATATACATATTTAAACAAATAAATCGCAGGTTGCATTAGAAAACAAGGGAGTGTGGATATGGAGAAGACAAAAGACATTTGACAAGATAATTAAGAGAATGAGAAAGCCCACCACCACCGGCGTCCCATTCACTATCTATTTCTCTTCCTTTTCTTCTATTCATCATTCGTTATCAATGAGAATATACCAATCACAAGAAGAAAAAGAAAACAATAAACAAAACTGGACTTTTCATTTGTTAAATCAAACTTGACTTTGTAAATATAAGGTTTGCTTGTTGACAAAAAAAAATATGGTTCGCTTTTGAAAGCAAATGGATTCTTTAGATAAAAATATTTGCAAAGTCTAGATTTGCTCTGTATTTCTGTGTCTCACTAATATGAAAATCGAAATATCCACATATAGTATGTATATCCTTTTCTAAACTCATGTAGTGCTTATAGTGTTGATCTGGATCGTCTGCTTGTTGGTCTGGTCACGTCTAAGCAATTGATGTTAAAATGACAGAAGAGGAGGAAAAAACAACACATCAAACAAAGAATTTTGCTAAAAATGTAAAAACAGAGAGGTAGAGAGACAACACACACCAAGCTACACTGGAAACAATAACCCAATCTTCACTAATCAAGATTTGGATATGGTGGTTGCTTTGGATTTCTTCTTGCAGATTCTCCAGGTAAGTTATCAAAGACCTATACAACAAAAAGGTTTATCCAAGTGATTTTTATAAATTAATTTGTTTCTTCAAATGATTGCTAACAAGTTGATTTAAACTCTAGAATATTACCTCTTTAATGAGTTGTGGTGCTGCTGCATCTTCATTGTTCCGGACAAAAGGGTTCATGAACCACTCTGGCTTGTAGGAAAAAAATATGTATCCAATCACCCATCCAAAGGCAATACCTGGTATGACTCCTATTACCACTGCTATCCAACTCAACACCTCTTCCTCTTTCTTTTCTTCTTCTTCTTCTTCCTCTAATTCGGGCGTTTCAGGCGGTGTTGGCGTATGAATATCTCTGCAAATTTCGTCAAGAGAAGGGCCAAAAAGTCCAATGTTATCCTCAAAGGCAGTGCAGTTCAGCCTTCGAAACTGAGTGCCGCCTGGTACTAGACCTGTAAGCTTGTTATGAGAGAAGTTCATGTAGGAAAGGAATGAGAGGCTCCCTAGCTCTTGAGGAATTTCTCCTGAAAGCTTGTTTTGGGAAAGGTCGAGCGGCTCAAGAGCTGTCAGGTTTCCTAGAGATGAAGGGATGTGGCCAGTGAAAGCATTGTTTGACAAGTTCAAAACATGAAGCTCTTTTAATAGACCGATGGACCTTGGGATCTCTCCTTCAAATTTGTTTCCTGAAAAGTCAAGTGCTCTGAAAATTTTTAGGATACGTACTAGCTCCATCTCTAAACCTTTATTCATCAACACCATTGAATCTTGGTAATAGTAATATCCCATGTACATTTCATCCGGCTTATCAGATACCGTTCCAAGTGATGACATAGCAGTCCACTTCGCAAAGTAGTCTGATGGCAAAGCTCCATTGAAGTGATTGTGCGATATGTCAATGATTTGCAACTTAGGAAACAAATTTTGATGTATCGCTCCATGGAATACATTGGAGCGTAACACAAGAATTTTTAACTCTGGTAGAGAACTCAACCAAAACGGATATGTATCATTGATAATGTTGCTTTCCACGTTCAAAACTTCAAGACTAGAAAAACGGGTCAAAGATCTTGGAAGCTTTCCCGCGAGTTGGTTATGACCGACATCAAGTGTTCTTAATCTTTCAAATATATTCTCTGGAAGACCTCCATGAAGACGATTTTGACGAAGGTTTAGATCTCTAAGAGTATACCTTAGATTTCCCATACAACGAGGGATAAAACCATTGAAGTTGTTTTTCGATAAATCAAGAGTGCTAAGATTACGCCATCTGCATATGAAAGCGGGAATCTCTCCCGTGAAATTATTGTTGGAGGCTAACAAGGTCATTAAAGATAGACCATGTTTTCTTGAATTTTTGAAGCCGGTGAAAGTGTTGTTGGAAATATCCAGGTAATACAGATTTGGTAGAGTCCATAACCAGCCAGGAACTTGTCCTTCGATTTTATTGTTGGAAATGTCTAGCCTCTCCATATATTGGAATCCTGAAAACTCCGGAAACTCGGTGATACCGCAGCCTGACAAGTGCAACTTACTCAACAAAGGTGAATTCGAAACTGGACTCTTGTTTGTGGCTGAAACATGGTTTCCTGAGAGAACCAACCAACGGAGCCTCTTAAAATATGACAAGATATCATTCAAGTCAATCGTAGTGGTCGTGTTCAAATAGGATAGGTCAAGAACTTCCAGCCACTTGAGATGCGAGAAGATACTAAAGTCAATTGGACCTTGTGCATTGTAGTTGGAAAGGTGAAGTCGGACAAGGTTTGTAAATTTTGATATCGTGCTCGGAATTGGACCTCTCAAGTTGTTATTCCCAACGTCTAACAGTAGTAGCTTAGGTGGTGAAGATATATTCCCAAACTCAAGAATACCGTTGAATTGATTATCAGACAAAATAATAACATCAATAGAAGGAAGGGTGAAGAGACAAAAAGGCAGAGTTCCAGTGAAAGCGTTGTTACTTGCCATAAAAATCGTCAATCTGAATAGTGAAGTGATGTTAGGAGGAATTGTACCTATAGGTGTCAAATGGACGGGTCGTCCATTGGTCGTCCATGTCCATATTTAAATGGACTTAATATGGACAAACCCATATTTTCCATGGGTTTTAAATGGACAAAATTTGGATGACCATTTAAAAAGTGGTTTATATGGTTTTGGACATTATGGACATGGACTGTCCAATGGACTCCAAAACTAAGGTTTTAAAAATTGAGTTTTCCTCTCAAAATGTTAGGATTTCTAAAAGTTGAATTTTCATGCCAGAACTAAAAAATCGATTTTTCCCGACATAACCGCAAAATCGAGTATTTCCGCTAAAATCGCAAAATCAATTTTCCGTTAAAACTGCAAAATCGGATTTTCCCGTCAAAACCACAAGATCAGGTTTTCCCGTCAAAACCGTAAAATCGAGTTTTCCCGCCGAATCATAAAATTGTGTTTCCCGCCAAAACCGCAAAATCGATTTTTCCCGCCAAAACCGCAAAATCGGGGTTTCCGGCCAAAACCGCAAAATCGGGTTTTCCCGCCAAAACCGCAAAATCGGGTTTTTCCGCCAAAACCGCAAAATCGGGATTTCCCGCCAAACCCGCAAAATCGATTTTTCCCGCGAAAAC